>CM026068.1:28103239-28703239 GCA_014839685.1 Anableps anableps | reverse complement strand
CAATGTAAACATGGTGGTGGCAGCATCACGCTGTGGGCATGCTTTTCTTTAGCAAAAATAGTGAAACTGATCTATGTTGATGATAAGGTGGAGGGAGCTAAATATTGGGAAATTCTGCAAGAAAATCTGTGTGTGGCAGCAAAAAATTTGAGAGCAGGACCCTAAACATACAGGCAGAGATCCAATGGGATGGTTTAGATCAAAGTATATGTTAGAATAGTCCAGTCAAAATCCAGACACAAATCTAATTCAGAATCTGGGGAAAGACTTGAAAACTAATGTTCACACAATCCTTCTACCCAATTTGACTGAGTTTCAGCTGGTTTGGAATCAAGAACAGGCAAAAATGTCAGACTGTATGGCTATGTTCACACAGCAGGTCTTGATGCTCAGTTCCATTTTCTTGCTGAAATCTGTATTTTATTTTTTATTTTTGCATGCTCAGTCATATCACTGATTGAATGGGACCACAATGAGACTTCTGTGTGAATGGTTTACGACCCCAAAGCAACCCCCATGCGCAGAAGAACATAGACGTCACACAGAAGCGCACTGTTTAAGAAAGTAATATGCCACCATCTATGGATCGATTTTAAAGTTGTTGAGCAATGGGAGCCAACACTATCTTCATAAGATCATAACAAGATGAAGGAAGCTAATAAAAAAGAAAGCACAACTAATAGCAATGGCATTGACTTCAACTTCTGCAGAAAACTCTGTTTAGATACGTATATCTGAACCAGGAAGGGTGGGATTGTGATGTGATGTGCTTCACTGGTGCAGATTTCTTTCATAATTTCATAATTTTCAGAATTATAATTTTTAGCCATTGCTTACATTCAAATTTACTGTATTTGGCTTCGTCTGGTGTATAATTATGTTGCATGTTTCACGTCAATGACATAAAAGTCAGATAATATTCAGACTGCAGACGCTTTGAAAACTATTGGATGCATATCCGATTTAGTACCAGATATGGAAGTGGTACAATTCTGATTTTTTTTTTTTTTTTTTGGGTGAAAAGATCGGAATTAGGCCATTTAGACTCCCATGAAAAAGCCAGATATGCGTTGCATATGGGCAAAAAAAATCAGATTTGGTTCACATTTATCTGCTGTGTGAACATAATCTAGACGTGCAAAGCTGGTAGAGACTTTGTCTAGCTGGAGTGAAGTTGACTCTTTTCTGATTTTTTTTAAATTAAAGAAATATATAACAATCCTTAATTTAGAAGTTTGAAATATGACAAAATGTGGAAACAAATACAAATTTTTTCAAGGCACTGTCGACCATCTCTTGTTATCTCCTGATGTGACAGAACCAACACCTCCCTCCAGACGATATGTGATACGTGGCCTGCATCGATGACAAAGAACTTGAGGGTGTGTTCCTGCTTCTGTGAGCACCCAATGATAAAAAAACACCCCCAGTTACACTGTTACAGAGGCAAACAGGGGACTCGATTAAAGAAGAACAAAACCAGGTGGAGCAAAGTCAAAGGAGAACCACAAATGTGAGGCAGTTAGGGAGGAGCCCCCAGAGAACTATATATCCATGATTATTTCCCCCAAACAGTCACATCTTTCACATTCTCCATCCTCCCGAAGCTGTCAATATATCACCAACATGAGAGGTGAGATTAATACGCAACAAAACAATCTTCTAATACAAAGCTCCACAAAGGCTGATGGATTTCTGTCCTGTTTTACCTTCTAGCTGTTGTGTTGCTGTGTCTGCTGCATGTGGCTGCTGGTATGAGTCCGTACAACTGGGAAGGACCTGGGAGAGCCGTTCCGGGCCCCATCACCAATCCAGTCAGTGGTGAGAACTTGTGGCTATATTATTAGAGCATATGCATGTGTGCATCTTCATCTAAATGTTCCCTAAAATGTTTTTTATGTTCAGCCTGCAGTGTGGACAAGCTTTCTTGTGACTGCTGCAAGATGGTGCGTGAGACGAACAGACTGCAGACATACTTTAATAAAACCCTAACTAACCTGGAGAGAGAATTAGATAAAGCAAACCAAAGTTTTGTCACTCTTCAAGGTGAGGGGCATTAGGCAAGAACCTTTTATGTAATGAGAGATCACTGTTCTACTTTCTAGCTCATCTAATCTTTGCTTCTGCAGGCAGCCGTGTTGCCTTCTCCGTCTCTCTGTACACCGGAGACAACTTCAAGTGTTACGGACCGTTTGGGGTCGACACTGTCATTGCCTACCAGCACTCCTTCATCAACCTTGGAATGGCCTACAACATGGCCTCTGGTATCTTCACTGTCACCTACCCTGGGGTCTACAGCCTGGCCGTGACCTCCTTTAGCGACGCCGGTTCTCCTGGTAACACGCTGGCAGTCTGCACAAGCCTGCAGGTCAACGGCCAGATAGTGGCTGGATCCAGAGAACTCAACAGGAAGGACCAAGAGGACAGCTCCACCATAGCTGTTGCCCTGAAACTGAAAGCTGGAGACAAAGTATCCGTCAAGTTGGCCAGGGGATGCTTCCTCTGTGATGACTCTAGCCACTATAACACATTTAGTGCCTTTCTGCTTTATGCTGATGAATAAATTTAATTCCCTTCTCTGTAATGACTTGTAGGCCCTAACATTATTATGTTCTAATCTCTGTGAGGGAAACCTTATTTCAAAAGCCATCCTATAGGCAATCAACCGGGTGGTCTGAAAGCTTTTTTGCATAAAGCATGACTATCTTTGCTCTGTAACAGCTTAGATTTTTCCTCATCAGATTATGACATTTCTTGTTTGATTTGAGGCACAAACCTTGAACACCTTCAAACCTGTAAATGACTTTGAGACAAAACAAAGAACTTCCTTTTATTTCTGATTTTCTTTTTCCTCTGAGTTCTTGTGTATTCTCTACACATGAGGAAGTGTAAAAAATTAAAATACTGGAATGTGAATATTAGCTTGTCATCTTTTTATTTTTTTTTTTTTTGTTTGTTTATTATTGATGTTTTCTATCAATATAATAATCAAAGTGTCTGAATGTTTCTCACAAAAGCAAAAAAATAAATAAATAAGAAAATCCAGGTCGCCACGGTGAAAGACTAAGATTGAATCATAGTATATGTTAACAATTAGTAAAACATGTTAAGGTATCTAAAGTCATGGTCTTTGGAGCAGGTCTTTGAGAATTACATTTAAAAAATTATTAATAAATCACTAAAAAAAATCCCTTACTGTTGGAGGTTAGGTACAGAAAATTCAGAAAAATATATTGTGACTGCCCATGCAGTTTGAGATGAACAGCGCAGACAGATAATATTTTTAAAAATCCAAAATGAAGAAATTATTGGCAGCCCTAAAAAACTCCAACTGTTAACACATATACAATTTTCTTGAAGTTGACTGCAGTATTTATTTTTGTTTAATTAATAATACATACCATCTATTTTTCTTTAAGTATATAGTGTAAAGATGAAGTGATACAGGGGCATATTTCTCTTAGCCAGTCTTCAAAATGGGAAAGACAATAAAACACATAATTCAAATAAGGCAGAGGTATGTTGAGCTTCATGAGTCAGAAAATGGTGACAAGAAAATTAGCTACTCCCTTGAAATTGCCCTTATTTAATAAAAATGTTTAAAACAACTGGAGATGTGACACACAAGGGGAAACTTCAAAAGAAAGAAGTCTAACCTATATTGGGACAAAATATGAAAAGAAATATTTTTTTCATTATAAATACCTAGAATAACATCAAAAGTCTAGTTTGGTTTGATAGAATAGAATAGAATAGAATAGAATAGAATAGAATAGAATAGAATAGAAATATCCTTTCTTGTCCCACAGTGGGAAAATTCAGCAAGTCAAGGCAAGTGGGAGCATGCATTCACACAAAAGTAAAAAAAATATATAAAAAAAGAAGAAAAACTGCAGTAAGGACACATTTACAGCATAAGAAAAAAATAATATTGTACAATTCTAAAAATAGCATTCTCAGATTAAAAAAATGTTTAGCTGAGTAGGATAATTTAAAGAAAGACAAATTCCCCAAATGTGCATGTATATATGTCCCTAAAAAACAACAACAGACTATTTTCAAGAAGTGAAATGATGTCTACCTTCACAACACTATTTATTCTTCCTTTACAAGAATAAAAAAGACAAATGTCCTGAAGTATTAGATGTATTACTAACTACAAACAAGCAAAACTACTCACTTGAACATTTTGTTGCCATACAACTACAAACTTTTATGTATTTAAGTTGGATTTCATGATAGATCAGCACAAAATATTTAAGTGTGAAGTTGAAGTAAACTGATACATGGTTTTTAAACGTTTTTGCAAATAAGAATTTGTGGTACATTTGTGTTTTGTTCTCATAAGTCAACCCTTTGTGGAGTTACCTTTGACCTTACCACTAGTCATTTGGGGTTTGTTTGTACCAGATTTGCACATCTAGAAACTGAAAATTTTGCCCATTCCTTTTGCAGAATAGCTCAAGCTAAGTCAGATTGGATGGAGAGCATCCGTAAACATCAACTTTCATCTCCAGCCGCAGTTTCTCAATTGGCTTTAGGCCTGGACTTTGACTGAGCCATTCTCTGATGTTGTCCTACTGGAAGGTGACCCTCTGTCATTGTCTAGTCTTTGTAGCATCCAACGGGTTTTCGGTTTGGGTCCCAGTTGACCACAGCACCTTCTTCCAAGTGTTTGCTGTGTGCCTTACATTGTTTGTGGCAATGGTAAAGCCACTCTTCCTTGAAGCACCAGATTTCTGGAGTGCCTGACTAATAGTTGTCCTGTCAACAGTTTCTCCTACCAAAGCAGCGGGTCCCCACAGTTCCTCCAAAGTTACTAACGGTCTGCTTTTCTGACTAATGCTCTCTCAAGACCACACAGTTAAGCCCAAAATTTAGATTTATGATTTATGATTTTCAACCAAGAAGTTTATTTCTGACAGGATATGAGACAGGCATCCAACAGGAATACATTGGGTTTTGGAAAAAAAAAATTTTTATAAGTTTTTATTTAAATTGTATAAAGAAAGGCATCTTTTAAATTATTTACAAAAACAGAAAAAAAATTCTTTATTGTCCCACAGTGTGGAAATTCGAACACTGAAGCATGTAGATTCACACAAAGATAAAACTACTAAAATATCTAAAAAACAAAATCAAGAATAACATACAGATTTATGGCTGCGCTATTCATGCACTCATTTTATGCTGTGCACAGTTTTGTGTTGTTTGTGGTCACAGCATTTCTATACACACCTTACTTGGTGTGCATAGAAATGTAGACCAATTTCGTTGTACTACTAAACATTGCATATTGATACAATGACAATAAAGATTTATCTCTCTTCCAGTGATCAAATCCCTTTACTAATTGCTGACCAACATTTTGCAAGTGTCCACTGGTATTTTGATGATTTATTTTTGGTGATGAGCTACAAGTGTCCTCCTTGCCGTCACGCTAATTTTGACCTCCCTCCAAAGATTCAGTACTCTGGCTGGGCCGCTCCAAAATGTTTTGGGGGGTGACAGTTAAGGGGTTAAATCTAAACCTGCCCCGGGTATCAATACTTTTGGACTCAACTGTAGGATTGCAGTTGTGGCATACTCCTTCTGTTTTCAGAAGATGACATTACAAACGTTTCTGTAATAAAAAAAAAAATAGTATCAGAAAATACTTCAAGCTCAGCTCATAATCCTTTATTTTAACTGTGATTCTTTACTCTCCCTCTGTACAGTGAAAACATCTGGGAACCTCCAATGTCCCAAGAGTCAGTGAGGAACAAGCAGCATTGGGGCTCAGGTGGAGGATGAAGGGCTAAACTGAAACTGGACAAAACCTCTGGCCCCTGTAAAAAAAAAAAATTAAACATGTTTACAGAATGCAACTATGAAAAGGGTTATACGTATCAATATTATGTTATATATGATGTGACATTAAATATCTCTCCATTCAGATCAAAAGGGTTGATTTTAGTTCAGTTTCTAGGTTATTTTTCTGTATTTTACTATTGTTTTTCAATTGAATTTGATTCTTCTTGTTTACTATAGAAGAATTAAAAATGCCAAATGCTCATACTATAGAGGGAGATTGTTTCCACACAGCAAAGTGTCAAACGTCCCTATCGGACCATTTCAGATGAACCAAAAATGTTATAATTCAACTCTGGGGTTTGAAATCTCATCTGAGGTTAGGAAACAACAGATCGGTTTTACAGTAGCCTGTTACATGAATCATTTGTTTTGTGAGGATGTGTGCAAAGCCAACAAAAAACACCTTGTACATCCTGGCCTCCATCTAGTTGATAAGAGTAGAGGAACACAGGAAAGAGTGAGAAAAATACAGGTCAGCTGATGTGAGAATCAAGCAGCAAACAAACAGAATTGACAATGCACTGTCTCAAGAGGAAAGTGAAGCTTTAAAGCTGCTGGAAGGAAACTCCCTGTTGTTAAAAAGAACTACTGCAACAGCAAGTAATGACCTTTGATACCTATTTTATCCTAATTTAGAAGTTTGATTTTGTTAGCACGTCTTTTCCCAAACAAATTCACAATTGCGATCTCATTTCACATGAGTTAATATTTAATTCCTTTGAATTGTGTTCAAACTTGGCGAAGCTGGGCCATTTAACGGGATCTCTAAAGTCAACATGTAAATCATGGTGATAAGGATTTTAACCAAGACAAAAAATATTCCTCTTTTATTGTCAAGAGGGAAATGAAAGCTCTTCCCTTCTTTATTATTAAAGTCTTATATCAACGCTATCCCTCGACTAATACAGACTCTAGTCTACAAAGAAAGGCAGACACTGAGAAAAAAGCATGGAATGCCTCTAACCAGATGCAAGTCAAATATACCCATTTCAAATAGATCAGAAATTTTAAAAATCCCTATAAGCAGTGACCAAGAGTCATAGTGAGTGTGTATAACACCTGATTGTGCTAAAATGCCTCAGGTCTGTATTGGGTTGCTTTCTAATAATCTAATCTTTAAAATTTCATCTTTGTCTCTGTCAATTTCTTTGTCCTCTTGGGTTCTCCTCTCAAGCTTTATTTGACACTAAATTGTTTTTGTGTTTTTCTTTCTGTAATGGACTGAAAGTGCCCTATGATGAACTGGCGGCCTGTCCAGGGTGTACCCTGCCACTCACCCTTATGACTGCTTGAGACAGTCACAAATTTCAAATTTGAAAAGTGTGGCATCCATTTGCATTCAGACCCCTTTATTCTGATAATCCAAAATAAACCCATTGCCTTCAGAAGTAACTGAAGTAATTAGTCAATTCAGTCCACCTGTTTGTGATTTAATCTCAGTATAAATCCAGCTGTTCTGTGAAGGCCATGGCTGAAAGAAGGTTTAAAGCAGTCCTGCTTGCAGTTTGCTGCAAGCCATGTGGAGGGCAGAGCAAACATGTGGATCCCGACATACAAAACACTATGTGTGAAGGAAAACTAAAACAACACATCACCCTGAAGCTGTCAACAGTAGAACTATTAGTCATGCACTTCACAGATCTGGCAATTTCTATTCTATATGCAAAACGTTATGTGTGAAGACGAACACTGCTGTCACCATGAGGACAGCATCTCCGTCATGTAACATGGTGGCGTCCATATGCACTGGATCCTTTTTTTCTTCAGGGAAAGGGAAGCTGGAAGATAAATGAAGATAAATGCAAGACAGCCCAACAAAAACACTTTTTAGAGCCTGCAAAAGACTTGACTGATGGGTAGAGATTCATCTGAACAGCAGGACAATAATACTAAACATACAGCCAGAGCTACAATGGTCTGAATGAAAGCATATTCATGCACAAGGATGGCCTAGTCAAATCCAGATCTAAATCTAATTAAGTCTTTACCAAGACATGAAGACGTGAAGACTGCTGTTACCAGGTTCTTCTCTATCAACTGTGAGTGAGTGGGTGCGATTTTAAGGGTAAAGATGTCAGTCTCCAGATCTCTAAAACCTAAAAGACATGCAGCTGTAATTGCAGTAAAAAGTGGTTCTATAAGTATTGACTCAGAAAAGAGGCGCTCCATACAATTGCACACCACACTCTTCAGATTTTTTTTGTTTGTTTGTTTTGTATAATATCTTGAAAGACTTTTCTCATTCACAATGTATTGCATTTGGTTGGTATGTTACATAAAATTCCAATAAATTATATTAAAGTTTGTGGTTGTAACGAGACAAAATGTGAAAAAGAGATCTGCATAGCTGAAGAAACAAAATAAGAATTTTGAGCAACCAAAACTTATCAGGACTATCATCTGATAGGTTTAAGGTTTCTCACGGCTTCATTGTTTGTTTTCCTCGTACATTTTGGACACCTATCATAATTGGCTTTCCTTGAAATTTCCGTACAACAGAGAAAACCTATAGTAACACCTTGTAAATGGCTTTGGGGGTTTTGTTTTTTACTGAATAAAAACATTTGATCATTTCATTCACATGAAAATGGAGTGTGCCTTGTACGTATCACATGTCCCGACCAACAATAAGCGATTAATCAGTGTCTGGTTCTGCTACAATAACTGAGAAGAAAGTGATTATAGGAATAACAGTATCAGCTAGGCTTCAGCATGAGAATCAGGTGACAGCGTATTGTTGCCTTATTTAAGCCATTATCGACTGGCAGATAAACTATTTTGCTTTCTTAACAATAACCTTCGGTGTCTTATGAAAGGACGGCAACCAGAGACCGATGTCCTAATAAATGTATTATGGTCCAAGCACAGGTGATTATTGTTCTTTTACACCTTAGAAAAAAAAAACCATCCAGCTTAGTACTATGTTACCAAGGACAGAAATGGCTTTCATTGTGAGGAAAAAATAAGCGTACAGTATTTCATTTACAGTGTATGTTTTTATTTACATGTGAGGAGGTGGAGCTAGCGCCAGTCACCTCCTTTTGGGGGTGGATCTGCTTAAGTTCATCAATAAGAGGCTACAGAGGTGCTTTGGTTTAAACTCTTAGTTTCACAAACTCACATGAAGTTGACACAGCATTTCTGAACAAGAAGAGAGAGCAACTAAACAAAACAGTAAGTTTTATATTTCTATCTCCACTAAAAGCCCAGCTAAATATTATATCAATTATAAGTTAACTAGTGCTTAATAAAAGCAATAACAGTATCCACTGTGGCTCAGTTTTGAAATGTGTATCAATGTGACTTGGTTTATAAACGATGGCTGTATTATCCTTACTTCCCAGCACAATTTTAGCATTAACTTTTTGCATATTCTTAAAATGTTTTGTTTACAATTCTTCCATCAACGCAGAGAATGAAATCCCTTTTTAACTCTACCTTACACTATATAATAGACTAAACAAATATTGGAATTTTAGGTTACCATGTCAGGTTCCTGTGCAGATAGCATAACTGAACTGGCTAATCTGCATTCATATGGTAAAAAGTCTACAGCTATCCAGTTATTTATGGGACTTTCTCAGTAAACGTAGGTTAAATCCTCCATGATACACTATAAAACTGATGGGTGAAAGGAACCTGAATTGAGGAATCTTGCTAACCCATTCCCGCGTCTAATAAGGTTGATTTAACACAACAGTGTTGACTTTTGGGTTTTACCAAGTCTAGTTCTGGATTAGGCTGTCTTCCTCAAAAAAAAAAAAAAAAAAAAAAAAAAAAAAAAGGGTTAAAGCTATTAATTAAAACTACCAAAGAGTGGGGTGAAAAGACTTAACCTTGATAAGTAAGGAGAAAACATTTCATTTGTTTGTTTGTTTGGTAAAATATGTCAGTGCTACCTGCTTCTTTTTAACTTTTTTTCAGATGGATGTATTACCACTAGTGCTCCTGTCGGTGTCGCTGTTTCTCTGTGGTCGCGTTGAGGCCATGTCCTCCGCTATGGACGTTCTGAAACAGGATGCACGTAAGCCACAAACTGTCAACTGGATTAATTCAATTTTCTGCGCATCCGGATAAATTGTTTACTAGTTTGCTATCTGTTGTAAATGCTTTGCAGCAATGATACAAAACTTTCTTCAACATTTCTTAACTCAACAATGTTATATTTTTTTGCCTGACTATTACATAAACTTTATTTCATTTATGTATTTAGTAGCAAATTATAAGTCATTTTTAAAATGAATTTTAGGTATTTTTATTCCAATGCCTTAAATCTGGTTTTTACAACTGTTTTAGATCTCATCATGAATAAAATGTAATTTATTTATCTTTTTTTATATCTCTTAAGGTGAAGTAATTATTTTGTGTTTAAAAGATCACAGTTATAATGTTTTTATATTGATCATAAACATCTTTGGGTTTTCTTATTTACAATTGTGACTGAAATACTTCAGTTCCATTTTTTTATGTGACATTTTATTCTAGCTGTTTAATACTTATTTAATGTAGCAATTATTGGTGTGATTGTTGATTGCTGTTTGCTTTAAGACAGATTGTTACATTTCATTGCACTAAAAGTGTTTTATAAAAAAAAATCTGATCAAATCTGATAAATGAGTGGGGCAAATATGATGATAAACATCAGCATCCTGACTGACATCATGATTTTCCTGTTTTTTTTCTTGCCCAATTGTCTGATTGCAGTTCATTGGGATGGGTCTCTAACCTGCAGCAAGTGGGACTGTGATTGTCCTTTCTACCGTCAACGTGGCTGCTGCTGTGCCGCCAATGAGATGTACCAAGTAGAAGAAGAGAGCTTCAAAAGGATAAAATGTTTGTGGGAGAAAATCACATCCCTGAATAGCAGAGTAAATGCACTTTCAGGTAAACCTGTGCTTAAAAGAATCAAATACAATATTTGGGAATGAAAGTGTAGTTAGTGACTAGTGTCTGATTTCTCTTCTCAGATGGTTTCAAGGTTTCCTTCAAGGCCACCATGAATCAGAATATAGCCATTGAAATTCCTGGATCTTCTGAGCGTTGCTTTGGTCCTTTCAATACCAACATACCGATCCCTTACTCCAATGTAGCACTCAACAATGGCAACGGCTACAATCCCTCTCTGGGTAATAAACACACCAAGAAGTAATCTGATCAACTGTGGATGATTTTCTCGCCATCAATTAAAAAGTACTTCCCCTCTTTTTGCAGGTGTCTTCACTGCCCCTTGTCCTGGTGTCTATATGTTTTCCTTCACCGTCTTCTCATCTGTTGGAGTCGATGGACGCCTCTACCACAAAGTATCCCTAAATTTTAAAGTGAAGTGCACATTTCTAGCCCAGTCATCTTGCTTGAGCTGTTTGTATTTTCTTTTCTCTGTGACGTTTATTGCATGTGTAGGTCCAGCTCATGAAGAACGGCAGGATGGGGGTCAGCGTGTGGGAGAACAATCGAGAAGATGTCGAGGACAGTGCCACTCAGGTTAGATGGGAAAATAATATTAAAAAGAAAATGCACAAATCGTTTGCTTTATTTATCTTTTTTCTTGAATTTTGGGAAATGTGTTGGTGCATATCTCTGTTGTCAGGTTGTGGTAATGGAGATGCAGAAAGGTGATCAGGTGTATCTGGAGCTGATGTCCGGGAGGAAGCTCTGCACATTTATGGAATACAATATATTCACCGGTCACATTGTGTACCCATACACTGAGTGACCAACCAGCAGGACATCAAGGAATCGTTGAAATCCACTTATCTTCATACATCAAAGAGAATTAATTCATAAATAAAAATGATTGTTACTGCACCATGTCTGTGATCTACCGTCAGAATTGTCCTGAAGCTTGAGAACATGTGCTGTAGTTATGTATGTGATTACAGACAGTGAATTTGCATTGCATGAATATTTTCAATATAAAAAATGTATTTTTTTTTTTGTGAATAAAGGACCAGAACAATGCTGGCAGGCTGTGTAAACACAAAACATGACATTTTGTTGATTTGGATGTAATAAAAAGTTGTCTGAGAGTTGGTGGATGTTTCTGGGCCAATATACACGTACAACCTATAAACAGAATTAAGCAGCATGCAGAGGTTTAGCCAGTTCATTTTTGTAGATCTGATGGCAGTGGGTCATAACACTGGTCCCACAATATTTGTCATCCCAGTGTTACCAAGAAACCCTCATCAGTCTCCATGTTGATACTTTAATAGAAAAAAAAAAATCAAAATATCATATATATCATATATGTCAGCTTTAGATGAAATGATTTATGACCTCAAATGTTTGCTAAAGTGGAAATGAGTAGCTGAAGATTATAATTAATCAGCCAGTGTATAAACAATGAACACATCCATCTATTGTCTCCAACTGCTTCTCCTTGCTGGGTCGTGAGGAGTCCATCACAGAAACACACAGGACAAACAACCATTCACCCACACACTCATAACTAAGGCCAGTTTACAGAGACCAGTCACTTTGGATTATGGGAGGAAGCCGGAATACCTGGTGACAACCCACACATGCACAGGGAAACCATGCAAACTCTATACAGAAAGAGCCTGGCTCTGGACACACACCCTGGACCTTCTTGCTGCAAGGCAACAGTGCAGATCACTATACTGTTCATTACAAATAACTGTTGGGAAGACTGAAACAAAAACTTATATGTTATCTATCTATCCATTTCTATTTAAAGTATCAGGCAAAGGGAATTGTCAAAGGCAAATATCGTTTTATATCATTAATAAAATCTAAATACATGAATTAAACTTAGTTTTAAAGAAGCTCTTCCTGATCAGTCATTTGGGAGGGAGGCCTTTACTTGCAGTAAGTGGAAGCATCCATCCCTCTTTAATCCATGCAGGGTCGTGTGGGAGCTGGTGCTTATCTCCAAAAGTCCTGAGGCAAGAGTCCATCACAGGGCAACTCAGAGATAAGCAGGATATGCCACCATATAAACACACACTAACTCCTTAGTGCAATTTAAAGTCTCCAATGAACCTAACATGCATGTTCTTTATGCACAGTGGGAAGAAGTCAGAGTACTAGGGCTGCGCAATATTAGTAAAACATGCTACATGCAATAATATTAAATAATGCTGCAATAACAATATTTGTTGTGGTAAATAAATAACTTAAAAATTGGTGTTGTCTTTCTGATTTAGGCCCATAGCAAACAGACGGCAGCTAACAAGTAGTTTATCCAGATACTAGAAAATAGAAATCAATATTTTAATTTCAAAAGCAAGGTTTCATTGAAAAAGTTGCTTCTAGCCAACATCTGCTGAAAAAAACGAAAAAAAACCTAGGTTTAGTTCCTCAGTGTCTTGTCTATCTTACCATCTTTTTGCTTTCTGAAGTGTCACCAAATATATTACAGGAACACACAACCTGAATGCATGGTGGCAATAAATTAATCTGCACTGTATTGTACAGTCTCATAAAGTACAAAAAAAAAAAAAAAGAATCCATGCATAGGGATAACATGCAAAGTTCACCCAGAAAGGTCCTATCCAAAGAGTTGAATGCAAGTTCTTCTTGCTGCAGAGATAGGCACCAGATCTCCCATGACCCCACAAGGATAAGAGAGTATAGTTGATGGATGGATGGATGGATGGATGAATGGATGGGCTATTAGCTATGCAAGTGTGCAGCTCAAAATGGAAGCAAGAGCTGTGATATTTAATCTGCTAACAAAGTCTTTTTACACTGTTTGTGTGTTTCTTGTATCCTTCCTCTCTCTTCTCCTCCCTTTCTATGCTCTTCTGTAGGCAACCCACTCCTGAGGCGTTGTTCACTCACCTGCAGCTTTTCCACTCCTTGTCTCTGAGTACAAGAGGACCAGCAGGACCCTCCAGAGCTGCCAGACTGTTCAGTCAAATTTGTTGTCATCCAGTCTTTCAAGTGTTATTTTTTCATGGACCATTAATTGTTTACACTTCAACTCAGAAACCTTGAACTCACATCAAGCCTCCGTCTTAGCATCCTTCAGATCCTCAAGCCACTTCCTGGTTGACAGCATAGTAGAAATGCTCACCTACCTTCACCCACCAGAGCTTCCTACTTACCTGGACAACCTACTTTCAGGCCCCTGCTTGTTGCAGCTCTTGGAGATCAGACAGCGATCAAATACAGAATGCACAGTACAAAGAAATAAGTAAGAAAGTAATTTAGTAAGCTGTTATTTCAGCTATAATACTGCAGCTGTGTTTATCCTTGTTGTGGTCTTCTACAGTCCTCATCAGAGCTGCATCAAAAGGAAAATCTATCACTAAAAAGCAGTGAGATATTAAAACATCTGGTTCTACTCTTGTTACAGCTGCTAAGAGCAGGAATAAATGAGATGGCCAGAGGCACATAAAACCCAGTCCTCACAGAGTCAGAGATGGATGTGCTGCTCCGATAAAGCTGGCCTGGTTCTTTTGTTGCTCATTTTTGTTTCTTTTACCTGCAAGAGATAAGCTGCTGTGCAAAAGTATGAATTCTGCTTGAATGTTTTTGCATTTTCTAAAGGTGCAATCAAACTCTAAATTGATTAATGCTGGGAATTTCTGAAACTGACTATCACAAAGTGTGCACGAGGTGAAGAATGAAAATTAAAAACTGCATCACATGGCAAATATCTGAGAAGTACTGCAAAGAAGAAGGGATGAAACTCCCTAAAGATATCTGTGCTAAGCTGGTGGCATCATATTCAAAAAGACTTAAGGCTGTAATTGCTGCCAAAGGTGGATCAACAAAGTGTTAAGCAATGGCTGTGAATACTTATGTAAATGTGATTTCTTGATTTTCTATTTTTTTTTAAATTTGCAAAAATCTCAAAAATGTTTCTACACTGTCATAATAGGGTGTTGGTGTGTATAATTTTGAGGAAAGAGATTAATTTAAAACGGTTTGGAATAAGACTGTAACATAAAATGTGGAAAAAGTGAAGCACTGTGAAAACTTTCTGGATGTACTATACACCTTTTTTTCTCACTGTCTGAAGTTAAATCAGAACAAACATCACTTGTTTTAGGTCAGTCAGAATTACCAAAATTATTTCCATTTCAAAATCAGAAGTTTACATACAGAATAATTATTATCTCTTTAAACAATGAGGGAAAACTCAGATGCATAGAGGGCTGAAACTGACATAATTAAAAATAAAAGCAGAAATATGTATTTTTTTGTTTTTCCTTTTCCTTACACGAGTTTTTGTCGATAAATGTATATATATATATATATATATATATATATATATATAGAGAGAGAGAGAGAGAGAGAGAGAGAGAGAGAGAGAGAGAGAGAGAGAGAGAGAGGCATATTATGGCATGCCGTTCAGGAAATTATTGTATATATATGTTCAAAAGTCTGAATATATGGAATGAAACCTGAATATATTGAATGAAAGTCTGAATATATGGAATAAAAGTCATCAAGGAATTATGGGTAAAGTAGTCCATGATCCTAAACGGAGGAGGGCAGAAACTTCGTCTTTTTATACTATTATGAGGTTGTCACAAAATTAAATAGTTTCCAGATGTTTAAGCAAGAAGGCAGACATTAATAAGTCATCTGACCAGTCAGTTCATCAATACTGAGCATAATTTGAAATATAGTCTGGGATTTTCGAAACAGCAGGTCTCGGTTCACAGATCGCCACTAACAGATAACCGGCAGCGGGAAATGACAGCGCGCCTATCCGAGATAAGGCAGGGGTGAGAGGGGAGATCACATTCCAATGCCGCTTAGTTATCTTAGCTTAGCTTCGCAGCCAGACGGGTTTGTGAACCGAGCTGTGCTGCTCCCAAAACCCAGAGCATATTTCAAAGAATGCTCAGTGTCGGTGAACTGACTGGTCTGATAAAAATCAAAGGTATACTTTTATGCTTAAAACATTGTGAAACTACTGGCGACCTGTCCGGGGTGTAACCCGCCTCTCGCACGATGACCGCTGGGGATAAGCACCAGCACCCCTCGAGACCCTCAAAACAAAAAAGCATAAGCGTGTTGGATAATGGATGGATGGATGGAGGGACATTTTGAAAGTTTTTGTGACAAACTCAGAATATTATGAAAACGACAAGTTTCCATCCTCGCCGTTTCTGGTAACCACTGCTGGTGGCGCAATGCATTGTGGGATATGTTGCTGGCCCAAGTCCGCAGAGGGATGCATCCTTAATAAAATGGCTGAAATAAGAACGTATCTGGGTTCTTTTAGAGTACCTGTTTTGATGCGTACTTAGGATTGGAACAGTGCTCGGGCCACTGTCGATGAAGTATCAAAAGCACGGGAATACACACCAACAGAGAAGTATGCATGTTTTGAACCACATTACCCACAATTCCTCAAGCCCAGTCCGACTTTCATTCCATATATTCAGTTTCATTCAATATATTCACGTTTCATTCCATATATTCAGACTTTTGAACATACACACACACACACACACACACACACACACACACACACACACACACACACACATATATATATATATATATATATATATATATATATATATATATATATATATATATATATATATATATATATATATATATACATACATTTGGGGTTTTTTGTTGTTGTTTTGTCGTTTCCTAATACAAGTGTTTGTTCTTTTTACATTTCCTCGTCTCCTCTTTTTACTTTACTGTATGCATTTCTGCCTCATTATGCAAATGAGGAGGGTTGCCTTCTTGATCCAGCTTCTCTACTATTGGTCAATAAACAGGAAGGAGCAGGATCCATGAGCAGATTGATTGTGCATGCCTGTGTCTTTGGCTTCAGTTTAGCAACCGAAGCATTTCTTTCATTTCTTGACGAAAATGTATAACGAAAACAAAAATATCTAAATTTCTTGACGAAAATCATGTATAAGGAAAAGGAAAAACAAAATATATCCATAAGCCACTATTGTGAGAAAGTTGTGGAAGAAAACCCAGAATGTTTGACCCGAGTCTTACAGTTCAAAGGCAATGCTACCTACCAAATACTGAGGAAATGTATGTAAATTTCTGAATTTGAAGATATTAATAAATCGCTGATGTATTCTTTCTCTCATTATTGTGGCATTTAGCAAATAGAAATAATTTTGGTAATTCTAACTGATCTGAAATAATAGAAATGTGGTCTGATTTAACTTCAGACAGTAAGAATAAAAGGTGCATGTGTCTTTTTTTTTCTGTGCACATAAACCTCTGGTTTCAACTGTATCTCCTTATCCTGTTGTCCTCATTGTTGTCCTGTAAGGTGAACTTTTGCACCTGTCTCAAGGCCTTTGCACCCTCTAACAGGTTTTCTTCCAGAATTTCCCTGTCTCTAGCTTCCCAGTCCCTGCTGAAGAAAAGATTCCCCACAGCATGATGCTGCCTCTACCTTATTTCATGGTGGGCATGGTCCAGTCAGAGTGATGTACAGTGCTTTTCTGCCACACACAGCATGTTTGCACCTTCTTCCTCATGCTTGCAAACTCCAAACGGGACTCCAGCTCTTATTAATGCTTTCCTTTCCCAGCTTGTCAGCTTAAGTAAAACGTCATATCTTAGTAGTCCAGCAGTTGTTCCAAACTCTTCTCATATTCAGATGATGGACTGAACAGAGCTCTGTGAGTTGTTTAAAGCTGACCCTGCTTTAAACTTCTCCCCAACTTCTCTGTTCCTGATCCTGTTTGTTCACTAAAGTTCTACTGTGCTATTTTGTTTTGGTCTATCTCATAAAATCAGAATAAAACACATTAAGGTTTGGGGTTGTAACATGATAAAATGTGAAAAAGGTTAAAGGGGTATTAAGGGTTTTTCAAAGCGCTGTGAATATTTTTGCGCTAGTAGTTCAAATATGTAAATGGGAGTGTCATGCCAAAAGGCAGTCGTAATGGAAATGTCATGAGTGGTGGCGGGGCACACACACACACACACACACAACACTCACAGGACTTACATGGAGTTCTGTGTCTAAATCTGAGAAAGATGAGCGATGAATAAAGTAATTTCTATTCTTTTTTATTCTGTTGTATCCTATCCTAAATGAGGATCTTTATTGCTCCACCTCACCCCTCTCGCCATTTTGCCTGTGTTTTAGACCACATAGACCAGGTCTTCATGTTTTTATTCCACATTTTCTCTGTTTTCTTTGCATTCTGTTTCCCATCCAGCCCCAGCACTCCACCATCCCACAGCCTGTTGAGTGATGTGTGATGTGGCAAAGGTATGTGGAGAATTCCCTCTGACCAAAACCAACGCTGCCTGGCTGCTGTCTCTCTCGTCTGCATGGGAATGAGCTCTACCCAAATAAGGCAGGGCGCTCAGTCTTGACGTGAAGAGAAGAGGCGCAGCAGACAGGGAGAGGTAGTCGCTGAAAGGCCATGGCCTTATAAGGGCGAGTTTCCTTTTTTCTCCTTCCCCCACTCCCTTTTCCCTCTTTCCTCCACCCTGACTCTGTCTCTCAGTAGAACAGTGAAGTCATCTGTGCCTTCTCCTCCTTTTAAGCAGGCATTTTTGGGAGGGACGTCCCTGCGAGGCATATACAAACTCTGAGTGAAGCATTTGCACTTGTCTCTCACGCCGCCCCAGCAACCAGCACAAAACTCGTCTTTTCTCTTACAGTGAGTATACTTTTTAATTCTGCTTATTTTAAAGAGGAAGTTTCCAAACTTTGTGAATGATGATGTCAAGCAGTCAGTTTTGAATCCTTTTTTAAATTTCATGTCAATCTTATAGTGGAATCTCAGATTGTAAAGGTGATTAAGAGGCTCTTGTCAGAAATTAAAAAATGTGAAAGTATAGTGGTAAAAACTCAGGTTTAGTTCATGTTTTATAAGCACAACTTTTTTTAGATTGTCATTCCTAAAATGTTATTTCATGGATTGTTAAATAATTTGCCATGCAAAGCAAGAAGGAAGGCAGAAAAGACATCATACAGTGCAGCATATCTCTGCCTGTGTGACACTGACATAGTTCTGTTTGCACACGCAAATGATCCAATGCTATACATGTTCCCTTGGAGCCATATGTTTGCAACTGCATGCCTGGTATGAAGATGTTCTGATGCATCGTTGAGAAAGAAAGAAATGTCATTTACACCACCACAGAAACACACTACATTGCATTTGTGAACACACACAAATACATATCGAGCTACTGCCTCATTTAAATGGCTTTCTGGAGTGTTTGCATCGAAGATAGCTAGCAAATCATTAAATATGGCAGCACACAAAGAGCTTCTAGGAACGGCAGAAACGTAGGAAGTACCAGTGGGCAGCCTAATTTTCTGAACAGCAGCAGCAGAAGCAAGATAAGGCTATCTTTTCTGCCAATCTTGCAGCAGTGGATAAACAAAGCAGAAACCCTGGAACCAAGCATCTGTGTGTCAGCGCGGGGGCCCCACTGGAACATAGCCTCAATTTTGGATGGCAATTCAGACTCAGACGTAATACATCAGAGCTGACAAACAACCGTTATGCGTTTGTCAAGATAATCAGAACCACAAAGAGCCTTGGCTCTAGGTTCTAAAATAAGCTTACTGTGCTCAAAAATGTCTGACAGATCAGGGGGAATAGCAGCAGAAGGGTTATGCTCAACTTCCATAAATTAGAACCAAACTACAACTGAGCTCTGAAGCAACAGTTCATCACATAGCATCATTCAAACAAAGCTGAGAAAACTTAATGGATTCATCCCATCTTCAGCAGCATTGTACCCAATACTGATCTGCCACCAACTCATGCTGAGGACCAAAATGTCTCTAATGACTGTTAGTTCAGTGAAACAGTCTTCTCAACCCAAATTCCTATATTGGTGGTTAGCTGGTTAACTGTGGAAAAGGCATAGCTGCATGACTCCACATCCCCACAAGCTGCCATAGTTGCCACAGCCCTTGCAAGGGTTTCCTGTTCTGGCGTTAGACACGTTTACCATGGTGATAGACAAACAGAGCAGAAAAACACAAGGAGGAGAGATGGATAATTGTGGGGAGTTGATGCAGTAATGCTTGCAGCACTTTTAGACTTCTCAGAGAGGGCACAGTTGAAGTCTTTTTTACATTTTAATTCAAATCTAGTCATATTTCACTGTAGGTGACTTTTAATGTCCTGAAAATATGTCATCTTGGGCAGTTTTCTCAATGTGCTCTAGAAATCCTGGTTCACTGCAATGTGCTCTGCCTCACATACCAGCAGATGTATTCAGCTGGTTTCTACTATCAAAATGCTTGTTAACCTCTGGGTTACATTATCATTAACACCCTCAGCGGTGTTTCTTTAATTAGCACAAATAACATTTGTAGCTGAGATTAAACTTGTTGCAGCTGAGGATGCTGCAACATTTTGGTTTCTAAAGTATGCTACGGGGGAAGTGTTCCCATATGCTGTTTTTAATAAGCAGACAGACAACGCAGAAGTTTGTTTAGGATATAGTCCTGACTTACTGGACTCTAGGCCGGAAGCCAAGCATAACAGCAGGTCCCTGGATACCCATAAACAGTTAAATAGACTTGGATTCACTTAACCTCCAAAAATCTTATGTAACCTTCATACGGTTGTCATGTAACTCACATTCTTTTCAGTGTTCTTTTCGGTTCTCTTTTTTTCCAAGTCTTGTGGATGCAAATTGAAGAGCACAGATCCTTTTTTTATGCCCCCACAATAAGTATACTCTATGTTATTTGCAGTTGTGGTCTACTGAGTATTTTATGAGGCTAACAACTGGTTGCCAATAAGAAAAAGACAAGCTGAGGGCATACCAGACAAGCACTACTCTGTAATAATGATTAAACAGCAGTGAATATCAGCAGGAGTGTGTGGGGTATAATGGTGTGTGTGTGTGGGATCTAGAGGAAGATGAAGATGAAATAAAGTACGTAAACTTGTGGCTTTAAGTTAGTGAGTGCGATGCTCAGCATGTGTGTTTAGTTTCTTGTGGCTTGGAAAACCACCACAGGGAAAGCAAAATGTATTAAAAAGGGTTGATGGTAGCTCACTGTGGACATTCTGGGCAGGAGTCCATTAATGGCTTTGGCACACCAACTCACATTACAGACATGCAGTGTGTTTTTACTTAACTTAGTAAAACCTATTCAGAACTAGGTAAAACTTATGGTTTAAGGTCTAAAACTGATTGATTTCTACCAGGCCCTTTTGTGAATTCATACTTTTACAGTTTTGGGTCATTTCATATTTTACTTTTTTATGTATTAAAAATAACTGTCTACCAGAGGTCGTTTTATACCAGCTGATGCAGGGTTGGCATGCAAATTTAATCTTCCAATGGGAGGACTCTTGGAGTTAATTCAGGTCCATCCCTTGCTATAATCTGTCCAATCATGTTTAAGAAGAGTGAACTGTCCCCAGTGGGGATCAAAATCACAACACATAAAAACGAGACGTTAAGTAAAATCTTACACAAGTTAAATTATATGTGCATTTATTCATCTAAATAATACTTTACCTAGGAAAACAAACTGATGTACTATGACTAGGTACAAGTGTATAAAAATAGTTTGTTCACAAGCACAAAATGGAAGTAAGCAACCAAAAGAAATGGTACTAAACAGACAAAGGGATTGATTTACTGAGAGCCATTCATACATCTCTTATCAGCTTCAAGTTACCCATCTGACGTCAAGCATACAGATAAAATTAGCAGCTAGCAAACGATCATAATACTTTTTTGTCTCTTAAAGTTGTACCAAAACCAGGACCTCAGAGAGAACTGTCAAAGTACCACTGAATTTAAGAACTCACAAACAGTAGTGCCTAAAGAAATCTGGGCAGAGTGACAGAGTGAGAAATGGAGAAAAGGCTTGAGTCTCACTCCAGAGCTGTGAGTTGGCAACTCTGTACGGTCCAGTTTATGGACAATGTTGTCTTGCACACCCACTCTAAGTTAAATTCAGGTTTCTCTCTAGAAACACCATTTCAGATCATCCCCATCTTTAGATCGTGATTTAAAGCTGCTGTTAGTAGGAAGCTAGGAAGCAACACTATTCTCACCCTGTCACGGAAAGGAGTCTCTTCTTCATACATCTCCTCAAATTAATTTTTAACATCTTAACTCCTTAACTTCCCTAGGAACAGGAAGTTGACGTGACCTGACATCAAGATGGCAACAAAGGTTGGATGGTGCTAACAGCACTCTGATATGCGTTCTGCACTTGGCTGGTGGCCCCAAAAGGCTATGATTTTTTTTTTTAGTTATTTTTTTCTGGCAGTTTGCATTTGCTAACAGAGAGTGCATATGTGTGTGTTTAAAATGCAAAAGAGCAGAAATCGGATGCCTGATTCTCATTAGTGCTCCTATTGTAAACCATTTTGCCAAACACTTGTAGATTCTGACAGGGCAGAATGGAGTGCATTGGGAGACATGATTCTGTGAATGCCACTGATGAGCAGATAGTATTCAAACAGTGCTGAGCATTTACACTTATCTACACGCTTCTGATCTGCATGTGGTCAGTGTTTGTGCTGGTGAATTTTGTACACAGTAAATATTCATTTTGAAATAAGGGTCCAAAAGGTAAGTATCAGAGGTGTGGACTTGAGTCACATGACTTGGACTTGACATCAGACTGAAGACACAAACTGAATGAATGAATTAATCACAGAACACTTGGAACTTGACTCAGGCTTTAACTCTTTATAGACTACTATCATGAATTTGTACCAAAACACACAACTGGTGTATGTATACCACTTTTACCTTCTGATGCATAATTTACACATACCAAGGACTGTATGCCACCAGTGGTCCCCAAAAATGCCTAAATCGTTAATTTGCAGTGTAATTTACTTAATGGCAAAGTACTTTTTTTGCTTGCTTGCCATTTTATGCTATGGAGGCTGGAAATTTGTTTTTCTTGAAATTCAAATTTTACAACTTGGAACTTGACTTGAGACTTAGATGGAAGCTCTTCAGACTTAACTAACTTGCAACATAATAACTTGGTCTCACGTCTTAGATTTCATTGAGGTTTTTCAAGCTAATTCATGTTAGCACTGGTGTGTCTATTCTAGGCTTCATTTAAACTGATTTAGGATATGCAAACGCTATAATGCTTGTACCGTCTATATGCTTCTAGTCCACTTTGGACTAAAAGCATTGCAATATAGAAAATCACAATATGATATTTATCTAGGATAAGTATGATCAGTAGCAATGTAGCAATGATCTAACATTATTTTTTCCACCTCTCTCATTTTCCAGAGTGTCGGCATGGCTAACAAAGGTCCATCCTATGGCATGAGCCGGCAGGTTCAGGATAAGATTGACAGCAAGTATGACCCTGAGCTGGAGCAGATCCTGGTGGAGTGGATCAGCCGTCAGTGCGGCTCCGGTGTGGGGAGGCCAGAGGCTGGCAAATTGGGCTTCCAGGCCTGGCTTAAGGATGGATGTGTGAGTTAGCTAACCCTGTTTGTCACATTGCTTCTAGTAGAGCATTCCTTAATAAGAACCTCTCTTTGTTTCATGCCATCCTGCCAGGTCCTGAGTGAACTTATTAACAGTTTGTTTCCTGGAGAGAAACCGATAAAGAAGATCCAGAATTCACCAATGGCCTTCAAACAAATGGAGCAGATCTCGCAGTTCCTCAATGCTGCAGAGAAGTACGGCGTCACCAAGACTGATATGTTTCAGACTGTGGACCTGTGGGAAGGTCAGAGTGCTTTTCTGTGGCACGAGCAGACCACTCTTCAGTGAATGATTGATACTTTAACTTAGACATTATGTACAGGTAAGGACTTGGCAGCAGTGCAAAGGACCCTGTCAGCTTTAGGCAGCTTGGCCGTCACCAAGGAGGAAGGCACATACAATGGAGACCCCAACTGGTTCTTCAAGTGAGTCTAGTAAAACGAACTAGGTCAACCAAGAAAAAATAAACAGTAAACAGAGTTCTTTTCATTTTTAATTGTATGACATTTCTGGATGTTATGTTGCAGGAAAGCACAAGAGAACAAGCGAGATTTTAGTGACGAGCAGCTGAAGGCTGGAAAAAACGTGATCGGGTTGCAGATGGGGTCCAATAAGGGAGCCAGTCAGGAGGGCATGAGTTATGGCCGACCCCGACAGATCCTTTAAAGTGTCTTTGATGCAGATATGCAAAACCCCTTTAGCCTCTTTTCCCTCTGAAGCCTCAGATGCCCCAGACATCCTCCAGGAGCCTTTGGATAACTGACTGGTTCTTTATGCCTTAACCTTCTGCTTTAGATTCAAGGAAGCTCCAACAACCTATAATCCTCCTTAGTTTCAAAACCCTGCCTTGAGGTTCCTTTATGTTTACTCTGGTGACCACTGCAGGACGCAGCATGTTTTCCCTACATCTGAATGTCTTAAGATGCAGCAATGACCAAAGAAATCCTGGTGTACCAAAAGGCAATCTATTATTTTATAGTGCATTGTTTAACTATTATTTTTTGTTGAAATACTGAAATTTTGTTATATTTCCTACATTTGAAAGACATTGGTTCTACATGCTAGGCTAGGAAAAAAAGAAACATCTGTTTGTTTACAGAAGAATTTGAAGAGACTAGTTCCAAATTGACAAGCACAACCAAAGGGTGTGCAGATGCTCTTTAATTTTACTGCAAGTATATTGTTTCGTAAACTGCAACTTCCTACTTGCTACACCTGCTGTGTCAGTACCAACAGTTTTGTACATTGTCTTAATAAATAATGACTTTGACATACATTTATGATTCTGGCTGTTTCAATCATAATAATGCACCCACATCAACAGTAAAGACACTTTAAAGTGGCTTGTTTTCTGTTTTTTTTTTGTTGTTGTTGTTTTTTTTTTTTTTATTAAGCTGAAAAAAAAAATTGAATTTAAAAATGTTCATGTGAGGTTTTACACATAGTTTTGGCCCAGTTTGATCTTCTCTGATCTCAACATTTCCTGATGCACTATAAATAAGAATATGTACAAAACATCACCCTATGCAAATCATTACATTTTGGAGGTCAGGCACATTTATTGCTGTCCTCAAATATCAAAAAAACTTTTATGTGTTTTACTGTTTCATTTTGTGATTTTGAAGGACTAGAAATCTTCATAGCAATGGCAGAACTTTACAGGACATTGCGGCCAGTTTCTGTGCTCCATTTTTATTTTATTTTATTTTTGCAAAACTGCAAAAAAGCAGTGTGCTATCCACTTTTTTTGTCCAATTCTGATTTTTCCTTAAGAACTGCAACATGTAGGATTACATACTGTAAAGATCAGTTTCAATGTCTATTTCCTGGTTGATTGAGATGATTTACCTGAATCCCATAAACCAGTCCCATGACAGACAGAGGCTGAAAGGTCAAAAGAGTAAAACCAAGAAACTTTTGTTCCTTCTGAGTATCTACTGAAGTCGACTCTAGGTCAGTTTGCCCATTTCAACAATTCAATAAAATACTGTATCTTTCAAGGAAGATGCAAATGTATGCCTCCTGGTTATTCCTTCTCCTTTTTATGCCCAAAAATGTTGAGTTTACAACAACCAAAACTGCAAAAAGATGGAATGGTGAAAGGGGGAAATGACCAGCATCCAGCAATGTTTAAGTCTGTGTTGCAGTTGCCTGAAAGTTTCCATTTAAATAGTTTCATGTGCCTTTTATGCTTCCCCTGATTTCATTTCCAAATGCCTCATTGGCAAAAAAAGAGCAAACTTGGTGTTTTCCCCACCACCACCTGAGTTCCAGTGCTAGCTTTAGCACCAGTTCTTTGTGTTTCCACCACCACCAGCTCTGGCTCCTGCCGATAAATCGGTTCTTTCTTAGCACCAATTTTGATCCAGCCAAAAGTCAAGTCAAGTTTATTTGTATAGCACATTTCAGCAGCAAGGCAGTTCAAAGTGCTTCACATCATAAAAAAACAGTCAAGTATACAGAAAAAACATTAAAACATCAAAATCATCAAGTAAAATCATCAAAATTATCTAGCAGATACACATGAAAATCATCGGCAAAAATATTGATTAATGATCCACTTACTTTATTTAACTGATTTACCCTCAAATTGCCACCCTTTGGAAATCCAAGCTTATCTTAACCGGATTTGTTTGCAGATTTATGTTCTAGACTACTAATCAAAGGCAGCTCTAAACAGGTGGGTTTTCAGCCTTGATTAAAAGGAATTTAGTGTTTTGGCTGTTTTGCAGTTTTCTGAGAGTTTGTTCCAGATTAGTGGTGCATAAAAACTGAAGGCTGCTTCTCCATGTTTGGTTCTGGGGATGCAGAGCAGACCATAAACAGAAGACCTGAGTGGTCGGGAAGGTTGATACAGTGACAACAGGCACAGGCAAATATATTTTGGTGCTAAGTCATTCAGTGATTTATAAACTAACAGACATATTTTAAAGTCTATTTTCTGAGTTACAGGGAGCCAGTGTAAGGACTTTAGAACTGGGGTGATATGCTCTATCTTCCTGGTCTTAGTGAGAACACGAGCAGCAGCATTTTGGATCAGCTGCAGCTGTCTGATTGATTTTTTAGGCAGACCTGTTAAGACACTGTTGCAGTAATCAATGCGACTTAAGATAAATGCATGGATGAGTTTCTCTAGATGTTGTTTAGACATTAGTCCTTTAATACCGGAAATGCTCTTCAGGTGATAGAAGGCCGACTTTGTAGCTGTTTTTATGTGTCTCTGGAGGTTCAGGTCCGAATCCATCACTATACCCAGATTTATGGCCTGATCACTAGTTTCTAGCTGTAATAACTGAAGCTGCGCACTGACTCTAGATCATTCCACTATAGGTCCAAAGATAATGATTTCAGTTTTGTTTTTGTTCATTTAGAGAAAGTTTTGGCACATCCATGCACTGATTTGTTCGGAGTCACCTGGTGACATTGTAATATAGAGCTATGTATCATCTGCGTAGCTATGGTAACTGATCTTATTACTCGTTATAATCTGAGCTAATGGGAGCATGTAGATATTAAATAGGAGGGGTCCCAGGATTGAACCTTGTGGTACTCCACATGTGACTTCTGTCCACTCCGATGAGAAGTTGACACAAAGAAATTCCTGTTCTTTAGGTAGGATTTGAACCAACTTAGTACTGTACCAGAGTCCAACCCAGCTCTCCAGTTGGTTCAATAATATGTCATGGTCAACAGTGTCAAATGCTGCACTGAGGTCCAACAGAACCAGCACTGTGGTTCTTCCACAGTCTGTATTTGTGTGGATATCATTAAACACTTTGACGAGGGCAGTCTCAGTGCTGTAGAGAGCACGGAAACCGGACAGAAAGACGTCAAAGCGGTTCTTTCAAAAGAAAGAAACGCCTTCACCAGGAGTTGGAAGTAGGATTATTAAGCCAACAACCAGTTAAAACGTTATGAGTGACATGTAAAAGCTTTAAATAAAAAAAAAAAAAAAAAAAAAAAAAAAAAAAAAAAAAAAAAAAAAAAAAAAAAAAAAAAAAAAAAAAAAAAAAAAAAAAAGGTCATGGAGTCTAAGCAGTTCACAGATGGTACTTTCTACTGAATCTTTAAACACTCAGTTTTTAAACACCGTCAGCCATTCATTACTGTCAGGATGGGTTCAAAAAACATTCTGTAAATATTGTGTAACTCTCAGATGGTTGGGATTGTGCAGAGTTCAAAAACACTACAGGTTGGTTGAAACAACACTGATGAATGAAGGAGGTGACATTAGGGGATCTGTTTCCAAGGGTGTTGAGAAATATAGGATCTGTGATTAAAACTGTGTCCCTGCGTTGAGTCCCAACAGAACCATTTACTAGATCAGACATTGCTGGTGAATGGCTTTTCCACACTGCAAAGGATCTCTGCCTATGACATGCAACAACAGAACCTATGTGATGCTTGTTTTGCATAAAAAAAACTTTCATCCCACCCTTCATTTATAACTCAAGCATATATATTGTTTGCTAAATTTCCTAAATAAAATGAATTAAAGATCAAAGAATGAAAAAAAAAAAAGCAGGATCAACTCCACCATGTTTTTTTATTTTCATTTAAAGAAACTGTGACTTGCACAGCAACACTCCAAAATAATTGTTCAGTTATATAAAAACACCTGCAGCTTTGAATACATTCTTTAAAAACTGTAAAAACCCTATTATGCAGTCCATATACAGCAAATATGTTCAGCAGGCACGAATCATTGATATATTACACTTTATAAAAAAATACATTTCGCAAATCCAAAGCTTGAAAAATCCCACTTCAAGTTTTAATCAGATTTTGCGTACTTAGCCATAGGTTAAAAAAAACCCAAAACAATCCCAGATGATAGATCAAAAATAAACACACGAGTACCCCTGTGAAAAGTCACATTACAGGAACATTTTTAAAGGAAGACCCTGGATGTTACAAGTATAAACATTCCTATCACACACACACACACACCTTATATTCCTTTAAATATTGCACACAACCTTTCACTAATTTACTCCAGCGGTCTTAGTACCTCAATTTGAAAATCAAATTTGTTTTTCGGTGCAAATTTCACAACCCAACATGAACCTGTACTGTTAAACTGGGAGATTAAATCCCAACAGCCGCCTGCAGTTTATGAACCCTAGTTTTAAAGTAAACTTTACAAACTCCCGGAGGTTTTCGCCCATGTCAGACATAGTACCCTATTTTCCTGGTCTGGTCAAGTCATGCCTTTAGAAAGAAGTGCACAAAAACAGACATACAGTCACAGCCCAAACACATTCAAGGCCACTTTTTTTTTTTTTCCGGGGGTGGGGTGGGGGGAGTATCCACGGTAAAGGACAGAGAGTAAGAAACCTACTCTTTGATTTATTTGCAGCTCGGTCTTTGAGTACCATCGTCTGCTGGAGCTGAGTGCAACCAGAGCAGAAAAAAAGCCTGAGAACCCCATGGGCACAGAAAGGGTGAAAGTTTAGGCTTGTTGTTACGTCTCCAGGGGTTCCCTGATGATGGGAACTTTGACCTCTGAGTCCAGCACAGTCTGCAGTTCCACCCCTGAGTCCTGGTCCTCCTGGTCCCTGTATTCTTCAATGTATTCATCCCTGTACTCGCTCGCCTCCTCCACTCCTCTCTCTGTGCTTATCCGGCTAGTTCTGTGACGGCTGCGTCTCCTCGGCAGACACAGGAGGCCTCTGAGGTTCACGTGACAGAGCGTGACTTCCAAGATGTAATAGAGAGACCAGAAGAGCGCGAAGCACCCGAGCAAAAGCAGGAACTAGATGGGAGGAGGAGGGGGAAAAAAAAAAAGAGGAGATATGTTACAACAGATTAATTACCAAGAAATTCAAACAGTACCATTTTGCTAAAGGCATTTTTATTATTAGGAATCCGGTGAAAGATTAAAGGCTGGTCAAATGCAGCCAAACAGGCTGACTGTGTTTGCTGCATCTGGAGATAAATTAAGTACAGGAAAACTAAAAAGGGAGAGAGTGGAGACATTTCTATTCTCTACAAATAAACCGTGTTGTTTAGAATAGCTGAACTCGTCATCTGGAACGTATTTCATTTAACTTGACTGAAATTTACTGCATTTCAGACATCAAGGAATATGTTACTGCTTCCCTCACTGATGGAAAAACAACAATAATTGTTTA
Source organism: Anableps anableps (assembly GCA_014839685.1). NCBI lineage: Eukaryota > Metazoa > Chordata > Actinopteri > Cyprinodontiformes > Anablepidae > Anableps > Anableps anableps. The sequence goes on along the minus strand of CM026068.1, from coordinate 28,673,864 downwards.
CAAATGTGCAATCCTGCCCCCTCGCCTTAACCCTGTGTTGGAGCATGTTAAGGCTTTCCTGTAGAAACTCCTGTTGAGACTGAATGTCTGACACCGTCAGGAACAGGAAGGAGAGGAAAGATGTAGCATTTTGAACATCATTGGTTTATGAGCTGTAATACTGATGAAACGCAGTGTGTTATATATAATGTAGTATCAGCAGGTAATTACAGTATGTCACAGCTGGGATTCAAATTATTACAAACATCTCTGGCATCTTACTGATGGGAACTGCGTAACATTGGCAGCAATAAAAATCTAATCTCTTAAACAAGCTGAGATCTGATTGTCTCCTACAATGCAGCTGCTTAGGTATGGCCGATTGGTCCCTACACATTTACCAGGAAAAAATTCCATCCTTTTCAGACTCAACTTTCCAGAGTTCCTGGTTCTTTGTGCAAATCTTCAAAATGTAAAATACTAAAGTTCATATTTCTACAGCAGACAGGCTTTTAATGTGTGATCTGAGGGAGGGAGGAAGAAAGGAAGGAATCACTTTTAAAGATTATATGAAAGGGAAGTGAGAAATCTGGAAGTACAAAATATTTTTCCATATTCTTATTTGCTTTTGCCATACATTCCCACACTTGGAAAACAGTGAAATCAAGTTCCATACTTTTGCATACTGAATGGGAACCCTTAGATCAGTATGACTGAAACTTCTGTACGCCCAATTAGAACTGGGCGTCATTTTTTCCCCTTTTTTATTTTATAACAATATTTTTCTAAAGAGCTTTCTGTGAGGGATTTGCCACAATCTTCAGACACACAGAGGTCAAAAACATGGCAAACCTTTGGTAGGTGTACAATTATGAGACTGAAAAGCTGCGTTTACCTTCAGGTTGTTGGAGGTGAAGGGGCTGACAATCTCTGGAGGGATATCTAAGCCTGGAGGACAGGGTAGAGAGAAGCTGCTGTCCAGATGTTTGCCACTCATGGCTTCCTCCACCACCCTGCAGACCAGTGAACGGGAAACATCTTTCACTCGGTTCAACGGATCACTCATAATCACCGCATCCCAGTTAGATTTTAGACACTTATGGCAAACTGGCAGGAAAAATGGACTTACTTTTGTCTCTCCTTCACCTCGCTGTAAGTCATAGATGAACCGTACAGTGTGAGCTTCCACTGCTTCAACACTCCCACAGTGGCGCACTGATCAGACTGTACCTCCTCTGCAGAAACAGAGAGACGGGTCAGGGAGAACTATGGAACTATGGAACAAGCAGCCACATAAAACCCAAAACCAACAGTATATTAAAGAGACCAGAGAAGTGTGTAGATAAGTGTGTCTCTTCCCCGCAGACTTACTGCTGTCAGAAATCCTGAGGGTGTACTGGCCTTCAGCTCTCTCCCCCCAGCAGCGCACAGTGGAGAAAGTCCAGTCCTGGTAGCCTGAAGGATCTCTGTGTGGAAACAAAACCCCACGCCTTTACATTCACCCAAACATTGCTCTTCTCCTTTCCCAAAAGGAGTTAAATGCCTTAAACAAACAAAGAAAGACCTGGAGTATGAACACGTGCATAATACCTGTCGATGGACCTGCGAGCCCCAATGATGGATCTCATACCACTGGGACATAACAACACGATCTCCACATTCCCACGGCAAGGGTGGGTTATTGTCACGGTAACAGCCACATGCTCAAGCGTTTGCATCCCAGAATGCTTCAGGTCAGCTGCAGAGACTAAAGGAGAGGACAGAGCAGCAGGATGAATGTGCAAGTTGAATTAAACATGTTTAGGGAATGACACACATGTATAAAAGCCAATATGATCCTCATTATATTAAAGTAAATTCTACAGTGCCTTGCAAAAGTATTCACACCCCTAGATTTTGTCACGTTATGACCTATAAACGCCAGGATTTGATGTGATCCAACAACACAAACCGACGAAAGGAAAGTGATACTCGGCTTTCTAGTGTAAAACTCGGAAAAATGTGGTACGAATATTCATTCCCCCTTACTTTGATACCCCTTAATGAAATCCACTACTGCCTTGGTCTATTATCATAAAATCCCAATAAAATGCATTCAAGTTAGTAGTTGTGACAGATGCGAATAGGCTAATGATCACGTGTAAGGCACCCTACCTGCAGATACCCACTTTTACAAAAATAAAAAATATTATACACATTAGACTTAAATCATTTTAAATGTTTTATACAACCAAGTCAGGGTTATTTTATTACCCTTTTATTAATGCAATTTAAACACAACTCTTACTCTTAATGTGACAGAGACAACAGACCCTGTTGCAGTCTACCATCTCACTCTGGATTGCTCCTCTTTACTATCTTTCTTTGAAGGGGTTATCAGTAAGTCCTCTGACCACAGTCCATCAGCTCAGAGTGAGCGCCTGGTAATTTCCCATCATTTCCTTCAGTCTGATTACTAATGAGCTGGAGTGCGTCCTGACCATGCAGGTACACACATATCCTTGGGGCAGAGAAAGATGCAAAGGGACTAAAGGAGGAAATTTAAACTGAGGTGTAGCCTAACTCAAACATTCACAGAAAAAAAAAAAATGGCACTCCACACATTTCTACCTAAAATCTTCAAGTATTTCATAGAATCCCTGATGCCGCACTTCAAACCCACCATGTCTGTTTGTTGCAGAAAGTCTCGACCTCAGTCTCATCTGACCAAAGCTCTCAGTTCCAGTTAAAACCCCAGTCGAGTTTAATAAACTTCTCCTGTTTACCCTCCAGATGGTAGGACACAATAGATTACTTTTTCTGGCTTCAGAAACATATTCAGGCACATTAGTTTTAAAATGCTGTTTCTATATATGAATGCATCTGTGTGTTATGCATGTGTGCATGTTTGGGGGTATTTACATACCATGTATGTAAACTTAATGTACTTTGTGTATTTTAAGATTTAATTGTCTTTTCTTGCCAGATAATGCAGAGAAATTTCAATTTAATCTCTAGTTAATGGACAATAACCCATCCCCTCTCAGTCTAAGCAACCAATTGGCATGTAGAAAGTTTCTAATGGTGGTTATGGAGATGATCTAAAGATGCATCTTTCTGCAGTGACCTTTGGAGACATTTCTTTACCTTCCTCCTCACTGCAGGGCAGCCACCTTAACCAGCCTTGTTTGTCCAACACACATTCACCTTAGTTGAATTTCATGTTCTCTTGTCTTTCCTGTTTTGAAGAGTGGCCAAAAGTGACAGGCTATTCGGTTTGTTTCTTGTTTCAAAATTTTGTCTTTTGTATCCCAAAATTTCCTGCACTCTAATTCTAATACCTGCTCTCTTCAGGCATTAGAATCAACTCTTTCTAGCAAGTAAGCCTTTCATTGAAACAACCAACAGAAAGCTGTTCACGATGGAAGCGGAACCTATGACCAGCTTAATGCGCGATGCATCGGCCAGAGAGGCTGTCAACATACCGAGCAGAGTCAAAAGCAGATCTAACCACTCTCAGTTACAAAGAGCTCATCAGGGAATTTGGCCAAAACAGACTGATGATGGGTTTAGAGAAGAACATCAGGGCTAAAGTGAGTTGAGAAAATAATTCCTGACATTCTTTGTGAATCTGTTCTGTAAACATCAGCAGCTTTTTCATGAAAACATTGTTGCATGAGACCAAATGTACACAAACCCATCTGTGGTCGTGTGATTAACTGCAATGAGGCGATAAAAGAAGGAAGATAAAGTTTGAGGGAGGACACAGGATTTGAGATGAGGAAGAAGGAAATGTTTCTAGTTGAATGAGGTCATCTCCACAAACACTTGTGGAAAAAAAAAAAAAAAAAAGTGTTACAGGGGTTACATGCAGAGGGATCTGAACACGAGAGATTCAGAGTGGAAGGATATGAGAGAAGAACAGGAGCTACAGAGATTTAAAAAAACAGCGAGAGATTTGGGGAGAAAATCAAAAAAGGAAAAAAGGGAAATAATAATTAAGAAAGAAAAAAAAAAAAAAAAAAAAAAAAAAAAAAATGAAAAAATAAAAAAGAAAAATCACAAGCTACTGAACATTACCTAATAAGGACAGGCAGCCTGAGCAGCAGGCATGCAGGGAGGGAGGGATGGTTCTGCTATGGAGAGCAATGAGTAAACTCGACAAGCAAGTGTCCTCAACAGCTCAACAGAGCTGTTGCAGCAAGAGAGAAACAGAAAGGGGGGGGGGGGTAAAAATAAAACCAGTACCATTCCAGGTACGGATCAAGACGTCCGGATGAGTCAATACGGATATGTCCTCCTTTATTACTGGGCTCTGATAGGACACGAGGAAAGGCACCGACTCCCACACCTGAAGCACAACAGACGAATATTTAGGCTGACTTCAGGTGGCAAAATGTTTGGGAAAAAAAAAAAATAATAAAAAACATTAAATGATTTATTTAAAAAAAAAAAAAAAAAAAAAAAAAAAAAAAAAAAAAAAAAAAAAAAAAAAGAAAGGTAAATTTATTGTATGTATGTACCTTGGCAGCATTAACCAGTCTCCATGCGTTCAGCAGACCAAAGCCATGCTGGTGGCTATGATGAAAACCTGCTCCATTCACGCCCCAGTCAGCAGAGGTGTCACACTGTTAGGAAATGCAAAGAAAACATCCACACCCGAGTTCATGGTCCTGTCCACCCAGTCAAACTAAAGCTCAACACTCCTGTCTAAATGGAGATGCACACATGTAGGCAGAAAAATGTTGTTGCCACAGGACAGAAGCAGACTATCATCACCTTTGCTCTCAGTAAATTAGCTACTCTCGGACAATAAATCTGTTATTTAAAACAAATAGGAATTTACTTGAAGCCTCCACCACTTTTCAGTCTTTATGCCCACCTTAGAACAAGACAAGTATAAAACTGTGATGTAAAGACAAGGTAAATCTTGACTGGAACATTCTACACTGTTAGCAGAATCTATAAAACCCCAGTTTGGGATCTGTGAAATCTTTACACCATCTGTGAATAATGGCTAATGATTCCACTACCATTACTGTACGAGAGGGGGCGCCCCACCCTCCTGGAAGGTCAAGTTACTTTTATTAACTTCCATAAGTCATATAAGGTTAGCTCTGAAATTAAAAACAGGCTTGAACCGTGTTCTCTATCCCGAAACAAACTAAAGCAACTCGCATCACAGAACAGTTTACATCTTTAATAAGATACCAGTGAAAGCTCAGAAGTGGTTGGAGGTTCCTCCAGCTGTATGTAGTAGAGTCACTCTGTGCTCAGCTCTCCCTCGTCTGTTTCAGCACACCAACAGTTGCTCTGACATGTGGCTTGTTTTTCTTAATTTTTTTTTGAAAGTCCAGTTGCATCTTTAGAGGTTCGAGTGGCAGTGTATTGCATAAAAGCTCAAAGCACGGCTGATTTATCAGCTGGTACCAGCTTGTTCGACTCCTAATGGTACTATAAGGAGCAGAACAGCAAGAAATGATCATGTTTAGCACAATAACTATGTTTCCTTATTTATTTATTTATTTTTTTTACTAAAATAAGCATTGAAATATTGAAAAAAAAATAGATAGGTTACAGACAACATTATCATAAGTGTAATTATGTTTAAAACAAATAATTTCAATTTTTACTATAATACTGTGATATTGTCAGACCAAAGTTAATTTCTCCTTCTGGATAGAAGAAGGTTTTGTTGAATATGTTGACAACAAAAAGAGGCAGTTAAGAGGGGAAAGTAGACCTGGTTTTAATGAACAACATGATTCCTGGGAGTGTTTGTGTCTGCTTACATCTGGAAGATTAACAGACCAAGCAATAAAACAAGAAGAAGAAAAAAACAAAAAACCCAGCAGATGAAATGTTGTTATCTTTGGTCCCGTCTATCATTTTAAAACCATTAACACTACTGAGTGTTTTCCTGCTGCAGTTTTCTCTAACAGCGGGTTTACCTGGGTGGCAGTGAACGCGACGATATGCTGAACGTCCCTCCAGGTCAGGCAGGGCCGCACCTGCAGCATGAGGGCCACCATTCCTGCAGCCAGAGGGGCTGCAGCAGACGTGCCAGTGTGGCCCTCTGTGCAGCCAGTCCCCTTGTGCAGCGACCAATCTGATGTCACCTGCAGAACAACAGAGCTGGTATATTTATAACAGTTCAGAGAGGTGTGATCTGTACAACTGATGAAATTACTGGAAAACATAAGCACATGCACCCCCCCCCCCCCGAGAGCATAAAAAGGTCTAAAACCATGGAGATGGAGGGATCGGTGCATAAAGTAGCACCTACATCATCGCACCATCTTGATGACATAAACTGACAGCAGGTGGTCCGAGTTCAGTGCTGTTTGTGTGAAGTTAATGAGGTTGACTGAAGGAGGGGGTGTGAGGGTTGAGGCCAAATGGAGCTTAATAAAAAGAACAAAAGAATGTGAATGTGAACGATGTTGTAACAATAAAAATAAAACAGTGGACCCCTATTTAATACCTGAAGTATTAAACTTAAATGCTGGCTGCCCTCAGTTAAACAGCATAAAAGTATCAAGTTTATTTCTTTAATCATCCCAGTCCATTATTGAATGTTTAAGAGAAGCACAGCAGTGGCCAGCCTGTGAAAGCACTTAGCATATGTGTGTAATGCGGTCAGGGGTGGATCAGTGGCTTGTCTCCGTTTCCCACAAGTGATGACATCCTCAAAACAAAACAGGTTACCACGGTGACACCCTCAAACTTCAACAAACAGATGTCAAAAGGTTTCAGTGGACCTCAACTCATGTCATCTTTCGCCAGTATCTTCAGATGAAAGCAGTCACTGCATTTCCTGATGTGGAGGCTTGTACACAACTGCTCCCATCGTTTTTAGAGCTCACCAACATACTTAAAGTGACAGTGCATAATTTTCCAACTGGTTCCTATGTATTAAGCTTGGGCTTAATACATAGCAACATCTCACAGTCTTTGAACATCTCATGGGATTCACACCAAAAAAACTGAATAATTAATAACAGTATAATCACCAGTTACATTTTGAAGTAGCTTTTAAGTTAACTTCTCTATTTTTGGTTAATCTGCTATGGTACCCGCCCTGCAGTTGGTTGCCTAACAAACAAGTTAAGTGTAGTTTTAAAACAGACTTAAATTAATAATAGCAAATATTTAGTGACACTTCTTTAGTTTCCACAACATGAAGGTCCCAAGTTTTTGGGACTGGAAATATTTCCAAACAACCAAATCTGTCTTTCTTGTTATTGAGGGAATAAATGTAGCAGCTTTTTTTCAGCCAGCTGGCCAGTAATGCTTGGCAGCAAATAGAAGAAGGGCAGCTCAATTCAACTGCAGAAACATTCAGTCATCCCGGCACTTTCTCTAGAATCTCAGTGAAAGGTCAATAAACCGTAGAAACGGCTGTACAGAAAATATTAGTAGCATTATAATCATAACTTTTTAAAACTGAGGTGTACCTATAAAACAGCCCATGTCTACTGTATACAGCTTTGATTATTAATAAAAGAAAAAGAATATCTAAAGCTCCCTTAATCATTATTAATGGAGTATTATTCCTACTACAATTCTTCCTCCAGACCTTTTCACTGTCAAAATAGATGCATCTATCACACTGCTCAGGACTGGCTGTGGCTCAATGGGAAGAGTATCTGTCCTGCAGTTGGAAAAGTTCTGCATATCATTGTATAAGAGTGTGAACCTGGTGAATGTTGCTGGGTGAGTGAAACTCATAGTGTAACCCTGCTTTAAGTGGTCTGTATGACTAGAATAGCACTATATAAGCTCACTCCAGTTAGCACTTAGGTGTTTGATTCAAAAAGACTTACAATGCTCCTTGATCTCGGCCCGCCGCTGCTGAAAGTAACAGCCAGCATGGATGCGCAATCCTCCGCGTAGAATGGCTTCTTGCCTTCCTCATCAACCGCTCCTGAAAGCACAAAGAACCCTGGAATATAATGACTGCTTTTGTGCAAGCTTCCAGATACGCAGATCGTCACACTCCCAACTGTCTTTTTTTCTTACCTATTGTGATGGTGTAAATGGAGTTGGCGTAGCCGTCATAGTTGCAGTTGTCGTCGTACTGACCCCCGTTACCGCTCGCAACTACAAAGATGCTACCGAAGCCTCGTCGGCCTGCGATCACGCCGTGCTGCAGTGCAGCCTGGCGAGAGAAAGAGAGAAAGAAAGAAAAGGATGATTTAATATTCTTAAAATATGTATCCAGCTTGAGAGCAAGGGAAAAAGCATCTATCGAGTGAAACCACAGTAGAATATGATGCTCAAATCTGTTGCAGTCTGCTGCCACCTGCAGGACAAAAAGAGGGCTGCAAACAGTCTCACCTTGCCCAGGGGATGAGGTCCATCCACAGTGTGCCCATCATCATCTGGTCCCCAACTACAAAATGTAACAGTCTACATTAGCATCCAAGAAACATTTAAAGATAATAATATGGCACATTAAAACTTAATGCTAAATAACAGAGAATTCAGGTCAACTTTTAAGTATTTCTGTTACTTTATAGACAAAAAAAAAAAAAAAAAAAAAACTAAACAAGATCAGTCAGGAGCTGTATTGTTACCTGCAGCTGTAGATGTCATTTATTTGGTAATGCTTGTTAAAGGCAATGGCCTCTAAGCTGTCTGTCAGGGGCCCATCCAGAACTCTGATACCTATACAAAAAGAAAAAAAAAGGATGTAACTCCAGATCAAACACATTTCCTTAAAAACTGGTGCCTCTTTGTAAAAGACAATAGGTTCAAAAACCTGCAGAATATTAGAATAATCTGAAATAAAATTCGGTTGGGTGAGCTGTACCTGCCACCTTGCTGCCGTAGGCCACACCCACAGCGCAGAAGCTGTTGTTAGGAACGGCTGCAATCTCCCCGGCACATCGAGTCCCATGGTGGTTGTCACTGTGGAGGTCTGGGTGAGGCATTGGGTCTGGGTCATTGGAGTTCAGGTCGTAACTGCCCTCTGGACTCTAAGAGGGACACAAAAATTTCTTATATAGGCATCCAACCTTTACAATCTTTGTTCTATTTTTGCATCTGACAGAACAAGTTTAACTAGAAAGTGGCTACGTTTCCCCAGGCTCAGGATATCTGATAAACATGAGAGAAACAATCAGTAACAACTTGTACAGCACTACAGTGTAGTACTGTACTTCATCCAGCTTATGACTAGGCCTGGTATTTTTTCAAAACAATTCAAACACAGAATCAAGACAACATTCTGACATACATAGTTGAGCTGAATGTCCTTGTGGGTGTGTTCCACTCCATCATCTACGACCACAACAGTGACCCCCTGACCAGTGATGTTGCGCTCCCACACTCCTGTCACGTTGATATCCATGTCTCTGTTCAATCTATTATGCTGTAAAGGCAGGAAGAAAAACTCTGTTAATGAACTGGGAGGAAAAATACACTGCAAAAACACAAAATCTTACCAAGGGTTTTCTGGTCTAGTTTCTAGGACAAATATCTCAAATGCACTTGAAATAAGACGAAACTGACTTACAAGTAACTGAAAGGTTACTTGTAAGTTAGTTTGTCTTATTTCAAGTGAATACACTTGAAATAAGACAAGGGTAACACTGATCGTAGATTTCAAATTTCACAGCAAAAACAAGTTCAAGATAACAAATACACACTTCCAACATTACCCTATTCCAATATTCTTATTAAAAATGACTTTTCCCTCATTCATTTGTTTTATTTTAATAACAATGCTTCACTGCATTTTGAACAGACATTTAGACATTTATCCAAGTTCTGTGGATATGTATGCATCATGTAATTGCATTCATATGTATATAAATTTATTAACCGAATTATTTACAGTGTGGACAGTGACACTGATGCTCCTGTAGCTTCTATTTTTCTAATATCGTAATAGCATAAGATAACATAACGTAATAGCCACCAGCACTAAATTATTATTATATTTGTTTATGTGTGCTATATGTTCTTACCAGGTGCCACTGTTTAGGGTAGTTGGGGTCGTTGAAGGCCAATGACCTCTTTGAGCGGCTGAGCACTCTCTCCTTGGAGTACCACAGAACATGAGGATGTGTTGCTAGAACATCCCCTGGTCGGATGCTCCTTCTCCAGATGCCTCCCATAGATTCACTGTCAGGTTGTACTGAGCAAAGCAAATAGTGGCCTTCCAGCTCTCCAATCTGACCCTGATTCTGCAGCCCAGCCTGCTTTGCTACCTGCAAAGAAAAAAAAAAAAAATCTGATTTGTTTTTCAACTGAAGCCAACAAACATACAAAATTCTGAATTAAGTTTTTAGAATTAAAAAAAAAGTGGAAAAATCGGAGGCATTGAACAAAACACCCAGAAATCTAAACCCTGTTTGTTGTTTTAAAAAGTAATTGGCAGATACAGTACCATGTAGAATTTGTTAATTTATTTTTTTTTATAACTAAGAAAGACAGAACAAAACAGAATTTGCTTTTCAGAACTTCAAAAACCTATCTATACTGGAACCAGAGATAACTGGTAGAGACATACTCTAAAAGACTTACAGCAGTAATTGCAGCAAAAGATGGTTCTACAATGTATTGGCTCAGATGAGCAGAATACAAATGCATACCACACTGTTCAGATTTGTATTTGTTCAAAATCTGTATCATTTGTGTATTTGAATATTTAGCTTTCCTTCTATTTCACAATTAAGTGAAGTGCTAAATATAAGGCAATGCTGTGCTGGTCTATAACATAAGCTCCACATAAAGTACATTGAAATGTATGGTTGTAATATTGCAAAATGTGAAATATTTAAGGGCTATGGATACTTTTACTGTAAGCTCTTCCTAAATTTGAAGTTACAAATAATTTACAGCTACCATGTAAATAAATGCACCAGCGAGGGCTACACAACATATCGCAAATATATTGTCGTCGCAGTGTCAGTGTGCACAATATTCATATAGCAAAAGACAGTTTGGAGAGCAATAATTGTTGTCCAATATATTTTATGAGTTCTGAAGTTGTATTTTCCATGCTAATGCAATATTTAGCTAGTAGGATAGAGTCTCACAGCAGCAAAAGCTCACACTAGACATAAATGAGATTGCCAAAAATGCTAAGGGTCATACAGAGTAGAAAGCACAGATTAGAAAAAGAGGAAAGAAAAAAACAGGCATATATCACACCTGATATAGTCAATGCAATATTTACCAATATTATCGCCATTGCAAGATTTTCTAATACTGTGCAGCCCTAGCACCAGCCTACTTGTGTTCAATTTGTAAATACAGAAAAACACCCAAGTCACAAGTTTTTCAAAGTTTTGTTTTGATATTGCATGAGAAAATAATTTCAGCAAATAAATGTAGCGTACCATCTAAATAACTTTGAAAATTCCAAAAATCTACATGTTCACATTCAAACTGAATGCAAAGACATTGATATACTACTGTACCCTGTCAGCTATCACATCCAGGTGAACTGAGGCCTCTCTCTCATTATCCTCTTGGTGTTGAAGGCTGTGGTGGATACGGACGGCCCAAGACTGACCCGGACCACAGGACGCCCAAGTTGAGGATAAAGAAGAGGAAGTTAAAGGAAGGGATGGAGCGACAGGTGGCAGAAGAGTGAGCACCAAGAGGGATACGGAGGACAAAAGAATGAGGAGGAGGAATGTGGGAAAATAGGGTGCTGCCATGGCAAGGAAGGGTGACACAACTGGTCCGCCAGGCAAGCCCTCTTCATCTGAGCAGCAATCTGGACACAAGACAGGACAAAAGGATTTTATTAGTGAGGACAATCTGAGAATGAGAGTCTGGTTGCTTGACATCAGGGTGCTACATTCAGAGGGAACGTATGAAAAATCACAGCATAACTTTAACTGAGTTCCAACTTAAACACCTGTGATTAGCACTTCTGTGGTTATAAACCAAACCCTCTGCATTCGCTACAGCGAGAAGACTTATTTTTGTATACCCTGTCACTATAATATTAGTAATAGCAGGGGGGAAAAACCGAATTGAAATCGATTGAAAATAGTTCTCTATTTAGTAAAATGTAGTGAGTGAGAGCAAAATTCTTAGGTTACATGTATATCTCCTTTAAAATATTTTTTTTTGTCTTAACGAGGCTTCGGTGTGGATTGAAGTATGACTGCTGTGCCTAAACATAACGCTAGCTCTTACCACATGCCTACGTTAGCTGTTAATTTTGTTACTGTTTACTTTACATCCAGCCTTTACTCTAGCTCGTTGGGTGATGCTCTTTATTTAATTAGCCGGTCTATCAAATAACGTAGACACTTTACGTTACACTGACATCTTGAGCTACATTAAAACAAATACGTAAATACATACAAAAACACACTACAACTTAGTGCAAGACTCAAGTTTCCCCGTACCGTAGTTGTTATTGTTTTAGCTGTGGTAGCAAGTTAGCTTTGTTGTGCTAACGATTAAAACTATGTTCCTTAATATAACAGAGTTAAACATATGATTACCAGCGACAGTTTACAATGAAATATAAGCATGTCTTACTTTTCTAATGAAAGAGGTCTATTTGAGGTCGACAATTTATATTAACAGCGCTATCACTGAGTTTGGCACTTCATTTCCGTAATCTGAGCCCTCTTCTATACGTACTACGTCATGCAGACTGCGCAAGTATCGTGCGTAATCTTTGATTGGCCCAGAGCCACAACAGGTTAGTTCCACTGGACTGGAAACAAAGTGGGTGCACTCCGTAAGAAGTAAGCCGGGGGTTGACCCGGGTAGAAATTCAAAGGCGTAAGTTTTTTTCCAATTAAATAGTTGTAAAGCCAAAAAATATTGTGTAAAAGTACTATAGTTCTTGCCAGTCGTCTCAGAAAGTGAAATGGTCTTTTTATAGTAATTCATTACAAATAGAATAAAATATTTCAAGCTTTTATCATTATTATTGTTATTTTTTAGTTTTAATCATCATGGATTAAAAATGGATGTTTTAAGCACAAATGTCAGGCTTCTGAAAACTACGTACAATTCTATGCACTCAGTTCTTGATTGGGGCTCCGCTTGCATGAATTACTGCATCAGTGCGATCATCTGCGTTGCACTGACCGCTGACAACTTCAGGTACTAATTGTGAAATATAAAAGGCCAGAGATCACATCCTGGCCAGTAATGATCATGATCTACAAATGCACTGACTTATAGAACTATAACAATATATAATGAATGAATCTTAGATAATGAGGGTAACTATATCTTAATTCTACATTTAAAGTATAAAATTTAATCGACTTTAACTGAATTATGTTACTCCTGATCAGTTGAAAAATGGCAAGAATTTGCATTGTTCACTGTTGGATCTTAGGAAGGTTCTAAGTAGAGTTTCAAAATGCAAAAGAAGAAATGGGAGTGAGAACAAAAAAACAAACAAAAAAAAAACGAGTAAGCAATTTATTGCAAACAACCATTAAACTGGCAAACAGCAGAGATTCACAAGGTGTGCACTGCAGCTGGATTTAAAGCTTCAAGAGCCACTGCACACAGAGGTATCAGAACATGGGCTACAGCTATCACAGTCCTTGTTCTAAACCACTATTGAACCTGAAACGTCAGAAGTGTCCTCCCTGGTCTATGGAGAAAAAGCTGTTGCTCAGTGGTCCAAATTTGTCTTTTTAAATGACAGTAATTTTGCATTCTGTTTGAAAATCAAGCCCATCAATCCCAGAATCTGGCAGAAGAGTGGAGAGGCACTGTATCCATTTTGACAGAAGTCCATAGGGAAGTTTCAGCAGTAAGTGATGATTTGGGGTGCCATGTCATCTGCTGGTATTTGTCTGTTGTATCAAGTTCAAAATCAGAGCACCTGTCTAGGAAATTTTAGAGCACTTCATGCTTCCTTCTGCTTACAAGCTTTATAGAGATGTTTTCATTTTCCAGCAGGTATTGGTACCTGCCCAAACTGTCAAAAGTACCAATACCTGCTTTAATGACCATGGAACCGCTGTTAGTGATTATCCAGAAAACTGGCCGTACCTGAATCCCACAGAGAATCGATGCGGTATTTTCGAGAAGAAGATGAAAGACACCAGACCCAACAAAGCATATAAGCTGAAGGTTGTTATGAAAGCAACCTGGGCTTCCATTACACCTCACCTCCTTGCTATGAGGCAATGATGCAGTAACTCATGCAAAAGGTGGTCCAACCAGATACTGAGTGCATAAACTGTACATGAAAAAAAAAAAAACTTTAGTTGTAATTATTAATATGATCATTGTGGGTGCTAGTAATAGAGCCACCAGTGATTTTTTTTTTTAAATTATCATGTCTTAACAAGGGACTACCCCCACCCACTGAATCTATATAGTGTAATGTATTAAATTCAGGAGACATTTTACAGTTACAATAAGTACTTTATTGGTTCAACAAAGCTGCCAGCACCTGACAGATAAATACCCAGATCTGAGTTAATCTATGTACAGCTTTTATGGAGACAACGCAAACTGTCCCTTATAGGTTAATGTCATGTTTTCCACTAAAATTACTTTGGGCTGGTTTCCCTTTCAAAGCAGATATGGTCCCAGTTAAAAACGTATTAGGCTGTTTGTGTATCTGTGATAGAAGCCCTCTTCATTCATTGTTAGCTTGTAGTGTGTTACATGTGCAAATCATCAAATAGGTGCAGCGGTAGTTTTGAGAGAATAAGCACTCTGTGATCTGTGTCTGTGCAAATAGACGATCTGGAATGCATGTTATGTACAGTAGATACGTTTAGGCTTTAATCAGTAATAGAAGAAGAGAAATGACATCTGAAATTGAGTGTAATCCATCTCGGATCATATTCTGCAAAAACAGATTACATACAATAAATGCTTGACCTTATATTTCTTTAAATAGCCTCTTTATGCGTACGTCATTAGCTTTTTCCAGAATTCTTCACTGGCACTTGCATTATTCTGTTTCGTTTTATGACTTATTTCTTTAAACTTTTCCATATACTCTGTGTGCAGGACAGCTGTGCAAACACATACGCAGGCTCCAGCGATTAACATCATCCACTCAAAAGCCACAAATAAAAGAGCTATAGAAGCACACGTGTGACCAAATGTTCATATGTTCAAATCAGGCCAACACAAAGCTGGCTGCACCACGATTCCCTATCTTTAATACACATCCAGGTTTTGTTTGTAAAGGGTCAGTTTGTTCTTTAGTGAAATTACCCAATCAAAGCACTGCAGAGGTAAGAGACCCATCTTTACCAAGCAGATCCATCAGTGTGGTTTATTCTTTTTACATGTGTGTTTTGCATTTTCCCCACATCAGTCCCTTAAATCATGCTGATCTGCATAGATACAGAAGCTTAAACAAAGTGGACACTGACAGCAGCACCTTCTCTTGCCCTATTGAAGTTCAAAATGGCTCTTATAATCCTCACAAACAACCTGATGGCATTAAGGTCCTCTCTGTGTGTGTGTCTGTGATTTCAACTAAATTCCTGAAGAATCTTTTCAAAGCTTTCTGTGAACAGCACCGTCATTTCGGGGTGAACAGCCCCACGTCCCTTCATTTCAGGAGCGATATGTCATCTGCGAAGTCCCCATGTGGGTGGAGGCAGCGGGCGAAGCGCCACTGGCACACCATGAGACACAGAGGAAGCATGAAGAGCGCGCAGATTCCCGCCATGATGTAGGCGATGGTCATCAGGGTGGACTCGTCTGTCTGTGGGATGTTGTAGCCGCAGTCTTCCAGGTCGACGCCGTGAAACGGGCCCTCCACAGAAGCCGTGCGAAACTCGTCATGCACTGAGAATGGAGGGAACATAAACATATGGAATTAAAATAATACACAAGTTCTTTCAACTCAAGGATTGTTCCCATATTGTTGTTCTCATTTTTATGTTATACACGCCTGACTGCAAAGCTATGCAAAAGTATTCATACCAAATGAACATTTTTATGTTTCATCAATTTACAACTGGAAACTTCAATGTGTTTTACTGGGATATTATGTGATAAACCACAGAGAAGTATTGTCAAGTTTATGAGAAAGGATACATTGTTATCATTCCCCTCCATAGGAAACGTTGTCCCTATGGTCAATGTGGTGGCAGCATCATGCTGTGGGGACGCTTTTCTTCAGCAGGCACAGGAAAACTGGTCAGAGTTGATGGGGAAAGTCTTGACTTAAATTAAATGGAGAATCTGAGGAGACTTTAAAATTGATGTTCCCTGATCCAGCCAATCTGACTGAGTTTGAGTGATTTTGGTAAAAAGCGCACAGATGAGAATCTGTGGCAATACTTCAAAATTGTAGCTTAAAAAAAAAAAAACTCCCAGGGAAACTCAGTTCAATCTTCAGTCTCTAGATATGCAAAGCTGGAAGAAACATGCTCAAAAAGAAAGGTTTACCACATAATTATGCACTATTTTGTGTTGGTCTATCACATAACATCCCAGTGAAACACTGAGTTCTGCCGCTGTAACGTGACAAAACAATAAAAAGATGAAGGGATACGAACACTTTGTAAGACCCTTTCCTTCATCATCTCTCCGTCGTCTCCTCCTCACCGTGGCAGGTGCTGACGGCGAATCCGATGCGCTTCTTCTCTCGGTCAAATACGACATAGAAGCCCTCCATGATGACGGCTCCCATCACCGTGCCGGTGCTGGACTGAGACACAGCAAACTTATAGCAGTCCTCCTGAGCAGAGGGAACATCCTCGACAGGCCGCAGGTATTGCTGCATAGACAGAAACAACACAAACAAATGAAAGAAGAGAAAAAAAAAAATGTAAAAGTGGTTTCAGATGAAGATGTATATTGTGACTTTTCAACAAAAAAAACCTGTGATTCCGGGAGACGTCATCAGCTGCATCAAATCCTACATGGATTTAGCTAAGCCACTACTACTGCTGGTAAAAAGTATATGTCCCTTTAAAGATTTCTTCTGTTTTTGCCTTTTCCTGTCATACTTAAATGTTTCATATTATCAGACAAAACGTAGTATCAGACAACGATAACCTGAGTTAACACAAAAATCTGTTTTTAAGTGGTTGTTTGGCTTTTGTCAACATTCTAACAGAAGACTGAGACAATGCTCCAGAATGATGATTCCCAGACTTCTGGTGAGAAACTGTGATGTGACGCCTCCAGCGTTAATGCTGATTTAAAGGATGGTAACTTTGTTGTCTAGTTAGAACAGACTGAGCTTCTGACAAGTTTGCTTTCTGTTCTTATTCTTGCAAGAATTAATAAAGTACTGTTTGAGTGAAACCGACCTGTGCATGGTCATGAAGAATAACAGTTAATTAGGGTTTTTTTTTTTTTTTCCATTATCAAGCGCCACAAGTTTCTTCCTGATATCTTGGCTGATTTCTTTTGACTTTTTTTGTCAAACAAAAAACCGGTGTGTTCCAGGTTCGGCCTGAAAATACATTGAACACACCTGAATCAAATAAATGGCTCATTACCAGGCCTTTGCCAAACTGGTTGGCATGCTGAAGAGCTAATTAAATCATTTGATTCAGCTGGGTTGGAACAGGAACACATCGAAAACCTGCCGGACAGTAGATCTCCAGGACGAGGGCTGGAGACCCCTGATCTAGAACATGTAAATCACAGCAGTCCTTCGTTGGTTCAGTACAGAGAAGCTAACCCCTTAACTGTCACCCCCAAAAACGTTTAGATGTTAGTCAATGTGTCCATAAGGACTCCGGTGTCCTCATGACAGTTAAGGGGTTTTAAAATTACGGATCAAAGAACCGACAAATACTGGTGTGTCTGTGTATGTATGCAATGCTAAGGACACACCCTACTTTTTTTTTTTGCTTATCCAAGAAAGCTGTGACGCTGTGAGAAAACCTTTAGCCTTTAAATGTTTCAGCAGCTGAATCACTGAGGTGTGTTTGGGATCCTCATGCCCCGCAGCAGAACGCATCATCTTTTCACTCTTCCTCAGCTACATGTTCTATATCTCTTACTTGAATGAACACGTAGGGAACCTTGGCACATTGAAAAACGGCTCTTCAGAGTTTATTTCAACCCAAACAAGTTGCCTTTCTATTTCAGACGCATTTTTACATTCAAAACTGTGACAAACAAATAGCACAGAAGAAAAAAAACTAAAGATCCAATAGCGTAACCGTCCACTAGAGGGGAGTAACTTCTGCACATTAACTGTGATCATGTTCTTTAAACTCCCACGCAGTTCAATCAGTCATTTTACTTGTTTATTTGTATGTTTGTTTTTAGTGACTCTGATGCAGTGTGGATTCGACCTGCAGCAGAAGTTACAACAGAAACAAGAAGAAGCTTCATATGCATGAAGGACACAAGCCACCCACAGGTATGAATACTGAGGCTTCCATGAGCCACTTTGGACAGATTTAATGACTTTTAACTGCTTCTGAAAGCACAAAAAGCTCTTTTCAAAAAGTCTTGCTTCTTTTCCTCCTACGTGAGGAGCTTTAATTTAAAATGGGATTAAATAAAAGAACATCTTCAAGGACAGAGTCTGATTGTGAATAAAATGTTTGCTTTAATGCAGAGACACCCAGCAATGTTTAATGCCGAAGGTGTTAAATCTGCTTGAATCTGAAATCCCAGCGCTAAACTGGGGTGATTTCAAATAATTTACTCAGGATTGATCTTTATGTAACGTCGGCTGCAGCACAAGGTCGATTCGTTTACGTTCTGCATAATAAATCCACATCCAGAACGTTGTTACCTGGGGGAGGATGGAGATTCTGAAGGACTGGTTGCGGTTTTCACTCATCAGGTAAAGGGAGATCACTGGAAAGATGTGCCAGGGTGTAGTGCCGGCCTCCCAGCATACCAGCTGCTCTCCGAGCCAAAACCCAGAGGGAAACTGCTCGGTCTGCAGAACATGATGAGAGAGACATTTATTTGTTTTTCAGTAAAAATAAAGGCATTTGAGCTCTTTTGTTTCATTTTGTATTAACGGAGAAATGAGGAAGATTTCAGTCAAACCACAGCCAAAGGAAAAGATTGTAACTATATATGTATACAAAGGACTGACCGAGGAGGCTGCTTCAATAGCCTTCACTGCAGCCTGGAAGACTTTCCTTGGAAGTCGAAGGTTGGTGGTTCCACTGTCCACGATGCTCTTATCATAGTTATACTGCAGAGCACACATGTTGCATGTTGGTTACTTAACTTTTTAGATGAATAATCATAATTTCAAACTCGTTATCCCTGATAAAAATGTACCTCTTTACAGTCCATGTTAAGGTCCTGCCCATTCACTTCAATCCGAACAATAATGACCTCATAGTACCACTCTCTGCGGATGGGGGTGTACCAAAGCTCTCCAACGTACAGTGATGAGTCTATTCCACCGATGATCTAAATGCACGGGAAAAACTGAGTGAATCCGGAGCTTCACGGAAACAGAACATTACATAGTCTGCGTCTGTGTGAGTGTGTGTGTGACTCACCATGCTGCCGCCAACTGTAGAGATGCCCAGGGACTGGTTCTGGGTGAAGCCTGCGCCGCACAGCTGGAGAGAGAAGAGGTTGGGAACAGAGCTCTGACGAACCAAAGAGTCAAAGAAAGGCTCCAGCGTCTCATCTGGCTGGAAGACAGAGAGAGAAGTGCTGCTGTTGGAAAAGCTGTGAGAAGGAGAAAAGCATCAGCTGTTTTTAGGTTTCAATTTTGCATGCAGCTTCCTCTTTACTCTCCAGCTGAGACGCTATCAGGGCTACAAAGCAGGTCAGCTTCCCAGTTTCTGGCTTCTTTCTCGTTGAATTGACTTGCTTAATCTTAGATTTACTGCTTCATCAGTAATAGTTTATCAGCTTTTTCTTTAGTTCACCTCAAAACAGAGTAGGGTGAAATAATGGCAGGAAATGCTGTGCATGACTCAAACTGGTCATGTAAAAACCCGCATCATCCTTTTCAAAGGTATCCAAAAGGTTAATGGATGAATACACTCATGTATAACACTAGTATTAGTCGTGCAACTCATTTTCATCAGTGGAACTCATTAGAACTGCGTTTATTACCAGCAGGGAACAAATACAATAAACACTATTATTGCAAGTGGGAATAACTGAGGGGAATTTCTACAGCCAGGTAGGCTGGTGATGTTCTGCCAAAAAATTTCTAGTTAGTAATTTGACTTTAAGGGGCAACTCTACAAGTTGCTGTTGCCAACATTAGTTAAAAATAGAAGATGAGAGATTTACCTGTCTTCTTTTACTCCTTATACTAAATGTTAGGACAAATCTTTGTTAAGTAATCTCTAAAGAGCTCATTTTATTTAATTACCCACAATAGTGCAACTGCCACGAAAATTACTTCAGGTTAGCTTCATCTAATATCACTGTGAGCAGTGGAGTTATATCTCTCACAGCTTGAAACTGAAATAGTTCCCAAGCATTAATAGAATAAGTCATAAAAGCTTACTCGTGCTATATCAGCATAGGCCAGCCCCAGGATTCCTTCCCAGTTTGACCCATTGATGAAGAAGCGGTCTGACTGGGTTATTGCGGCGACGTTGGCACGCAGCGTGGCGTTGGGGCCGTGCGGCACAGAGACCAAGTCGGTGCCCAGCTCCCCCTCCCAGCGGCCCTGAGTGTAGGGAACGTACACACTCCTGCCCAGGTCTCGGTATGAACTGGAGCTGTGCACCAACACAGGAGAATACAACCAGTTATTTCTGTAAATAAGTGCGGCTTTGCAAAAATATTCATACGTCTTGAACTTTTCCACATTTGTCACATTATAACTAGCACCTTTATTGCATTCATTGAGATTTTATGTGATAAACCAACACAAAGTAGCACATAGCTGTAAAGTGCAAGGAAAGGGCGTTTCAAAATGATTAAAAAAATTATAAAGTGTGGTGTTTGCTTTTAGCTGCACCTTTTGCTGTGATCACAGCTACACGCCTTTTGGGGACTGACATTTTTGACCATTTTCTTTCGAAAACAGCTCAAGTCTAGTAAGATTAGATGAAGAGCATAAGTGAACATCAATTTTCAAGTCTTGCCACACATTCTTAACTGGATTTAGGCCTGGATGTTTGACTCTAACACGTTATGCATTGATCCAAACCTTTCAATTGTAGCTCTGGATGTATGTTTAGAATTGTCCTGCTGAAAGGTACTCCACCCCTGTCTCAAGTCTTTCCCACCCTCTAAAACGTTTTCTTCCAGGATTTTTTAACTTCATCTATGACCCCTGTCATCCCCACAGCATGATGCTGCCACCACCGTGTTTCATACAGCTGGTTTGATGACAACTGGTAGCATGACTTTTATTTAGGGCTGTCAGAGACAGGTGGGGTGAATATAAATCCAAGCCAAATTTGGTCTTTTTTCTTTAAGTTTACATTTATGCACCACTTTGTGTTGGTCTAACACATAAAATACATTGAAGCTTGTGACTGGTAGATGATAAAATGTGAAAAAAAGAATCGAGGAGTGTGAATACTTTCTACAGGGCCCTGTGTGTGTAACGACTGAGTGACAACTCACAGTGAACGATGGTAGTATCTGCGCAGGAAGGGATGTGCAGCTGCCCCGACAGCAAAGTTGCTGCTTCCTGTGTCCACCAGGATATTCAACTAAAGAAAACAGACGAAGCCAAAAAGACTCATTACTGTGAAATGGGCAGGTACTCTTTGTTGTAATGCCGTGCAGTTCTTTCCCTCTGACCCAGTTGTCCTTGTCTGTCCCCCTCTCTGTCCCCCCACCCCCAGCCCTCTCTGCCTCTCAAGTTGCGTATTCTACACCCTCCATCTGCCATTTCCTCCTCTTCTGTCTGCATCTCTATGTGAGTATCGTATTTTGCGCAGACAGTCAAAACAGTCAGCGAACGTGTGAATGGAGGGACTGACGCTCGTGAGAGCAGTAATATACTACTCGCCGTTGCTTTATTCATGCCTGGATATTTGACAGGCAGCTATCAGGATTTTGTCCTGTGTCGGTGTCAGATCCAAAGAAAAGACCAGGATGTTGGTAGTGAGGAGAGGCAGAGTAGCACAGAAGCACATAGACAGGCAGCCGCAGAGCTAAAGCAAGCTGCTCAATAATGGATTGGCTCTTAAAATACCCAGAGAAGTGCTACTGTCTCAAGGGCCAGGCCTGACAGCCCAGAATAAATCCTGATGCTGTCTACCTTCTTCTCTTTCACACACACAAACACACACACACGCATGCTGTGCTATCCACAAGCATAATCCGCGTACAGCCGACAAAAAACTGTCTCCTCAAACGTTACCAGAGTCCGTCATAATGCTGAACCTTGTGTCTTTCCTCTCTTGGACAGAAATGTGCTGACTGTCCAGGATGGCGCTGCTTCTTTCACCACAACATTCAGAGCTCAGTAGGAAACCAACACGGAAACTGCATCCTGACATCCCGAGACCTCCCTCCCGGCTTTGTCTGCACTCTCCCCTCCTTGTCTCTGTCTTCCCGTCCTTTCTGGAGGAGATCCTTTTGGTTCCAGCCATTACATTTTCCCCCTGTTAAATGTGTGAAGGCAAAGTTTTTTATTAAGTCCTATTTGCCTACACTGCCCTCTTGATGACACAAAAGTCTCCAGCAGTACAAATATTGAACGGCATGAATACATTGCAGGATTCCTGTTTGCAGTGCTCTGGAGAACTTGTTTCAACAGCTCAAACCAGCTTCATCATGGATGTTCTGCTCCATAAGTTAATCATTCTCGTTTTAATCGAAATGGCTGCTAGTTGCCCTGCTTGTTTCTACAGGGTTTTCAAACTCCAGTCAGTGTGGTGCGGTGCTCTGCAACTTTCCAATGCGTCACCAGCTCAAACGGCCGAATCGTGTCCTCGGCATGCAGTTAAGCCCTACGGCAGGGATGTCAAACTGCTGCCTTATTGGTTTTACACTAATTGTAAAGATAAAAAAACATATTGTTATTGATTCAAATTCAAAAATACTTTATTAATCCCAAAGGGAAATTAAATGTTGTTGTAACTAATATGATCTCATATTAGATAGTATTAGTTATCTAATATTATCTTCAAACAGTTGTAGATGCCGATGCCTTAATCACTAAATCAGTTATTTATTTGTTTGGGTTTAATATAGAAGACAAGCCAGATTTAAAAAAAAAAAGAAGCAGTGAAGGTGCTTGTTAATCATGATTCTGTTGCCAAGTAGGAGCCAGCCGAGATGTCTGTTGTGATAGAAACAATCCTCTGCATCCATAAAACTTGTTTCTTCACACCGATGGCTGCAGCTGAGAAGCTGTAGCTTTATTTATCAGGTCCAGTTGTTATTGAGTAATGTGAGCTTGTAGGTTTTAAAGATAGTCTATGGAAGACTATTTTGAATTAATGCATGCTATTACCATCTAGTGTAGAGTTCAGTTCAATTAAAAAATAGTTTATTTATTCCAAAGGGAAATTAAATGCTGTCATAACTCATATCATCTAAGTATCTTCAAAGAGTCATTGTGGATGGTGATTCTGTGGGCAGGGAGGTTCTCCAGTAGAAGCCGGGATATGATTCTCAAGCGTTACGATTTCCTCTGGGATTTGGGATCATAGTTCAAGTATTATTTGAGCTTTTGAGATGCTAATCAGCTGCTCCTAGATGTAAAAATAATACCTTGTTGCCATGGTTATGCATCATAACAACTCTCCGAAAGGAAAAAAGTAAGTGCAAAAATCCTTCCAGCTGCACAGCAACAAAACCAGAAGGAATAATGATCTAAATATATAATGCCTCAACCCAAAAAACTATGAACAAAAATTTACAAAACGAACGAATCTGAACTAATGTAACAGCTATTCGAACATGGTGCTACCATGAGCGGCGCAATTCTAGAACTAAAGACCTATTAGGGTCATTGTCCTGGGTTCGACCTCCTCCCATTGGCTTCTCTCAAAGGTCCAAAGACAAGCCTGTCAGGTTACCTGTCCACCTTTATCAGACCAACTTTTGTCCTGTGTTGCCTTGTGATGGACTAGTAACCTGTCCAGACTGTACCAGCCTCTCACCTACTGATGGTTGGATGCTTATCTACAACTAAGAGAGACTAAAGACAACAGCAAAACACTCACCCCCACAGAGATGCAGTGGGGATACAAAATGGGTGGAGGGACATGTCTAAATTTTAAGTCAGTATGAATCGAAGTAGCTAGAACCCAACTAATTTATTTTGGTAAATGATTATTAAAATGATCCTAAAATTGTGTATAAATTTTAAAAATTTTGTTGAGTAATGAGATTTTTAAAATTTTAGGGCAATTCAGGTGTCTAACGTTGTAAATTTCACTTATTTTGTCTCATTAAAATATACACAAATAAAATATATGCAACTGTTTACATCAATGTTATTGGTTGGATTTGAACAGACTGCCTTTGTGCCCTTTTGTCCTTTTTATATATTAGCCTGAAAAACATGATGACAGCTTTTATGGTTTCCATTAAAACCACAAGGCCACAACCATGCAATCCAATATCATTCATCCATCCATAGTCTATATCCGCTTATCTGTGTAGGATCATGGCGAGGGGTGGTGGTGGTAGTGCCTGTCTCCAGAGGCCATTGGGTACACCCTGGACAGGTCCCCAGTCCATCACAGTGCACAGTCCAAATCAATATCTTTCATTTTAAAATATTAGGGAGAACTACTTAAGGTCTAGGACATAAACGTTTGCAGAAAAATTCATATTCCACTGTGTTCTGGCTCTAAATTTGACAATAAAAAGTTTTATATGAAAGGTTTTTATTCTTGCCCATAAAGCAAAAAGGTTACCAAAATTAAAAAGGGTGTGTAGACTTTGACAAGCATCAAATAAAGTCAGATTTTTTTCCAGTAACTACATTCATATTGATTGCATAGGGTCAGAGGTCATGATGCTGGTAGGATTCAGGCCTTCATGGATTTTTTAGTAATTACATTGTTTTTCTGAACACTAGGGCAAGTGACAGCATTTGGTCTACAAACACATTACACTTACCCTGGATGACATGGGTCCTAAAATTAACTTTATTAGAAGCACTTAGGTAAGGAAAAAATATGGGTCTTGAGAGAAGCTTCAGTAAGTCTAACTGATTGGTGGTTTTCTGAATCCCACAGTAAAGGTGCACCAAGAAATCAGCCACTGACGGAAACCGTCAGTGGCTGATATCGGAAACCGTCAATTCTCAGCTTAATTGGCTGGTTTGAAACTCAAAAATCTGACCAGTGAACAATCAGTCAGTGAACAAACTATATGACAGCAATACGAGGCCTGCTAACAAAACACTCTTCAGTGTAGAAGCTGGTACTGGGGGAATAAGAATCAAAGTTCGCTATTTTCAGTATCATTGTGATAAAAAATGAAGTCAAAGGCAGAACAGCGATGTAGACGCTATTTAAAGGGACAGTATTATGTATTTTCCAGGCACAGAGAATCATTTTATAGCACAATCAAGTAACTATGTTACCTTCAGTTGTTACAAAAATGTTTTATATATCAAATATGACTTAAAAGAAATTTGACTTTGTAATCTAACACCTTGAAATTGGGACTCTGTTGCTTTAAGAAAGTCCTGCTCTTTCCAAGACTCCGCCTTCAGGAAGTCATCACAACATTACTCCTCTATTAACCCTTAAACAACATTTTTACCAGCGTTGCACTGAGAAGTAGCTGGTATGATGAGCACAGCAGATACGCAGTTCCACCAGGTGTTTGCTAATTGCTGCTGGCTAGTCTGAAGGAGCTGAGTGAGGAAGTCGCAGGGGAGGGGTGCTCTGTGAGGCACAGAAGCTTAGAAACTGTAGCTCCAAGTAGGAGCTACATCTCGAAGGCAGAGCTAGAGCCCACCAAGCGTTTTGCACAGCTGAATGGTTGCTGCAGCTGAAAAAAAGATTTCTCAAACATGCATGAAAGAATCAAGGCAATACTCGAGGTATGTTTTTGATGAGGGAATAATATTATAACATGATGTAAAGCTCAAAAAAGTCGATTTTACCTAATACTGCCCCTTTAAAAGGAAACTATATTTTCTAGAACACCTCAAAGCAACTCTGCAGCTCATTCAACCTGTGAGAGTATGATTTTCAGTAGATAATAAAAAAGATTAATGTTTTCCAGCCAAAGTGCTCTGTTTTATCCTTTTGAGATTTCAAAGTCTGTCTGTCAATGTGCATGCTGGAGTTGGAAATGCTGGCATCCTTTCAAGTTAAGGTAAGAATCCACTCTCATGAGAACACACTTTAACCAGGATAATTGCTAATACAGTATGAGATGGTAAAGACAGGTTTAAATGTCAGTTCCATAATCATGTTATCTTTGTTTTCAAGTCGTAAAACCCTGTTTTACTGGGTCTCTTTTCTCACACACATACACAAAATAACTTTCTTAATGGAAGATTAAAGCTTTATAAAGACTGGGATCAAAAACTTGCCTAAAAATTGTGATTTCTACTCTACAGGTCTGTCTTCTACCTTTTCTGAAAACTTCAGTGTCTCTCAGAGCGAGTGTCACTTACACTGTCCGCTTTAAAGCCTTCTGTCTCGTTCATCATCTCTCTCTACAGTTGCCTTTTT
Source organism: Anableps anableps (assembly GCA_014839685.1). Taxonomy (NCBI): domain Eukaryota; kingdom Metazoa; phylum Chordata; class Actinopteri; order Cyprinodontiformes; family Anablepidae; genus Anableps; species Anableps anableps. The sequence continues at coordinate 28,647,408 of CM026068.1, read as the reverse complement.
TCTCCCCAGCGAATTCCCAGTCTGACTCCCACATCACCCGTCTGTCAAGTTTCTTCCTTCTACACCAATCATCTACATCCCTTTCTATTTCAACACTTTTTCCGTCTTCACCTCTGTCTCTCTCAATCCTGTTGTTTGTTTTATTCGCTCCCTTCCTCAGCTTTCATTCATTCAGTTTACCCTCTCCTCCCTACAGCAACTCATCTCTGTCTGATTCTCCTTTCCTTTGCCGTCACCCTCTGTGTGCCAGGCTGTGCACTGCAGCTGCGTCCAGCTGGCAGTCCTTGCTCCGCAGAATTAATGGTTTCATTATCTGTCTCTCTTTTCAGTCACTTTCACTCTCAGGCCACCTGTCATGTCATGGCAGGGCCAACCCACAGACGTGGACAATCAGAAGGTACATTTGAAGGACTTTTAAAGTCCTGAATGAAAGTAGAAAGATCAACTTCAATGCCTGCTGTAGGAGTGATGTAAGTTTTCTATAATTGCCCTGTATGATCATAAAACTGCTGCATGATATTTGGATGAGTATGTAGATCCTCCATTTATCTTCAAGCTTTTTGTGTAGTTAAAACATATTAACATTACAATACAATATTATCATGATATCGTTATTAGTATTATTATTATCATCATCATTATAGCATATCAAATACTATTTCATTAAATACAATTCATAAAAGAAACATTCCTGGAATTATATCACAATAAATTATGCAAAACACACATAGTGATCAGTCCATATACTAAAAGCTATCACAAATAAAGTATATATAAATGTATATTTTTTTACATACCATAGGTAAATGTGTTTGAATTTGTTGTGTATCCATATGTGAACAGGTCAAAAAGTGGTCCAACATGTAGCGAGCATTACCTTCTGTGGAGGAGAGCCAACGGCCATCTCCACGTAGTATCCCTGACCGGATTTCCCACGCAGGTTGTCGATCATGTCCACAAAGCTGACACCGCCCTCTGCCGCTCCTCTCCGCCTGCGCGAGGGAAATTCACTCGCGGTGCCGCGTCCCCGTTTCGAGGAGGCGGCGGCCGCGGCAGGTGGCATCCGCGGTGATTGCTCGGCGCGAGCGCCTTGCCGCAGTGGCACGCGGATGGCTCGAGACAGGCCCGAGGAGTCAGGTGTGTGTTGCCCGCTACTGAGCAGACACAGAGTTGTCCATATGAATAGGGCTGTCAAGCAGGGAGGCTGCAGCGTTGAGTCCTTCATGTTTAAACACGGCTCAGTTGTATTTCTGTGATGTTTGGCGTTGACTTTGTGGCGCTGCTTTCAGTATGACATCCAGAGTGAAGCAGAACAGGAGAATGGATCAAGAGGGGATGATGCTAAAACGACGGCTAAAACCATTATGGCAGTTGACCCACAATGCAAAAAGGCACGAGGTTCAATATGATGTCCCCGACTTTAGTGTAAAATGAAAACGAAAATTCTAAAAGACTATACACTAAGCTATAGTAGACATCAAATCGTCCTCACAATTAACGCCCAGGCTTGCTCGGTGTCAATTTGAGGCGACGAATAAATCACAGGCTCTTGCTCCGTGTATCAACAAACCGCAGGCCTGGGTCTCTTTACCCGGACATCTCCTTACTAAACGACCGAAACCATCGCCAGAAGGCAGACTGACTGGTAGGCTGTCGTAATCCGCATCCTCCCCATTTTCCGTCCAGTTCATGCTGTTCTCCGCCTTCCAGTCTTTCACCTCCTCCTCCTCCTCCTCCATCTACTCCGTTGCATCCTTCAGATCTGCTAGGGGGCAGATGCCAAGCTAAACCACAAATCCAAACTGTTTCCTGGAGGATTTTTCGAAATAAATTGCCTTATTCAGCACACTGCTGGTCTCTCTCATAGAGTACCAGTAATATATCAGTATAATTTAGTGGACAATTTTCATACTCTAATAGGTAGGGGTGGGATTTACGGCTCTTTTTAGGGTCCTGGATGCGTTCTTTTCAAAAAGCCGTTAAAAAGACTCGCTTAGTTAGTTAGTTAGTTTAGTTAGTTAGTTTTAAGAACCCATCCTTGGGTAACTGATATTTTCTGGGAAACAATTACTTGGAAAATGATAATGGCATTTGCATCAGCATAATTCTAGCTCCCCTCCAGTATCTATTTTATTGGGGGGATATCGAACTTTGAATGTATTTTGAAATACCGTGTTGATGAACATCAATGCTTGTCAAGGTTTAAGCACCCTTTTTAATTTTGTTGACCGCTTTTCTTTTGACCTGTTAATCTCGTTTTTGTCATCAGAAAAGTTCACCCAGTCTGCTGCACTCCTTCCCCTTTTGCCTCTTCTCTGTCTCATTCAGTGGAGTAATAAAGGAAGAACTCGTGAAAAAGTTCCTCTCATTTGTGTTAAAGGAATGGTCAATAGATACGTATATAAAGAAAACTTGTTATCCCACTTGTTTATGCTGTAAAGTGACAATTTTTTTTATATAGGTCGTATGGCTTTTTGCCCTGAATGGCAGGCGTGGGAGGATGCCAAGATGCACAATCTATTTCTTTACATGTCTGGGTGTTTTATCTCATGTGGCATGCACAGAGTAACACCTTTTAAGAACATATTGAGGTTCAGTGCAGGTGACTGATGACACTGAAGTTGGTATATGATTCTGTCAGTGTTGTTAAAGAGCCTTGCTTGCATTTGACCGTCTCCAATTCCAAATTGTAGTAATTCAGACTGGTCAGATGTCAACTATGTAATTCTACACTGAACAGAAATTATTTCCAACAGAAAATTAGATTCATGAAACCTTTATTGTATTTATAAATACAAAGGACAAAGGACTATTAGCTGGGCTGTGATGAGGGATAATAATCAGATGGTCTCCAAATTAAATTGGGTTAAGGCCCCCGGACAATTTTCGCCATCCTCTGCTTTCTCAGGTCTTACTGTGATAGCTTGCAGTCCTTATAGCGCCCATAAAAGATTGCAGACAGGGAAAAATGTGTTTAGCTATTATTAACTGGTTATTCAATAAAACATGTTGGCAATGATTTCATCATTTTTACACGAACAAATTAAACATTTAAACTACTAAACTATAACCTTGTGAGTAAGAGAAAATTGCTGAATATCTGTTTTATTGTGGTTTATTTTGAAAGCAAAGTTCGAGATCTCGCCTCCCTTCCAGGAAACGTCCAGGGAGGCGCGGTATCATGGGTAATGCAGTTTTTAGCGTGACTTCTTTACGCTTCAGAGGATTTCCCCATTCTCTCTTACTCTTGATAGTTTTAGAGGGGTACATATTTCATTTTTAATTTAATTATGACATACATAGAGGCAAAATCAGAGTGTCAGACTTCATTTAATGGTTTTCATTGGTGTTAAAGTGCTATAATAATACATTACCCATATATTACCACTGGTGTCTGTCTCCTCTCATAGTGATATAAGTTTAATCAAAATGATCATGGTATCATTGCATTACAGAGAAAGATAAAAACTAAAATGTAAAACATCAACTAATATCTGTTGTTTAAACAGCAGCAGTTATGCTTACTGCTGTTAAAAGTAGTTTAAATATTGTAGTAATCCACAGCATTTATATTTTATTTGATTTTCACACACAGACTCAAGTAAAAATAAGGAATCAGGCATTCTGTTCTTTAAAATAATCCAGATATAAGAAGCTAATATAAGCTAGTTAATTCATATGGCTAGCTGTTGAGATAGCGCCTGCAGTCAAATGCTTCATTGACATCCTGCTCGTACCTTATCAACTACAACTTTAACTCAAAGGGAAATATTTCCAACTAACTGAATTTGTCTTGCTTGAAAGCAAGGGAGCCTCTTTTAAAATGCACTGCACTGAGCTATGCTCTGTTTAGCTTGAGAAAACTCTAATCAGTCCAGCCTTTTCCCTGGCATCTGGTTAAAAGGAATATAAACCATGAGGGTGGTATGACAGAAAACTTTCACAGTTTCGAAATTAAAATAGCTTTAATTTTTGGTATACATTGATAACATTGGCAGGTCCTAATTAAAACCATTTTGAGCATACTCCACCCTTTTCCCCCCTTTTTAGATTTAATTTAAATTACTGAAGACAATATAATAGCTTTCAGAAGTGTACATTCAGTGCCATAATGCCAGGATTTTTGATGTAAAACGAATAAACCTTAATAAAGCTTTCTAAAATCTTTTCCACTTTTAATGTGACACATGTACCATCCAAGTAAAAAAACATTAGAGGGGAAAAAACCCTAATAATTTCTTGAAAAGAAAACATTTGATTCAGTTTCAGCAATAAGTCTTCTTCACATCTAACATACCTGGGCAACAAGAATCCCAGTCATATACATCGCATACACATTTTTTGTGTGGAGAGTGTGTTATGTTGTGCTACAAATACAACACAGCACTTCAGCAAAAGAACATCTCACCACTAGCGAAGTGTGCAGGTGGCAGCATCGTGCTGTGGTTAATTTTTCTTCAGATGGAACTGAAATTTTGCATCAGGGTGGATGTAAACGGTTCCAAATACCTGTCAGCCGTAGCCCAAAGCCTTCAGGCATCTGCTAGAAAGCTTTAGTTTTTAGCATTGCAGTGAGCCCAAACCTACATCCATATCAACAAAGAAACAATTTAGGAGAAGAAAATAAAAGTTTTGAATTGGCCTAGTCAAAGTCCAGAACAAATTTTCTCAAGAGATTACTTAATGTTAGCTCTGCAACAAATGATTATTTTAGTAATCACTTATTGTATTGATTATTCTGATGATTAATTGATTAATCAGATTTTTAAAAATGAATTTAACCACTTAACCCTTTTTTATACAATATTTAAAAAACATTAAAATATGAAAATAAACACATAATTCAATTCCTTTTTTAAATAAGAAAATGAAACATTATTTGTCCTAAAATGCAAAAACATAGTTTTCCTTTAGAGTACACTTGATCATTTGTAGGAAAGGATGCATCTTCAGCTAAAAATATACTTCTAAGAACAACATGTAATAAGAACAGCCCTTTCTGCTTGAAATACAGTGAAGGGCTGATCTTTTGATTATTTTTGGATTAACCAATCAATAATTGAATAGCAAAATGTGCTTAATAGGAGATTTTTTTTTTTTCACAGAATTTGAACCAGGTGAAGCTAAAACTATGCCACTTGAGGAGTTCTGGGTAGAACATATTTACAGACAAAGAAGTTATTTTTTTATCTTAAATGCAAAATGTTTATATTTTTTGTACAGTTTTGGCTTAATTACTGCTCTGAGTGTGTTGTTCTTTCAGCAAATTGCCTTTTTTGAGTCTATATACTTCAGTTAACAACTGATCAATTACTAAATTATTTGACGATTCTTTCAATAATCGATTCATCACAATTAATCCGATTAATCGTTTCAGCCCTGCCTAATGCTGAAACTGAATCAAAATATGCTTCGACAACAAAATTAGTTTCAGGGTATGCACAAGTTTGCAACCATGTTATCACAACTTTATTTATGTATGCACTTATTTATAAATTTCTAATAGATTTGTTTCTTTTTCTCTTGAACTAAGTAAATGTGACATTAGATGTGGAAAGGGATTTGAAATACTTCATAGTGTTCCCCGTTTTACAAAAAAAAAAAAAAAAAAAGAGTGTAATTTAAGAGGGGTGTGTAGAGTTTTGAGAGCCACTGTATATACTGATTTTAATGTCTGTTGTATCATTGCTATCATGAAATAAATCTCTGCTCTGTGGCTCCTGAGCGTGCTCGGTGTTGTTATTAATAGTGTAAGCCATAATCCCACTCCTGAAGAATTATTATTCCACATTTTGTTTTTAAAGGATTGATAAATAATTTAATGGGTCTGTGATGGAGACTAGTAACTACAACAATCATAAGCAAACTATATCCAGTAATATATGAAGGAAAGAAGCAGGATCTCAAGGGACTAATTGGAACACTTGGTTTTTGTTTGCTTGCTCTGCAACAGGTCGACTTTCTATTGAGACGATCCAGCGCAGTCCCAGTACACAGGGATATGGAGGAAATGTGCGGGTGTCACTAAGCCGCTCCCATCTTTGCTCTCCATGGTGAGTTCCACAGAGACCTGTTTATGGTGAGGTAACTCACACTCCTGCAGCAGCACAGAAGATGAACTTTTCTGTCCTGTAAATGAAGAGGAAAAGACTCTATTTAGTTGTTTTATGTTTTGTATGTTAAATCCAAATCCTGAGCAAAGTGACATTTATTAATATGGCTTTATAATATTGCAGTGTTTTATAATAGGACTAATAAATTATTACTAAGAACCAGAATACTGCTGAGTTGAGCTGAAAAAGTAATATGTTGTAAAATGCTCACTGGTTGAAGACTTTGAACGACCCTGCTCTCTCGGTTTGGTTGAGAGAGGCTCTGTACTGCCATCTGGTGGACAGGACACTGCAAGGGAGCTTCCAGTACCCTCCCTGCACACAAATGGAAGGACACAATTGTTACATGCATTTATATAGTCATATATTAAATAGAAGTATACGTGCCTTTACACATGTTTGTGAACATGAACACATTCTTTAACCTACTGTATCTTAAGCAATCCCCTCCCTGACATGGGAGACTGGATGAGCGAAAGATTGTACAAAGGTTAAAGATTAGTTGTGATCAAACCTGCAGCCTTATCACTTAGCAACTGATAATGATGGAAAAAGAAGATTGTGTCAGAATTGTGCTGCTAGTTGAGGACAAAAGCTAAATTTAGGCTGGGCTCACACTCACCATGCCTGCGGGTCTGTGGTCCTGAAGCCTTTAGCGAATGGGTTGCTTGCAATTTTCAGCTGAGTAATCTAAAATCATAAAGAATCAGAAATATCTAACACAATTTTTCCTCTTAAATCCTTTAAGAAACTTCATGCATGTGACTTCATGAGACTGCATCTGACTTCATGCACAATGAATGGTAGGCCCTATATACCTGTCAGTATACAGGCTGCTGAAGGTCCAGTTCTTACCCTGTGGTTTTGATAGGCGGTGACAGCCATGAACCGTGTCTCAAGGAAGGAGAAAGAGCAAAAGTTCTTGTAGGCATTTAAATGGCTGTTTGGTGCTGGGTCAACATACACTACATGAAAACGTGGCTGGTAGCGGTGCATGGAGTTCAGAATCATCTTACATAAAGAAAGCAGGAGAAAACAAAAAGAGTCACATTAAATAAACATTTTATGGGATATTTCACAAATATTTGCAGTGAAAAAACAGGTCCTGTTTATATTCCTAAGAATGAATAGGCCGCAATAAGAAATTCCACTGACATGTCCGTTGTCATCTAGCAGGTTGTTGGTTAGCTTGAGAGTGTCGAACGACACTGTCTGCTTCATCCACTGCGCTCCAGGGGCTGGTGAGTCCGGGTGGAAATGCATCCTGCTTGGGGCTGCAACATCAGCTCTCCCTGCTACCAACCACGAGGAGCTGTGGAATGCATATCTGAAACACACATTATTATGATTTTATTTAAAAAATAAGAGGAGGTTAAGGATGGTCAAAGGTTCAAGTCAGTTTTACTGTTGTAAAATTTAAATAAAGTTCTCCTATATAGCATCTTATATATAGCAACATGATTAAATTAAAACATAATTAAAAAAGACAAAGAGCAAGTTAAACAACAGAAATAATTAAAAACAAACAGAAATATTATTTATGCATATTTGAATTAGAAAATCTTGAGCTTCTTTTTAAATGAGTCTTGATTTTCAAGACAGTGTAAAAACAAAGGAAGTTCAAGGTGCAACAGTCGGTATGTTCATGAATTAAATCGATATCTTAAAACGTATGCCTAACCTGTATCTCTTGTCATCGACAGGGATGAAGTCCATGAGCAGAACATACTCGGCTGAGGGATCCATTCCAGAGATTCTCACCTGAAATGTTGGAAACATCCTCCTGCAGTTTTATGAATATGAAAAACCCCCAACAAAATAAATTAAGAAACTCATTAGAAAGAGCAAAAAAATACAGTAAAGAAGAGTTAGCTTATAAACATTATTGCTCTGAGGCTTTTGTCACCTTCCAGATTTTGTGACTATCATTTCTGTGCCCAGCTGGTCAAACTGTCGCCAAAGTGCCTGCATCTCAAGCTGAACTCTGACCCCACACACTTGGGGGGCCTTAGCGCTGAATGGTGCCCCTCCATCTGTGCAGCCAAGCAAAGACAGTTCACAGCTTTGAGACAGCGCAAGACCTATGCGGAGAAGAAGACAAACTTCCATGTATATCTCTACATTTTTCCTAATGCTCAAAGCAGCTTTGGGTCAGTTCCCTCCTTTGACAATCTGTACCCCCCAATCTAGAATGTACCAGCTGAGTGTAAAATGACCAGCACATATCGTAGCATCAATACAATACTCTGAAAACACTTACCATTCATCCTGAAGATTTAAATGAAGTTGTTGCTTTTTTCCCTCTGCTCCTATTAGTTTTTGCAGATCTGGCTTCTAACTGCAGCTGCCGCTCAGCTGTGAGTTAAACCCACAAGTTTGGTCTATAACATGAAGGAAGCCAGTATAAATTTTTCTCCCACCAGTTTCCGTAGATGTGTACATCCAAGTCTTCTGAGTGGCCGTTTGTGGCCGGGGGAACAGCCCAGTTTTATAAACCGTAGAACTCTCACTAGGGACCTCCAAGCTGGCCCCATCCATTACAATACTCATAGCAGCATTGACACTAACTAATCAAAGCTGGATGCACTTGCTTGCATTGGGCCGCAAGAACGATGAACACACGAGCAGAATTCTTTGAGAGGAAGCAAAGCTCTCATTGCGACTTGTAGCCTGAAGCCCTAGTTGGATTAACATTTTGCACATAAATAACCTCTTGAACAGTTTGTTGTTACTGGGTGTGAACAGATAAGGACAGAAACAGTCTGTTTTTATAATTCATAGGCCCAGATTTTCAACACCATGCTAATTGGAGACTCATTTACACATGAAGTCTGGCTTAAAGTTCTGGTTTAGCTAAAAGGTAAAATTCCACCATATTTCTTACACAATGTTACCATGATTAGAACTGGCTTTTTAAAAATTAATTTCAATGAACATTAAAGAAAAAAGCTGATAAATAAAGTATGACTTTATTAACAGGATTCTGCTTGCAGTTTTGAGAAGCTTTTGCTTTCACGTTTAGCCTCATGTGGCACTGTGATGGGACGGTGTTGATTGTTCCAGCCTGAGGGATCCCAAGCGGTACAGACTTTCCCCTAATTAATCACAGCATGATTCCAGTTTGTCAATAAGCCAGTTCCGTCTCTGATCAACTCATTAATCATTGCTTTTATTACAACAGACAGGAATACCTCATATGCAGTTGAATGGTGGTCTTAACTGATTGTTTTAATATTGTTCTTTTCAGGTGACCTTTGTGATCTATGTTAACCTATCAAATTCCTGATCTTGCCCCTTTTATCCTGAGGGGCTGATAAGGTCGGTGTGATGTATTTTTCACAAAGAGTTTAAAAGAAAAGGACTCCAGAGAACACAGTTGTATAAACAGTCAGATGTTTATTGAGCTGTATTTTTCATCAAAGCACAGTTACCATAATTACACAGAGATTCAAGCCTGTATGGTAATTCAAACACAATTCATACACAATATGTTAGCAGATGGCATGTAAAGACGAAGACATGTGCTAGGTGTGTATGTGTCTGTGTGTGTGCTTGCATTTGGGCATTAAATTGTGTGCTCAGAGGGGAGGAAGTTCCGCCATTTTTGTTCATAAGTTAGGCACTAGCTTCACTTCTGAGGTGGTCTGTTTGTGGGGAGAAGAAAGAACACAGAGATAGCTTCAGCATTTCTAAGACAGACAGCAAGGTGAGGTTAGTTAAAAGGAAGATACAGAGGGTTTAGTTTTTGTTGAAGGTTTCGGAGATTATGGCAGCCATGGCTTGGAGCTTCTCCTTGATTTCCTCTCCGAGAGGAGTGAGCTTCTCCCTCAGGCTGGTGAGCTCATCAGTGTTGATGCTCTGTGCCTGGCTATAGGCCTGTCTCAGCTGCTCTTTGTATTCTTCCACGTAAGGGGTAGCCATCGCCTTCAGGTGCTCCAGGCGCTCAACAAGCTTGGCGCGCACAGACTCAACAATGGGCATCATGGCAGCTCTGGTCTCATCCACGTTTGTGGCTACCTTCTGACGCAGCTCCTCCACAATGGGCTCCATCTTGGCCCTCAGAGCATCCATCTCAGCATTGTGCCTAACTTGGTACTCTGTGACGATGGGCTCCAAGTGGGTGCGGTACTCATCCATGTGCTTTTCGAGGACCTCCCTCAGCTTGGCACGCTTGGGCTCGAGGTCAGCTCTCAGAGCCTCAATGTCGGCCGCAATAGAGGCACGTAACTCAGCAGTGGCATCAGAGATGGTGGAAACAACATTGTCGGTCAAAGGGGAAACCTGGGTCTGCAGATGCTTGATGTTATTGTGCATGTCCTCTAGGCGCTGAGCCAAGTTAGCCCTGGAACAATACAGAGGTTGAAGGGCACATGACTAAATAACTGCAGTAGTGAATAAATCAAAAATGTGGCATCAACCAATAATTGTCTCAATTAAAAAAATGGGAATGAATGTCAAGAAAAACACTTTCTTACTTCAGTTCCTGGTATGGAGTGTCATCGAGCTGGTCCAGAGCTTTGATGGCACTTTCCTTTGCCTGTGTCAGGTAGACATCCGCCGCAGCCCTGATATGGGCAAGCTGGGAGGGGGCATCAGCCTGCAGGGAAGCGGCCTGGGAGCCTGAGGTGAGAGTTGCGAAGACAAAAAGTCGAACATGTGCAACAGATCGCCTGAAATGTCATATATTCTGAAAAGAATGTTTCTTGTACTCACCGACTGCCAGGAGAACGGCAAGAGCAAGAGCCACGAATTTCATGATGGTGGTCTAAAGTCACAAATGACACAGGATGTTAAAGAGGAAGAGAGAAAACATACAAATGAATGTGGTAATGTATCCATTCAATCAGGGTTAAATCTTATGCCTAAAGCAGATTTATAAAGTTTTAAAATTAAGAATGCTTTACAAAACACTCATCCCTGAACTGACCTAAATTAGCTGGCAGCCAACATATGGCTGCCTACTGGGAGAACGTGTAATCTGAGTAGATTAGCAAAGCAGTTTAAGACAATAAAATCCGAACTGTTTCATAATCTTGTTTTAGGGTTTAGCAAGTCAGCTGTCTGGGCTGGAAGACGATCTCAATCCGGAAGCAAATGAGTTTAGAGACATCTTTAAATGGAAATACCAGCTGTGATATCTCCTGAGACCTAACAACTTCAATCTGAAGTTGTAAGTAAAAAAAGTAATATCCTAAAGATACCATGAAAAATCACTTTTCATGTTTCCAGAATTGTATGTTTTAGCCACAGAAGTTGAGATCTCACAGAATAGCAACTCTGAAGATTTAAGAAATTGTAAAAAGTTGTGAACGGCAATGTTTTTTCTGATCCCCCAGCCTGAAAGTCAAATTCCAATTGCTGTCCCATTTGCAGCTTGCCTTACCTGGTGGAGTTGGTGACGAGACTGAACAACTCCAGCCAGAGCAGACTTTTTATAGTGCCCGGATGAGGGACGAGTCCTTTGCGGAGGAGGAGGGTGAGTGGGGAGTGGAGCAGTGAGGGCTGTGTGTCTCCGTGGAGGTGGACCTCACCCCCGAGCTGTCTTCCTCAGCAGGGGGATCGGGTTGAGAGTTCAATGGTCACCTGCTGCGAGGAGATCAGGGACACATGTCAACAGATCTGGCAAAATATCACTGTTACAAATTTTAACTTTTACAGAATATATTCTTTCATTACTGTTAGGCTCTTTCCAAGATAGTTTTTTTTTTTTTCCTTTTTTTTTTTTTTTTTTTTTTTTTTTTTTTTTTGTTGCTTTTTTGTGTCCAAGACATCACAGGGACATGAAAACAAATCTGTGCAGACAAAGCTGAGAAGTCTAGGGAAATAAGAAGGGAAGTGTGACTTTTATGCATTTTTAATTACATCTTTTTTTTTCCACTCCTCCAGAGTATTGTAGATTTTGGAGAGGTGGTTGGGGGAGTGAATAAGAAGAATTTCATGCATGCAGAAAACCTAACTAAAGGTATTTACCAGAAAGCCACGTTATTTTACTTGTTGTGCTTCCAATAATGCTGCCAAGAAAAACGACCATGAATACACAGAATACATGGACTTGATGCAATCAGCTCTCTGAAATGCAACAACATTCAATTGAAAGCCCCTGAATGAAAATGCCACACACACACACATACCTCATCCCACAAACAATATGTAGTTTAATCCAGGTGTGCAGAAAATATCAAAACAGAATTATCTCAACATTTAGATAAAATTTGTCAGTGGTTTGACTGTGTGTGTGTGTGTGTGTGTGTGTGTGTGTGTGTGTGTGTGTGTGTGTGTGTGTGTGTTTGCGCGATGATTAATAGGTCAAAGAGTTGTGTGTTCTGTCCTGTTGTTTGCTGTCCTATCACCAGTGGACTTTGTCACTATGGCTTCATGTGATTTGAGGATTTGGAGCGATCACATTATATAATTATAAATGTATATGTATGTAATGCATTTGGGTAAACCTATCCTTGAGAGACTGAAATGTGAAACTTGTAAAAAAAAAAAAACCTGATTATAACATGTAGCTGTTTGTTTTAGGCCACAGTATCCTTGCAGAGTGGCAGCGATAGAGTCAGCAGGGTTACCAGTTGCAGGATTCATCACTGGAAGTACTGGAAGTACTTTTTTTGCATAATGTCAGGCCTATATGGTTGATGCATGTTTTTCTGAACACTGTTACTGTCAAACCTTTTTTCTGTTAGTTCTCTCTCTGTTCTATTGCAACATCTCCACAGCATGTCTTATGCAACACTGATCATGATAGGACAATAATTTGAAATAAGAGGCAAATGATCCCTGGTAAATACAGCAAACATGTTGAAATACAACCTGTCACAGCTCTAAAAACAGCAACTGTACAGGGAGCAAGGGGGCTAACAAAACATTTTTCCCCCTTTTAAGAATGTCTTATATACTATTTGGTTTCATTGAACAAAGTGAGTATTTTACAAGCTGGTTAGAATAAAATCTTTTTTGAAAATTAAAACTGTTTTCGTATATGCCCATTTTTGGGTGACCTGAGTGGAGCACTAAAACAGTGGTCGTTTGTGAAAAGAAGAAATTATAGGTATACTGTGGACTGGACTGACTGAGCGTTTTTGGGGTTTTTTTTGGATTTCTAGCCAAATTGTTTCTCCCTCAATCTATATTTTATATTTGTTAGTTGATCGTTTGTTTCTTTTCAGTAAGCTAATTTGTTAGCATGTGTTGCTTGGACATCATTTCAAGCCTCCTTTGCAGTTCATGGACTGTCCAATCTCTGTGTACTATCTCTTTCTCTGATTGCATTATTGAGCCGACATTTCACAGAGAGGTAGCAAAAGCTTGAATTTGATAACTAGACCAAGGAGTCAACACCCCCTCTTGAAACTTTCACCATGCTGTTTTCAGCTGTGGTGATTTGTCTGAAACCAATTTCAGACAAGCTGAAAAATGTAACAATGGTGGGTGAGGAAAGATCACATGGAAACATTTGTATGCAAAGACTTAGCTAATTTATCTCTTACCTCATCAAAAATTCCTAGATGTTTCCATTTTCATGAGAAAAGAAAACATTTTTCTGGATTTCTGTCTCTGGCTTGTGACAATTAGCTGTTTCTGCATCCAATACCATTAAAGAATGGGATCTTGAAGGAGCATAAATAGACTAAGGGTAAAAGTGGCATTTTGTGGGATCTTGGAAAACTTCATTCAAAAGTAGCTCGAGATCTCATTAACGTTTTTCAGGTTCATGCAAAAAATGATTTGAGACCTTCCTGAAGTAAATTTGGATCTTGAAAAACTCCTGTGAGATCATCCAAAAAGTAATTTGGGATTTCATAAAAGTATTTTGTGTTCTCTCTGAAACTTTACAGGATCTCACAAAAAAATATTTGGAATCTGTTCAAACTGACTTGGAATTTGGCTAAACTTTTGTGGGATGTTGCAAAAATAACTAAGGTTCTTGCATCTTGCAAGATATTTCAAGGCCTAAAAAATTGTGACTCTCACTAAAGTAACTTGGGGTCTCAGAAAATTTTTTAGCACAGTCTTGAAAAACTTGCGGTATGTTGCAAAAGTGTCATAAGTGAAACAGGCTGTGTCAGAGAAGAAACTTATCTGGAACAGTAACCTTTGAGACTCCTTGGATTGCTGTGCATTGATTCAGCATCTATGCTGATCTGTGTCTGTAGATTATTGCTGTCGTAACTGTTGCTGGCAGGAAAGTTTCTGAGGTCTTGCAACAACCCCTAGTTTGTCAGAAGTGGAAGACGAGTTGTAAACTTTGATTTATTTAAAGCGTTAAAGTTGCCTTTTCTGTGGCTTTATATTGTTTAACAACATTAATTTCTATCTGATGATCATGAACTACCTCCAGAAACACAATAAAGGTAATCACATGGAGTTCCTAAATATTTAATCAGCAAATCCACCATTTGATCGTGTGCTAGCTGAGGTTCAAAGGTCATCTCATTGTTCCAGCTGCATCCTTGATGGAGCACTGCTCTTGGACCAGCAGGGGAGGTTATCTCAGCTGTAAGCAACACTTTGCATGCACTTATTTTTCTCCAAAGCACACACCACTGTAAATTGCTATACCCAAGTCGTTTTAACTGTATGGTGTGATTTTGCAATATCACATCTGCAAAGGTCATTCCTTCTTTAATACAGACATTTGCAACAAACTCTCCCTAGCAGAGCGGCACTGTTGGTTGCAACGTCCTGAGGGCTGGACAGCTTGACAGCAAAGCAAGAAAATCCACCCTGAACTCAGATAACCGAGACAAACAGAGTTAACGGAACTCATAAGAGCTATGATTTAATCATACACTTCTTGACCCTTCATCACACACGAATACCCTTCGTAGAACTTAAACACGTTTTCTTTGGGGTTTTTTGTTTTTGTTTTTTTTTTTTTCAATTCTAGGGTTTTCCTTAAAATATCCGGAAATGAAAAGAATTCATGTGTTAGATGTTAGAGGTGGAGTGGCCACAAAATATTTTTATAATTGTGAACCTTTTTATATTTGTCACATTTCAAACACAAACTGCAACGTATTTTAATGAGATTTTGTGTGATAGGTCAACACAAAGTAGCAGATATGTGTGAAGTTTAAGGAAATACATACATGTTTTTTGTTAAATAAAAACTCATTGAATGTCACATTTATATGTTTTCAGCCTGATTTACTTTGATACCTCTAAATAAAACTCAGTGCAACCAATTCCCATTAGAAGTCCCCTAATTAATGAATCAAGTTAATCTGAGTGTGCGTAATTTGATTCTGATATTAATTTTTAATCCAGCCCAAAGGAGAAGAAAAGTGAAAAGAAAACAATACATGGCTTTTAAAATATATAATAAATAAAAATCTGAAAAGTGTGCTGTGTATTTGGATTCCCCCTCTGCCCAAGTCTAAAGACAGCCTCTAACAAGTGTTCTTCTGAGATTGCCCTACATTTACCGCCTTGCTTCTTCCTGTCAGTTCTGCTTCTTTGTCTCTGCTAAACTAAAGCATCCTTCACAGCATGGTACCGCCACTATCAGGTTTCACTATGGGGTTTGTGGGTTCAAGATGATGTACAGTTAGTTTTAGATTGGGTTTTGCATATTTAGTTTTGGTCTCATGTGACCAGATTATCTTCTTCCGCTTGTTTACTGTTTACCCTACAAGACTTTTGGCAAGCAGCAACCTGGATTCTTATAGTTTTCTTTCAACAGTTACCACTGTTCTCTAAAGGACAGATTTGTGAAGTGTTTATCATAAATCTAACAACTGTCCAGCTGACAGATTCTCCCACCAGAGCTGTTGATCTCCACAGCTTTGTTACAAAAAAACATTTTCTCTATCAAAAAAAGCATGTAGCACAAAGTAGGTATTTAAATCTGTCTTTAATCTGAACTAGATCATAAAGTAGACAATTAAATCAAGTCAATAACCCCTTTTGGGTCATTGACTTGATAATGTATCAAGGAGTACAGTTTTCTAATGTACATACAGCAATCATATCATCTGCTGGTATGTTTATCAAATCTGGTCGGGTGATTTTCTCATGTAATGATAGTTTACTTTCTTTTCTTCATGGTAGTATGCTGACAAATGCTAATGCAGTCAAGGAAAATTGAAGACACACCTGTACAACTTCTATGGCAACCAGCATGCAATGAGTTGGCTCTTTGATCAGTGATAGGGAACATTATCTTCCCTGTTTATGAGTTTCTGCTGCCATTTGCTGTTCTAGATTCTGTTCCTTAGATAATCAAGTTTATTGACACGGACAGTAAATGTTAGGACTTACCGAGATGGGTACATCATAACCTCATTAGAACTTTATACTCTTCAGAGTTTGAAATATTCACTGTTGTAAAGATCTAAGAGACCAGGTAAAAAACAGTGTCAACAACATCTATCTGTCTGAAAAGGGTTACAAAGATGTCTCTGAGGTTTGGGGACTCCAGCGAGCCACAGTACGAACCATAATTCACAGATGGAGAAAACATGGAACAGTGGTGAACCTTCCAAGGAGTGGCCAGCCTGTTATAAATACTCCTGGAGTGCATTGACAACTCATCCAAGAGGTCATGAAAGAACCAAGAAAAACAACTAGAGCACTGCAGTCCTCGCTGTCCTTAGTTAACATCATTGTTCATGATCAGATAAAACGTTTAGAAAAATATTCTGGGGATTGACGTACAAAGTGCGAACTTTTTGAAAGGTTGGTATCTCATTTCATGTGGTATAACACTAGCACAGCATTTCAGAACTGAATACACCTACAGTTATGGTTGTGGCAGTGTGATGGTCTGGGGTTACTTTGCTGTTTCAGGACCTGGGCAACTTGTCTTAACTGATGAAACCATGAATTGTGCTCTCTAACAGAAAATCCTGAAGGAGAATGTCCTGCCATAAGTTTCTAACCTTAACATCAAGATCACTTGGATTACACAAAACCCACTAGCAAGGCATTGGATCAGTTGTTTGGAGTGATCAAACAACAGAGTCTGGATCCTTAAATGTGAAAGAATCATTAATGCCTCAAGACTCCAAATAGAGACATTATTAAACCAGTTTTACCATAACTTAACTTGTTTAGAACTGAAGCATTACAAAGTGCAACCTCACACTGGGGTTGTGTGTTTTGCGTAGGTGTTGGTCATCTAAGTTTCAAGGCCTGTTTGTGATTCTAAAGCATTGCTCAAGATGAAGAGGCCATTCACCCTGATACTTAAATAAAACACACACGATAGGGAAGAGTTGCTTTTCACCCATGCATGTGGGTGAGTTGGAGCAGATTTTTGGAAACCACTGAATTTCTTGTAGCTTTAGTCACCATGAACTACGGTGGAGGTATTTGAATTTAATCTAGAAAAAAAAGCAAAAATAATGTAATAAAGACTAGGGAGTGTTTTTTTTTTTAATGCGATACTTCACTTGCACCACAGTAAGTAAGATAACCTAACTTTTGCAGACTCACATTTACAATTTAGCATCAAAGTCAATTATCATTGACAAAGAGTTACAAAAACTTTTCATTCATTCATCCACCCACCCATCCATTTTCTTTTCCCCTTAATCATTGTACTGAATTTATGTTCTCATTTGCCCTCTTGTGGACAAAACTGTACCACTGAATGTTTGTACATTTGAAGCTGCAATTCTGCCATCATCTGTGGACACATAATACTGTGGTGTGTAGACTTAATAATAAAAATGATTGTGCAGCAGTGGGAATCATACTGTACTCTTGCTTTGTAAAGCCAGAAATTAACTTGAACGAGACACATAACATGTCACAAAAATCCTAACTTTTACAGCTAACCCCAGAATTATTCATACCTTTGGCAAATTAAGATTTAAAATTCTTTTTTTTTTTTTTTTTTTTTTTTTTTTTTTTTTTTTTTTTTTTTTTTGATAGGAAAGGAAACAAGCACCTCTCAAAAGATGAAAAAGCTATTTAAAATGAGTAGTGATTTTTATTTATTTATTTTTTTCAAAGTGATTCTTCTTTTACATTATTAATTATCCTTTGAGAGATGCCTGTCTCATTTCCTTTCAGCGACAACTTTTTTTGAATACGTTGTTGGAAGTTGTTTGAACTTGCTTTTTCTTCTGTTAATTTCATGTCCATAAAAAATATTTTACAAATAAGAATGTCCGCATATTTATGAGTTGTGAGGGGTTCACTATTTGCAGCTCATAATTATGACTTTAAATTTCACAATATTTTTCAGCCTATATTGCATGCTTTTAGGATGACCAAAAAATGTACTCGGGTACAAATGGCACTACTACAACATATTTTTACTCAAGTGACAGTAAAAAGTAGACATTCAAGAAATGACTCAAGTGAGAATAAAAAAGTATTTTGTAAAAACGTTACTTAAGCACTGAGTAACTGATCATAACATCTGATTTAATATTTAGGAGATGGAATTAGACAAGCACAAATATAAAGTGATGTGCAAATACTTGTTTTTTAAAGACCAAAATTAAAATGATAAATACAAATAAATAACATAAATACAAAATGACAAATTCAAGCAGAAGAAATGTTTTTTTCAAAAAATATTTTCAGAAAAAAAACCCTAATATTTACAGTGGATAATATACATACAGTATATGCTAGAACAGGTCAAAGTAGTGACAATATGTGGTTTTTATTGTAGCTTCTTATGGCTCAGCACCAAAATACATTGAAGACCCGTTGGCATTGTTGTTTTTATGCACCACAAATCAATAAACTGCAAAACTGCTGAAACTCTGAATTCTTTTAAATCAAGGCTCAAAACATACTTGTTTAGAGTTGCCTTTGATTAATAATAAGTGGAACGTTGATCAATATACTTGGTGTATATTTGATAATGATTATTCTTGATGATTTTGATGATGGCATTTGACAAAATGCAATGCTTGGTTGTTTCATAATTTGTTTCTGTACTATGTTTTTGTCAGGTAATGTACTTTGAACTGCCCTGTTGCTGAAATATGCTATACAGATAAACTTGACTTGACTTCTTGACCTCCAAATGGCACAACAGACCCAGAAGATAGAAAATAGCAATAGAACAAACAACAAAGCTTGTGTACAAACAAAAAGTCTCACTTTAACATTAGTCGAGGGTGTGTGTCTGCGTCTCATGCATTTTTGGTTAAAAGATGACTCATCATTCAATGGAGCTACTCGTATTGGGTAGAGTATCCAGACATTTACTCAACTAAGAGCAGCGATACTTTATAATACTGAAGTAAAATAAAAGTACATTGCAGTAAAACTACTCCTAAAAGTAAAAATTTTTCCAAGAAGTTACCCAAGTAAATGCAACTGAGTAAATGTAAATAGTTACTACCCATCTCGGTAAGTAAGTAAGTAAATAAATTAACAAAAAAAAAAAAAAAAAAAAAAAAAAAAACGTCGTCAAGGCTGAAGACTTATTTGTCAAGACCACTTTAAAGTGTGCAAGAAAATTTAGCTTCGTGTAAGTAACGAAACCGACGTTTTATTACCTTGGTAAATTTCTCAGCTTAAGATATGAGAAGGAAATCGTTATTTTTTTCACGATATTTTTTTAAATCTAAAGATTATCAAAATGAACAGAATCTTTGACACTGACATGTCGGAATTCTCAGTACGTCTTGGTGAAGCTAAAACCTTCGAGTCTACATGAAGGCTTCATGCGGCTCAGCCAGTCAGAGCCACAGGAAACCAGTAAAGCGTCCATGGAGATGATGTTTTTATTGAAACAGTTCGTCCATTATTACGTTCGGATTATACCACGGCTTTCATGAAGAGATGAAAGTTTCTCGGAACTGGTGAAAGACCTGCTGAAGAAGCGGTTAGGGTAGGGAAGGTAAACTGGCCGCTACGATTGAGCTTTTATCCAACTACTAAGCCTGCTCAGCTAACGCTAAGCTAACATCGAAGTTCTTCTCAATGCTTCCCATCCTAACACGTCTTATGAAATATTTTGAAGTTGCCGTTTTTTAACTGCTAAAGCTGTCCGCATAGACTCAGTTAGACTATGTATAGGAAACTGGATTTTTTTTTTTTCTCTTTGTGGGACTTTTAAATGATTACATTCTGTAATCCTATTACTAGCACAACAGGGTGAGGGGGACTGTCTTTAAGATGTTATTCTGAGCACGGTTCAGTCTTCACCATGTTATGCTACGTTCGCCTTGAGTCTGTGGTTCAGTTTTCCTCTTCTCTCCGCAGTAGCCATGACAGCTCCTCTCATAGGAGACCAGCTGATACTTGAGGAGGACTACGATGAGAACTACATCCCCTCTGAGCAAGGTACACACTTATAACCTGCTTAAAGTGGCCGCCAGGGAAGGTGTTGGAAAACACAAGACTATAAGCTGCTGCCACACTTAGTGTTTAGTAGCGGTTGTCATGTGATGAGGTTTAGCCCGAGAAAGTAGTAATTTCTATTATATTACATAGTAATATCATTTCAAAGTATTATTTCATTGCTTATCTAGCAGTGTTTCTTTTGGATCTTCACACATTGGTGAAAGATTGTCAAATAGATAAAGCACAAATAGATAAAACATCGATTGCTTCACTCATTTTAAATGCACTGTCCTCACAGTTGAGCGAGGGGTGGGCAATATGGACTTAAACTTTCATTGCAATATTTTGTTGTGCTATTGCAATAACAATAAAAGTGACAATAAGAACTATTTAATTACTTCTTTTTTTAGGTAAATACATGGCTGTGACTGTGTGTCACAGTAATTATAACCCCACAAACACAAACACTGCTCTTAAAAAACATTCCCATTTGTAATGTGCTCCTTTAGGACATCAGTCACATAAAGAAGTGGGGTTCATATCATTAAACTGCACACAGTAACTGCATTTAATCATATTTTCAAAGTAATTAATATTTATAAAGCTGGAGAAAATAGTAAAACTAACAATCCCAACAGTATGGACAGTTTTGGGTGTTTTTAAACATTAATTGGAATTTATTGTGACAACAATGAATCAAAATTCTTATCATGATAACAAATTTCTCACGATAAATGATACGATAAATGGCCACCCCTAAGTTGAGCCAGGGTTCCTACGCAGCTAGGAAAATAAATATGTCAGAACTCTGTTTAGCTATTTAACTGATTGGGGCAAAATTGTCTTGCCTGAAAACAGAAGTTCAGAAAATTCAGGGATAGGATGTGAGGTCCAACAATGCTCAAAGTCCTGTTCCTGCAGCAGCTGCAAAACAGCTCCTGGACAGAGGATAGGGAAACTCAAATAATCTTTTAGCTCCCCTCACTATCTGCTGCAGGGCCTCTCTGACCCTAATCCTAATTTGATCTAGGGTCCTCCCAACTGTAATTCATCCCCACAGTTTATCTGACATCCCCTTTGTTTCATCCATGCTGAAATGTTTGTGCATTTTACACTTCTAACATAACAGTTGTTGTGTACAACAATATCAGCCACACAATACAAAACATTAATTAACGTCACAACTGAATGCGTGTTGCTTTAACTGCATTAACTTAACATGAATTCTATTGTGAGCAAAGGGTTTTTTAGTTCCTATAAAAATTCTGTTCATATTGGCTGGGTAGCGGTTGCGTATTACAAACAGAATGCAGCTGGATTTTTATTTTGTTCTTTAAAACAGTCTCGGTGAGAGATACAGATTTTAGACTATTCCTACTGTTAATGTAGTTTTAAGATCTTCTGTATATGTGATGGTACCTTGTTGAAAGGTAGGGTATAAAAAGAGCTGATATACTAAAAAGTTAACGTGTTCAAGAACTAATTTGAAAAAAAAAAAGTCTTTATAGTCTGAATTGAATTGAATTGAATTGATTTTAACCTACTGGAACAGTGCATATTAATGAACGCACAGTATCGCCGTAAATACACCGGATTTAGCGAGATGCTAATCTCCATCCATAGTCCCATGACACAGCAACACAAAATACAAAAATAACATACAATATCATAAATACAAAAAAAAACAAACAAACAAACAAATAAAATAAAAATAAATAAAAACAATGTAGGTTTGGGTAAACCTATTTTTAGATATCTATATCAAAGAGCTAGATTCTTTTAAAATGTTTACAGAACAATATCTATCATAAATTAGTAACTGAAACAGGAAGTTCCTAAAAGGTCTCTAAGGTTCAGTGATTGCGGCGCTAATTACTGACCAACTGTGCTTTAAGATGGTAATCAGGATTCACTGAAGCTTTGGATTATGATCTCTTACCACAGTCAATAATAAATGGCAATGTGGTGTCTTTTCTTATTCTCTTTGAAGTAACAGATATTGTTATTTACAGTCCTGTATTCCACAGTAATTTATTTAAAAACGACCATCTGCGATTTGACTTTTCCTATGTTCTTCTCTCCCGGTGTGGTCAGAGATCCATGAGTATGCGAGAGAGATTGGCATTGATCCCGACAATGAGCCAGAGCTTCTGTGGCTGGCCAGAGAGGGCATGGTTGCCCCCTTGCCTCCTGAGTGGAAGCCGTGGTAAGTAAAGAGAAAGCGACTTAGGTGAGGTCTTAACCAGTAGGGTTGTCTGAGTTAACTAGTTTAACAGGAAGTTAGTACAACAGGGTGTTAGTTTTTGTCTTTATGTTCATTTAGGGTTGAAAAAAATTCTCTTGACATGTGGAGAATAAGATAAGCCATAGGATTGTTTGCATAGCTGTACCTCTTCCCTTGCAGCACAACAGAGTGAGGCATTGTTGATATTTTCATAGTTATAGTGCCTTGCAAAAATGTTCACTTTTCCACTTTTTGTGGCTCTGGTGGCCTTTATTTTGATAGTAAAGTGAGCTATGAGAGAGGGGGAAGACATTCAGCAAAGGTCAGCAGGCCGGAACTCAAACCAGTGACAGGCGGTATACGGGTCGCACGCTCTACCCCTACGCCGTCATAGCACCCTCTTTTTGTCACATCACAACCACAAACTTTAAAGTATTTTATTGGGCTTCTGTTTTAACCCAACGCAAAGCAGCACATAATTGTGAAGTGGCAGCAACATTTCTAGTCCTCTCATAGACTCTCAATTTGATTTAGGTCTGGACTTTGACTGAGCCATTCTAACTTTGAGCCACGTTAAGAGTCCTTTTACTACTGGGAGATAAACTGCTGCAGATTCCACTCCAGATTCAAGTTATTAGCAGCCTCTGACAGGTTTTCTTCTGGGATTGCGCTGTATTTAGCTCTATCGATTCATCCATCACTTCTGGCCATCACCAGATAGTGTTTTCCATGTGAACAGCTCTGTCTCGGTAGGTTTCCATTTGCACCATAGTGTTTCCTTTTCCAAATAATGAGCTGAACAGCGCTCTGTGAGATATTCAAAACTCTGGATATTGTTTTATTCCCATAACTCCGCTTTAAACTTCTCCACAACATTATTCATGACCTTTCTCTTTTGTGTTCCTTTTTCTGCGTAATGGTGTTTGTTCACTGAAGTTCTCTGTATTCAGCCTCTGAGGCCTTGCACTAGATTTTATTTAAGGTTATTAAAGGAAAGAGGGCTGAATTTGAATGCTCATCAGACTTTCTGTATTTTTATTTGTTAAAATATATATAAACCATATATGCTTTTCCCCTTACTTCATACTTATCCACTACTTTGTGTTGGTTTATTACATTGCATCCCTAGTTTAAATTATTACCGCTACGTTATAGGGTTAGAGTATGTGCTTGAAGCATTTTTAGCTCAAAGTGATTTCCTACTTTTTCCTCTCCCCTCCTCTGTCGTAGCCAAGACGTGACAGGGGACATCTACTACTTCAACTTCTCCACGGGCCAATCCACCTGGGACCACCCCTGTGATGAGCACTACCGGCGCCTGGTGATCCAGGAGCATGAGCGTGCCGCCAGCAGTGGAGGAGCTAAGAAGGAGAAGAAGAAGAAGAAAGAGAAGAAGGAAAAAAAAGAAAAGAGGAAGAAGGACCTACCAAAGACTCCAGCAGTCAGTGACTCCACTTGATTATGTTACACATTTTTAACAATTAAAAGCCTTATATTTAGACATTTTTAGTCTCAATCTCTCTTAGATGAGATTAGAAGGACCTTTTAATATCTTGAACACTGAATTTCTAACAAGGGAGTTTGTGAACTGTCACCCTTTGTGAGATATCATAAAATTCAAAAATAAACATGAATGAACTGCCTATTTTTCTGCTAAATAAAACTTGATTTAAAACATGAATCATCTCATCTGACCAACTGAATCTTTTGAAAAAAAAAACTTTCATTTAAAACAGTGGAAAGCCTGACTTGAACTTTGCAGTTTTTGTACTGACGCTCCATCTTCTTACGTAGGCACAGAGCTCATCTTTGGTGCCGTTACCGTCCCCGCTGTCTACTCTGGCTCCTCTGAGAGGCCTGGACATTTTGGGGCAAGGCCCTCTCTCTGGGTCTGCCCCATCTGCCAGGGGGTCCCTCAGCAGCTCAGGGGGGCTGGAACCTCTCAAGACATCCCTTCCAGTAAGAGCTCACCAAGAATACGTTTCTGTCATTACGGCTTGATGTTGTGTTTGTTGAGTTCTGCTTTCTGTTTGCTGTAATTATAGTTTTTATTTATTTATTTTTTCAGGGTCCTCGAAGCAGTGCGGCAGCGAGTGTTTTAGGCTCCAGGAAAGAGGAGAGGGTTTCACTTACTTTGCATGGTTTACATTTTGATGAAGATGATGAGAAAATCTCTGATAATGAGGTTGGTTTAATTTTCTGATGCTTTGAGAAATTGGTTTGTTTTCTTCTTCAACAAACCAGACCTGGTCTTGTTTCCAGCTGAGTCCTCGTGGATCAGACAGACTACTGAAGAACCTCCATCTAGACCTGGATGCTCTTGGAGGAGGACTACAATATGAGGTAGACCAATAAGGCTTTAGGGACTCTTCAGCAGATAATGTAAAGCTTTTTAAAACTCTGTTCTAAAGTCCTCAAGCCCCTGATTTCGATTCGATTCGATAGATATGTTGTAAAAAGCTTATATAGTTTCAGGAAAGGCTATCTTGTTTGCTCCAGCTGAAAGCGTGCATGTTCTGTGTGCACGTTTGATCAGGACAGTGAACCCAGTGGTGCGACTCCAGCTGAGGAGAGAACGGAGCCGGAGCTGCAGGATTTGGCTCTGTCTGGAGACCACAGCCCCGAACCACCATCCCATCAGGTAAGCACACATGCTCAAACTTTCTGTGCCCTCCAGTTTGCAGTGAAGTGTTTTATTCATTCAAGTTTTTAGCTTAACTAATTTTAGTTACTATGTATGCCTTATAGTAATTATAATAAATGCTAACATTGTGTTTTTTTTATTTTAAAATCAAAAAATGTCGTGACAGTTTTACTCATTTTCTAACAAATAGATAAGAAGCACATAAATACTGTGTAGAAGAGTTTTATACATGTTGATCATTTATCATGTTTTTCATCGCTGGTTTTCTTTTCTCAACGTTTGTCTAAACCATGTGTCATTCCTTGTCTTCTTTCTCTTTAATGTTGAAACCGCTCAACCTTTCCCCCTGGGACTTACATGTGTTCCTGCAGCTGCTGTGCTGCTGGGACCTGTCCTATGGGCACGGCTTTTACTGTGCCTTCCTCTTTGTCCTCCTGTCCTCCTACTGTCACTGTTACTGCTTCGCTGTCTGAACTGGACAACCTGAGCAACCCTGGTTTGCTTCTTCACCATCAGTTGAAGATGTTCCGATCAAGTTTTTTTTAAATTTTTTTATCACTATTAATCTGAGTCCTTTAAGAATATGGGTTTACTGATAATGAGCCATATTTCCATCAGTTCCATCTGTATTAGAGCTGCATGATATAAGAAAATCATGCAAAGGTAATATCAGTTGATATAAATCCACATTTTTTAAACTCTTTTAAAAATAACACAACACACACACACACACACAGTATTACTTGATCTACACTGGTATTGTATCCTATTCTACTAATACCAGCTTGTTTCCCCTCTGTTTCAATATGACTCAGTAATTCAGCTCATAACAACCACCAGCAGCTCAAAAAAATCATAAATTTTTTTTTTATTTTGCCTCATAATCTTAATTTTCTGCTTTGAACATCATAACATTTATATACTGGTGTTTAGGGTGCTCTCTACACAGCTCTTATCCCTACACTGTGAACAGAGCAAGTCACATGACACAGACAGATAGGAAACTGCTGCAGCCAATACAGTCTCGATTACACTGTGAACACCATCAGAAGCACTTTGAGTGTTGTGATACCTCAGATTGATTTGATTGGCTTATAATGCAGATTTGCAAGTCATGCACATGAACAAAGGTTGTGATTTTTGAAAAGCTGACCATGGAAATGAACCCCTACATGAGTTGGTGGGAGTGGAGCTGACAATCATAGTACACCACCAACAGGAATCAGGAGTTATGTTTACTGTTTACTGAAAGACTTTGAATACTGAACATTTAAAAAGGCTGTGATCGGGACATCCCTGCAACCAGCGTAATGAATTCTATTCTTTACCACCAAGTTATTTATTTGCTTAACTAAAGTGAGAATAAAACAACTGTCATTTCAGCTCAACTGAATGGTTGTCTGAAGAAATTTCCCACTCACTTAGTGCCTCAATTCAGTGCTGAAATAAAGAATTCATGCTTGTAAAGGATTTGCACCAACTTTCTTGTGTGTGTAAAAAATATCCAGAACTGCAGTTAAGCCCAAAAATATTCATACCTCTTGCAGGACTATGTTTAAAGTTATCGTTTAATTTGAGCAGTGTGTTTCTTCTAACTGGAAGTAATCTTCATGTTCTGGAGTGGTCCAGCCAGAGTCCCAATTTGAATCTGTAAGGGGAGCTAAAGATTAGGGTGATTGCAAAGGGGCCTTCCAACCTCAAAGATCTCATTACCAAAGAAATATCGTGGAAACATGCAGAAAGCTACTCAACAACTGGTTCAATTGTTGGAATGCTAAAAAAAACATTTTTCTTTTGATCTATTGAAATGGGTATGAATGATTTTGACAAGGAAACTTTTCTTAAAATGTAAAATGGATACATTGATTTTTTTTTTTTCCAAGACTGGTATTCACTTTACATTGTTTTGGTTATCTTTTGAGAGATGCCTGTTTCGTTTCCTGTCAGAAACAAGCTTCTTGGTTAAATGAAAACAATTTTGGGCTTTACTGTGTATTGATTTTTCTTTTTAATTGTTTATAAAGTCATGGCTTTAAAATTAAGTATACCCTCTTTTACCTCTTAATTTTTTTGTAACTTTATTTCATATGCCTACCTATTTTCCACTGTTATCATTTATTTAGCCAAAACCAAGTCAAATGTAGTTTGTGAAAATCTAATTATATTATTTGATTATAATTATTATAATATAATTATTAATAAATGCTAATTCAGCTGATCCACGCTTATATAGCAGTATTTTACCCCCACAAACATTCTACAAAACATGCCACAAAGCATTTTATATTTATTTTCTGTAATATAATTGCAATTCCCCCTCAGGTTGCGTCTTTTCCTCAAGGAAGTAAATGTTAAACAAAGCTGTAAATGTACAAAAGAATATCTGGAATGAAATCTTGATGCTCTTTGCTGTGCTTTAAGTGCAAATCACTTATAACAGATTGCAGCAGTATAGCATCAAGAGTGACAAAGACACTAATAATCATCACAGCATACAAATACCTCTTCAGCGAGACGCATCAAACAATATATGAAAGGAAAAAGATGACTAAATCATCTTATTAACTACCTTATCCAGCCCAGACACAAACAAAACTCTGACCTTATTGTGAGCTGATCAGATCACTGAGATTCAAAAATGATGTTCGGAGACTGGTCCAAGAGAAGTGTTCAATAGCTGGAACAGCCACAAGTCAACTTTGACAGAGGCCGCTTTTAACGGGCTTCTGTGGTATGCTGGATACGATGGGGTTTTTCTCAGGTCCCAACTTCAGCCATTGTATGAGCTGTTAGTGCTGGTTCCACTTACATGTTTGAATGCACACTTGTGTGTTAATAGTGTGAACAACAATGGACTGAGCACACAACCTTGAGGGATTCCAGTGCTCAGCTTGATGTATTTTTTATGGTTTTTATGCTGTGCGCCAGACTATGGTCTTTTCAGTCAGTAAGGAAAGGTTGACCAAAGTTTCTCCACAAAATATGAGCGACTCAGAAAGTCAGAGAGAGCTTGAACACAGACTCCTCGCACCTACAGTAGAAGTGAACCTATTATTCATGGACCTATCTTAGGTTTTTACCTTCTTCGTTTTTGCTAAATTTTGTTTTTACCTTTTTTTTCTTTGATACCAGACAAGGTTTATATTGTTTTTCTTTCTTCTGTTCTGGCATGTTAAGTTTTAGATTTGAAAGAGGGTCTACTTTTTATTTATTTATTTATTTATTTTTTACCGTACTTTCTTCGTTTATATCAGTGTCTATCCGTTTTGCATGCAATTGCCTAAGTATTATCACACCTTTATTGTCTTCTGTGGAAGTCAGAATTTTTTTGTCTGCCTGATTCCCTTTCCTACCCTCTATCTGCCCTTTGTGTCTCTGCACGCCTTCCTTTATGTTTTGGGATGGATGGACTGGTCTTCTTCTGTCCCTTCAACAAGGACTCTTTAAAGGGCCGCCACATCCAGCTCTCTGCCAAGGCGGGCAGCAGAAACCAAGCCAGTGAGGAGGGAGCTGGTGCTACCACTCCTGAGTCTGAACACTTAGCTGAGGGGTCAGAACAGGAGGTGGAGAGTGAGGTAAATGAGGTGGAGGAAGGGGAAGATGTACAGAAAGTAGATGGAAATTATGGAAAAGGAAGGAAAGTACAGAAGACAGCAGAAGAAGAGGCAGGGAATGAGAAGAACGATGGAAGAAAAAGAGAGAAGCAAGATAGTCTAAGCCAAGAAGAGGAAAGGGAGGAAGTGGAGGAACATCAGAGTGAAAGTAAAGAGAGAGAGGAGGGATTATATGTTGGCAACGATGAAGCAAAAGAAGTTTCAGAGAGCATGGGTCACAGCAGTGGACATAAGAGGAGTGAACAAAATGAAAAGAACAGTAATGACACGTTAGAAAGATATGTTGAGAGCCAGAATGATGAAGAAAAGAATAAAGAGAAAACTGGAAGCAATAAGACTGAGAAGAATGTAGTGAAGGAGAATGAAGGAGAGAAAGAAGCAGAAGAGCCTGAAATTGAGGATGAAGTTGGTGAAGAATGCCTCAGTTCTGATGGGAATGGCAGTGGAAGTGAGAGGATGGGGAAATCAGATGGAAAGAGATGTGAGACTGAGAGAAACATTGGTGATGAATCCCAGGGTGAAGGTGGGAAGGAAGAGGAAGAAAAGAATCACAAAAGAGTGCAGGAAGAGGAAGAAGACGAGGAGGAGGCTGAGAGTGACGGGGCTCTGCAGGGATGCTCCATAAGTCACAGAAAACTGACGGAGACTCCAGAGGAGGTGTTAGAAAGATTTGTGCAGAGCGAAGGAGAGGAGACCTCAAAGGAAGGAGTGGAGATAGAGGATGAGTCAGAGGGCCAAGCTCCACCGGGAGCATCTGAAAGTGAGGAAGAAGTCGTTGAAGTGTTTAAAGCAGGCCCGTCTCAAGCCCAGCCAGCCGGGCTAGGACAGAAGACTCTTTCCTCCCTTCCTGCAGAGGTAGGGTTCCGTGTTGCCTCTGTCCTCCTCCAGTCTCCAGGCTCTGCAAGCAGGTGCATGTAGCTCCCCAAGTCCAACTCCAGTGCCTTAAGGCCTGAGTCGTGTTGCTGTGATTCTCTGGGTGTCATCATGCATGAAAGTAGATTAACCTCATCAAAGGATAATCTGTTTGTGCCCTAGAGTACTGGATTGGAACGTTTTGGTCCCTGCACCCATTGACAGTACAGACTAGCCAGCTGCTTTTGTGAGCTGTTCAGTCAGAAACAGGACCTTCATTTCCTGCCACCACCTCCCCATTTTAAAGTACTTGTTTTGCTTTTAGAAAGCTTTAGAGTGCTGCTTGCATGTATGCTCTCCCTCAGTCCGACATTAGTCTTGGTTCAGTGTTTTGTCTGCGTGCTTGTATTCATGCATGCTCAAAACTGTTAAACTTCCGCTCAGTGCGTTTGTGTTATTGCAGGAGTCTGAGCCCAATAAGAACTTTGGAGAGGTTTCTTCCTCCATGGATCTGAAGGTAATCTGATTGCCTTCTGTAATACTCATCACTCATCAGCTGTTTGATTTCTAAAAGTCTCAGAAATGTTCTTGTTTTCTGTCTTAAAGCTGTCTCACAAGGTTCTAGACATCAACGATCCGTCTGGCATGATCAGTCTGCTGGAGA
The DNA here is from genome assembly GCA_014839685.1 of Anableps anableps. NCBI lineage: Eukaryota > Metazoa > Chordata > Actinopteri > Cyprinodontiformes > Anablepidae > Anableps > Anableps anableps. Next base: position 28,617,035 of record CM026068.1, on the reverse strand, counting down.
AAGATAAGGGGGAGGAAACTGGAGATGAAGAGGGGAATGAGGGCAGAAGAAAGACAAAGACTGAAGCCACTAAGAGGTTATTTGTGAATGATGTTTTAATATTAATGCTGATCTTAGTGAGAAGTCTTTTCAAAGATTTCTTTGATCTACTGCTCCCAGCATTCATGATATACTCGGCTGCTTTGAAATGAATTTATGACCACCCTAGACGAATAAAACAGTCCTTAATAATTAGGGCATGCCCTTAATTAGACCTTTATGGGTCAGCTGTTTTACCTGGCATCATGCTGTCAATATCAGACAGATTAAAATCAAAGGTTCTGTAGGTTGTGATGTTCAGCTCTGTATAAGAGAGTTGGTTTTTTACATCCATGTCAACCACAGATTCTTTGTTGGAATGAGGTGCTGAGAAGTTGATGCCAGGCCACACCTTGAAGAATAATGTTTCCAAAAAGGGGTGTACTCAATCAGCAAAAAAATGTTTAAGGGTCAAACCATCATCAGCATCAATGCCTGTTCCCTGGTTTTCCAAGCAAAACATTCAACCCAGCCTCATACTGACCCCTCTGGTTTCCTTTCTTCTCATGGGGGCATTTTGGTGACATGTCTTCTCCTTCTAAGCAGACCTGACCATCCAAATGACATAAAGGCTCTTTTTTTTTTTTTTTTTTTTTAGCAACTTGAGCCACTTTTTCTATTAGATCAGGAACCGGAGCGAACATTTGCCTTCCATGTTGCCCATTTGTCTTCCTTGTCCCGCTTAATTAGGCTTCCTGAACACCACAGCCTGGAATTGTCTCACAATATCTGTAATTGTGGAGATCCAGCTGTTCGGGCTTACTGTAAAGGTTTGGCTGTAGTCAGAGTCAGTTTAAATCTATGTGTGAGATTCTCATGCTATTATCAAAGGAAAAAAATACCACTGTATTACTGTTTAATAATGTTTATACAAACGACTTTACTGAGATCATTTTCACTTTTAGCTGTTGGTGGTCATAATGTTTTGGCTGATGAGTGTTTTCTAAAAAAAAAAAAAAAAAAGAGGAAAAGAAAAAAAAGTATTAGGATACAAACAACAAATCTGCATTGCTTTCCACAAAAAAATGACGTTAGCACAACTTTTTTGTTGAACATATTTGGCAGATTGTGTAAACTGTAGAACGACTGTAACACCATCTTCGCTTGCCGTCTCTTTAGTCCGGCGGTGCCTGAAAACAAAGACGAGCCAACGGCTCATAAAGTTGATCGACTTGTCCTCCACCAGTCCAACCAGTCACTGTCCAGCTCCTCCGACGTGGAACAAAGATCCCCCAAAAATCACAAACTACAAAGCTTCGGTGTGTCTCTGGGGCTGCAGAGACCCGAAACGTCTCGAGGTCGGCCTGGCCGGACATTAGACATCCCGGTTGAAAATGCAGAACCGATCCCAAAAAAACAAGAAAGTTCTCTGGAAGAGGAGCCAAACTGGAAAGCACGGACGGAAAGAGAAAGGGAGGAGGAGAAGGACAAGATGTGGGCAGAGAGAGAGGAGAGGAGTATGAGGCTAAAGAACGAGGAAATGGAGGAGGAAAGGGAGAGGCTGAGAAGGGAGGTTGAACAAGGGCTGGAGGAGGAGAAGGAGCGTTTGTTGAAGGAAAAGGAGACAAGGATGCGTCTCCTTCAGGAGGAACTGAGGAGAGAACAGCAGGAGGAGGAAAGGAAACTGAGAGAGGAAAGTGAGAAAAAACTGAGGTAGGTGTTGGCTGAATTCATCCAACAAGGTTTCATCACAAAATTACATGAACTGTTAAGACTGCGTCTTCCCTGTGTGGCTTACTTCTGCCTTCCTGTTTGTTTGGCGCTGGGTATTTCCAGGGAGCTGCGGCAGAATCTTCTGTCTAAGAGGAGAGAGGAGGAGGCCAGGCTGAACGAGGAGGCTGATAAAACTCTGGAGGAGCTAAGGGAGTCTGTCAGGGAGGAGAGGGAGCAGCAGCAGCAAAAACTCAGGTCAGACATTCATGAAGGAAACACGGTGCACTGTGAACTTCCTGAACCGGCTGATTTCAGAAGTCAGCTAATTAGTAAAGAGTTGGGAGATAAAACATATTCCAAGTTTTACCCATCTCAGAGAGCACTGTTCACGTAATCATCTGAAAATGAAAAGAACATGACACAACTGCAAACCTACCAAAACATGGCTGTCAACCTGATCTGTCTGACTGATGAAGGGGGAGAGCATTTATTCAGAGGAGGAACCAAGATGTTGGATGAGCTGCAGAGATCCACAGCTCAGGAGAGCGATTAGTCATAAACCCTATAAATCTGGTCTTTACAGAACACTGGTAAGAAGAAAGCCATAACAAGTCTACTGTGTATAGAGGAAAACTAACACTGTGTATCACCCTGAACATCCCATCCCTACTATGAAACATGGTGGTGGCAGCATTATACTGAGAGGATGCTTATGCTTCAGCAGGGACAGGGACCCTCAACTTAAAGCCAGAGTTACAATGGAATGGTTCAGATCAAAGCATAGTCATAGGGTTAGAATGGCCCAGTCAAAGCCCAGACCCGAATCAGCACAAAAAAACCAAATCCAACATCTTAAGACTTTTTAGGTATCTTCAACTCCACCCTCTCCATGAAGACGAGTGTCTGTTTCATATTTTCAGGGAAGAGAGTGAGGCCATGTTAAAGGAGGCACGCGTCGCCCTGGAGGAGGAGCGAGCGGCAACACGCGACAGGCTGGAGGCGCAGAAGAAGCAGGACATCGAACATCTGAAGGCGGAGTCCCAGGAGGAGCTGGAGGCCATGAAGAAGAGGCTGGAGAGGGAGAGGGAGGAGAAACTGAACACTCTTAAACAGGAGGTGACCGATTGTTTGGCATTTGAGACCTGGCCTGACTGCAGTTCATAAGGAATTTCATTTTGGACGAGCTGTGTCTAAAACTAGCCATACCCTAGTAGTTAGCCTCCTAATTCTAAATAAACTGATTTTCCCACTGTGACAGTCTTAGCTTGGGCAAAGGATTTTTTTTTTTTTAAACTCCATCCAAAAGTTTGCATTTGATCTGTTTTGACGGATCTTGCCGCCAAAAACAAACGAAAGATCCGTCTATGTTTACAACATTTTATCTGTATAAAGGTCAACGGCGCAGCGAGGAGGAGGGAGCTGATAGTGAGTCCTCGACCTGAACACCAGCTGGCAGAGTACCACAGAGAGGTTTGGGAACACACACACACAAACACACACGTACCTGATGTCATCAGCATCGTGTGTGTTCCTTTGTAAACATGAGCTGACACCTCGTGGTCTAAGTAAGCTTTGCGCTGTTTTTGTGCTGCAAACGGAACCTCTCTGCGGCCGGCCCAGCTGAGCGATGTGCTGCAGGAAGTGCGGGACGAGGTGCAGCGGGAGCACGAGAGGAAGCTGGAGCAGCTGAGGGACGACCACAGGAGGGAGATGAATGGTATCAGAGAGAAATATCTGGATGAGGTCAGACATAGGAACAACTTCTGATTTAAAACAGCCAAATTCTGACATGTTACGCCTCAGTAATGTCGGAAAAGTTGACCGTATTGTGGAGGAAAATAAAACCCTCATGTCTGCTTGAAGATGATTATTTATGGTGCTTTCTACGTGCTTGTGTTCCAGGAGACTGCTCAGCGGGAGCGCTTGTTGTATACGCTACAGGAGGACAGAGAGCGCCTCCAGGCATCACATGATCTCCAGCTGGAGAAACTCCGCCTGCAGCTGGATGGACAGATACAGAAGACTCAGCTGGCTCATTCGCGCAAGGTTAGTGGAGACGCAGGCACGGGTTATCTGGTAGGAAACCGAAGGATCACGCCACCTGCCGCCTGTCGCTCAAAGGATTCTTGTACAGTGCAATTGACCTTACTTTCTCCTGCAGGAGTCAGAGCTGCGAGATCTCGGAGACAAGTTGGAGCTGAGAGAGAAAGAGCTGAAAAACCAGGAAGTCTTGCTGCAAACCAAGGTTTTTCTGTACTACAGTGCAGTGCTTTGCAGAAGCATTCAGGCCTGTTGATCTTCCCAAAACATGTCACATGTCAAGTTACATTACAGCCACTCATGTCTGTATATTTTCTGGGATTTTATGTGATAAACTGACAAACATTAGTGGATAATTGTGAAGTGGATGGAATGTCATACATTGCTTTCAGAAGGCTACAGATTCCCAGTTGGATTTCGATCTGAACTTTGACTGGGCCATTCTAACACATGAATATGCCTTGATGTGAACTAAGTGTCAAACTTGAGGCCTACGGGCCAAATCCGGCCCACCATAGCTATGTACGTTGCCCTTCAGACTCTAGAGGGCCATATAAATAGAACTTCAAGATACCAGTTTTGTACTTAAATATTATTTTATCAGTCTAATCAAATCAGTTTGTATCTATATAGTGCCAAATTACACCAGTGTAAAAAGATGTTTACTATTTTTTCATTTTAAGAAGTACTCGTTGAATTCAGAGAAAGCTATAATATTTTAACAGTTTGTTAACAGCTAGTTTTATCAGTACTTTCTGCCACAACCGGCCCTTTAAAGGAAATGAGTTTGACACCCCTGATAGAAACCAGCCCATAGCATCTCTGGCTGTGCGTTTAGGGTCGTTGTCCCGCTAGAAGCTAAACCTCCACCTCAGTCTGCTAACAGGTTTTAGACCAGTATTATCCTGTATTTATCTCCATCCGTATTCCACTCAACTCTGACCATCTTATCTCTTCCTGCTGAAGCCTCACAGCATGATGCTGTCACCACCATGTTTCACAGCGCCAGTGGCATGTTCAGGTGAATCTCTGCAGCTCCTCCAAAGGTACCATGAGCCTCTTGGCGGCTTCTGTTATAAAAGAAGCAGCCAACCTCTGAGGTTTGTGGTTGTGATGAAACAAAACGTTTAAAAGTTCAAGGGTATGAATACTTTTGCAAAGCACTGTGTGTTCTGTCAACACAAATCCTAACTGAATGGACTGATCGTGTCCTCCTCTCGTCAGGCCGCAGATCTTAACAGAAAGAGGAAGAAGCTCGGAGAAGAGGAGGAAGAAGTAGACAGACAGATGGAGGTGTGAGTTTTTCTCACCGTTAACTGACTGCTTTCACTTCTTGTGCCGTCCACCGACTTGCGTTCGCGCTCGCCTTTTCAGGCTTTACCTCGGCTGGTCAGAGAAAGAGACCAGCTGAACGAGGAGCTGCAGAGGCTGAGGGAGGAGGTGGCACAAGCTCGAGAACTCTCACACAGAGCCAGGGAGGAGAGGGATGAGGCCAAGGATCAAAGAGAGAGGATGAGAGAGCAGAGAGACAAAGCCAGGGAGGAGAGCAGGAGAGCCAGGGAGGACAAGGAGCGGCTGGAGAGCAAGGTGGCTCTGCTGCAGGAGAGATGCGACCACCTCAGCTGCAGAGTCAGGTACAGTTTTGAGACCCGCTACGACGGCAACAGTTCAAAACGCCAACGGCTGGTTTGCACACGAGAACTTAATCAGTTGATCACATTAGAAAACCCGTGAAAATAAGATCCTAAAAGCAACTCCCTAAAGTAAAATCTCAACCTTTAAAGATGTTTTTTTTGGGGGTTTTTTTTCAGTGAGCTGGAACAAACTGAAGATGGAAGCACTTTGCCCAAAGCAGAGCAGAGCAGGAAGAAAGCAGAGACGGCAACAGCGCCCCCTGATGACAGAATAGACTCATCGCTACACGTGGAGGAGCTGGACGACCCGCCTCTCTCCCCTGTGCCCGACAGCCACTGCAGCATCGACGAGTAAGGAGAACACGGTGCCAAACTGACGAGGCTATTCCAGTTCAAGGTCGGTACTTTCTGAGTTACGAGCAGCGTAAGGATCGTGACAAACTGTTTCCAGGTTCCGGCAGTACGTCTCCTCACACGGCGCCTCCATCCAGAAGACCAAGCAGTTCCTGGAGAAGGAGAGCAGCCGACTGATGGAGAGGCAGGCGGCTCTGCAGGCAGCCCAGACCGGCACCGCTCAGGACCCCAGGCTCAGAGGACCGGCTGAGGAGAGAATGAGAACCATCCAGCAGGTGCAGGGAGCAGCGCAACTCCCTGCTCTTATCAACTCTTTAAACGAGCTGGTTTTTAAGACATGCGCCTCTAGATACTGACTGGTCTCACTGATTCTGTCAGGAGGCCAGAGATGTGGCAGAGCTTCAGCGGACTGTCCAGAGAGGAGCCTCCCTGCTGCGGAGGAAGGAGGAGCAGCTTCAGCAGCTGGAGAGCTCCATGGCCGAGGAGGTCAGAAGAGATATTCCCAGTACTATCTCCTCCTTTGCTTATTATATATGTCATTCTTCTGAGCTGTTTCAGTGAATTATGCCTTTAAGGGTTGAATATGTAATATTTGACTTACTGAATTCATATCGAACATCATAAATAGCACTTTTTTTTAAACAGTTCTGCAAATCTGGCATATTTTAATGTGCTCATTTGGTGGCATGAGCGTGTCTCCCGTTAGAATGTCACCGCCAGCCTTCTTTATTGCACTGTTCCTTCAGGCCATGTTTGAGGATTCATCTCGGCTTACCGGAGACAGGAAGGTGACGTTTGATGTGAGCGAATCGGACATCAGCAGCACTGCGGAGCCGCCGGGTGGGACAGGTGACACACTCATCATTCGCGTCACACCCCCCCTCGTATGCACGTCCCCTCCCCTTCTTTGGAGGCCTGCAGTGCGATAACCTCAGGAGGGAGCGAGCCTTTGTTTTCCCTCGTGTGTTTTCCAGTTCAAAACCCGTAAAACAGTTCAGAGAAACTTTTCAGGTCTGAAGATAAAAATCCCTAACGGTTGATGTTTTTTGAATAAAAAGATTAGGCACAGTGAGATAACAGATCTAACAGAGCTCTCTGAACGAGTGATAAAGAACAGACTAACCCTGCGGTCAAGTTTTCTGTCTAAGGAAACCCAGATGAAATGTTAACTTCATTCAAGCAATCCCTCATACTGATTGCTCAGTATGAGGGATTGCTTGAATTAAAAAAAAAAATGTCCGAGCTCGAAAAAAAAAAACAATAACAATCTCTCAGTGGTTTATGTAACACCTGTACGTCTTAGTTTCTCTTCACATTTTATTGTTTTATTTCTGTCCCCCTGAGCCCACTCACTTGCAACTTCTGCTGTTTTTTCTCCGTGGCGCCGAGCTGTTAGAAGTAACCTCTCATGCCGAGTGCCGTTGCATATCTTCATGTCTCCTTCTTCAGGAGGTCATCCCACCGTCCCAGCCAAAGTCCAGGAGTTAGCGGAGTCCCTGCAGCACATCTCAGGCCAGCTCAACAGCGTTCTGGCCGCACTGAGCTCATTGGCCCAGAGGGATAACAGCTCGCTTTACTCCCCTTTCTCCATGCCGCTGTCTCACCCTCAGAAGTTTGGGACAGAGCAGTGGGGCCCAGCTCCTACCTCAGCACCGGTCGCCCCCCAGGTGCACGGCCTGGCTCCTAGCTCTTTCGCGCCGCCGCCACCTGAGAGGCTCTCCGAGCCGCTCTGGAGCTGGGCGCCTCAGAGCAGCTCTGCAACCACCCCTCTGTTCAGCACCCCCATCAGCAGTGGGCTGGTAGCCTCGGGAGACTTCGTGAACAGCAGATGGAGCCAGATATTCCCTGGTAGGTGAAAGTGCGATTAAAACCTGAACTTTTGGGCCCATTTCGTCACTGCTGTTGGTTCTGAGCAGTTCTCCTGTTCCCCCAGGAGCAGCTCCTGACCCGGTCGCCTCCAGCACTACGAGAACCATGCCATCTTATCCATCATACACTCCCGTCAGGTTTGGACACCTTTTTGGTCATACAGTTGATTATTACTGCCCGACAATCCTTAAAGTGTGTGTTTCTGTGTGTGTTAGCGAGCGCGGCCATCCGGCGATGCAGAAATCAGTGGAGCTGGACGGTCAGAGGCTGCAGGGGCTGATTGACAGTAACAAGAAGTGGCTGAACATGCGCAGGAAAGACCCCAGCATGTATCCTTCCTCCAAAAAAAAAAAAAAAAAAAAAAAAAAACTGGGATGGAACCGCTTTATTTTTTTTGTCTTGAAATAAGTTGAATTATTTAGGAGAAACAGATCAAGGAGATTTAACCTTTTCAGATTTCCATTGACAAAGAAAAAGGCAGCAATTTAGGGAAAAGTTGCATTTGCCAGTAATTCAGAATTAATGACAGATTACTGTAAATCATATTTCTGTGTGCCGACCTGTCAGTCATAGCGATAAGAACAATAGAAAAACAAAACAAGATCTTCCCAAGAATTGTCAGTTAGAGCATGAACGTTATATTATTTGGGTTTAATTGTTTGATTTGAATCTTCCTTTTTCTACAATTTGACAATTTACAAGATTTAGGTGTGCAATTTTTGAATTGATTGAATGCACACAGTGCCAAAGTTATACAAACAGATTCAAATATATGCGTACACCCCCAAAAATATTTGTACCTCAACAGAAACCTTGTTGTTGCCATCATCAAGCTTCTATGCGTACTTCTGGTTGGAGATTTGACCTCTCTTCTTGGCAGACATGGTAGAGTTCCTTTAAATCTCACCGGCTTCCGGGCACAGACCCAGCTTTTAAGCATGGTTTCTATATTTTCAGCAGGACTGAGGTTTGGTGCTCATTCCAGAAGCTTAACAGAAGTCTTCCAAATCTAGTTGAGAATGTCTGGAGGCGTCAAACTCTAAAAGCAGTGTACCAGCTGTCAAGCATGGTGGTGGTAGGATCATGGGTCTGGGTCTGTTTCACTGCACAGGGTAGGTGGAATAATAAAGGACTAGCCTGAGATTCTTCAGCTTTCCCTCAGGTCAACAAATACAGTCAATATATTGTGAACATATCATGTGCAGTAAGAATATACTGTATAGGCTTCAGAGTAGGAGATGCCCTCAGCTTAACACAGTGGCCAAGATGCCAACAGGGGATTTGGGTAGGAAAGATGAGGAAAATTGTGAAACTTTTTCAAATAACATCCCATTATTTTTCTGATAAAGTGCAGCTCTTAATTTTGGGGTTGGGGGGGACTTGGACACAATTGGGTCTTCCAACAGGAGAGTGAACCCAAAACTGGTTTTAGAATAGATCAAACAGGCTAACGTTTAGCTTCTGGAATGGAGCTCAACTCAAAACATTCGGGAGATTTGTGAAACGTGCTTCAAAAACTGGATACTTGGCAGGTCACCGTTTTAAATGAGCTCGACCAATTGTGATAAAAGGAGTGATCAAGTATCCAGCTGGAAAGGATGCCAGAAGCTTTTTGATGGATGCAAAAAGCGCTTGGTTTGTCTTCAAGTTGCTTCATCCCTTGTGCCTGTCGTAGTCTTTAACTCCGCCCTCCAGACCTCTGTTCACTCGCTATCGAGCTGCTTCCTCCAAGAACGGACTGGTCCAGCTGGGCTTGGACGAGAACAACCAGATCAGAGTCTATCACTACTGAGGTCATAACCAACAGTTCTGCTGACTTTGGAGCATTAATGACGCCGTGATGTGTCAGCGAGTGATGTTTACAAGGACTTTTTTTTTTTTTTTTTTTTTTTTTTTTTTTTTTTTTTTTTTTTTTTTTTTTTTTTTTTTTTAAAGCTTTCAGCGTAAAGATCTTCAGGGAAGTAACGCCTCCTCCTCTGTGGACATGGTTGTATCGGGTGGTGAAGACTCAGGCTGGTTCACTTAGTCAAAGGCCAGACATGATTTCACCTGAAACCATATGTCTCACAGCTGTGCAGGTTACATTTGTCTTTATACCACTGTTTTTTGTAAAGCACTTACGTAAACGTTTTTAACGATTCTTTGAACTTTTGCTGCAACATAAATTTGCTAGACGTTATCCACTTTAAAAAAAACAAAAACAAAACAAGGCTTTCTCTCCTTCAGTGTTTAACGAGCAGTAGCTGATACAAACTCATTTTGTGCATGTGTTGTGTAAATGTATTTTTTCTATTAAATGTGTAATTTTTATACATTAATTTTCTTTGTTTCTTTCTGTTTGCATTCAACACACACAGTGCCGAGAAAAACGATTCATACTTCTTGAAGTTCATCACATTTTGTTTAAAGTCTTGAAAATATTAGATTTGGACAAACCCAGGAGCTGTAGAAACTCTGGTTACACGTGAACAAATGGAGAGAAAGGACAGCATTGGAAAAGCTCTAGAGGAGCACCCAGAGGTGCATAGCTCAGGAGAGTCTGTTGCCAGGACAACCAGTAGTGGTGCACTCAACAAATTTAGCCTTGATGAACAAGAACACTGGATTTGAGACTGTGGTTGAGGTCCACCTTCCAGCAGAACAGCCAACACTTAACATGCAGCCAGAGTTGCAGTGGAATGATTTAGATCAAAGTATAGTAATGTGTTAAAATGGTCTAGTCAAAGTCCAGAGCAAGATTAAAGGAAGAATTTGAGGAGACTTGAAAAACTGATGTTCTATGACCCATCCAATCTGGCGCTCTTTGCAGACAGGCATATTTTTAAGTCTGTACAGGTGCAAAGTTGGTGGGCTTGAATATAGATATATGCAAACGTTTGGGAAACCTTGGATTATTTTACCCCTACTTATGTACTGCTTTGTGTTGCTCTATCACAAATTCCCAGTATAATACAATTAAGTCTGTAGTTGCAATGAAACCAAATGTGGGCAAATTCAAAGAGAACAACTAGTTTCTTAAGGCAATGGATGAAAACAGTCCCATTTGTGAAAAAGAACCTTTTATTTAAGTAACCACTCATTGAAATGCTGGACAATAAAATCTACTTTTCATACAGAACAGTGCAAAAAAAAAACAAACAAAAAAAAAAACCCAGCTCCGCAGTCACACACGAGGGCAGTCAAATAGTAAATACAATCATTTAAGGACGGCTAGTTTTCGTGAGCTAACCAATCCGAGCACAGTATGTGACAGACGTTTATTAGAAACACCGAAGGCCACTGGCAGATTGGACATGACTCACGTTTCCTCCCTTTGTAAACACACACAACCCTGCATAACCACACACAGCATACAAAATGCTTCGTTTCCCGCAGGGTCAACCGCAATGAGGACCGTATAAAAAGAATGGAGACGGAGCTCAGTGTTCGCATTGTTGTCTTCATCAACAGTACGTAAACACGGAGAGCAACAGTAACATGGATGATAGCAGCAGGAGGACGAAACACTTCGACATCACTTGATGTTGATCCAGCTCTGGATTGGCACGGGTGTCCTCACAGGTGCTGGGAGACGGGCGGCTGCCATTCCCCTCCACCCCCCCCCCCAAACCCCTCAACCCCCGACTGGCTCTGAGAGGCAGAGACATGCTCACTGACAGCCTGAGGCACAAACAGGCAACTGGCTGCAGTTTTTTTTTTTTTTTTTTTTCTAAACACGGACAAGATGCCAACAGAGAGAAAAACAGGTGATAAGGCAGAGAGGATGAGCTGAGCTTTCTCAAAGAAGACCCGACGGATTTAGAAGACGTAAATCTTGTCCCTCTGAACAGTGTCGAGGTCGTCGTCCATCGTCAGGAGGACCTACGAGGGGAGAGAAGAGGGAATCCAACTGCTGCATCTGATTTGAAACAAACAACAACAAAAAAAAAAAAAGAAAAAGAAAAAAGAAAAAAAAAATCATACCAAGAAGGATCCAAACATCGCGATGGAGGACAGGAAGTGCCAAATGTCGTGGTCGTCAAAGAATGACAACAGGATGCAGTCTCTGTTGTGCTCTCGAGACTCTGCTGGGGTTTTCTGAGTCGGGAAAGAAAACTTAAGACATTCTTACCACTTCCTCCAGGACATCTTAATCAATAAATGATCTTATCAGTGTGCTGCTGACCTGCCAGGTGCTGAGTCCCTGGAAAAAGAAGTACAGTGCAAACCCCCACACCACCGCCGTGAAGAGAATACACACCAGTGGCAGACACTTGACTCTCTCACCACTCCGCAGCTGGAGCGACACGAAGAGGACAATAACGAAATATATTCTTGATACGCTGTATGATGCTATTTGCATTAACACACACCCACCTTCATAATGATGTAAAAGGCAAAGTAGAGCAGCAGGTTGCAGATGGCGATGGCCAGCAGGTAGGAGGCGAAGTCATTGGGCCTCTCTATGAGCCCATAGGCTGCGCTGCAGAGAGGAAACAGCAGATGCAGATGAAGGTCCACATCGCAGTTCTTAGCAACAATCAGACGGCGTGTTTACTTACAGAGACCAGTTGACTATATTACCCATCACAAGGAGCACCATACGGTCCTGTAAGGCAGAGAGCAGGGAGAAGACGGCAACATTTAAAACACAGAGCCGTTATTGGCTGGTTAGTCCAGAGGTCAGTTGTAAATAGAACACAATCTTCAAATGCTAAGATGTGAATTTTTATGAAAAACCTTGAATTATAATTTTCCAAAAATGTTTAGATCTCAACGCACAATGTACATGGGTCCACTGCACTGCCTGATGCAGTCTGTGTAGATCACATAGACAATCCGGCGCATGATACCAGCATCTACGAAACAAAATCACAAACAGGTAAGAGATTAAAATCGTCAAATAAATAAATAATAAAGGAACTTTCACTGTATTTAATAATAGGGGGTGAATTAGATATTTTCCAGGCACATAGTGCTATAAAATTGCACTATTTATGTATAACTTTGTTACCTTCACTGTTATGAAAATGCTGCATATATCAAATATAACCTGAAAGAAATCTGACTTTGCACCATCGCCGTATCTGACGCCTTGAAATCGGCCCCTGTCTCTTTAAGTCTCTTGGTGGAGCTGAGCGGGGGAGGCGAGGGGGGGTGAGGGGGGGAGGCCTGTGGGTCGGAAGCTCGGCTGGGGACTGAAGCTCCAAGGTGGAGCTTTGGGGAAATAGGCGACGCATTGCAGGGGCGAGCGTTAAGGCACCCCTGTACGGCTGCCATGGGAGATTCAAGGGCTTCTCCAACATGCATAAATGAGTCAAAGCAAAACTCCGGGTATGTGTTTGATGAGGGAATAACATTACATCATGATATAATGCTCAAAAACAAGTTGATTTCGCATAACATCCCCCTATATAAGAAAAATAACACATTACTGGGTGACAGTGTCCAATGCTATGTTTAGTTTGTTAAAAAACAACCAAAACAAAAAACAAAAAGGAAAGCGGCGTGTTGTATGTGGAGAGAGTATTTTGCCACCCCCACTGTGAAGCATGGTGGTGGCAGCATAATACTGTGGGTTCTTTCCTTAAGCAGGGAGAGAGACTGAGAAAAGGGAATAGATGGATCCAAATACCAGAAACTAAACCAGCTAGAGGCTGCTAATGACGAGTGAAACGGAGGTTCACCTTCCTGCAGGACAACAACTGCAATCACATAAAACCCCAATAAAACGCTTTGAAATTTATGACAGTCGTGTGATAAAATGGGAAAAGCTATAAGAGTACGAATAAGGCACCGTATTATCATCAAAAGCAGCAGTGCAAAACAAGCCTTTACTCGAAACCTTAATTCTGCTGTTGCACATTTTACCTGAAAAGTATTTAAAGTGTAAAAAACAAGCACTAAAACTACACATGATTAAGTTAAACACCAGCTAGATTTTATTGAAATCGACTCAAGTGTGTTTTGTTTCTTGCTGTGATCCTACCGAGTCGCCATCGGCCCATGTAGTAGAGCTGTGTGCTGAGGAGCAGGGTGGCCAGAATGTGGATCACAGAAAAAACTATCCAGAACACCGTGTTTCCTCTTCCAAACACCTGCAAAATAAATAAATAAATAAATAATAAATAAATAAATAAATAATAATAATAATAAAAAAAAAAAAAAAAAAATCAGAATGAAACCACCATAATCATTAAGCAGTATGAACGACGCGAGGTGTGCTTGTGCGTGAACGTACCACTCCCAGCACAGAGAAAAAGATGACAGCAGCCAGGCAGGCGTAGGCGGTGTAGGCACTCGCGTTGATGTCAGGGTGTCTCTTCTGATACAGCTTCAACATGCACAGCCCGGCGATCATGTACATGAAGGAGGTGTCTGGAAGGCAGCAAAATCACAACGGTTATTGTGCTGGAAAAATATCACAGGAACGTCATAGTAGAGTCATTTGAATAAAAGGGCAGGTTTCATTTTTGTGCTTTGTAAAAATATTCTAAAAAGCTTTTTTTTAACCAAATAAAACTGTGGAAATGGCTTAAAATACAACTGAATGTTCAAACATTTTCTTAAAGTAAAAGCTAAAAAGTCACTAAACCCCAAATCAAACTATTTTTTGCAGATAAGCTGTATAAACTGATCCTTAAGGGTGCTATCTTTATGTTTCTGTACAAACTGTGACATTTTTGTGTAAATTTGTTTAATTCTAAAAACGTCTCAGTGCTGCCCTCTTTGGGTTGAATGGTTGCTACTGCAGTCGGATTTTCCTGTCGGTTACAACGGCACAGCTTGGTCGACGTCTACCTCACAGCCCCGCGTTCAGGTAGAAAACCATCTCACTCAGACACACGCCTGAAAACAGCGTCTTTCAGCTTTGCACACGCGTGATTCATTTGGACTCAGAGAAATGGGTCTCCTCTCTGCTCTGACTGCAGGCGGTTTGCTGCAGGACGACTATGAGACTGACCACAGTGCTTAGGGTTTGCCCTTGGTGCTTTCACACGTTGTCGCCAAAGTCTCCAATAACAGAAAAATGTTAATAGTTTTGTCACTAGTCGCTTTTTGAAAAAATAAAAGTCCCCAGAGGGGTCTGAAAAGTTGCTAAATACAGCGATAAAGTCGCTAAGTTGGCAACAGTGTTTTCCCTCGTCACTCCTCATCCAGACAGTTGGCTGCGCCCCTCAGTGTCTTTATTCACCGCCCGCTTTGGTGGAATTTTTCAAATGTGTGAGTTATGCCTTTACGTCGGCTTTAGTTCAACGTTGCTGTCAACTTTCAGTCAATGATTTACAAACACTACCCGTCACTGTATGTGTGGTGGGAGCTAGGAAAGGCAAACATGAACAAGCAACCATAAATCCTCATGTGGCTGGAGAGCAAGCATGCATGTCTCACCAAACTGGAAGTTAGTGTAGTTGGGGCAGACATGATAGCATGCACTGAGCAAGCCCTCCATCATCAGAGCAGTTCCCATGGCGTAATACACACCAAAATGCTTTGGGATACCGCACTCCTGCAGAAGAAAGAAAGAAAGAAAAAAAAAAAATCTATTAAAACAACCATTTTAGCCCAGAAATCATCCGTGGAACAGTGACATTAAAAACATGTCACCTTTTCTGCTGCAATATTAAAGAGAACATCAGGATGGTGGAATGTATGGCTGAGAGCATCAACAAGATTAGCTCCCTGTATCAAACATCAGTTTGGTGGCAGGTGTCTCACCAGCGCGTTGAGATCGTTGCGCACCAGCGCTCGATTGTGCGTGACGTCTCTCTTGAGGACAATGAGGAGGAAGAGGAGTCCCAGCATCACGTAGCCAAGGTTACTGAGGATGTTGTTGAACGCGCTGCATAGACAACGTTTTCACACAACTAGCCGAGCCTTTTGTATGACTGCTACAATAGTGAAAACATGAAAAAAACCACACCTTAGAGCTCCCAAGGGGTGGGCGCACAGGAAGTTGTAGTAGCAGATGTCCTGATTTCCCGTCACATTGACAACCTGAAGACCAGAGATGAAAGCACCATGAGAAGGCTTTGAAGGCTGTTTCAGCATGCGTGTTTGTTTCTCATCGGCGTACCGTCTGATATGTGATGACCAGCTGGATGACTGGCAGCGCGTAGAACACAGCTATGGTAGCAATATTCCTGAGGACAGAACCATTAATGTGACAGTAACTATGACAGTTTATTTGTCGAAATATTTTAAAAATCAACAATTTGTTAATCTATGACATTTTAAAGGGATTGCCATGTTGACAAACTGTCACGGATGAAATTTTCAATTAACTGTGTCTTGGATCTTTTTGATCTGCACAAAAGGCTGCTGTTAACAGGAGAGCATCTGACGTGTATGCTACTAGCATTTTTATTTTTATTTTTTTTCACTAATTATCCACGTATCTACCCAGTTATTACTTGTGAACAGATATCCCGTTTTTTGCAAATAGAGACTCAAATATTCAGGATTGATCAAACAGCAGCAGGCAAGAAACAAAACATCCAGAAACCTTTTATTCTAAATCCTGGACACATTTGTATCTTTGCCCCCATTCAGTTATATCAACATGTGCCAGATCCCTTCTGAGGGGTCCTTGCCGTCTGAAAATGTCCTGAGGGTGGACACAGACGTCACTGTGGGAAGGCTTTGTTTCTCAATGACTGTGGCCGATTCAAGGTTTGAAAGCATTACTGTCGGTCTAAGCAGTGGACTCACCAGAAGTAGATTTGGTATTTCTTGCTGAGGACCCTCTTGTCTTTGCGAGCCAGGTCAGACACACACAGGTACTTCTAGGGTTAAGGAGAATGAAACAGAAGTCATCAGGAGAAACGGGCAACAAATCCTTCCACATTATTACGCCCTGCTTTCTGTTGATCCGTAGCGCTTTGTGTTGATGAGGCGTACCTTGGTGCGGACAATGTTTTTGTCAGAGTCGATGTCCTCCAGCGTGTCGTAGTCATCCTCCTCTACGGAACTTAAAGACTCCTGCCTGCTTCGTGCAACGCTGTCCAACGATCGCTCTGAAGGGGAAGACAGAGAGACAGTTCAGCAATTTGGAGACTGGATATGAAAAGACAACGGTAAATGGATGCATAAGTGCTTAAATGCATTACAAACTTTGAAAAAAAAAAACCCCCCCAAAAAACCATGATTTGCATTGGTACACGGAATCACTTCACATTTAATTCGGGTTGCATCACAAAATAGAATCGGGCTGATTTCTGGGAATCTAGCTCCCATTTGTGTGTGATTATCACAGTGCTGATTGGTTGCGAGCAAATCTGGGGACTGATTTGGGAAACTGAGTGGCAGGGTGTCACCAATGCGGATGGCTATGTGGTTAAGGTGAGTGAGGAACGGTCGGCGTTTGAAAGGCTCCTGTCCTGATGAACAAAGACAGAACAGCAGTGAGGGACCAGAGGGGCTCGAAGAGAAGCCAGCCACTTGGCCGCGCCACAAAGAGATGGTTCAGGGCGACTGATGAGCTGATAAATGACTGCTGTGCCTGTTGCAGCTCATACCCAAGTAGCCGTAGTTGTTGTCGGTTGACGTGGCGGTGTCGGTGATGGCCTCGGAGCTCAATGTGCTGCCGTTGTCAGCTGGCGGAAGAAAATGTGCTGATTAAACAACCTCCGACAAAGCTAAGATATTAAAGAAAGGATGTCAGCTCCCAACTCACCAAAGGAGCCATATTCATACGGTGAGGCTGGAGTCTTGCCTATGACAACGATAAACACATTTAAAAAGCCAGAAGAGACTGTTTAGAACAACAACAACAACAAAAAAAAAGTCTCTCTCACACATCAAACGCATACAGGCACTACTGCAGCGATACTTGTTAGTTTTTCAACATACCTCATTACTAACACACTGCACATGAGCTGTTAGTCCAACAACACACACAGCAGTCGAGGCACAGTATTGCTGTCTAAACTTATTCAAAGGGATCAAAAGCCTTAAAACATCAGTTTAGTTAAAGAAAGGCATTGCAAAAGTATTCATACCCTTCTTATTACAAGCACAAACTTTAGAGTATTTTACTGGGATTTTCTGGGGCACACCAACACAAAGTAGCACATAAAGGTGAAGTGGAAGTTGAAGCAAATGTGAATATAATCGTGTCTCTTATTCAATATCTGAAGAAGTGAGGTGTGTGTGGTTGGTATTCAGCTCCCTGAGTCAATACTTTCGAGAACCTCCGTTTCCAGAATTTACTGCTGCATGTCTTTAGGGGGTCCTCTCCAAAAGCTTAAAGCTGGAGACTGACATTTTTGCCCATTCAGGTGGGTGGAGAATCTGTGAACAGCAAGTCTGGCCACAGATTCCTAATTAGATTTAGGTCTGGACTTTGGCTAGGCCATTCTAACACACAAATATGCTTTAATAGAAACCTTTCCATTTCCACTCTAAAAACCCCTTTCTCCCCTCTGAGCTGTGTAGCATGTGGTTTCTTTTCCAGCTCACAATTTGGTGCTACACTGTGTCGGTATGTCACGTGCAATTTCAATAAAATTCACTCAGGTATTAGATTTGTAATGTGACAAAATGTGAAAAAAAAAAAAAAAAAAAAAAAAAAAAAAAAAGGAGGTTGCAATCAAACAAACTACAACTACAAACAAATACTATTCCAGGGCACTTTATGTGTGACAGATGGCGCATCTGAACTGTTGTCTCTTGCGTCATAATTTTTCATTTCTCCTGATGACGTGCATTACGTTTACTTTAGCCATCGGTCAAACCTGTAAAGCCCCGAGGAGAGCCTGCATCCTTATCTGTTTGAGGCCATAAAACAAAACTCTTGGAACCGTGCTGCAGTCATGCTAATGCAGATTCCACAGAGCTCAGCAGCCAATCAGGCTCTTCCTTTTAACAGAGGATGCTTAAACTCCAGCAAGTGTAGGTATGCAATCTAATGCATGCAGAGTGACTGCAGACAAGCCAAACAAGTGTGAGAAAGAGCAGCGAGTGCCCAAGAAGAGTGACTGTATCATTATACCATCGCCGTTCTTGCCAAGAAGAGAGGCTGAACCACACAGGGAGAGAACATCAAAGAGACAATGAGTAACCACCAACATTTAATGCTATGTTAAACAAATCATAGGTAGGGGTTAAGATATTGAAGATAATTTCATATCAATTTAAAAGATTTGCTTTTTTTTTTTTTTTTTTTACAGAAAGCAATCAGCTCGCTGCTGGGTTACCTGTCTCTGCAGGCGACATGTCAGAGGGGTTCTGAAACAGCTCTCTCCTTTTCATTCTGCAGAAAAATAAAAATCGTATTAAAATGATGTCCAGCGTAGATTTGTTCATCGCATGCAGGTTCACACTCATCGATAGGTGATCAGAGACTTTCAGGTGCATGTTTGAAGACTGAGAACATTTCAGTTGTGTTTTTTTTATATCAACTGACATTTTTAACCTGACTGCTTGTTACATACGGCGACTTCACCCATCTGTAGCATCTTTCATGCATTAGCAGGAAGTGAGAAGAAATGTTCTTTGATTCTTTTTAGGATCTTTTTACTACCTTTGGTTTTTACAGTTTGGGAAGCTTCAGGGCATTTCCTATTAGTAACCTCGAGGTTTTTAACTTAAACCACTGTCGGATTCATTTGGTAAACAAGAATATGAGTTTCAATGAGGCTCGTTTTCAGAATAAAAGTACCTTTTGGAAATAACCTATGAACAGATATCAAACATACTTTTCATTGAATTCACATTTTTGTATTAAAATTTTTTCATATTGGTAACAGAGATTTGATGCCTGTCTTGGAAAATGGTAACATTAGAGTATTAGCGATAAGAAAACAGACACTAACAGCTAGAAAGACACATAATTATCAGACATCCCCCGGTGTCTTCTGATTTTCTTATTAAAGTCAACAAAGTCCATTTTGATAACATTTTTGTTACCAGATGTTTCGGAAAACCTAAACCTTTAGCTTGACTTAAATATTCTCAGTGTTTAAGAACACTTGCAGAAGAATATTCAAAAATGAAAGCAGAACACTCAAACAGCAAAGCATTGTGAAGAAAACTCAGATGGCTTAACTGAATTTCATACAATGGGAGATTTTCTACTTCTGGGCCAAGCCGAGACCACCCCAACACGTGCACTTCAAATTTATCATTTTTAAAAGTATGCATTTTTAGGATGATACTGCTGAAATCAGGCTGCCTCCACTACTGCAGTTCAGAGAGTACGTGCTGCGGAAGCTGTGTAATTATATGATTTAGTCAGTACACTTCTATGTTTTTCTAACCCACTTTGATCTGTGAGTTACTTTATTAAGAAAAAAACACCAATTAAGGCTTCATTAATTAACTATTAATTACTTCTTCATGGGATTGAGCTATTAAAATATATTTCAAATATATTTCAAATTTAAACCAATGATATGAATAAGCAAGGCAAAAAGGTAGTTCTCTGAGTTGAATCGCTATGTATTGATCAAGCAGTTGATTAACAGATGCTTTGGGGGTTGAAACAAGTGAAAATGTTACCGTTTGTTTTCCACGCAGGCAACCAGCAGAGTCAACACGTAGAATGACAGGAAGATACCCAGACAGAACAGCATGCCGATCACATACTTCTCAGCTGTGGAGAAAAACACATACACTCAAAAACACTCATTTTAAAGCTGATGAGATATTTGATTTGCAAACTATTCTTCACCAAATCCCAGTATTTTGTCCAACAAGTATAAAAGATATAGATACTGTATTCAGCTTACATAATGTATTTAAAACACATTGCTGCTGCATTAAGAATGGAGCTACTGTGTGCAACAAAATCTCTTAACAGGTGTCTTAAAGTGAAATGTATGTATTATTTATGTATGTAGCTGTATGTATGTAATGTATGTAGCTTACAGTTAATGGCAGGTGAGACCACCACGTCAAGGTCCTTGGTGCGGTTGCCAGCATCAATCAGCTCATCCGGCCGCAGGGGGTAAAAACGCAGCGGGCCGCCACACGCCTCATCCTCTGTTTTTACAACTACTACCACATAGAAACTGTTGCTAGGAAAATCCTTTCTCTGGATTACAGAAAGAGGCACAAGGAGATATGAGATGCATTCTTTGTCACAATATAATATAACACATGTATGTTAAAAAGCAACTACCTGCACAGTGATGGCGCCTTTTTTTGTCATAGTCTGGTACATCCCAATAAAGGCCACATTGTTGTCCAGGTCATAGACGGGGCACTATAAGGAGAGAAAATGAGAAAAATTAAATGACTTGTTTATTTTAGACTAAAATGCTTTTTGCATTTCTGAAAAATTGCATTAAAAGGAAGAAGGAAAAAAAAGAATTTAATGAGAAAAGCATTTTTATTGTTTCTATAATATCATAAAACGAATGTTAAAACAGTAAACAAGTGATGCAGGTGCCTCTATGATGACCTCTAGTGGCCGAGAAGTGCCCCTTCTGTCAAACAAGATAAAAATGGAAAACATTGGAGAGAGGGGTCTGCTGGGAAAAAGGAAAAAAAAAAAAAAAACAAGAGGAGGGAGAGGAAATAAACAGGACACAACACGGCTCTAACTGTACCTGAATGTCCTGGACAGACATGACAGAGCAGGGGAAGTTCACGTCTGAGTTGACTTTGACGATGACAGTGTCCACCCCGTCAGGAAAGACATATTTAAAAAACTGAGAGAAAAGACGAAGGGGAGAAAAACAGGAATTATTCGAGGGCAGATGAACACAGCCATATTCAGTAAATTAGAATATACGTCCCAATGAGTGTCGTTTGTCAGATTAAAAGTACATTTTGAAAATAACAACCTTAAAGCAGGTATTAAACATACTATTCGTTAAGCCCACATTTCTGTTTCTAAAAATAGTTTTCTTCATTGGTCTGATGTAATATTCTAATTTCAAATGTTTTTATTAGCTGTAAGTGGAAAATCATCATAATTAACAAAAATAAAGGTTTTCAAACATCCATCTGTCTGTAATTAATATATATAATGTGTTTCACTT
The DNA here is from genome assembly GCA_014839685.1 of Anableps anableps. Lineage (NCBI taxonomy): Eukaryota > Metazoa > Chordata > Actinopteri > Cyprinodontiformes > Anablepidae > Anableps > Anableps anableps. The sequence goes on along the minus strand of CM026068.1, from coordinate 28,595,440 downwards.
AGTGATAAGGTTCCTAAAATAAATGGGCTTTTCAATAATGTTCTAACTCATTGAACAGGTCTGTAGAATCAGTCTGTGGTTACCCAGCCTAAGAGCTGGAGTCTGATCCATGCCAACAAGATTACATTTAAAATGTGGGACTTTGGTTAGATTTATAGCTTACTTCATTGAATTTCCAAAGCTGATTTTGTTGGATAACCTGCCTTATTGTTTTCAATCTGAAAATGAATAATCCAAGTCCAGTGCTTTTTGAAATTTGCTGCGGAAATGTCTCAAATTTAAATTAAATATATATCCCCTTCTTACTCTCCTCTTCTGAAATGATGATCGCGTAAACCATACGTCATCATTATGTCACTCCATCGAGCTGCAAAGAAGGCTTTTGGCTATACAAGCCAGCTGATGGAGCCCTAGTCTTCACTGAGGCTGTTTTTAAGGTATTTTATTGCTTATGGTCGTGATCACCATTTCTCCTGAAGCATAAATAAAACTTTTTGTAAGTTTTTTTCTAGTGCGCAAAAAACTAGAAATTCTCAGAGATGGAGTTAGGAAGAAACCATTGTTCTACATTTTAAGAAGTCCACTGTAACTATCCTGTTTGGAAAATATACTTTCCTTTCTTTAGTTTTTATTTGCCCTACATACACTCCACCCATACTGCTTCCTTGTCTGCTGAGGATATTTCTATGATTACAGTAAATATAATTTTGTAGCGTGACATTCATTACTGTAAACAAACACTGTAAAATCATGCTTGGTTACCTGAGGTTGGGAAGGTGATGCTGTGAAGCTGAATTTTCTGTCTGTCCTGTAATCAAGTTAAATATAGTATGTCAGGCATACCAGAAGCTGTTTGTTGACACTGAGACTCATGTAAATGCCAAATCCGTAGAGCTAAGATCAAAAGCAGCTGTTTATCTTGGTGTTATTATCATATCACTCACTGCAGGGTGAAACTTTCCACACGGCTCACTCGGAGCTGGAAGTTTGTCCCCTGGCTGGACAGGGTGGACACGTCGACAAAGAAGTATTGGGTCTCGGACGCGGCCCGGGTTGGAGGCTGGCACAACGTTCGGCCCACGTGTTTGTACGAGTACTTCCTCTGATAGCTGGAGAGCAAGACACAGCGAAACACATGCTGATAAACTCAGAGAGACCGTAACAGAGCTTTATCTCGCCCTCAAACGAGTTAAGCTTTGAGATAAACAGAAATGTCCTTCATTTTACAGAATAGTGACAAAAGAACATATTCTAATACTGGATTCTTCAGTTTTATAGTACAGTAATAGTACTTGTACTACAATACAATAGTACTACAGTGTAGTAATTGATGACCAAAACCACCTTTGCTGCAGATTCCCATACAACTTACAAACCATATCCTACAATGTGATGACAGAGAGGAAAATACCAAAAACGCATCTCATTTACAGGAACAGTGGTTCCTCATATCTGTCCTGGTGGTTGGTTCTCAGTGGAGGAACTGAAAGTTCAAGGTTCAGTAATGAGCTGCTGAAACATGTCTGTCCACGAGAGCGCAACAGCGCAACAACAGCAAGGTAATTCTGAAGTTGCACAACCAAAAGACACGAGACAAAGATCACATAAGGAAACTGCTGAGGGAGGCATAAGAAGTACTGAACTCCAAACACATCACAAATTCCTCCTGATTATCTGAAACTATACGACCGCCCTCTAATCACCAACACAAGAAAGACTGGATTTTTTCCAACAAAAGGCAATGCCTTGCAAAAGTTTTCATAACTTTTCTTGCATTTTGTCATGTCACAACCGCAAATTTAACTTTATTGTATCAGGGTTACATGTAATAATAGACCAAAGTGTTGCATATTTGTGAAGTTAAAGGAATATAAGTGGTTTAAAAAAAAAAAAAAAACCATATATTACTAAAAATCCAAAATGTTTGACATGTATTTACACTGATGCCCTTAAAATAAAATCCAGTGTGACCAAATTCCTTCAGACTTGTAAACAGAGTCCACCTGTGTGTAATATAATCTCAGTATAAATGTGCCGTGGAAGGCTCAAAAGTTTATTAGGGAAAATTGGGAAACAAACAGCAACATGTAGACTAAGAAACACAGCAGACAGATCAGGGGTGAGCTTTTGAAGAGGTTTAAAGCAGAGTTATGGTATAAAACTATATTCCAAAACTTGAACATCTACAATAGGAAAACGCAAGGCACAACTACAGACCTACCAAGACATGGCTGCCCACCAAAACTGACAGGTCGTACAAGGACAGTATGAATAAGAGAAGCAGCCTAAAGGTCCGTAGTAACTCCGGAGGAGCTGCAGAGCACAGATGGGGGGGGATTTGTTTAACTGACAACTAAACTTTATGAAAGAGTGACAGGAAGAAATCCATTGCTGAAAGAGATCCATAATAATTCTCATCTGTAGTTCACTTCAACATGTAGAAGAAGGTACTCTGCTCACATGAGACCAAAATTGGACTTTTTCGCTCACGTGCAAAAAACCCCCCAAAAATTAAAACTTCTCTTCATCTCAACCCGAACACAGCATCCCCACATCAAAATACGGTACTGGTAGCATCATGATGTGGGGATGCTTTTCTTCAGCAGGGAAATGGGATGTGTTCTGGGCTGTTTGGTCCTACAAAGAAACCTATTTAAGGTGGGAAAAGATTTACTTGTGACTGGGGTTCAGATATTCAACATACAGAAAAACAAAATAACAGTTTAGTTATTTATACAATAGAATGGTCCAGTCAAAGTCCAGACCTAAAGCCTAGAGAGAACTGATGGCAGCCTGTATTCATGTGGTATGAATACTTTTGAAAAACCACATTTTTCATAAGTAAATCATATGACCTGAAGTCATAACTGTTTATTCTACAGAGAGGAGCAAACTGGCCTACCATCTGAACAGGATCCGATAAGTTTATATCCTTGAAGAGAGCACTTTCTTGAAATGATTTTGTTTTGGTGAAAAAAAAAATGTAATGATCTATGTTCCTCTTCCAGTTAACAGTGAAGAAGCTTACAAAAGTGAGAAATACTCACAGGCCTCTGAGAATGAGGGGGACTTGAAAAGACATCACAGCTTGCTTTTGCCGAATGACGAACAGAATAGGACTCTCCAGTTGCTGCTGCATCACGTCCACGGTCACACGCACCCCCTCTGTCTGAAAGTCAAAGAAAGGAACAAGGAAAACATTAAAACACCAGTTCGTTAACTGGACACCAGATTCTAGACTTTAAAGAGGCAAGCTCACCTTGTTCCTGGAGATGGTGTGGTTGAACGCATAGATGGTCTGGTTTTCACTTGTAACCGTGTCATTATAGGTCACATCAAACTCTGCATCCTTTTGGACCACATATTTAACCTCCCCAACCGTCCCAGCGCCGCACACTAACTGGGTCACACAGAACCAGAACAAAGCTGCCAGCCCTGGTCTTATCCAGCGAGGCGCAGGAAAACAGCTCCTTTTAAGACGAGATTTCCAGTAGCTCCTTAACACCATTTTTGTCTGACACCGTCTTCCTCAACCAAGAACCGGCTACTAAGCTTATTACAGCCTGTATGATAGTACAAATAAAGAACTCCACCCCATTAAGGAGCAGATAAACCGAGATGTCCTGCTGAACTGGGCCACTTCCACACTGACAAAAGGGCAGAGGCACTAGCTGCTGCAAGCTACTTGACACACTAAACTACACAGCGAAATGTTCAAACTCGTTACAGACCTGTTCTCAGTCCGTTCGGCATCAACAACAACGTCCAAGCTAGCAGCTATACAGCCAGAAACACACAATTCAAGACGTCGGCGCTACAGTCACCCTCCATTCCTCTATCTCGGGAGCTGTGCCAGCAGCTTGCAAGTTAGGACGCCAGGATTCAAATTCGGTCAGTAAGAGTGTCAGAATAACGAACCGCGCATGATAGCTTACAGTTGTGCCCACCTTTTTAACGCTTATCCACGTCTATGTTAAAAGACGCAAGTGCAGGTGAAAATATTTATCGTCTGAAAGATGTTTACACTATGAAAATTCCGTGCCTTTAGCGCCGCCCTTCAAGCTGTAACAGTAAACAAAACGCCATGCGACGTAATGACGTCACTACTGAACACGTCAAAGCTATCACTAAAACGATTGGAGGGACACCAGGTGGTTTAGCGGTAGAGCAAGTGCACCATATACAGAGGCTACAGTCCTCGACTCAGCTGTCACAGGCGTTTCTGAATGTCCTGCCCTTCCTTCTGTCAAACTACTAATGCATGAAGGCAACCAGTACCACAATCTCTCTCTCTCTCTTTTTTTTTTTTTTTTTTTTTTTTTTTTTTTTAAAGCTAAATTGAGTGAAATGCCACCAATTTGACTTAAAAAGAATGAATTAAACTTACATATGCTTAAGCTTAAATAAGCAAAATTAAACAAAGCTGAACAACAAGGCACAAAAAGTGATGCATCAAAATAAAGTTTCATTTAATTTAACAAAAAATAAAAAATACACTAAACACTATAACAAAAAACCCAAATGAACTTGAGCTGAATTATAGAGCACAAAAGTGTAATTACAAATAAATTAATTCATATTATTTGTATTTATTTACATTCAAAATGAATGTAATAAAATACAGAAAACTAAGATAAATTCAAATTAAATAAATTAAAGCTGAATCACAACACACTACAACACCTATTGCGAAGGTGTCCTTGACATTCGAAAAACATCAACATACTTCTTAAGCACAATGTAAAAACTTCATAAAATCCTTTAAAAAAAACTGTATTAAATTTCACAATGATAGAAAAGATTGGTTGATTTTTATTTTCGCGTAACATGCAAATTTGAATCTTATTTTCTTCTGATATGGCATCAATTCAAACCCTGTATTAAAGACAAGCCATGGCTATGCCAAGACCACACAGCAGATAATACATCATATATATATATATATATATATATATATATATATATATATATATATATATATATATATATATATATATATATATATATATATATATATATATATATATATATATATACACACACCAAACAGCAGATAGTACATCATAGTAGAGAAATCTGCTTGTTTAGGTTTGGTTGATGGCAAATGGCTGCTTTGTGGTCAATTCTGTTGCAAGAACTCAGATCTACCAATAGATGGCAGTGTCTACAACTTGGTTAAGGAGCCATAAACTGCAACCGGTTAAAACTGCAACAAGAAATGAATGCTTATACAGTAAATGTTATCCGTCCGTTATTTCAAATGGTTTTTTTCTTTTAATTTATTTTACGTCTATTAAGTACATGATTCCCAGTTATCACAATTCAAACAGAAATATAATAAGAAAATAAGATAAATCTTTATTGTCATTGTAGCAACATGCAAGTACAACGAAATGTAACGTGAATAGAGAAATGCTGTGGAAAATCTATCTATCTATCTATCTATCTATCTATCTATCTATCTATCTATCTATCTATCTATCTATCTATCTATCTATCTATCTATCTATCTATAAAAATTGACTCTTATGAGACTTTTTATGCAAAAACATTCACCAAAGGATCATTGAAAAGCCCCCTTCCCACCCTACGAATGTCAAGGCCGTTTCTTTGCACACTAGTCACGTTTGCCTCCATAGCGAAGGTTTTGAAGATAGGACAGTATATTCGTGGTTCCATAAGTGTCAATGAAACAGTTTTTCTTAAATTTTATCTGATTTATCTGCGTGTAAACGCATACATTGTCCTGATATGTCCCACAATAGTCGTGCCATTGCAGAATTGGCCGCCTTGGTCTGTGAATACCTCTTGGTGTAAATATTTCTTCTGTCACAAATTCTGAAATGTAATTGAGTATTTACATTAGCTGTATTGATTAATTTTGTCTTTCTGGTGTTAACATGGCGTACACCTTTAAAGCTTCAGGGAGCCCTCTGATCACACATAGCGCAGCACTTTTGTGAGGAATTACTGAATCATGGGAACCAAAGTGATAATGCGCACTTCTCTGTCTCCAAGGCAACCAAAATACGTTCTAGCGGATGAAGTCATTTGTTACGCCGATCGTTGCCATGGCTACAACCTAGAGAGGGCGCTGCGGAGGAGCCCTTCACGTAAAATGACGCAGGGCGGGGGCGTGCCAGCGATGCGCTTCTGCGCAGGGCTGCTTGTTGTTCCCGCAGAGAGGCGAGAAGATGGCGGCCGTGTCTAGCGGAGGTGCTGCTGGGTCCGCTGCGGCTGCAATTACGCACCCTGCCCGACCGACCCACGCAGGAATGGGCTCCCAGAACCGGGCCCCGCCGTCCTCTGGGATCAACCCCAGCGGTCGTACCAGCACAGCCACCGGGTGCATCACTAATCCCGGGCACACTTCGGCCACCAGGCCCCCTCCAGCCCGAGTGGGCCACTACGAAATTGAGCGGACCATCGGCAAGGGAAATTTCGCGGTTGTTAAACTAGCCACACACATCTTCACTAAAGCAAAGGTAAGATGAGTCCTTTCTCTACGCTATAGTAAAACAATTAGAAGTTGTCAGTGATTTATTTAAAGCTTTTTAAACATGAACTCGGAATGACGCTGGGGCCTCCATACTCCGGAGACTGAACAACCAGTGTTCGCTCTGGTGCCACCGCAGCTCGGAGTACTGGGGTGTTCGACCTGGGCATCACCTTCAGCTGATGGATATGTAGATACTCTCGGCCTAATAGAATGTCTCTTATATGTTAATGCTTTGCTGGTATTATTAACTCAGAGCTGGAAAGGCCTGTGTTTTAAGAGTGGCAGAGGACAGACAGAAGGGTATTGACGAAGGAGGATAAAGAGGAGAGAGATATTTTTGATTTTACTAGCTTTAGCTCACTGACTTAATTAGCTATTTGGAAAGATTTAGATGTTCACGAAACGTAACTACAACAAGGCAAAAGCCAGACAATTATGAAAAAGCACTAATGAAGAACTATAGATTTGCTATTATATTAAGTTGGCGTTGCCCAAATATGGATACCCGCTCTTTAAGCTTCGTCATAAAATTACGACAGAAAACTAAACTCCTGTACCTATAGCTGAGGCAGATGAAGAGTTGGATTGCAGCTTTCTACACTCGGTATAATTACTTGTTTTCAATCGGTGTTTCACGTCTGGAAAGTTTCTTACGCCTTTTTTTTTTTTTTAAATCGGAACGCAACCGGTTTGTCAGAGCTGCTCTCCATCTCTGTGTATGAAGTTTTGTGGAATTTAGATTTTTCTGTTAATAACTGGGTGGCATTTCCAATGACCTCCTCCCCGGACAAGAAAACACCGACAGTGGCAAAAAAAATAGTGGTTAAAAAAAAAATTGAGCGTACACAGATGCTTCTGCGAATATGTGGGCGCTATTTAGCATACTTCTTGAACTGGATGATTGCCACATTGACAGAATCGTACTACTGTAAACAAATGAAAGCCATGAGGGGAAAAAAAAAAGAAACAAACAAACAACAACAACAAAAAAAAAACACTCACTCCACCGGAGGATCACATTGAGCCTCAGATCAGCCCTTTTAAAGTTAATTGTTTTTATTTTGTGGTTCTAGGAATGTATTGATTCGAAAGTATTGATGTTTCACAAAAGGAGCAGAATGTTCACATACTCTTAAGCTTTGTTTGCCCATTTAATAATGCTGTGACTGCATCATTAGTTTATTTTGCAGAATCTTTTAAATATGATCCAGCAAAACAGAAGCACCAATAGAACATCTTATAACAGCCACTTCAGTTTGCAGCATATTTAAGTGCTCTTTCTTACCAAGTAAGTTTTGTTTATTGGAACGTAATAATGCCTCGACTTCACAAGATATTGGCAACACTTTTGGAAAAGGTAAAAATTAAACTCCGCGATCAGTGGAAAATATTTTAGTGCAGGTTTGATCAGTCTATATGTTAGTTTCTTTGGCTTTTGAGATTTCAGAAAAAAAAAAAAAAAAAAAAAAAAAAAAAAAAGATTTCATAAAACTCAGTGGGTTTTAACAGGGTTTGTTGGCTGATTTTATTAACACAATAGAGCATCTCAAGAACAACTTCCTGTTTTACCTCAAAATATGAGCCTCAAACATAGATACAGGGTGTCAAGCTTAAGCAACACCTTCAAATCCAGGACTCACAACAATAGCCTAAAATTCTTTTATCCAATAGTCATTCACTGCAAGTCCTTTTTTAAGTTTAACAAAAAGCTGATATAGTATAGGCAAACATGCTTTAATTCATTAATGATGATATTCTTGTAATTACTTTATTTTTCTTTTTATTTAAAACTGCTACCTCCATAAAAGATAGACTTAAAAGAATATTGGTAATCTGTATCAACCAAGAATAGCCTTAGAAGTACATCTCTTGTAAAAACAAACAAAACTAAACTAAAATACAATAAACCAGGGTTTCCTCCAGAAAACTTGCTAAGCACGGTGGTGGGGGCGCTAGGGCAGTCCACCAGCAGCCCAACGTGTTTTTGTGTTAACCACAAAAAAAAAGTTAAAAGTTGACAGGAATTTAATAATATGACTAGGCATTTATTTTATTGGAAGACTTTATTGACAGTACTTAAACACACAACTATAGAGTCTTAAAAAAAAATGCAAACACAAAAAAATACAATTAAAATCAATAATATCAATTTTTTGCACTTCAGTTAAATCCCAATTAAGTAATCAGCCAGTGGATCATAAAACAAGCTGCTCTCATTCAGAGCTGACCCTAGACAAAAGCAAGCTAAGCAGCTACTCAGGATTTTAACAGAAACCCCAGATCTAGAATTTTAACCTTTTTTTTATTAACAAGGAGAATACTATTAAATTTGATTTAATGATTTCAGCATAGATAAAATATTTTAAATTGTTTAACATTTAAATTTAAGATTTAAAGGAGTTGGCTAGTGTACTTCGTAAAAGTGCCTCTATAGTTGTGTTTTCAAAGGTTCGCGTTGAGCGAGCTGGGGAAGTGGTGATGCTTTTATTTATGACGCCTACCTTGGTGGAGTATTCTCAGAAAAGACAGCCTCCATAGGGGGATGAAATAAATGCCGGTACAGGAGAACCTTGCGTACGCAATCTGGGGCTAGTTACTGAAATTTGAAGAGGGAAACAACCAGGCTCCATGACAGCGCACGGGGCCAATACACAGGGGCTCAAATGGCGGTATTCCACCCCCCCCCCAGCTTCGCGCCCTGTTCAATGCGTCAACTATAAACCCATCTTTGCTATTGCTGTTACTGCCGTATTTAAAAAAAAAAAAAACAAAACCAAACTATTTAAAATCAATAAACAAGTGACGCTTAGCCTGGCAGGGGCCAAGTAAAGCCTGACGGCCCGCCATGCTTATAATACAGGGGGAAACCCTGATGAACCATAAAGTGATACCTAAATGCCCGTCTAAACAGATTAGTTCTGCTTCTTAGACAAGATCATTAAATTCTTAGAATGTAGGTGAAAGGATCATAGGGGCTAAAAACCTTCAGCTCTGTCCCCTTTTGTGTTTACTTTTGATAACATGCCACCAGGACCTCAGAGTCCTGATGGTGAATTACAGCTGAAAATCAGAAATGTTTGAAGCTGAATTATCATGCAGTGTTTTAAAAGTCTAAACTGGAACCTCAGACTCTACTCTGTGTTATACGGGGAGCCAGTGCAGAGAGATGGTCTTGGAGGATCTTGTCAAAAGCTTAGCAGCTACAATTTGGAAAAACTGCAGGTGACCCAGAGAAATGTTACTCAGACAAGTAAAACAGAATTACATTAATCGTTGCTGAAGGAAGTAAAGGCATCTCAACATTGGTTGTAATAGCACTCAGTTTACGTTTTTAGACGTGTTGCTCAAACAAAAAAAATAAGCATCAGAAGTGAGCTGTCTGTAGAAACCACTGTAGGTTTTCAGTAATATTGAGTGACAATCTGAGTAGCACGAAAAAGAGCCTCCGTTTTCTCATTGGTAAGCCTGATGAAATTATTGGACAACCAGAATTTTACTAGCCTGGTAAAAACCAGCCCCTTGTTCTACGCTTTGCTTCATACAGAGAGTCTGGACCCCTGGCTTTTGGGAAACAATTGCTTCCTGGAGCTGTGGACCTTGTTGACGTTAAATTTTACTCAATTGCTAACGTTTGGCCGTAATGCGCCAGTTCAACGCTATGAAGCTTACTGGAAACTACCTGCACTGTAAACAACCATCCCTCATAGCGAAAAAGAAGGATTTTGCATAAAATTAAGAAAATTATGGACAACCCTGACCATCCTCTTCATGAGACTGTCACTGGAAAACAGAGTCTCTTCAGACTGGTTGTAAAACGGACCACAACAGGAGATCTTTCCTGCCCACAGCCATCACAATCTATAATAACCCCTTAATTAATTGAGTTACATCAACATTTAATTTCCCTTTTGGATAAATAAAGTATTTTTGAATTGAATTGAATTAAATTGAGAAGTACCAAGCTGAATGAGATGGCTGTTAATGTTAATTCAGTGTTTGGAAGTGTGGCCAGCACAGAGTGAATGGCTTCCTTCACTTCCTCCACTTCCATTGCCAAACTACAGGCACACCGCAATTCTAAAACACCGCATAAAATCGACGTAATCTTAGCAGCGATAGGACGATATCATTGAATTCAATTCAAAAATACTGTATTTATCCAAAGGAAAGTAAATGTTGTTGTAACTTATGTTATCCAAGTTTTTTTCAAAAATTTGTTGTAGATGCTGATCATTGTGGGCAGGGATGATCTCCTGTTGCGGTCCGTACTACTGCAGGTCTTTAGAGGCTTCTGACTGAAGACACTCTGTTGTTGTATAACAGTCTGATGAAGAGGATGCTCAGGGATGTCCATAATGTTCTTCATTTTCTCAGAATGATCTGAAAAGATTATATAAGGGAAGCAAATAAAAGAAAAAAAGGGGTGCCGAGAGCACAACCCTGTATGCTAGGCTAGGTATGCCAGCCGCTTTTCATAACAGACTGTTATGATCAGTGTGTACATCCCCTCTAATGATTGACCAGTATTACCCATGAAGCCAATGGGAACAGTTGGTATCTTTCGTGTCTTTTTTTTTTTTTTTTTTTTTTTTTTTTTTTTAATTTAACCGATGTGGAGGCTTTTACGCAGATGGCATAAATAAAGATGTGCTGCTACTGCTGCTGAGTGTGTAGTTAGACTTCTATGCACCTTGTTGATACACACACAGATGGGCTGACATGGGTCATTTGGATGTTTTCCACGACACAGCCAAGAGCCTTCAGTTCAGTTTCGTGAGGCCAAAATAAACTTGGATCAGTGAGCCGTGAAGTGACTTTAAAAAGTGGAAAAAGATGCCGCTCGACAGACTTGGATTTGATACGACTACAGTATAATTTAAAGCGTAGTAGGTGCGCCAGAAGGGTTCTCAAAATCTCGTAAGAGCAATACAGTGACAGCAGTGACGTGTTCTGTTCTCGCCTGCCTTGATGTGTGCCGTCCGTGTGGATCTATGATAGGCGGAGGACAAAATGACACTGACAGAATGAAAGAGGGGCCTTGTTTGTTGATGGGTGCTACAGACGGACCCAGTCAGCTCGTGATTTACATGAACACGCACATGGGTTTCTGCGTCCCCAGTTTCTCATGAATATCAGAAGAATGAGTATGCTTTTACATGCCTGTGGATATCATGAATATGGATGTGATGATCAGTCATGAGATGAGATGGAGCCTTATTTTATGGCCTAGGGTTTCTAAATGCTGACTAGTCAAAAATAGCCCAGTAGCTCCTCTCTGCTGTTACATGGAGGTGGATAATATCCTGCAGTGCAGTCACACCGAGGAGAACCCTGTGTTTATGCTAGAAGGCTTCGAGGCATGTGGCCCTCCTAAAGTGCCTCGTTTCTTTAGGTAAATCTGCTACAGTCATCCGGCAAAATGCATTTCCTTCATCATTTCAACTCTGGCTTAGAGTAATTCTTTGCAAACGGATGCAGTTGGCTCGTCATCTTGCCTTCTAACAACACAGATCTACTGCGTTGCACCTGGAGGATGTAATGGTGAAAGTTGATCTCATCCAGATGAAGAGAGGTTACTGAAGTGAAGTGAAAACAAGAGTTTTGATATCGTCAAGACAGATGAAGCTTTGCAGCACATACATTTGATCTCATTTAAATTGACATTTTAAAGCTCAGGTGATTCTTGAACAAAATTTTTGGCCAGCATAACAAGATTGCTTTTTTTAAATAGTTACAAGACAGTAAAATTATCTTTTTTTTTTTTTTTTTTTTTTTTTTTTTTTTTTTTTTTTTTTAACATTATTAACATGGTAATCAGAATAGTCAAGTGATTATTTTTGGATTCACTATTATAACTGGTCATGAGTCAGTAGCTTATTCCCAGGGTATGACTACCTTTGGTGTAAAATGTCATTGTTTCACAGTACAACACAAATACTTTTGATAAAAAAAAGTTGTATAACATGATTCAGTTGTTTCAACTTAAAATAGGAACCATTCTTCCTACTCTTGCTAAATTTTATATTTCAAAAAAGCTGAAGTTGTCTCTTTTTGTGAACAAATAAAAAGGGCAGTAACCTTCTTTCAGCCAGCTGACCAGCAGTATGCAGCAATGTTTCGGGTCAGGGTAGCACTGCATTTTGCTATGCTCCACACAGGCGGAAAAAACCCAAGTCTCTCCTGCATTTTCTTTGGCATCTCATTAAAAGGATCTTAAATTGTCAGAAAAGGTTTGATGGTAAGTTTTTTTTTTTGTTTTGTTTTTTTTTTTAATTTTTTATTGATTGATTTATTTTTGCAGTTTTGCAACCATAACCTGTTAAATCTTGAAATACTCTGATACAGTAATGAGCTCATCCCTAATCAATACATAGAACTTAAAATATGTAATTTATTTATTCATTTAATTTCTGTTTTTAATTGACCTGAAGTAAAGAGCTTGAGATTTGGATCCAGTCGTCTTATTGGATAGTAAAACATTTTCATGAAGTTGTTTTTCTGTTGCTTCCTCCTTTGACCCATGTTTGGTGTATTCCTTTTGTGTTGAGAAAATTTGGAAGAAATTATACCAGAGTAATGAGGTTTCTCAATGAGAAAAAAGTTGCACATATATCTCTTTGTTTGGTGTATTTTCATTCATTTAAAAGAAGTTAGTTTTAAAGTTACAAGAACAGAATTGTGTCACCTGATTTCTGGCAGATTTCCTTTATTTCGAACAAATTAGCTCACATCAGCACGTTGCAGTCATGCTTGAAAAATGCATACTGTGAGTTTATCATTATGGTGAATTTGATGATGTTACTGATCGGTTAAAGAAGTATTCTCGGTATCAAAAATACTTTCACAAAAATTAATATTTCAAAGTGGTGGGGAACCATATCACTGCTCATACTAGACAACATCTTGCTGACAGGTACTGGATAGCACTTCATGAGACAAAGAAATATTGAGTTTTAATATTGCATCACATTTTTTAACAGTGTTTCTAAAAGTGCATCAAAGGGGATGTATCAGGATTTTCTATTAATGTTGGAAACAGAAAACCAAGCTTAGATTGACACTCGCTAAATGTTGAAATAACAGTGTTTCTCCCATCTGCAGTTCAGCAACGTATAGTTAATGATGAGTCTGTACTTTGTTTGTTTTTCCTTGTGGTAAAGTCACATTTTGAACCGGCTCAGAAAACCATTTAGAGACTGAAAATAAAGCTGTTTTAAAACCATAAAAAAATTAATTTAACATTTGTAGAACTGTCATAACAGTAGGAGAGATTGCGTTGAAACCCGATTGGATCTTATTAGACGTTTTTGTGTAAATACCATACAACTCTGGCATTTTACTCTAGGTGATGATACCATGAGAATCTCCTTCTGGCCTATTCCTAGTTGTCTTCCATAAACGATGTATCCCAAAGTTTTTTCCCCAACACTAATCCTGAGGGCACGCATGTTTTAGATTGAGACCAGCATCAAGGCACCACATTCAGATTGGTTGGGGACTAACAACCTTTTGAAGGTAATTGATTGCTTTGACTCTTGAATCCCTTTGAAACCCCAAAAGAATAATTCAAACTTTCTTGTCAGAATATAAATCATGAGAGAATATATTTTTCCTGAAATGGGAAAGTTTATGGTAATAATTGGAGTTAGTATCATAGCAAAATCAGTAGGAAAGAGGGACAAAGTTAAAACTTCCTCGTTTAAAACAGCAGTGAATGTAACATCGTCTGATGAAATTGGAGATAAAGATGAGAGGGCTGGATTTCTTTTACTCTTTTTATTTTCTTTTATTTATTTTTTTATTAACATATCTCCTTATGTTTGCATTTCTTTGCCTTCTGGCTTTTTTTAAATTTAAAGTTCCCATCAGATCCCATGAAACCTTCAATCTTCATTCATTCCAGCTCTGACCTTTGCAGAAATCATGTCCTGGCTGGCCTCTAGGTAAAGGGTCAGCGCTTTACATTCTCCGATGGCAGTGATGCAACCAAAACGTCTCAGATTTCTCTTTCCAACGAATGATACAGTTTAATCTCCTAAGTAAAGAAACGCGCTTAGTAAAAATGAATGTGGCAGACTGCTGTTAGTGTCTCTGAATGTGCTTATGATTCCATAAGGAGCCTTCTGAGAGGCTAAAGGAATAGGTCTGGTTTGCATTGACTGAAACTCATCCAGAGCTTCTTGGATTTAAAGGTGAAATGTGTGTTGTCAAGGCTCCTTGTTGGAGAAATGTCTCTTCATTGAAGTCTTTGCCGTTGCCATGGTTTCAGTCGTGATAGTGGGTGCGATTGACTTTCGCCAACAATTTTGAATGGAAGTTGCTTGCCATTGGTGGAGCTCATTTTTCTATCGGCTGTTTTCCTCGCTTGCCGATCAAAACGACTGTTCGGTCTCACGTGTGGTCAGCGGGACCGTTGGACATGTTCTGACCTATGTGTTGGTGGGGAGGTAAATCTTTCCCCTTGTTGTTCTGTCTTATGCTTCCTGTATTTTCCGTTTTTCTCCTAACTGTTTTGGGCGAGAAAGGGAAAGGCAAGAGGAAGAGGACAGACCGGATGGTAAGGAGTGGGTAACAGGCAGAGCGCACTGAGTAATAACATCACCCCCTCCCTCTGACACACTCACAGGCGGCTCATAAACAGCAGCTCATCTCTGTTTCTCAAAGACACGCTCTTACTTGCACATGGCCAAACGCGATTTCATTTGAGTGAGTAATATGACAAATGCTGGGTTTCTGCTTGTCATATCATCTTGTCCTTGCAGTGCCTTGGTGTCAGAAGAGGACAGAGGTGTCTCAGTTTGGGACATGAGTTTTGTCAAGATGATAGTACTCATGTCAGCAGTTATATGCATGTGTGTGTGTGTGTGTTGTACTACTTGGTTTTGTGGCCTTTTCAGAGAAAAACATTCACATCTCACTTGTTTTCTTAGATCCTGCAGTGAGAAAAACAACATGGGCATTCAGTGTTATTAGAATACTTAGTGAAGATAAAAGGTGAAATCCCTCATGTAGGATTCTATTGAGTTTAATAAATGGTGAACTAGGTCAAGGCGTGTTATTGGTCTCAAGGTGTTAAAAAGTCAGAGTTTCATAGCAGAAATGTTGCCCATCATAACCTTTATATGGTTGAAAGTCCTTTTAGTGAGATGTCAGTTTTCTTCACTTGTTTCTGCGCACTGCCAGTCAGCTGGCTAAAAGACAGCTACTACAATTTTCACCCAATTAAAAAAAAAAAAAAAAAAAAAAAAAAAAAAAAAGCAAATTCGGTTGTTAGGAAACTAATGGTTTGGCATTCATCCCAGTAACAATGCTCTAAAACTACAGTTGGCAAGCTACAAGCAGCCTGATTATTAAAGCTACTAATATCAGTATCTCTTGAGTTTATCTAAGGAATAAGTAAAGTATATAATATTCTCTGCACAGAGCATATTTAATTGAAAACTAGTGCTAAACACAGTGGGTACGTATTCATTAGTTTTGTTTGGTGTATCTAATTATTGATTTTACATTTGTATGTTTGAAATAATCAGTGTGTCAATATGTACCAAAATCAGAATATTTGAAATTATAGATAACAAGCTGTCTGTATGTTAATTATTTTTGTCCAGTTGGAATAATTGTCGCCTTTCTGTTTTGAATAAAGGTAATCAGAACTTGTTTTCACGTGCACCAATTAATTGGCCAGAGATCATATATGGACAAGTTTGACTGGATTGTTTCTTTTTGGTGGTCAGCGGGTCAAATGGAGAAAAAAAACTGGGTTCCTCTCCCCCCCCCCCTGCATGCATCAAAAGTAAAGACGCTCACCATAAATGTATTTAGCTAACATCATGTTCCTTCAGTGCATTTTCCAATAAAGGCTAGGGACATATCTTTGATTCATAAATAGGGATCGGTGCCTGATTGGTGGATCACTATTCATGTCAAACATTTTAATTTAAAGCTTCAGTGTAAATAAAACTTACTTTTACTCAAGGTTGTTACTCTGACAGCATTATGATGGCCAATACCTTTACAAAGAAATAGTTGGGGCGGGGGGGGATCCAGTCTAAACAGCAAATAGTTAATCACAAGCTATTCAGTTTGTGTAATGAAGCTCTGTTATAGTTCAATCTCTTTTTGAAAAAGAAATGCCCACTCTCTGATATAAGTGATGGTTTAAGCACCCACGTGAGTGTTTTTTTTTTTTTTTTTTTTTTTTTTTTTTTTATCAAGCCTCCATTGTTGAATGTCGGTATACTGAGAGCTCGCCCCTCAGTGCCATCATAGCATACTGATTGGTCTGACTCAGCTCTCTGATCTTGTGAGGATTCATCTGCCTCACAGGGCAACCCCAAGTGTACAGCAGATTGCATGTCAAAGAATAGAGACGCAGAGCAGGTGTGCAACAGAAGACATGCAGAGTACATATACTCACTTATGCTGCCCTTTCTGCGGTTATAAGCATTAAGATGTCCTAAATATACAGCAGCGAGGTTTTACAGATCAACTGATTAAAATTAGGTTAGACGACATTAATCCAACAACTGAACTTTGACCAAAACTGCGTAATACCACAGGATAATAGCCTTAAACAGAAGCAAATGTACAACAGACTGGCAGAACAAAAGGCTTAAAGTCTAGACCTCAGTACGTCTGAACCTCAGTGGAAGAGCTTCAAGAGGAAGAGCTCTACAAAGCAGTAGTGAGGCAGCATATTTTTCTCTCTTTTATAGAACATTATGTAACACAAATTATTAACAACAGAAGTCACCTGAATAGATCCTTCTATTAGGAACTTCACCGTTTCATCAATCAGTGCTGATGTACTGGAGACATGGATGTGGAAAACTTCAGAATAGTAAACAAACATGGAAATGTAAGATTAAATTTAGTTCCACAATGTTTTCACAGAGCACAAACATAATGCGGTAGACCCCCCTGGTATTCACGGTGGTTAGGGACGACGGGCGGCCATGAATAGCTAAAATCCTTGGATACTTGAGACAAAAACGGCAGCTCATGGTGTGTCAAGCAACAAATCGTTTGGAGTTACGTTCCACAGAAAAATCAGCGAATAGCTAAATCCACAAATAACCAACTGGTGTAAACAGCAAAGTCTGCATGTCTCTTGGGCTGAAACGATTAGTCAGATTAATCAGGATAAATCGATTATTGAAATAATTGTCAACTAATTTAGTAATTGATTAATCGTTAACGGGAGTATACAGACTGTAAAAAAGGCCATTTTCTGAAAGAACAACTCACTCAGAGCTGTAATTAAGCAAAAACTGTACAAAAAATATATACATTTTGCATTAAAGAAGAAAAAAAAAAAACCTTCTTGGTCTGTAAATATGTTCTACACAGAACAACTGAAGAGGCATAGTTTTAGCTTCACTCGTTATTAATCGATTAATAATCAACACATCAGCCCGACACTGTATATAATCAAGCAGAAGTGGCTGAAGTTTTCACATGTTGATATTAGAAGTATTTTTTTTAGCCACTGATGCATTCTTTGCAACAAATACTCACGTGTTCTCTAAAGGAATGCTGCTATGTGCATTTTAGGCAATAAAATGTTTCGTATCTTATTTAAAAAAGGAATTGAATTATTTGTTTATTTGCATTTTCTTGTGCATTTCTAATGTATAAAATAAGCTTAAGTGGATAAATTAAAAATCTGCAGAATACGCCCTTTTTTTATCGGATTAATCATCAGAATAATCAGTAGAATATTTGATTAGTAAAATAATCGTTCGTTGCCGCCCTACATGTCTCACACAATTAATCCAATTATTGGCTCTGGACCAGGATGAGATCCTGATGGTACTGCTAAATATTTATTATTAAATTGGTAATAATGTTATCTATAACATATATTTGTTGCTTTGATGTTGATTAATAGGCATTAGCAAATATTTAAAATAAACACCAGCTAAATGTAATGACAATGTCAAATATGCTTGTTGAGCTAACGCTTGTGTGTCAGGCCGATATTTGCTGAATATCTCGTTAGTAACTCGCTACTATCCATGTTTTTATGTGATTGAAAATATCTGTTAAGTGCTGTGTTTGTCTTCCTTGTAAGGATGGGAAAAGTATTACCTTTATGCTCCAAGCAGCATTCGCAAACCCCATTTACAAGACTTTAAACTATGGGAACTGTTTTAGTGGGTTTGAAACCACAACCTCTTCAAAATCTTGGTTTAGCTTTATTTTGGTAACCAGCTATGCCTGGTGGTCAGCAAAAATAGCAAATCAGGATGTGTTTTGTCCAGCCAGTTGAAACTACGTTGGCCTGTCTTCTACTTTCAGTTTTAAACACTCAACTGAGTCGTTCCCACCACGTGAAACACACGAGCTGAACACCTATAAAGACCCTGTGCTGACTCATTTTGATCACACCACCTCTTGTACTTCCCATGGTACAGTCTTTCTTTTTCTGTTTGTACTCAACCTGACATGACCTTGCCACCTGCTTGATCTTTTGTTATATAGAAAAACACTTTCCACACATAAAGGCCCCAATTTTAGTCTCATACTGTGCGTGGCTGCTCTCAGTTAGCTTAGACTCCTGTGGAGAGTCATAACAAGGAGGGGTGCTTGTGAGCATGTGCATGAGTCAAACCCAATCACTCGCCGGTACGGGTCAATCCTCAGCATTACACCTTCTGTAATATGTGTCTCACGTAGGTGAAGGTTAACCTCATCCATTCTGTCGCCTTACCACAGTGTGTGAACGTAGATGAGTATGCAAAACGCGCTTTTCTCAGCTCCTCGGCAGAAGCTTTGTACGATTGGAGTAACAAGTTGAGTCATGGATGGAGTCCTTAAGAGAACTCGAAGGCTTTGTTGCTCATAAAGGGCCTAAAAAAAGGATTTATAACACCTGAATGTTTTATGTTACAACAAACAACTTTTTAATAGATTTTATTGGGATTCTGTGTGATTATACAGCACAATGTATTCCATAATTGTAAAATGGAGGAAACTTACTACAAAAAAGGCCCCAGAAGGGTGTCGCATGCGTTTATATTCAGCTCCTCCTGAGCCAGTACTCAGGCTCAGAACCACCTTTCAGTGCAGCTACAGATGGAAGTGTTCTGCAGCATGTCTCCACTGGTTTTGCACATGTGCAGCCTGAAGTTTCTGCCTATTGTTTTTTTGTATAATAGCTCAAGCAGGCAGTTTGGATTGAGAGCGTCTGTGAGCATCGGTTTTTAAGTCTAGCTGTGGATTTTTAATTGTATTTAGAGGCTGACTTTGACTGGGTCCCTCTAACACGTTTTGTTTCATTGCAGTTCTGGCTGTATGTTTTTTATGTTTATGCCTCCTAACAGGTTTTCTTCCAGGATTTGTCCCGTATGTGGCTCTAACCAGCTTCTCTGTTGCTGCTATCGCATCCCCACTACATGAAGCTGTCCTCACCAGAATTCACCGAGGGAATAATGTGCTAAGGGTGATGTGTGGTTTTCGTTTCCCATCATGCATAGCGTTTGGCATGGAGGCCAGTAGGTAAAGTTTAGGTCTTATCTGACCAGAGCACTTTTTCCATATTTGTGCTGCATTCCTAACATGCAACGTTTAAACGGGACTTCTTAGAACATTTTTTCTAACAATGGCTTTCTTCTTGCCATTCTAAAGATTTTGTTGGCACTGGTGGCTTTTATTGACAATTACCAAACAGGAAATGGGCAGAGAGAGAAAGAGGGGGTTATGGATTGTACAGCTAATACTTGTCCTGTCAAGTCAACAGGTTCTCTGCTGCTCCTTCAGAGTGAGCTGTTTATGCTTTAAGCATGAAACCTCTGAATAATTCACTCCTTAACTGGCCTGTCAGTTTACATGGACAGATGGGTTTTAGTAAGATAAAGTTACACCCAGGTAGTCTTTGCTTACTAATCAGGTGACCTCTGAAGGCAGTTCGTTGCTCTGGGCCTGGATAAGGGGTATCAGAGTAGAGGGGGCTGAATACAAATGCATGCCACCGTTTTCCCAATTTTATAATCTACTTAAATTATAAAATATCAGCATAAAATCTTAATGTAATACACTTATGCTCTTGATTGTAATGATGCAAAATGGGTAAAAAGTTCAAGTTGTATGAATACTTTGGCAAGGATACATGTCTACACTAACATATTTTGATATAATTTAGAATATATCGAATCATGTTCGTGTTCTTCCAGTGGACAATTTCATCCGTGTCCTCATTTGGTTTTGGGGGAAACTGGATCAAAACATGGACCCCAAATGTATGTGACGTACTTTTAACGTCATAAACGGGCTTTCATTAAGCTATAACAGGTCGTCGGGAATATTTTACTTCCTGCATCCAGAGTCTGTGGTTGTGCTAAAAAATCGGAGGAAGTTCTGACACGCTCGTTACGTATCTAAAAAGTCACTCGAGACGAGGATAAGGTCACACATTTTTCAACACTTTCTCCAGAGTGAAGTTGAGAGTGTTGAATTGTCCAAATGAAATGTGTCAGAAGACGTCGAGTGACAAATGGCGAGTGGGAATGTTAAATTGTCAGTTTCGAGAAGTAACAGGATACAATTTGAGGCCCAGAAACTGTTTGCTGAAAGGACGACCTTGTATATTACTGAGGCTCTGACAGGTACGGTGGTTCACACCGACTATAAATCCAACTTCACGTAGTTGATTCAACAGATGTCATTGGGCAAGAGACAGACTGCTAATATTTTGAGAAGTCAGTGGGTGTAGCATAAGTTGGTAAAAGTAACTTCACTATGTAAATAGTTTCTTAGAAAAGAAAAGCAGGACATAGGTTATAGACCCTGATCCGGCGTGGAGCTGCTAAACATTAGAAAGACATGGTTTTTGTAAACAAATGAAGAGCTGGTGTTTTTATTATTGTCTCATCCAGAGATAAATGCGTTGCAGTGTGTGTTGATACAGTAGTATCTGTTTACTATGTTCCTGCAGAAGGACATATAAGTGCTGCTGTGTGTCATTAACCTGCTCTTAAGCTGCAGACAAGCTCCAAGTAATCCCAGACATACTGGCCTCTGTCGTCAGCGAACTTCTGTTGTACTCTTTCTGAAGTCTATCTTAGAGGTATTTCAATAAAAAACACTTAAGAAAAACATGACATTAATGCAAAATTCAGTTCTTTTTTTTGCTACATCTCACAATATTTCAGCATAGAGTGGAGATGCGCCACGTTTTACTAAAATGAGGAACCACTCCAGTAAGGACATGATAAATCTTGTCCTTTTTATGATGGTATTTATTATCTGGTACCAGCAATTTTTGTATTACAAGTCCATTTATCATCAACTGTCAACAAATGAGTAGTACTTCCTTAAGAATATAACCTCCTCTGCGTGTAAAGCAAGCAAGCAGAAGTTTATCTAATTTTATAGGTTATTTATCATTACAAACTTATGAGGAGAGTACAACACGCATGCTGCTATGAGGTTGTGAATGTTATGTATATCATTTATTTTGCTTATCAAATGATTCTGAAGTAGCTTTAAAAACCCAAGATCTAGCTGGACTTCCTTCTCCTCCGGCATATCAGACAACCATTCCTGAGTGTGAGGCATCATTTTTAGTAGGATTTCACGAGCATTATGGTGCTCACACTTTCTAGCTACAAGAAGTCCCACAGTCAAAGAAGCTCGTGCTGGCCATCTGAATACTGGCAACACAGTCATTTACTGTACGCTGGTAGGAATTCAAAGTTGGAACCCAACCTTTGGGATGTAGACTTGTGACCGTGGTTCATAATCCATCCTTTGGAACATAAATTACCTAATCAGGGTTCCTGCACAACCTGGAAAAGTATGGATGTAGATTTGAGGGGTTTTTTCCAGGTCTTAATAAGAATGGAAAAAAGTAGATTGCATAAGGAAACTATTTGTGTCAGATGGTGTTCTCCATTCCTTTGTCTAAATGTCCTTCCTTTTGTCCTTTTTCCCATCTGACCCCCTCCTCCCCAGACTTTTCTCCTTCTATCTTGTTTCCTTTTTTGTGTCCTCCCTTCTTTTCGTCTTTGTCCTCTGTTCCTTAGTTGCTTTTATCCTTCCTTTCTTGTTTCGTTCCTTTCTTTCTTCTATCCCTACTCTTTTGTGTCCTACCTTCTTTGCATCCCTCCATCTTTTTTTGTGTCCTTATTTCCTTGCTTCCTTGTGCCATTCTATCTCTTCCTGTCTGTCCTTCCTTTCTTCCTGTCAGTTTCTGCTTTTTCAAGTTCCATATTTAAAGCCTAACCACTGTTGAAGTAACTCCCCTAAACTTATACTTAATTTATGTATTTTATATTTAAAAAGTTACGTTGAAGTCTGCAGATTTGATGGAGATGTTTGACTTCAAAAATGTATAGGAACCTCACTGATTGTCTGAGGCTTTTTTTGACATTTAAACCTGACACAATGCTTTCAACTGTTTTTAATTATCTGGGTAAAAAAAGGTTTAAGACTTGGCCTTAAATTGTTGCTCAGAGCATAAGCAGAGATTTACTGCTGAGTCTTCAGTTCTCTTAATGCAAAATTACAGCTTAGTTACTGTCAAGTCTGATTTTTTTTTTTTTTTTTTTTGTGTGTGTGTGTAGATGTTCAGCACATAAAACACGGAAATTTATTTACCTTCAGACAACTCTTTGAAAATTCTTCATCGGGCTTGTTCATAAATTTCACCGTGTCACCAGGAAAGAATATTATACTGCAGATTAAAAACTTCAATCAAATGTTAAAATCCTGCCTCCCCCACTGTGGCATAAGGCTGCATAAATTTAGCTGTGAAACATCCCAGTGCTCTAGTTGTTTAGTTCCCAAAGACTATTTAGGAAGTTGAAGTTTTTTCTTCTCCACCTAACTTTATCTTCCCTGTGATGTCAATCAGTAACCCGTCTGTAGATGAGCCAACATGGTGGACGGTTTCTGCTGGTACCAGCAGCATGTGTTACAGTGTTAGCACACCAACGTTTGCTCAATGGTATCTTTAAATAGTGAATAGATGAACTTGAAAGTTGCAGCAAAGACAGCAGTACTTCACAGTCAGTCCTGTGCATCAGATTGCCATGGCAACTAGTTATTTGGATAGTGTGGTAGCATATTATTTACTCTGAGCTGAACAGACAAGACAACCACACTGTTCAGATTGCTTCCATCCCTACATGGGACAGACCTGTTTATGCATCATATGTAACTCACTTTGTTTTCCTCTCACGCTCAGTGTCGTCACCACAGTCCCCTTAGGTTTTCACCTCTAGACGTACATCGATCATCTACCTAATTCGGATTTTCTGTGTTTTCACGAAGTCTCGCACCACTCAGAAGAGGCACGTCATGTATGTGCGTGAAGAGGTCTGCTAGAGTGTGGGAGCGTTAGTTTGATCCAGATGTCCCATTGTTACTTTCTAATATGAACAGAGAGATTATTTAGTTGCATCCTATAAACCAGATGATCTCCAATTTCAGGAATCGATTCCCAGATCCCAAATTACCTCATAGGTACACAGCTCCACACGGATGGGCATGAAATGTTGCGTCTGCTTTTTTTCCTTTTCTTTTCTTTCTTTTTTTTTTTGAAGAACAGTAATGTTCTCTATTATATATTTGTATATTAACCTTAACCATATCCACAGCTGGTGGGTTCAGTTTGGTGTTGCTGATATGTTAACAACCACCCTCTCATACAGTTTCACTCACCATGGATGTGATTGTCATATTAATTTTGGGTTTTCAGTGATGCAGCTGAACTGTTCTTCTTTCTGGCTGGAATGGTTATACAGCATGAGTTAACTGGTTTTACACCAGAGTCCTCCACTATTTTTTCCCTAAATGTCCTTCAGCCCTGCACCTTGACCACATGCTTTTTGAATCATAAAGTTAATTTCATTTGGTTGGTTTTCTGGCACAGACCCAACTTTTAGGGTAGTGCATAAATTGTCAGTAGGGCAGAGGTCAGGGATTAGGGAAGTCCTATAGGAAGTCTTCTAAACTAGTTTTGTGTGTTTGGGATCATTGTCCTGCCGATGCTTCCTTGTTTTGACCACCTGACTCAAATTGTCACCCGCTGACGAAAGGAAATAGGTCAGAATCTTCAGGAACCACCATGGCTCTAGCCTGCCATAAACTGGAAACGGCTAGGACACCAGTGTGAAATGAGTTTAACATCAACGTGAATTGAGCCCTTAAAGTTTGATTTGAAATTGCCAGCAATCCACATGGACAAACTAAATACCTTCTCTAGAAGAGTTTTACAGGACAAAGGTTGAGCTTTTTTGGCCAAAGTGACAAGAAATATGTTTGGAGGAGTCAAAGTGAGGCTTTTAAAACGAAGAACACTTTAACGGTTATTAAGCACAGTACATCATGCTGAGTATCCGTTTTGGTTTCTGTGGTCATGGTGGATTGCATGAAGTGGGTGGAATACTGAAGATGGAGGACTACATCCAGATCAAACTTTTCAGCCATTTCTTGTTTTAAAACCATTTAAGTTGTTAAAATATTATTTCCTGGAAAAGGAACTTTTAAATTAAAAGCCCTTTTTTTCGGTCATTCCTGTTCATTTCTGTCCTCCTTATGAGATAATCAGAACAACTGTAATTCCTTTATAAGTGCTGATCTGATCCAGATAAATTTGTAATTGATTGCTGGAAGAAACATCCATGATCCAGTACAAGGCTGGCGCAGTCTCTCTGTGAAGCAAACCGGTCAAAACCCAGACATCTTTGTTTGGACATAGCTACGTGTACAGAAGACATTCACTCCACTGGGGCAGATGTTTTCCACAATTTGTACAATACCCTTGAAGGGAAACTCACACAATGAGCCGGGGTAATGTCACTGTTGCTGTTCTGCGCTCTCTCAGGAGCCCCCTGTTCACTCTTCCTCACTTCCCCTTCCTGTCTCCAGAAGGAAACTGGCCTTGACGGTCCCCGCATGGCCTCTTCTTCTTCATGTCTTTTCGCCACAAACAGAGGCCTTGGTGTGGCACTAAGCAGAACTGGAAGGGATGAGGGTGTGTGTGTGTGTGTGTGTGTGTGTGTGTGTGTGTGTGTGTGTGTGTGTGTGTTAAAATGATGCACACTTTCATGTTTTTCTGTCCTCACCCATCTATTTTTGGCAGAAGCTTGTGTTTTGGGGTATCCCCGTTAGCCCTGCTTGATTAAGTCGTTAAAGTCATCCACCCATTCCTAAGTGGCAGAGCAAAGCTCCTGTCACACACCATCATCGTCCACCCTACTGGAGCTATTGTCCAGCGCTCAGCAGTTACGCAACAGTTGTGTTCACGGGCAAAGGTCGCGCCATTGGCTGGCTAACCTACGATGGCTGGAATACAGACAAAACCTTTGCAGTTAGACTAATTATCTCCTCAGTTCTTGTTCACCCTACCAGTGGCAGGCAACGGGGCTTATTACTCGTCTTTGTGCTAACGGATAACACGTCTTCATGTTGGAGAACAATGACTCACACTCTCCTCTGTTTGTTTTCTTTCCAGTTGTTTTATCTGGGCTGTAATACACAGGCATCAGAGAAGTGTTGGCATGGTATTTTAAATGTACATCTAACACTATTGGATAAGAATCTACAGTTGTGCTCATACGTTTACATACCCAGGCAGAGTCTCTAAATGTTTGGGTGTTTTTGTTTTTTTTTTTTTCAGAAAATGTGAATATTTAACTTTATAAAGTTTATATAAACTGTAAGTCTTGGCCTGTAATTAGTGTGTGTATCAAAAGTCTGAGTTTCTGAGCTCTAGATAGATCCCTGCATGTTTCATTCAGTTCTGCACTGATGTTGATGGATTCAAGCCATTTGGGAGAGCAAGAAAAATTAACAACAGATCTGTAATAGAGTTGAATTTTACAAAAAAGGAAAAGGATGTTAAAAAGTTATATAAGGAGTTGAGAAAGACAATCAATTGTGTTCAAACTCTAATTAAGAAGTGGAAAATGTTTCCTGTTGAAACCAAGCTAATGTCAGGTCGGTTTATGAAACTGTTAGCCACAGCTGCCAGGAAAGTTTGTTCAGGTTGCAGAAAACCACACAAATAATTTTAGCTGATGTAGTGAAAAAAATCAGTGTAGCTATTTCGAGATGCACAATAAGAAGAAATTGAAGAAAAAACTGGTCGAGTCACCAGAATAAAGAATAAAGCCACTGCCTTTAAGCAGCCCACTTAAGAGCGTAGAGACAAGTCTAAGCACTTGATGAGACCAAAATCGAAACGACATAGCCACAATCACCAACACTACATTTGGTGAGAAGTCAAGAAGGCCTTTGATGAAAAGCACACCAGTCCTACTGTGAAACACAGAAGTGGGTCGCTGATTGTTTGGGAATTTGTGAGCTATAAAGGCTCAGTTAGCTCGGTCTAAATGGACAGTAACATGAATGCAGCTTGTTATCAGAATTTATGAGGGGACAATACAGGATATTAAGAAGTAGGATGTGTTGAACTTGTTCAGGGTCATTGTAGATAACTTGTCATTTATAGTTTCTAAATTTTTCATAATAAATGGATTTGCCCAACCACTAAACTGAAAAAAAAAAAAAAAAAAAAGTTTGTATTATTCTAAAGCTATGAAAATCAAAAAATCAAGAATTTTGCCTGGCTATGTAAACTTATGAGCTCAACTAGTGCATTTTTAGAAGAGGTAGGCATACTGTGTGGTAAACTCCTCCTCGTTTCTTCTTCTTCATCCTTCCATCTCTGTCTTGTCTGTGTCTCTCCAGGTGGCTATAAAAATAGTGGATAAGACCCAGCTGGACGACGAAAACCTGAAAAAGATCTTCAGAGAGGTGCAAATCATGAAGTTACTGAAGCACCCCCACATCATCCGCCTCTACCAGGTACACACTCACCCACAGAGCCCCAAATACACTCTGCTTCCATCTTACACCTGAGACCTGTGGCCCGGCAGGAGAACCCCTGCTGCCCCAAAAGTAGCACTCCTATGAGGTTTCAGTGAAGTTTGTCACCGCTGGTATAGTTCACCTTCAAAACCTCAAAGAAGTTTAAAAACCTTCCCGTCTTTTTTCTTCAAAACTTGATGTGGAAGTTCTCAAACACAAATTGAACACCACAGTGCACGGCAGGTCTTTTTCTATTTTAAATCTCTTGTTTATATGCCAAAGTGTGCTTACTCATACTGTTGTGTAACCGGTGAACCGCCCATCACTGGATGTTGGCCTGTCAGAGGGTCTGTCGGTCCTACTAGTTCTGATTTGTTTGAATCTTTAGGTGATGGAGACGGAGAAGATGATCTATCTGGTAACAGAGTACGCCAGTGGGGGAGAGATATTCGGTAAGGGATTTCCAGACTGTTAAAGTCGATTTATTGTTGTCATCGTCTTTCCCTTCACTGCTTTTCATTTTGGTTTTATATGTTCTAAGTATTTCTTGCATTAAGATGCAGTTGTTTGGTTCGAATCTGAAACAAAATGACGCTCTTAATAAATTGGTTAATTAGGGTTGATTCAAATTAAAGAAATACATAAAAATCAACAAATATGTCAAATTTGACCCTCTTTTAATTCCCGGGTTGTGCATTTCAGAACATAAAAGGATTAGAGTACAATGCCTGATGAGCTGTAATAGATGACATAATATAGTGTTATCATGTAATAAATATAAATCCAAAATGCAGAAGTGATCTGTGGTGAAAAGAAGGGATGGCCTGAGATTAATTTACTTGTTGAACCATTTTTATCTGCATTAACTTATTCTTCTTCAGCGCCTTATCAGACTTGGAAACCAATTTCTTGGCATTTAGCCTCCTACTTTTCAGTGTTGTGTTAGTTTTGGTTGTAGTAAGTAGTAGATCTTTGTTAAAGTCAAGGCCCTAATTTCAATTAGATAAAAATGTGTACTTTAGCTGGGCCATAGCAACGTTTTAGTCTTGGGTTACAGATATTACAGGACTCAGCTTGACCTCTGCACATTTCGGGTGGTTTTTCATTACAGTTGAGCAACAGCTCTTGTGGGTGGGGTCGTCATATAGTTGGGCGGCCTCAGAGTTCAAAAAGTAGCACGTTGAGATCTGCGCTCGACACAAAAACAGCGCAACACAGCAATGGAGGACATGGAAGCTATGTTGAACATTCTGCGCGGTCGTGAGTTTTCATAAATGGCATTTCGGATTATTGCATGGCAGTCACTCTTGTGACAAAACCAGTGACTCCGCCCCAACCAATCAGTGACCGACAGTCTTCTGATGTCACATTTTCAGCCTGACTGTGGACGCTTTGAAGCCCAGCGAAGTAGGTTTTGAAAGAGGGGCAGGTACTATGTAGCCGTCACTAGTGGAAAACCCTTATAACCACGTGGAGCAGAGATGAACCGCGCTGAATAGGTGCTAGTGGAAAAGGGACATTATTCTGCGAATGACCCAGTTTAAGCCCACCTTTAAATAGTTGCGGTAAATAGACACACTCTGGTCTGCAAAGGATCGACTGAATGAGTCCCTTACATCCTCAATCATCAGTCTACCACCACCATGTTTGACAGTTCATATGTTACTTTAAACACAACAACTCATGGATGAATTAACAAATCCCTCGAATGTTTTTAGTTTGTGAATAATAGTTCTCACTGTACAGTGATGGAACCTTCCCAGATTGATGCAAGGTATCAGTTCCTTTCTGTGATGAGATATTTCCTTATTTTGCTTGGTGGTAACACAGATCTGATTGTTGCAGAGGTGCATGAACAGATTTTAGCAGCTAACTGTAAAGATCTCTTCTTATATAAAGGTGCTCACAGTTGTTGATGATCAGGTAGCAAAGTGCATGGATTTGTGTGATCTGGAGTAAGATATTACTTCTTTGTTATACGCTGATGCATAAAACCTTTGAGCTGAAGCATTGTGTTATGTTTTTTTTTTTTTTTTTTTTTTTTTTTTTTTAGATTTTCCATGACGTTAACAGATGAGTTGTGCTTGTATTGTGTTAAATTCCCTAAGTCTTTCTTGTTTTTACAGACCACCTGGTGGCCCATGGGCGCATGGCAGAAAAGGATGCCAGGAAGAAGTTTAAGCAGATCGTGGCAGCGGTCCACTTCTGTCACTGCCGCAACATTGTCCACAGAGACTTGAAGGCTGAGAATCTGTTACTCGACCACAACCTGAACATTAAAATCGCAGGTTTGTGTATTTCTGTAAAGGGGTTTTCTTGGCAAGCGCAGGTCGGCATGTTCTTTTGGATCATTTTCCTGTTTTTATTAAGTTCCTCCATTTCAGAAGAGTGCTATGATTTTATTTTTTTCCCCGTGCGATCAGATTTTGGCTTCAGCAACATATTTTCTCGAGGCCAGCTGTTGAAGACATGGTGTGGCAGCCCTCCCTATGCTGCTCCAGAGCTTTTTGAGGGTAAAGAGTATGATGGACCCAAAGTAGATATATGGGTAAGGGCATAAACTAAAATATAGTGCAAAAATCCAGAAGCAGTTGTTTGTGCTCATGCTTACTTTGTCCTGTACAGAGCTTAGGTGTGGTGTTATATGTGCTGGTGTGTGGCGCCTTACCCTTTGATGGCAGCACTCTACAAAATCTGCGAGCGCGTGTCCTCAGTGGAAAGTTCCGCATCCCCTTCTTCATGTCCACAGGTAGGGATTCATTTCCACCTGGGAACTGAACAAATAAAAAAATAAAAAAACCCACAATGTTTGTTTTAACGGTGAAAGAAGATTACAGTATACACAAACTTCAATTTATTTTATTGGGGTTTAATGTGATAGACCACCACAAGGCAGAGCATGGCTGAGATGGAAGACAACATGGTTGTTAGATATTTAACACACAAAAAGTTCAGTGAGCTTTTTCAGTTTAGCTCCCTCTACTCAGATACTCCGATATAAAATCCTGTGCATCCAATTTGTTTTCAGTAGACATCCAATTAGTAAATGGAATCCACCTGTGTGTAATTTCAACTCAAATTCATTAACTTTAACGTCTACCCAGGTGTCCTGTGAAGGCATCAGAGGTTTGTTAGAGTGGATTAGAGAACAAACATCATGAAGACCAGGGAACACAGCAGATGGGTCAGGGAGAAAGCTGTGGAGAAGTTGAAAGCACAGTTTTGCTGCGTTCGATTTACCTGGGAAGTTGTAACTTAGAGAAGGGGTTTGACGTCAGACCTGAGGTAACAGCGTTCTAGTTAAGAAGTCGGAATTTCAACATGGCGGCCCCATAAATATTGTTTGCAGTACCTCTTACAAACATTTTAAGATTTGCTGTCCATAAGCAAACACCACTTTTAATGTTTTCAGTTTAGAGTTGCAGGCGCACTCTTACATGTGTAACTTGTAAAATAAACGTATTTCCCTCCACATATTACTACTGTTAATGCAAGGAGCGGCCATATTGAAACGCGACGTCAGACATATAAGTTGTAACTGGGGGCAGCCGGAGTAGCTCCCAGTTTCCCAGCGGGAGGGTGTTCAAGTTGAGCTTTATGACTGGGAAGTCAGAAATTTCCCAGTACTGAGGACAACTTGAACGCAGCCTTAGGTTCCACCACGTTATCCCAACTTTTAAACATCTCACAGAGCTCTGTCCAATCCATCATGTAAAATTCAGCACACTATGACAGAGCTGCAAACTTATTAAGTCATGGCTGGTCACCTTAACTGACAGGACTGACAACTATGTGAAGACAAACAACCCAAATGGAGAACATCACTCGAAGCCTGCAGATGTATTGAAACTAGGGTGGAAGTTCATGTTCCAGCACAACAGTGACTCTAAACGTACAGGGTTTAGAGGGGTGCCCCAGTTCTCGAGAGCTGCTATGCTGCAACGTTTAGATGCGCACCTGAATCAAATGAATGGCCCCTTAATGACTGCTGACGAGGGAATTCAGCCATTTGATCCAGGTGTGTTGGAGAAGGGATGCCTGATCCCTGGTTTAGGTTCGTATGTGTGTGAGAATGGTCTAGTCAAAGTCAAGACCTAAATCAGTTCCAAGATCTTTTGCAGAACTTGAAACTGATGTTCTCAGATGCTCTGTTTCAGATTTAGCGGTTTTGCAAAGAAGAATTTCAGTTTCTGTATTCATGCCTGGCAGAGACGTACCGATTATGACTTGCAGCTATAATCTCAGTGAAAGCTGGTTCTACAAATTATTGACTCAGGGAGGCTAAGCACAAATGAATGCCACACTTAGGCTTATGTTGTTAGGTGGCTTAAGTCATTCACTAATACTGGAGTTTGTGTGAATTTTGGTTTCAGCCTCTCTTGTCTCACATTCGATGAACTGTGTATTTGTGTCATTGCAGACTGTGAGTACTTAATTAGACACATGTTAGTTCTGGAGCCCAGCAGACGGTTGAGTATGGAGCAGATCTGTAAGAACAAGTGGATGAGACAAGGAGACCCAGATCCAGACTTCGACAGGGTGAGACCCTTTTCCTAAATATAAAACCAAACTTAATGTACTTTGTATTCCCCAACTTTCTGTGCTGTCAGTTATTTTCTTCTGGACTGTAAAATCAGCCATCGCTAGTGATTAAACAATGTTTGTCACAACCCAAAAACATATCCTTTGATCCTTTTCAGAAGAAAGCTAATTAGCTTCACGCTGCTTGTCTTTCCTTTCAGTTGATAGCAGAGTGTGAGCAGGTGAAGACAGAGAGAGAGATAGAGCTCATCAATGAGCAGGTGCTGATGGCCATGTCTGATATGGGCTTGGACCGAGAGCGCACAATTCAGGTTGGACACAGCTCGCTTATATTGATACATCTCAATTCTTAGCACCAGCTTCTAATAGTTTATGCTTGCACACCTTTTTTTTTTTCTTCCCTTTTTGCTCTCCAGTCCCTGCAAACGGATGCATACGATCACTACAGTGCCATCTACAGTCTGCTCGCTGAACGCCTCAAGAAACACAAGACACTGCGTGTCGCACCGCCCCCTCCACGTTCCATTAGTTATCCTCTAAATGCCGTTCAGGTGAAGCATTTTCTCTCTCGGTTTGTGTTTTTGACATGCTGATCGCTCGTGATTGCAACAAACTTCGTTTTTCCCTTGTGTATATTAAGAGTTTACAGAGGAAACCTGTACTACAACAGTTATTATAATACTTTGGTAACTCAAGCATTTTATGCAGCTTCCTTTCGAAATACATTGATTCACAAGCAAATTTAGTGATAAACAGATCACCGTTACACCTTCCTCTTAGAAATGGCAAGCTGTGTTTACTGGGAAGATAAAGAGGTGGGACTTTTAGTAATATTAAGGACAAGAGAGGAATGGTGCAGATGTTTTTGGTTGTTGGGGAAAAAAAAAAATCATGTTTAGTTCTGATTCTGATGATGAAGCCGCTTTATTGACCAGCGTTGAATTGAAGCTGTGCAGATTAAATATTGACACATTTCTAAATGGATTTTCTAATTATTGCTAAGTATAAAATTTACAATTTTGGTAAATGTAAACATAATAATTAAAAAAAAAACAAGTCGTTCTAAATAATAAGCTTCGAGACATAGATGTCATACTAACATGGAAGAATGCACTTTTTTTTTCTACCATAGGAAAGCGCAGTTTATTTGGAGGTATGTTGAAGTGAATATGTACAGTATATTAGCCTTGGAGCATATTTTTGTTTGTCTTTTTGCTTCTTAAAATAATGAGCTAATAGATAACATGGAAATAATTTTTTAATTAAGGGTAAATAGATAGCTGAGTATTCATCGAATAATTTGATACCTAACATGATTGAAATCTAAATGCTGAACTTTCATGGTAGTTGCTTCATGAGCTGATGTTTAGTTAGCTTTAATATGACTGGGCAACATATTAATGTTTCAGTCTGAATTGTCTGTTCAGATATTTGCAATAAATGACTTAACGTAGGGATGGTAATTGGTAGCTTCTTGCAGACAATTTTATCCAGATTTTGGGTTTTGTTACCATGGTGATCATGGACTCAAGAAGATCTACCTTCATGAAATCTTAACCTCTTTCATTTTATTTCATTGCCTCTTATTACCTTTCTGTACAGCCATGAAATATGCTAATACAATCTTGTTTGTATTGTAGTAAGTTTAAACTATTACAAAAGTGACAAAACATTACATTTTTATTTTTATGTATAGTTTTATAGTTTGACTGAAATATTGCAAGTGAACTAATAAGTAGCATCAAACAGTTTGGAGAAGTACAGAATTTTATTTGGGCATTACTCGGTTCATACATTGTTTCAGTCCATTTTGCCCTACATTAGGGCAAAATGGACTGAAAGCACTGAGAATTTTAATCTAAGATGTAATTTTTGATGATAAAATTGTGTGAGAACCTGGACTCAAACATCTTTTGTTTTTCTTATTTTAATTTAAGCAGAAATCTGCTTTTCTTTGTCTTAAAAATGTATATTGAAGACAGCATTAACCCATGACTTTCATGGGTTAATTATATGGTAGTCATGTCCATCCACTGAATGGAGTCCATAGGTTTTAACCCACATCTGTCAATCCTACTGCTCTAAGAAGATTGCAGTGAAAGCTGCACAATCCTCCACATAACCTGCGTGTGTGTGTGTGTGTGTGTGTGTGTGTGTGTGTGTGTGTGTGTGTGTGTGTGTGCCTCCATGCCCAGCAGACAGACCAACAAGGTAATCCTGTTGGCATGACCGTGCCCCATGTCCAGCTCATCAACCCAGAGAACCAAATTGTAGAGGTGAGTCAACTTTAAACTTTTCATGGGTTGTTGTCAACAGTATGCTTGTGAAGTCCGCTAAAGAAATCAGATGATCTACTTTCACTTTTTCAAAGTTGGACTTGAAGAGCAGCTGACTTCCTGTCAAGCATTTCTCCTGTTGTTACTTTTGTTTACTATGTCTGTGTTGACTCAAACTCTCCTCCCAGACTGTTATCAGTCACAATCACACATGCATGCACCCTCAGACATAACACACAGAAGCTCTGACTCACAAGCACAGAGCCAGCAGTGTTAGATTACTGCATTGCAGCAGAGATTTTAATAGAATACTCAAAGATGTTTTATATATTTCAACTGGAATTTATCTAAGTTTTCTTGTATTTTACTTGAGCCACTTGCACTACAATCGTGGATTCCTAATATTTAAATCTGTGTGTGTTTGTTAAGCCTGATGGCAACATGGCCTTGGACAGTGATGAAGGGGAGGAGCCATCTCCAGAGGCCATGGCTCGCTACCTTTCAATGAGGCGGCACACTGTGGGGGTACCAGACCAAAGGTAACATATCAAACAACTTTTCAGTCTGATATTAGTTTGCAACCCGTTTCTCTTGTGTTTGTCTAAAACTCAATATTTGCACTGCTTTGTAAAAGCTTTGACACCCCTTGAACTTTTTCCCGTTACAACCACAAACCTCACAACATACCTGTAAAAGGGGAAGATTATGTAGAATTTTTCAGTTTATTCGCAAATAAAAATCTGATAAGTGTGGCATGTTGTAAACTCCACAATCTGGACGTTATGGAAGAAGAAAGTCAAAATGTCCAGTCAAATGAGAGAAATATTGCCAGTCTCCAGCACTGGCTTTTTCTACACAGCCCTGAAAAGAAAGGAATTTGATGTCTAATTTTTCTCACTCTGAATGACCATAGAAAAAAGAAAACTGGGTTTCTGGACCTTAGTATCTTTTTTTTTTTAATTATCTAAAGACAGAAATCTGAATTTTAGAAAAGTGAAGGGTTGCATACATTGTTTTATATCCAGGTGACTTTTTTTATCTTGTCACTTTAAACTTAAGTTTTTATCCAAGTCATTTATCGTTTTGGTTTTTAGTCAGTGATAGAAGATTTATACAAACTCTTAAAAAAATCCTCTTAAGAAAGGGTACATTACCTCATACAATTGCCAAAGGACTACGGTTATAAATTGACCTATTACACTAATACCAGCATTTAGAATGCAACATATTGCCAACTGTCCTAATTAAATTAATAAATTCAAAGTATTGACTTTGGTTTCTTTACAGAGTCTGTGTTTAGTGCAGTCCAGATTTACTGAGTTTAATTATTCTCAGTTATTAAAAAAAAAAAAGAGCTGATCCAAGTTGGTCCAGATGCCAAAAGATGAGGTGAAATAGCCCTTTGGCACATCTTTGAATTGAAACCCAGCTGTAGAATTGTGTTGTCTGAAGATTTGTCAGACATACAGACACTAAAACTTAACCTGGCAAAGTGTTGTTGTTAAATCTCTGTAATAAAAACTTAATAAAACTGAGAAACTGGAGTCTGGAAAAGAACGGAAAACACAGGAACCCTGCAACATGCTAGATGTAGCAGAACTTAATATTAAATATCACCCTGAACACACCGTCTTAATGACTAGACATGATTGAGGCAGCCTCACGCCGTGATGCTGCTTTGCTTTAGCAGGGAAATGGAAGCTGGTCAGAATTGATGGGAAGGTAGGTGGAGCCAATACAGGGTAGTCCTTGAAGAAAACCTGTTGGAGGCTGAAAAAGACTCAAGAGCAGAGATACAGCGCTACAATGATTTGGTTATTTGTATCTAAGAATAGCTCAAAGTCCAGACTGAAATCCATGGGATGAAAAGAGATTTCAGTTTCTAGATGTGCAAAGCTAGAAGAGACCTACTTATTTGAAGCAAAAGGTGGTTCGACAAAGCATGCCACCTTTTTCAAGTATGTTTGTAAAAAAAATAAATAAATAAAAGGATTTTACATCCACTTCACAATTATGCACAACTTTGTTTATTACATGAAATCCTGATAAAATGCATTGGGAAAAAAAATGTGAAGAAGTTGAAGGGGTGTGAATGCTTTAGCAGAATGCCACATCTTTGGGATGTTTGAGTTTTTATACCACCGCTTTCCAAACAAAATAAATGAAATAGAAAAACCTCCAGCTGTTCAGTAAGTATAATTGGAAAAAGCAGTGAAAGTCCTTGAAAGCAAGTGTGTTTTTGGTGGGGTTGAACGCGTGGGGAGAGTTTGGGTCCATGGGATGGAAAAGTAAACATCTGCTGACTAACGTTTGATGATGTGCCTGCTTCCATCACAGGACAGAGATGCAGGAGGAACTCCAAAAGCTTCCA
Organism: Anableps anableps; assembly: GCA_014839685.1. Classification (NCBI taxonomy): domain Eukaryota; kingdom Metazoa; phylum Chordata; class Actinopteri; order Cyprinodontiformes; family Anablepidae; genus Anableps; species Anableps anableps. Next base: position 28,558,935 of record CM026068.1, on the reverse strand, counting down.
CCAGGTTTCCCTCGTGGCGTAATCCCCCAGCCCCCCTTCCCCCAACTTGTCCCCACTATGGCCCAAATGCACACTCTCATGCCAACACAGAGCCTGCAGCCTACACAGCAGCTGGAGTACAAGGTACAGTACAGTCACTGTGGTTAGACTTGATTGTTTTGGGGTTTTTTTTATCTGTGGAAACCATCATGATTAATTTCCCCTGTCATCTGTATGGTGTGACTGCCGATGCTGCAGGAGCAATCGCTGCTACAGCCGCCTACTCTGCAGCTGCTCAACGGCATGGGCCCCCTGGGTCGAAGAGCTTCCGATGGCGGGGCCAACATTCAGCTACATGCTCAGCTCCTGAAGAGGCCTCGAGGGCCTTCACCGCTTGTCACCAGCCCGGTGAGGGTCCGGATTTCTTCACGTTGCGCGTCTGTCTGCTTGTGTGCCGATGTTGCTTTGACCAGTTAACTCTTTGCCTTTCTCAGCATCCCAATACTGCCGTAGCTCCAGTGGATGAGGAGGGTTCAGATGGAGAGCCAGACCAAGAGGCAGTGCAGAGGTAACCCATGGTGACGGGTTTTTGTGCTAATGGTATTCATTATAGACCTGCTCTCTGAACAGGGAAACGCTGAAACCTCATGGCCTTTGAGAGGAAGTTCGAGATACTGGATCCTTATTAATATAAGGATTTAGGCCATTTGGAAAAATTATTATTACGTTTCAGTTAAAGTTATGCAGAATGGGCTTAAAATAATATTGCATGTGATTTCTAGGCCTTACTATAAAACACATTGTGGACTATTAGGTTGAAAAGTGTGGGCTAAGGTGTTTCAGCTGCTCCTCTTCAGACTGCATGTTCTATGCTCCTTGCCGGTGTCCTGGGTTGCTGGGAGTGAGTGCCTTCAGGCTGCTCTGCTTTTTCCCCCCCCTTGGGAGGTGGCCACTGTGCTGTGGTGCTTATCCCATCTTTTCCTCTTTCTTCATCGCGCAAGTGCCTTCTGCCACCATCCCGAAGCGACTCTGCCATCCGTTCTCTCAAACTCTCTGATCCAGAGCTTCTTTATCTTTCTCATCTGCGTAAGTGCCAAATTATTCTGTGGACTTTTTTTCACCCTTTCTCACACAGCTTTGCTAACTCTGAGGCTTGCCAAAGCAGCGACCGCAAAACAAAACAAAAACAACAACAAAAAAAGCAACCGGCCCAATCCTTTAATTGGAAGCTGGGTGGTTGTTTGACTCCCATAAAGCCTTAACATCCATCTGTGGTGTCATTTTATTTGATGTTTTCTGATTGGCTAAGATGATATGAATGATGGCACCTATTGGCAGAGGTGGGAAGGGCTGGGCCTCCCCCCATCCCTGTTAGCCAATGAGGACAGAGAGCTGACCAGCGCTGCTTCCTGTCTCCCACCCTCACCCCGTCCTCCTCCCCCTTCCTGCGGCCCAGGTACTTGGCGAACCGCTCCAAGCGGCACACGACGCACGTGCTCCCAAGCACATCGCATGGCGAGCCCTCGACAGAGTCACAGCGGCCCCAGGGCCCCCGCCAGAGGGGCGGCTGGGTGCCTGACACATACGCCCGGTGAGGGGACACGCCCACTCTGAGCTGTATACACACCAACACACTCCCATGCACAGAGTCCCATTCACACACTAAAAAAGGGCACATCGAGCCTGACTCTTGTTATCACGCACTCAGGTGGATGAGGGAATCACCAGGTGAAGGATCTGTTCCTTCCAGGGAGGGTGATCGTTAGAGATGCACCGATCACAGCTGTATTGCTGTTTTCCGATCTCTGATTATTGTAAAGGTCTGACCTGCCGATTCTGATTTTTAGCAGATTACGAACTTTCTAGCCCTCCAGCTGTTAGTGGTCATTAATCATTTATACTGAGAGCAGAAGCAACATGACATTGTGAATGAGAAAAAACAGATGTTCTGATATTTTAACATAAAATTAGTACAAACTTGATATTTTAAGCTCTGTTATGTCATCTTATATTAGCAATTAGCAACAATCTAAGTGTAAAGAGCAGTCTCTGTGTGGTGTACACAGTAGCGAAATGACTGTAACATAAGAACTGTAACAGAGAACCAGAAGGAACTCGTTCAAACTGACAGGCTCCGCCCACTTTTAGTTACCCTTTCCTGAATCACAACCAACAAGGTCAACGAAAACAAATGATTCCCCTGCTGTTACAGCCAAACTTTTTACCAGAAAAAGAAAATGAAAAGAGTGAAACATTATTTATGAAAAATAAATTGAACAAAGTAGTTATTTAATATTGTTTGCTGCATGATAGTAAACCATTTTACTAAATGACTGAACAAAAAATATGACTATTCATTATAACTTTAGCGTTTTTCTGTTTCTGAAAATACAGTTTCTTTTTAAATCTCCCGAAGCAAAAATGTCCACAACCAAGTGTTTTTTGTCAGAGCAAGCTGTTTGTGCTTTCATATGGTGCGTTCACTGACCAGATAAAGATTAGATTTTTTTTTAACATTTTCAACAAGCTGGTTTTTGGTCAAGCTGAAAATCGGTCGATTCGGTCCACCAGCGATTTATTGGTGCATCTTTAGTGATGAAAACCTTGTAAATAATAGACGTTCAGTGTGTTGCAATGGGAAGTTGTATTTGTACTTTCTACAACACACGTTTAAACAAAATGAGGTATGTAACAGGGTCTCACCCAGGAATTAAGACTGATTAAAGCCGCACAGCTGAGGAGACTATCTTTGAAGTGTTCATTTAACAAGGAAGACATTTTTGTGTCCAGTTTCGTTTAGCTTTTTTTTAGATGATATATTTCTGTCTGTAAATCTTTCTATTTGACTACATCAGGCACCTTGAACCTAGGTTTAACATGAGGTTTTGTTGAATTATCCACTCTAGTCAAATACTCCCTGAAAAGGGAAAGTCTGAGGACAAACACTACAGTAGTTCTATGTTTGTCCAATGTTAATAAGTGTAAAAAAAAAAAAAAAAAAAAAAAAAAAAAAAACAAAAAAAAAAAAAAAAACCCTGCTTCGTGGTTATTATTACAAACCCTCACTGGTCAATGTTTGCATAATGAAAGAAGTCATTTACACAAAACCTTTACCTAGTTTGTTTTTACATCCAACAGTTCTGGGAATTTCAAAATGTTTTTTGCACATTTTAACTGTATTATGACACTGGAAGCAAAGCTTTGAAGATCTTACATGTGTGTCTCTGTGTCTCTGACTGAATGTGTCCGTGTGTGTCACTGTGACTGTGTTACGTGTCATTTTGTGTCACCCTTCACGTGGATGTGTATGTATATGTGTGTACGTGCTTGTGTGTGGTCCCTGTGGCCCCCATCTTTTTTCAGATCCACCTACAAGGATTGTAACACCCTCCATCTCCCCATGGAGCGCTTCTCTCCTGTCAGGCGCTTCTCTGACGGCGCCGCTTCCATCCAGGCCTTTAAGGCTCATCTGGAGAACAGCAGCCTCATTAAGCAGCTCAAGCAGGTGCATCACTTGGTTTAATGAGGGGATGGGGGGGGGGGCAAAACTGAATTTAGCAAACGACTGTATCTTCATTTTCCTCAACATAGATTATGATGAAATTACATTGTTAATTATTTTTGGTAAGTTCAGTTGTGATGTGAAATGTCTCATTTAAAGCTTAAGTATTCTTTACTTTGGTCTTTTTAAGTGAGAAATCTTAAAACGGTGCTTTGTAAACATATTAATATGATTTTTTTTTTTTTTTTTTTTTTTTTTTTTTTTTTTTTTTTTTTTAGTTTTTTTTTAATATGATATACTGACACAAAGTAGTACATAACTGTGTAGTGGAAGGAAAAATTGGTCTGGTTTTCCAATAAAAATCTAAAATGTTAGCGGTGTGTATGTTGGCCTCCTGAAATAGGAGACCCACCCATCGCTGCAGCTTCAGATCTTTTAGGGTACGCCTCTAACAGCTTTACCACCTAGAGACGGGAATTGTTGCCCGTTGTAACTTTGCTGTGTGTTGTAACCCTGGCTCTTTGTTTAGGGTCATTCAGGTGAACCTCAGCTCCGTCCGACTTCCCGTTGACTTGTTTTGAAGAAACGCATCCACCGCAGCATGATGCTGCTTCCACCATGTTTCACTGTGGGAATGGTGTGTTCGTGTTGATGAACAATGTTCATTTTCTCCCCCACACAGTATGTATGTAGGTCGGATAGTTCAGCTTTGGTGTCCTCTGACCAGAACACGGTCTTCCACCTCTGTTGGCTGGACTGCGGCAAACGGGACTTTCTTTCAACAGTGGTTTTCTTCTTGCCAGTCTTTAGTGGAGGGTCCAGCTAATGGCTGGTTTGTCAACACACTCTCTTGCCTGAGCTGTGGATCTCTGCAGCTCCTCCATAGTTACCATGGGCCCCTTACCTGCTTCTCTGGTTGATCCTATCCTCACCAGTTCAGGTGAACAGATGTGCTATAAAAGTTGGTCCTGCTTTTAAACATCTCCACAACATTCTTCCTGACCTGCCTGCTGTGTTCCTTGATCTTCATGACACTGATTGTTCTCTAACAAACCTCTAACGCCTTCGAAGAACAGCTGAATTTATACTGAGATGAAATTGCACACATAATGTGTCTGAGCTGAGTTTGATTTACTAATCAGGTCCCTCCTGAAGGCAATTGATTGCATTTAGGGGTATCACAGTAAAGGGGGGCTGAATACAAGGCACACTTTTTATATTTAATCTGTTAGAAAAAAAAATTAAAATTGTGTATTTTCCTTCCACTTCACAGTTGAGCACTACTGTGTTGGTCTGCCACATAAAATCTTGATAAAATGCACTAAAGGTTCTGGAATATCTCTAAAAAAGTAGCATCTTCTCGGCTCAGCATCAGTGGTTCAGTAAATGTTTTTCCAACCCTGATGCTGGTCAGAGCAGTTTCTGGTTGCTGGTCTTACATCTTAAAAACAAACTAATATGTGTTCCAAAGGAAGCAAATCAGTCATTTCCACACATAACACCATGAGGAGTTGTAGATGCATCATAACATATGTTGTAAGAATAAGAATGTTGGCAATGACATTGCAATGTGTTTATGATATGCAGAGGCTCAAACCGGAGCAGGATCATGTTATTACAGCATAACCTATCAACAAAGAACCTTTATTATCCATTTATGTAACGGGATCGTCCCTGTCTGATGTTTTTGTTCTTTTCTCTGCTCTGCTCACCATCGTGGCCTTATTGGGAATGTGACACTCAGCAGTATTTGGAAAGATTAGATCAGACCGAGGCTCCGACCTGGGAAAACCCACAAGCTGCTTTCTGAGACATCACATCATTTGCAGTGAACCCACAGTAGGATTACATCTCAGGGGCGTAGGCAGGGAAAGGGATAATCATCATGTTGGCAGCAGGTGCTCCATCTTTGGCCTGCATTGAGGTGCTGGGATTATCATTACTCAAGTGTCCCAGGGGTTAATAGGGTTAGAGGACAGGGTTATGTTAACTCCTCTAACCAACAAGAGGGTCATGTGCTTGATATGCAGATAGTAGGGGAGGACAAGTCAACTCAAACTGACCTTACAGCAGCTCTTGGAGGCTGTTTTTATGCCCTGCAGAAAATCTTGCTGCACAACAAGAGTAATTTAGTAAAGTATTAAGATCCAAATATTAGCTTTGAGTCCACATGTGTGACATTTAACACCTGTAGGTTAACATTGTAGATTATAAAGTAGTGTTGCCTTTGAAAAGCATTTAAACCAGTCTGGTAATGGTTCATTAAGGTGATGGCAAACCTTTGTGGAATTTGTACTGTCTGTGCTGGTATTAATATAAAATATTTCTCATGTCTGCTTACGAAATAGGAGTGTGAACAGCTCCAGAAGAAGTATGCTGCCCAGCAGGATGAACGCTTCCTTGAGCACACCCAGCAGCAGCACATCCTGTACCAGCAAGAGCAACAAATCCTTCACCAGCAAATCCAGGTACCTGTAGCTCACGTTAAAAAAGCTAATTAGCTCATAAAACACATCAAGATTCAGCAGTAAAGCCACAAGCTCTGTGCAGTGATACTTCATAAAATTTCTCACTGACTGAGGTACATCTAAACTCAAGTTAACAGTATGATAAATAGTCATGTTTTGTCTGATAGTGGAAGTTTTTATGCCAAGATGAACACGTCTATTACACCTGTGGCTTGATTTGTATGTATTTTATTGGGATTTTAGGTGATAAATCAACTGAAACGGAAGTGATACATTCAATGCACCAGACTGTTGGAAACCTATAGCATTTAAAGCAGGGTTAGAATATCAAAGAATATTCCTAGCTTTGGATACGGACCCTGTTCAGTCCATCATTTCAAAATGGAGAGGGTAGGACACAACAGCTAACCTGACACCATTAATCAGAGAAGCAGCTAAGATGGCTCACGGTAACTCTGGAGGAGCTGTAAAGTTTCAAGTTTGGCTGTAGGAATCTGTTGACTCGTGCACTCTACAACGGTGACCTTTTTGAACGAAATCTGATTGAAGTCCCGTTTGTTGTTTGCATCATGGGGACACTGCAAACGTGGTCAGAAAAACCAAAATGTAACTTATTGCAAGATGAAAGTAAAATTAAGTCTTATTTTGTTTTGCATTTTGCCAACAGGGCCTGTCTTTAGGCCATGGAGAGAGCCAGCCCAGTCACTTAACCCACCAGCTCCAGAGGTGAACAAACACGCATTACTCATCAGCTATTGAACAGTGAACAATGATGCTGTGGTGCAGCAATATCGACTGAAGTGTTACATCACTGTGCTATCTCTCTCTGTCCCGTCCTCCCTCAGGTTGCATATCCAGCCCTCCAGCCCTCCGCCAACACATCCCAGCAACCACCTCTTCAGACAGCCCAATCAGAGTCCTCCGCCTGGCTCTGCAGGCCTAATGCAAGGGCATGGTTAGTAATAGCGCTTTTTTGGTTTCCATACAAAAATTTAGTGTAGGTGCAATGACTAAGCAGAAATGCTGTGATCACTGCAGATCACTTACAATAACCAGAGGACTTGCTGATTTAAGACTCTACAGCTCTGCTTTAACTGTCCTGTTACATTTTAGCTGCACATCTATTACTAATTGGTAATTATTACCCCTTAGTTAATTGCATTCAGTTATTAAAACTTTAATTAAAAGTAGGACTAAAATGAGGTAGGATGCGTCAAGGTTTTAAAGGGGTTCGCGTTATTAATTTCTGTTTTTATTATCTTTATATAAACACTTCTGTGTGGTAATTCTTCACACTGTCTTGCTGTGTAATGCATGAGGCATGAAGGCAAAGTGTTAGCAGACTGGACAAATAAAATTTAAACTGGAAAAACAGGCAAGAAAACATGACATGTTAACTCAATAACCTGTGATTCCAATGTTGAAATTGTAGTCCAGCGATATGAAAAGGTACCAGTTTTAACCAGATCTGTTACATTAAGTGGAGAACATATATCTGTCAAATAAGCAATGGTTCCTCTTGAACTTGCCCAAGTTACATTTTATCTTTTGGAAATTCCAAAATTAGAATGAAGTAGTGATGTCAAACCCTACATCTTAAGTGCAAAATCATAAGGGGAAGATTTATATGGCAGTTTGAGTAGATAGAAGGAGGAAGTAAGCAGAAGCTGGAGTTTGGAGCCCTAACAAACTGGCTTCTACCCAGGGATTTAAAAGCGCTCTCTGGCAAACTCAGCAAGGACTGCTGTTTAAAGAAATAGTCAATAAAACAACAAAACAAAATCAGGAATCATTTAGCAAGCTATAATTTACAGTATGTACAGGTATACAACAGCACTCCCTTCTCATTTTATTTGTTTAGTGCTCATGTATAACATAGCAGCAGTGACTGGCAGAAGCTGGTAGTCTCACTTTCTTTTACTGTTAATCAGTGCTTTACTCATGAGGGTTTAACTGCAGTACTGTAATGTAGTTGTAACGGTGTTAATCTGAGGTCACAGTTGGCCACTTCACTCAGTGTCTGTTTGCATGTTAGTTTTCTCACATTTTTGTCCAAAGAAGTCACTTCAAGCTAATACCATGCATATAGTAGAATAGAATTGTTTAGAATAACCATGTATTTATCCCTCATTGGCTAAATTTTGATTGAAGTCAAAATACTGATGTGCAGTCTGTCTTTCATTTAGCTCACACCGAGAAAAAAACAAGTCACTGAAACCAATCAAAAAAACAAACGGTTTTAAGTAAAAAAAAGCTGCTGTAAAACGTTTTTTCTTACCTTTTTTTACCAGAAAGAGCACGTTGTTGCCTTGACAATCTGACTTACTTGTTTTGTTCTTTTAAGATGTTAGGTTTTCTTGCTCTAGAATATGATATTTGGTCTTATTGATAATGTCAAGAAAGCTTGGACTGTGTTTTTGTTCTCATTGATTCCTTCCTCTCACAGGGACTCAGTCGTCGGTGCAGTATCAACATGGTGCTCCAGCGATGTACCAGGGACAAAGTGCCAGTCCACCCCCAACAGGCCTGCCTCGAGTCACTCTCCCTGCCAGTCCACAGACAGCACCTGGCCGCCCCGCCGTCCCACTGGCACCGGGCATACCACAACAGCAGCAGGTAACTGCCAACAGCCAAAACATTTTTCTTTTTTCTCTTTGCACATGGTTAAATGTCTGAAGGTTGAATTCAGATGTGTTTTGGGAGGCCTCATTATCTGTGCTGCTTGTACAGGTGACCATACAGGTGCAGGATGTGGAGCTGGGAGGAGGGGCACAGAGACCTGGCAGCTTCCTGTCCACACCAGGTGGACACAGAGTCCTCGGGAAGCAGCTCAGCGCAGACAACGCAGAGACGCACAGGTGACCCATCTGAACAGCCAGTCAGCGCTCCCCCTGGTGGCTACCATCCTTACCCAATGGACTGTTACAGTGTCTTCTGCTGCAGCCTTACAGTTTTTTTTTTTTCTTTTCTATGAGACAGATCTGATTGTGCAAACATGTACTTACTGTTTGTTCTTTTGTGGTTTTAATTACATTTTTTTAAAAAACAATTTTTGGTTATTGACATTGTTGACATAGTTATGTTTTTTTTTTTATATTTGGATTTTAACATTTGAAACTTCCATATTGTTTCTCAGGGGTTTTAAGATGTGTGTATGTGAGAATGAGCATATTGTTTATCATTTTTACAAAAAAAAAAAAAAAAAAAAAAAAAAAATGCATGTAAATCTTCATCATCATTGATTGCTGAGAGGTCATCAACTAACTCTCCACATCAGTATGTCTGGGTGAGTGTTCAGATATGAATGTGTCCTAACAAATGGATTAGTTCAGTCACCTTGTGACCCTCTTACACTGTCCATTATTGTCAGAACTGTCTTCACTGAGAGACTGTATAACCCAGTTAAAATGTTTGCTTTGTTTCTACACTCCTCAGTGAATACTTGTACTCTGGCCAGACTGAAGTGTTTGCTAGGCTGTGTGTTTGAGTTTTATAGATTGTTGTTAATTTCCACTAGGCATGGGCCAGTTGCAAATCTCAAGGTATATCAAGGTTTTAAACAGCTATTGTTTGAAAGTGTTGGATTTTCTGTCATAATGTTCCTATGGTTTAAAAGCCTATTAAAGAAATGCCAGAGAATCTATCGATGTGAGTTTTCTCCAGCTGAATGGAGCAGAGTATCGCAGCGCTGCACACTACCGATCAACTGGCTTAAAGGAGCCTACAACACTTTACTGTTGCCCACATGAAATACAGATTCTGGCAGAACAGATAGTCTGACCAATTAACTAGCTATTATCAGCTTGTAATGCTCCCAGTGGCACCACATGATAAGCAGAATGCTTGTCATATAAAATGCAAGGCAAATTTATGTCTATGGCATCATTCTTACATAAGGTAATTCGAGGTGCTTTCCAGAAAAATAATGGACCAGAGAAAACCAAAATAAAAGCACAAAGTGAATTAAAAGTACAATAAAAAATTGTCACTATAACATAAAAATAATCATTTAAATGCAAATTTAAAACAAATCAAAAAAAGCTAAGACTGAAGTGATGAGACAATCTTTGACCTTTATGGGAAAGCTGTAGTAAACAGTAGTGTCCACAGACTTGGTCTAAAAGGATTCAACAATTTTTTTTTTTTTCACATCTCAGGTTTTCAGGGAGTTGAACTAAGTGCATCCACATGGTTTATATCTGACGATCAACTGTGAAATGGATTTTGACCCTTCCTCTCATGCATATTTTGGACACACTGCCTCAGTCACGGCAGTGGACTGTGGTGTTGTGGTAACAAATATAAAGTTGTATTTAATCAACATAAATTTTTTAAGAGATGTGGACTGAAGTCTGAGCTCGGGAGAGCCTGTAGACATTAAATAAAAGTGACTCGAAAGCGGTGCCTTGAGGAACCCCACCTGTGACCTTTGTTTGCTTAGATTTGTACTTACCCAATGATACAAAGTAGTCCTGGTCTGCCAAATAATAGTTGAACCAGGATAATGAGCTCCTGAAAATTGCTACCAAATTTTGCAGGTGATCATTAATAATTATATAAGATTTTTTTTCAGCAGCATTCAGTATTGATCCTATAGCTTTTTTAAAATAAAACTAGTTAGATAATATAGTGTTTAATATAGTAAAACCGGACTATTTTTATTCAAGGGTAAGATACGGTGAGAATGTGATACTGGCCCATGCCTTGTGTCCACTCTGTGTGAAGACTGGACGATGCTGTTGTTTGTCGCTAACTTTTCTGTACCTTCCTTCCTGTTCAGCCGCAGCCTTGGCCGTTTCACCTCCGCTTACGACCAGGCCCATTTCAATCCACACCTCTTCTCCGGGGAAGCTGCCTCTCGGGGTGCTTCTGGAGTTGTTGGCTCCTACAACCCCTACCTGCAGGCTGCCTCCCTTAAAGTCCCTGGCCTGGAAGGCTACCAGAGCGGGGCTGTAGGGACCAGCAGCTATGGGACCCCCTCCACACTACAGCAAGCCCTGCTTTCCCCAACTCCTTTGGACTACCGTCCCCCGCAACAGCACGTCACCCCCACCCTGCAGGGCCTACTGTCTCCTCGGCATTCTTTAACAGGCCATGCGGACCCCAGGTTGCCCCCACAGGACTTGGCTGCCTTGCTGAAGAGGCAGAACCCCCGGCAGTGCCCTGCGGCACAAACCCCACCCAGCGGCGCAGCACAGGAGTTTGGAGAAATGCTGCTTCTCCGCCAGCTGAGCCAGGGAGACACCCTGGAGCCCCCTGTGCCCCAGCCTGCCTCAGGGGGTCAACACTACCACCATCTCCTCCAAATACAGCCCCCAGAGGTTCAACAGCAGCAGCAGCATGTGTCTCAGGCGCCGTGTCCTAATTTACCACACTCGGAGAGCATGGAAGAGGATGAGGCCCCTGCTGGATACCACCACCCGCATGAAGGCCTGCTGACTAAGGCAGGAGAAGCACATGAGCTCCTGGGGCCTCCCCGTGGTGGTACTCCGCCTTACAACTCCCCGACACACAGGCACGGTGCTTACATGAGGAGTCCTCCTACTTCAAGAGGTCAGACTCGTTCTTTAAAAACAAAACCTGTTCGGTTAACAATTCAAAATCTAATTGAGTTGCAGTTTTCTCTTTTGGTTTAAAACATACTCGTATGAACTCTTTTGTTTTAGAGTCCGAGCATGTAGAGTGCCGGCCCCAAGGACAGGCCATGGAAGTGCCTGATCACAACGGGCTTAACTATCAGCGAGGCCCCCAAAGTGAAGTCTATAGATCTAGAGGGCAGCTACAGCGTCACCACACCATTCAGACCTGTGATGATGCCTACGTGAGTGAAAGTCTGCCACTTCGTTATGCAATATATTCAAACTCCTTTAGTCACTTTGAGAAACAAACCGATTTATTTGCACCTTTGGTAAAAATGTGCAGAAAGCCTTAAGTGTTTTTTTTTTTGTTTGTTTGTTTGTTTTGCAGTAGCATAGTTTTACACTGAAACTTTTTTTTTTTTTAATCCTTCCAACTTTATACAGCCCCCTTTCAGGACACCCCTTACTGTCACTTAGTCTTCTCCTTTTACATCGTAACCAGCTTGGAGCTAAAAGAGAGAGGCATCTTTTCATTCCTCTGGACACAATCCATCAAGATCATCACAAGTTCTCTCTTATGCTCTCATCTCTTCAGCTCAGTTTTTCTATAGGATTTAGTTCTGAGGTGCTGTGATGGGCATGAAAGAAGGTTGATGATGGGCAGTTTGAGTTGATTTGGCCATATTTTTTCAACTATTCTTTTAAAAGGCCCAGTGGTGACCCGTTTTCAGTTTACTAACAGAATCCAAACGGTTTTTATGAAAATCCTCCTAGTATTTCCAAGAAATCACGGTGCCATGCACTCTTAACAATGTCCTCAGGGTTTGTGGAAGAGAAACGGGCCCATAGCATCACAGATCCTCCACCATACTCAATAGTGAGTACGGGGTGCATTTCCACATGCTCATTTTTTTTTGTATTACGCCAGACCCACCTGTAGTGCTTGTTGCTGAAAAGCTCAATCTTGATGTTATCTGACCCATTCCGGTAAAGTCCTAGTTGTCCACACATTAATGTTCATGATGGCAACACAGAAGAAGGCTTGTTTCCTGGCATTTCTCCCAAACAGCAGGTTGGTTTGTAGGTGGTGTCTGGTTGGAGCTGGTTGTTGGACCCCATAGATGCCACTTTTTGCTGCGGTTCTTCAGCAGAGATTTATTTTTACCTCTGTTACCATCCTGCTGACTGTCCCTGGTGGCAAGACAAATATGGGTCCTCGTTCAGCCTTCTAGCCAGTGGCTAAAAGAAATGGGCCACTGTGTGAAGTCCTAATTACAACCTAAAGAGACAAGAAGTTATTGATTATTAATTATAAGTTCATTGAAGCTATGAGCAGCACTTCAAAATATGAATAAAATGAATGCTTCTTTTGCATTTGTTTGGAACGGAAACAATTGTGCAACCAGAAAACCACAGATGGCACAAATCTTGGCACCGTTATTTCCTAACATGCGCTAAAAATGTTGGATCTTTCTTAGATTTTTCTTACTGAAGTAAAGAAGACCCTTTGACCCGAATATTTCCCTGCAGATTCCTCCATGTCTATAGCTCTCGGTATCAAATTGTTTTTGATCATGTTTTAGGAGGATCAAATAAGATTTTTTTTTTCTTTTTTGGATATGATCTGTTTTTTTTTTTTTTTTTTTTTTTTTTTTTTTTTTTTTTTTAGTAATTTAGATCATGGCGTATTTTCCTCACTGAGAGAATTAGCAAAAGAGATTCAGGATTCGAGAGTGATGTCATGCAAAAGAGTTGCCAGGAACAGTCTCCCCCTGTGTGATTCGTTAGAAGTGCTGTGGTGCACTTCAGACTGTTTGCTGCTCGACTTCTTGGCAAGTCCTTCAGTGAGCCAACTTTGCTGAAAAATGACTGGGAGGAAGAAATTAAATATGCAAGTCACATCAGAAAACAAATTCACACTTGGGAGTCTTTATATGTGAAATTAGTGAAAAGACTGAAACATAATCAGAACTTCTTAGCTCACTAAAAAAATGAACTGTTGGTTCCTCCCTATGACTGTATTTTTACAGTAAAACGCCTGGTTAATAGCTCACAGAAGCACCTTTAGGTTGTTGTGTCTGATTTGGCAGCACCTGGTTGCTACCTTCTATCTTAAGTCCAATGGGAGTATATCCTTAGCAGTAATGGATCTTTTTGTCTTGTCCATATTCAAAAAAACACACAAAAATTTCTTTCTGCTTCTAAATGTGCAATTCCCTCTTTCTCCTCAGGATCAGGCAGATCCCATGTCTGGTATGAGCCTCTTGGCAGGAAAGGCGCTCAGCTCTGCTCGCATGTCGGACATTCTCAGCCAGACGTCTCTGACTGGAAGCCAGCAGCTTCACCAGCGAGAAGAGTCAGGTCGGTAGAGGTGCAAACACCTCAAGCGTTGTGCAGGTGTTCCTTTTTTGGCAAACCCACTAAAATAGCTGTTTTTTTTTTTTTTCACTCAGTTTGTGATGTAGAAGGAGAGCTCCATGCTGCAGCCTGTTACCCATCGTCCTGCACCAGTGACATGCTCCTCAGCTACAAACCCCCTGATCTGCAGTACAGCATGGAGCAGGCTGGGGTCTAGCACAGGTATGTGTGCAAATTAGAAGAAAAAACACATTCATTGTGAGTCATTATGTTATTCAACCTTTCAATATGACATAGGCTCAAAAAGTTTCTAGTCTTGTTAACATGAATCCAGCAAAAAGACAGAGATTTCCTATTTCGCACCTCTGTCACCGGCTGCTCTCAGCCTTTCGTTATTTCTTATTTCCCCCGATTCATAACCCTTAAATTTTTTCTTTTTTTGTCTCATTACAACCACAAAAACTTCACTAAGCTCACAAAGGTAAAAGATAATTGTGGAGTTAAAATAAAAATGACAGGTTTTTCAATTCTTTAATACAAATAAAATCATAAAATGTGTGTCGTACATTTGTGTTCAGCCACACCAAGTCAGTTCTTCACATCTTTGTATAGCTAGAGGCATTTTTGCTCATTGTTCATTTCAAAATATCTGAAGCTCAGTCAGGTTGGATGGAGAGCATCTGTGAAGTGATGAGGTTTTGACACTGATTCTCAGATCTGATTGGCTCATTCTAACACATGCTGAAGATGCTTTGATGTAAACCAAGCCGTTGTTGCGTTGACTGCAGGTGTAGTGTTGTCCTGCCGGACAGTCTCGAGTCTCTCACCGCATGTTTTCTTCTGTGATTACTTATCAGCTCTGACCAATTTCCCTGTCGCTGCTGAAGAAAGGCCTCCCCACAGCATTATGCTACCACCTCTGTGTTTCACCATAGGGACGGGGAAAAGACTTTAACTAGGGTGTCCGCGTATCCTTAACAAGTCTTAAATTCATGTATCTAAAATTAAGGCTGTAAAATGTCTTTGATTCATTACAAAATGTAGGTTGGCTTTAAATATATTAATCGCAGGTCTTAAGTTTTGTCTTGGCAGGACTATTTAATCTGAAATACTCTATGTATTTTTTTTTCTCACTTTTTTTTTTTTTTTTTTTTTTTTTTTTTTTAATCTGACAAAAATTGAAGTCGCACTAAGACATCTTCATTGCGTCCTGTGACTCGAAAAGGTTGAGGCTACCAGTAATTCACTGCTAACATACCCTAGCTAGCTAGCTAGCTAGCTAGCTTTTTTGTGTCTATCACGGATAAGTGCAAATTTATCGCCAGCTGGCTGGACGAAGTTCGTACATTTTTGTGGCGATATAGGTCTTAAATTCCATTCATAAATGTCTTTAAAAGTCTTAAATTTGAGTTGGTGAAACCTGCAGAAACCCTGTTAACTTTGGTCTCATTTGACCGGAGCACCTTCTTCCACGTGTTGGTTGTGTTCACTAGATGATGGTAAACCCCGCAACACGGACTTCCAGTAGATTTCTTTCAACTCTGAGTTTCTTCTTTTCACTCCTCCATAGAGGTCAGATTTGCAGAGTCTTCATGATGCTGTTTGTTCTCTTCTTCTCTCTAACAAACCCCTGAGGCCATTACATAACATACAGAACATCAGGATTTATACTGAGATTATATTAGACTGTTAGACACATGTGCTCTATATTTATTAAAGAGGTGACCTCTGGAGCTAGTTGGTTCCACTGGAATCTATTTATAGGTATCAGAGTAAACAGGGCTGAATATGAATACATGCCTCACCTTTCTGATTTTTTTTTTCTTTCTTTTATCTGGGTAAAAACTGAAAAGCATGTATTCTTTTTTTCTGCCTCACAATTCAATATCCAAATAAAACACACCACAGGAATTTGGTTGTAATGTGACAAGATGTGAAAATCTTTGAGGGATCTAAACATTTTTGCAGTGCATTGTATTTTCCAATTAATAACATTTTTGATTTTTTTTTTTTTTTTGAGCTGAAGTGAATAATCATTGCAGATCTCTCATTATCTCTGTCGAAACTCCATGATCTCAGCTGCACAAGATGGAGACTGAGATCTTTTTGACAGCACATGTTAAGGTGGAATTTTGAATGAAAACACAGATTTTTTTTTTTTTTTTGCCTTTTGTCCCTCTGTCTTCCTGTAGGAACCCTGTGTGCGTCGTCCATATCAGCCACCCTGAGTTGTTGACTTCAGTTGAGCAGCATCACGCCAAACCACCGTTGTCTGTCCAAGCAGGGGGCGCTCTGTGTCCATCTGTCTGTTTCCATCTGTCCCTTCGGAGGGAGGGCAAGAGAGGGGGTGTGTGGGTGGGTGGGCCAAAGGTGGGGCCTTCGGGGTTCAAAGGTCAAAGTGCCAGCATTTTCTACACAGACATCCAGCATTGTTCTGTTGCAGGTTGTCTCCTATTCTCACCTCTCATCTTGGGTAGCTTGAGGTCTCACTTTTCCCCATTTCGACTCGCCAACCTCACCCCCTCCAATCGACGACCCGGCCCACTTCGCGCCCTCCTGCCGCCCTGACCTAAACCTCCGTTCTTCCTTCCCCGGCAACTGTATGGCATACATTCATTACGTGCCTGACTGGCCAGTGCATTTACACAGCAACACAATCAAATACACACACTGCTGCCACAAACCCAAAGTATTCCCATTAGGAGTGAGTGTGTGTGTGTTTGTGTGCATATGAGCGAGGCGAGGGCAAAGGGGCGAGGAGCGTCGTCTTGTTCCCGGCCGTCCTGGAGCAGATGTTTTCACAGCGGGCTGAAACCTTAGCAACGAGGACCCCTTTCAGGTGTTTTAGGTCGGGCTCTGAATGGGCACCAAAAATCGCTCCATCCAACGGTGGAGCTCTTCAGCGTCGCACCGGACAAACCAGCTCTTTTCTTCTTTCTTTTCAGGCATTCTGTTTTTTTTATTTTGAGACTCATTTTACAGTTAATGTAGGCATTATGGTCAATATGGTTACTCTTATGTTTTTTTTTTTCTGTAAAAGATGTTTATTATATGAATTATTATTATTAAAGGAGAATAGTTATGTGTTGCGAGGAGGACAACAATGTTCTTTGACTTAACTCTGCACTTTCAGTTCATGCTGTCCCTATGGGCTTCCTGTCCTCTTCTTCATTCTTCACCCTGCTTTTTACCCCTCTTCCTCTCCATCTTCTCCATCACTGACACCCCCCCACCTCTGTGTTCTCACCCTACTCTCCTTCCACTTCAGTGACTGTGTTTTGCAATGTGGGTAGTTTTACCAGACATTTCCTCCTTTCCTTGTACAGTGATGCCATGTATAGAACGCTATTACAGTTTCTGTATCAAATCATATTTTTTCTTCCATTTTATTTTGTTTTTCGATGTTGGGGAAGCTTTTTTTTTTTGTTTGTTTTTTATTGGTATTGTTTATTGTTTGTATTTTTGGAGTCTTTAAAATGTTTTCCTTTCCGTTTTGCTTTATGAATCTTGAGATTTCTAGCCAAAAGAGGACAGAGAAGAGGGCTCCGCTCTTTCTGTCGTAAAAAACGATTGTTATTATTTTAATATTGTATTGAGACACTTGAATAAGAGAAGAGCAATTATTTTGTGTTGCTTTTTAAAGTATCATCATTTCAATCGATGTTGTTGTGACTGTCATTCTAGTTGATGTTGGGCCTGTTTTCTGTTACCGGGGTCGTCGTGGTGGGCTATACAGGGTCAGGCTTGGGGCTTTGTCTGGGTTGGTTTGGGTGCTACAGAGACTCTTTTTAAAAAAAAAAAAAAAAAAAAAAAAGACAAATAAACAAGGGAATAACTTGTAAAATAGCTGACATATCATCCTAAACATCCCAAGCCTGGAGACAGATAAACCCACTTCTCCCCACCACCCCTCCCTGCTGTGATCCTCCCAACATCCTCGACTACATCGACTTCTGACAAGATGGCGCCTTATGGACTCGGCCCTTCTTCCTGAGCTAACTTTGCTACAACCACGGAGGAAAACTACAGCTACAGTTACGCGTCTGTTTTTCTTTTTCATGTTACTTGGTTCCTGCACCGATTTGTTCAACCCTTAACCAGGAGCAGAGGATGGGAGGTGAAAGCTGTGTCCTGTGAACCATTAAAAGGTCCCTGTTGTTGAAGGACGCCAGCGAACTGTGAAAGGGAACCATTTCAGGAGTCTTCTGAAATCTTCTACAGTAAATCCAAGGTTGTATTCAGACAGGACTCTAAAGTGCAGTCAAATGCAAGCTGCAGCACATTGGGGACCATCATAGATGAATGAAACCTCCACCTTTATCCTTTATTTCATTTTTTTATTGTGTGTCTGAGCTCACTCTGTCCTCCCAACATATTGAACATAAACTAAAGTTGACCATCAAGTGACTGCTTTAGAGAGAGCGGAAAAAAGCTTCACTCATGTTTGTACAGGTCAGATATCCGAATAACTGGCTGCACGGTTGACATACTGTATTCTATAAACGCCTGAGAGAGCTGCTTCTTTTCAATCGGCCTGTTTTTAACCAAAGCTCACCCATACAGACCTATTGTGATTGGTTTGTCCTCTAAAACTGAGGGAGGTTTTTCTCGTAGGGGCTCTGCCATTACAGATTCAGTGTTCACTTCAGCTCTGTTTCTCTTTCATATCTGCCCTCGTTTTTCTTCCTATCTGTTTACACCAAGCCAAAGGAGGTGTGGAAGAGAAAGGAGTGTTTTTTGGACGACTGGAGACGAACACGGTTCTGAAAGCGTGGCAGCATAAGAATCCAACAGGAACTTCACATCTGATGTGATGTTGTGTGTGTATGTGTGTGTGTGTGTGCGCGTGTGTGTGGAGGTGGGAGCAGATGCGTGGCAGAAGGGACCACTTATGGGAATTTAAGACTGCAGAGAGTTGTAAAGCAAGCTGCCTCCCTCGCCTAGACACATTCAACCTGATCAGTCTCACCATTGTTCTCTCTCTCTTTTTTTTTTAAACTCTACCGACGCTGACTTTCGTCTTCTCTCTCCATCCCTTCAAGCTGTCTCTCTCTGCTCCTCCCCTCTTCCTTAGATTCATTTTGTTTCCTATCAGTTCATTTTATGAATTGTTTTTTTTTTGTTTTTTTTGTTTTGTTTCTGTTCATTTCTGTTGGGTACAAAAATACTAAAGTGCAACAACAATGGTTCAAAAGAATATCAACCAAACTGAGATGAATAAATAAATATATATAAATAAATAATTTAAAAGGGTTAATGTGTGTGTGTGTGTGTGTGTGTTTTACCTTACTACCTTAGTCATCTTTTACAGCTTTGAATTTAGAAAAACGTTTTTCTTTTGTTTTGTTTTTTTACCCAATTACGTTTTAATTCTAGAGACCAAACTGTGATTAACATGTATAGCAAACAGGACTTCTCATGGCTTTCTTTCAACAATAGTTTTCTTCCAACTGCTCTTCCATAAAGGCCAGATTTGTGGAGCACACAACTAATAGTTCTCTTGTCAGGACTCCCCCACCTGAGCTTGGATCGCTGCAGCTTCTCCAGAGGTACCATGGGCCTTGGCTTCATCCATCTTCCCATCAACTTTGACCAGCTTCTGTCCCTGCAGAAGAAAAGCAACCTGTTTTACAGTAAATATGCTGTATTCAAGGTGATGTGAGCCAAAGTGTCTTAAGTAGGGAAGACTGACAGATAGGAGAGCTATTATTCGTAAAATAGAGCTGTGCCAATAGCAACCGCTACACGGTGATGCTGCGTGGCAGTTAATTCAGTGTTGCTTAGTTTCATCATCATGACACTTTTCTTAATCCAGTCTAGATTATAAAATCAGTTCATATCTATCAACTGATTACTGGGGGTGTAATTGTGTTTTTTTTTTTTTTCTTATTTTGTTTTGTGCATCAACCAGTCATTCAAAACTAGGCCGTATTAATTTATTTCAGGAAGACTGAAAAGTAAAAGCTACCAGGCCACATTCTATTTTTCAGAAGGTGTAATTCGTATGACAGATTCTCCCATCTGAGCTGTGGATCTCTGCAGCTGCTCCAGTGTTAACAAGGGCCTCTTAGCTGCGACTGTCATTTTGGATGATCAACCATGTTTTGGTAGGTTTGCAGTTGTTCCATACTCTCTTCATTTTCAGATGAACTGATCAGAGCTCCGGGGGCCGTTCAAAGGTTGGGGTGTTCATCTGTCTCTGCTTTAAACTTCTCCACAACTTTGTCCCTGTCGTATCTGCTGTGTTTCTTGGCCTTCATGATACTGCTTGTTCTCTGTTTTTTAGCATTCTTTGCAGAACATCTGGATTTATACAGAGATTATATTAGACACAAGTGGATTCTGTTTACTAACTTGGGGAGTTCTGGAGGCATTTGGTTTTCTGGATTTTATTTATTTTATTCCACTTCACAATTATGCACCACATTCTGTAGCTTTGTCACATTAAATCACAATAAAATGCAAAGAACTTGTTTTTATTTGCAACATGAGAAAATCTGGAAAATCAGTCCCATTTTGCATGGTTCCTCATAAGCCGCAGCCATGAGCTTTCTTGTGTACCGTTGCTCTGCATGCTGTTGCTCTGGTCTGTACAGCTGCACTGCAGAGGCTTTTCAGTCTGAAATAGCTGAGCTCAGACTAAGTGAATCATCTTCTCTATATGTGCTAATCATGGGGTCACCACAGTATCCAACTGGTATATGTTGGATTCTAAGAAGATTTATGGAAAACCTGAGCTGACAGTTGAGTCTCCACACCAAATATTTTTTGACAGTCCCAGACTGATCTCTGGAACTCTGACTTCTTTCTCTCACCTACTTATCCTCCTCCACACCAGCTGTTGTCCCTCTCCCATATCTTCCTATCCTTCCTCTCTCTGTATATCCTCTGCTCTTTTTCCTTCCTTCTGTTTCCTGTTTACCTGTCCCCCTCTCTCCTCTCCACCTCAGAGTGGTGACAACACAGCTGCCTTCATCACCCTGCCCTGCCAGCCCCCTTTTCAGTCAGTGAAAGCTGCTGCTGGAGGTTGCCGTATCCTGCAGAGAGCCAAGTGTGTGTATGCGTAATAGTATGAGCGTTCGCAGATGGGAGAGCAAGTGAGTCAGGAAGAGCTGCCTCTCATCCCTCTGCTGTCATCACCATATTTCCCTCTGCCTCCTCTCCTCCTCCTCTGAAATGGAGCTCCGGTGGGCTGAATCCAGACGAGATCTGCACAAAGGGCTGAGGTAGTAACGTCTGTTTGTTGCACAAAGCGTTTTTTTTTTTTTTTTTTTGCATGCAGCCTGACAAACTGCATCGGTCTGTTTGTGTCTCAGTGTGTTTGTGTGTGGAACTGATGTGTATTCCTCCTCTACCCCCAACTGTCAGCTCAAAGCATTAAGCATCCTTACCCACAGTGCAAAGAGCTGTCAGCTCTTGTCGCGCAATCTTATAAGTGGATTTTTCCTGGTGATTGCTGTATTGATTATGCAGATTATGTATGCATCTGTAACAGCTCAGTTTCTGCTCTATTCCTGGGTACTCCTACAGATCACATGACCCACATTGCAAGCCAGCTCTGGAGACTGCTAACTCTGCCCCCCTGTACTGTAGATGTGTGTGCATATTGATCCAAGCTGGCATGAGACTGTTTGGTTTCGCAGTGATGGAGGAGTACTCTGCAGATCAAAGCTACAAAGACTGTGAATTATTGAACAGTCAGCCATGTCACTTTGAGGAAAGACCTGTGTTGGCTTTGCTGTTCTCTTTAATGCACAGTAATCTTATTGTGTTTGTTCTTTGAGGTGTGAATCCTATCAGAATATATTTGTCTGTTAGATATTTACCCAGTTATATACCCAAACCTGCATCCTAATGTATAATGCATTGCAAAAATATCAGTACCTCTTCAACTTCATCACATTTTGTCATGTTACAACCAAAAACATACAGCATATATTACCGGGATGTCCAAGTTGTGAAGTGGAACTAAAATGACACATGCTTTCAGACTTTTTTACAAATGAAAATTGTGGTTTGCATTTGTATTCAGTGCCATTTACTCTGATACTCCTAAATATACAACACTATCTGTGGATGAGAACTAACACTAGACGCCCCCTTTAACACACATCTCAATAGTAGAACATGGGAGGTAGCATCATCCTGTGGGGATGCATTTTTTTTTTTAGCAGGTACAGGGAAATTGGTCAGAGTCAATGGGAAGATAAGTGAAATTAAATATATGGCAATCCTGGAAAAAACAAAAAAACAAAAACTTGTTTGCAGTCCTGCTGGACAATGACCAAGAGGTGGGAATACTTTTGTAAGGCTCTGCAGGTCCAGTGGACTTGAGCTTTTTACTACTAAAGATAACTGCATAATAGATCAGCACATGCACAACAACTTTAATCAGTAACAACTGACACTATATGACACTATGATGCTGAATTTTACATATGTAGAAATCCTGTAAAATCAAAATCTAATAAACCCACCTGAACTTCCCTCAGCTTTGAACCAAAGTCTAACCGATTTAACATTTGTCCTCTGCGGTACTGCGATTTGATTTATATGAATAACTTTCTTGACTCTATGAGTAATGTAAATCACTTTCTAAGCAGGTAGATGCATTTGAGTGTGTGGTGCTTCGGCCAGGATGGAGAGTGTGTGGCTGAGGACATGGACATCAGGCTCTGCTGTTGTGTTCTTCAATACACTGGCCTTGTCCTGGACAGGTAAGAAACCCTCCAACTCCTTTATTCAGCACACAAACAAAAAGCGAATCTTATTAAAAATCCCTGCCCTGTTTTGCAGTGAGAACGCTGAAACTTAGGATAGGATAGGAGAATGGTTTTATCAGCCTCTTGATGACCTAGTTTGGGGCAAGGTTTAGCTGTTTAACAGAAGACCTAACTTTTGACACTTTGGTATCCAGAAGAATTCAGTCAGCTCCAAGACTGCAAGGTACCCAGGCCTGAGGCACAACATGCACCTTAATTTCAGACTGTAATGTTTCAGGCTGAATTTACTGCAAAGTTTGACTGACTTACAAACTTAATAGATTAGTATCTGTGTTTAGTAAAGTGCCGTCCAGGTGCTGCACCAAAGCAAGGCTGGCAGACACAGTTCTGCTCAGCTTGGCTAAAAGCTTTTCTGAAACACGTGACATGATAGTTATCTAATCTCTGTGAAGAGGAATTTGTTTTTCTACCATAGTCTACCATTCTTGCAGATCAGTTTCAGAATGAATGAATCTGTCATCAAACAATATTGGTATCTTATACTATCTAATACAGGCTCAAGGTTAAGATATAGGCTAAAAATTTAAATCATGTTAGATTTAGCTCTAATACTTTCATTTTCTCCTACAGTAAGATTTTGTTGAAGTTACTCTTGGTGCTGTATCACAGGTGCTATCGACTCCGCTCCTAAAATTGATGGGCGGCAGCAGGCGGCTGTGACACTTCAGGAGAACATGACACACAGGTTCAACTGCCAATCAGACGGCTGGGATCCTCGAGCCCCACCGTTACTGACCTGGTACCTAAATGGAGAACAGCAGAGGGAGCCATCGCCAAACCAAGGCCGTCTGGTTATGACGTCACAAAAGGATTCTGAGGTCTTAGGACCAGGGACCAATCACAACAGTACCTTCTCTCTGCGGGCCAGAAAGTGGGACAAGGAGCTGGTGTGTGTCGCATCAAACCCCAGGACAGGAGAAAGCTATAATGCAACGGTCACTCTCAATGTCCAGTGTGAGTCTGGGTTAAATATTTCATGGACTATAAGTCTTTTTCAGTTGACATTGTCAAGCCTTTCCTCTCCTCTGTGCCACAGTCCAGCCAGAAATCCTCAGGGTAAACGCCCACTACAGTGAAACCTCAGACCCCGGCCTCTCCCTTGTCCTTTTCGCCTTGGTGCGCTCTAACCCACCTGCCACCATCACCTTCGTAGACCAGTCGGGTCAGCTGGTGGCCAATACCTCTGACTTCCTCATCCTGGACTCACGGAGCTACCCGTGGCTGACCAATCACACTTTGAGGGTCACGCTGAGTAGTCTATCAGGGAACTTAACGGTGAATGCCAGCAACAGTGTGGGAATGACTCAGAGCAACCTCACACTGGCAGGTTAGTGATTGTTACCATGAAAAGGAAGTCTTATGTCCATGCATTTTTTTTTTGCACCTATAATGCCACACAAAAAATTTTCATCTGTGCCAGAAGCGCTTGATTTAGGGTGTGATGCCCTGGGCTAGAGCCAAGTTTCTTTAATGAATACATATTACAGCAGATTAATCATTAGGGGAGCATCCTGTTCCTTTCTACACATATCCTCATTCATAAAAAAAAAAAAAAAAAAAAAAAAAAAAAAAGATTTTTTACCCAAAGGTTTTATAGCCTTTATATTGAAGGTGATAGCTGAAACAAACTGAAATAACTAACTGTATGGCATCTTCTTAAAACGTTGCTGCGCAGACATCAAGGTGATGAAGTCAATTTAGCCATGTTCAGAGCTTCTGTTTTTGGCGGTTTGTAAAACCACTGCAGAAACAGGGAGTCAGCTCTTTACAAAAGCCTTTAACTTAGTGTAATTGTAGAAACCCCGAGTTTCAGATTCAGCGTAATATGAGCTCTTCAACATGGTTCTACAATCAAGTGTAACCGTCTGAATATGTAGAAAGATCATCTGAGTGGTGCCTGGAATATCTTAAATTCTATAATCATTTGTTTCTGATACTTCTGACACTAAGTGAATCTGTGGTAAAAACATTTTAATTAGCTAGTAGATATTAGCTGCATTGCATCAGGGCTAACAGCTAATGTCCTTAAACATTAAAGTGACAGAGGCAAATAGTTTTTTTTCCATAAAATTATGACTTATGCTGCTGTGTCATCATGGAATCGGACTTACAGTTTCACTCGCACAAAAAATCCTGAACATAAAGTAAATGAAAACTTTATCACAGTTTAGTTCACTTCAAGTTTGCTGTCATTTTGACTTTATGATATGCAAACACTATATTCATAACGATAGAATTATTTTTGCATCAGTATGTTTGCATCGCTGTATATGACCATATTACAGTTTAGCCCAAAATTATTCATACCATGGTAGATTTACATGTAAGATGATCTTTTAATTCTACCAACCAGAGACCAGTCAGAGTCCCGAAGTGAATCTGAATGAAAATCTGTGGAGGGAGCTAAACATAAGGGTATTGGGAAAGGGGCCTTCCAACCTTAAAGACTTAGAGCAAAAAAAAAAATAAAAAAAATCAAAAAAAAAATCATAAAAATACCAAAGAAAACACGCAAAAGTTGACCAGAAATTTATAACAAGGGTTTGATTCCTTGGATACAAATAAAGATTTTTCCACTGATTATTGACAAGGGTAAAAAATATTTTTGATATGCCCTTTTTAAAAAAATGTTGTGTAAATAAAACAGATTAATATTTTTTCCCAAAACTTTCATTTAAATCCCTCTCCTTATCCCTCCAGAGTTCCTACAGTCTCGTGTGGAGGTTCCCATGCTGGGTATCGTCACTGGAGGAGCCATGGCCTTCATGGCCCTCCTCATCCTCAGTCTAATAGTCCTCTGCCTTATGCAAAAAAACAAGAGCAAAATTATTGGTGAGAACAATGTATGCAGTGTATTTTTTGAGCTGGAAAATGTTTGTGGTATGGATCTTTGTGTAAGGTGCAGCACATGATCATGCCCTTTCTTGTGTCTTGTAGATGAACCAGTGGAGATTCTGATGACCAAGAAAAGGTAAAAAATATGAACAGGGTTTTTGGTTGGCAGAGAGCAAAATAGACTATTGAGATGCACTTTTTAAAATTTCTGGTTTGAATAATATAAGCAATACACTGATTTAGCAAAAAGAAACATCTACTGAGCTATATTCTCTACCATTTGAAGAATAATTGTTTCTATAGAATTTCCACTGTAGTGCCAAAAGTATTCACTCACCTATCCAAATCAGTTCCAACCACTTCCATGGCCACAGGTGTATAAAATCCAGCACCTAGACAGTCTAGTGACTTCAGTTCCTAATATTTTTCACCTAGAATTGAATATGTTGATAATTTCATCATGTAAGACAAGATTTAACTTTATTTTCATGAGATTTTGATCTTTTCTTTTTAGTCTCAACATAATTTAGCCTCTCACTCACAGTGCACATGCTTGTCAGAGTCAGATGTATTAAGGACTGTTCTAGAATATAATAAATACCCTTTATACCTTGCACTATGTATAATGAAATCTTACTGTAGCCTCACCAGTTTCCTTGTGTTATGCTCAGGATATCTGGCCTTTCACCACTAACTATGTCTCTATATTTTGGCTCACCTATATGCTACGTCATGTCTTCCTCCATTAACTCAATGGAAGGGAACACTGATGAAAGCAGTTTTTCTGCTCTTAAGAAAAGTATGTCCGTCCTACAGATCAATAACACCTCTGATCCAAGTTTGATACCTCTTCATATTATCTACACAGTGAATCAGCAAACCTGAAGACAGACAAAGCAGATAAGACCAACATTCCCAGAGAGAACATGTCTCTGCCTTCCAACATGCAGCTCAATGACCTCAGCACTCTGAGGAAAGGTAAGAACTTCCTCCAGTAAAGGAATGTCCAAAAATATTTAGCAGTATAGTGCCTTGCAAAAGTATTGATATCATTTGAAAAATGCCAAATTTTGTCCAATAACAACAACAAACTTCATTTTTGTGTTTTTTGCTTATCTTATGTGATCAACTAAAAGAAAGTAGCACAGGATTGTGAAGTGGAAGGAAAAAGAGAAAGAGCTTAAGAGCAAACAGCATCATGAAGACCAAGGAACACAGCAGACAGGTCAACGAGAAAGTTGTGGAGAAGTTTAAAGCTGCACAATGTTATAAAATATTATGATTTATAATATCTCACAGAGCTCTGTTCAATGCATCATCCAAAAATAAAAAGAGCATAGCACATGGGCAAACCTACTAAGACATGGCCGTCCAGCGAGAATGACAAAAGAAGCAGTAATCAGAGAAGCAGCCAAGAGCTTCACAATAACTAGAGATGTGTGACATATTGACATTAACATCGGTATGTTTGTCATTTTTTAACATATCAGTATCTGCCAATAAGTAAAACTGGGCTGATATTAACAACCCATGTTTACGGTATATCCATCTTGTTGCTGTTTATATATCTGTTTCAGTAGGGGGAGGGGAGAGGGTTGACCATGTGGTATTGTTTGGGCCTGTGACAATGATAGTGATGCAGTGTAGGATGCATGCAAAACATTGCAGCCAACTAAAACTGCACAATGACTTGAACCAATCTCTGCCATAAAATATGGTGGCAGCAGCATCATGCTTTGGGAGATGCAATAGGGACAAGGAAACTGGACAGAGCCAATAAGATGGATGCAGCTGAATGTAGGTCCATCCTGGAGAAACCCTGTAAGACCTGCAAAAGAAATGAAACTGGAGCAGAGGTTCACCTTGAAGAGACGCACCTGTTTTAGAACGGCCTAACCAAAGTCCAGACCTAAATAACAACCAGGAGTATGTACCAAGATGTGAAAATTGCTATTGTCAGATACTCTCCATCCAGTTTGAATTTTAAATATTTTGCAAAAGAAAAAAAATTTCTTTAGGTGCACAAAACTGGAAGAAGCACACCTTAAAAACTTGCAAACTTTCTGTAATTGTAAGAAAAAATTGTTATACAAGGTTTTAACTCTGGGGAGCTAAATATGAATACACTTTTAATTTTTTTACTGAAAACCCCCCCACAAAAAACATGTCTCACACTCATGTCCCAGTTTATGTTGGTCCGTGATATAGAATCCCAAGAAATACATTGAAATTTGTGGCTGTGATGTAACAAAATAGGAAAAACATGAAGAGATATGATGACTTTTGCCTGGCACTATACCTGAAGTTCAACTCATGAAGCGCTGTGTGTGACTTAGATTACTAACCTAAAAATACAGTGAGCCATGGGTGAATATTAAAAATTATGAAAACAAGACAGCAAAAAGTGAGTTGATTTATTAAGTATTATTCCCACACAGTTACAAGGAATTACATGCCTCCTATTGGACTTACAAACTATTCTGTAACACACACTAACAGAACTCCATACAGCATCCCTACTTTTAAGTCAGGATCACATTTACATGTAGTTCATATATCAGCATGACAAACTTGCTGATATATGAGTTCAACATATACAAGTTCAAACTTGTATATGTTTGAACTTGTATATTCAAACATATACAAGTTTGAATATGTGGCTATAAATATATAATGCTCAATAAATGTCTGTACTCAAAGAAAATGAGGACTGGACATGAGAGTGGAAAAGAAACAAAAGTGACTGTATAGTTATGATTTTCTTCATGAAATCATGCTTTCTTCAAACTATCCTGCAACTAATGCAAGGTTTTGTTTTGTTTTTTCTGTGTTGCTCTGCATCCCCTTCTTATAGCTCGAGAAGCCGCCCAGCACAACAGTGTGGGAGAGGAGAAGAAAGAGGAAGAGGAGGAGGAAGATTTGTCTTTAGCCTACGCAGCAAGAGGTCAAAGAAATACCTTCTGAACCTGTGCTGCTTTTTCAATTATTTATACCTAGTGTTGTGGCTTATTTATGTTTTTTTTTTTAATCTTTTTTTCTGTGGTGCTTCCAGGTTTTGCCAGGTATCCGATGGTGGGATACATCTATAAGGTGAACAGCACAAGCAGCGAAGAAATCTGGCTCTGACGGACGTTTAAGTAACACTCAAACTGTTTGTTGCATGCATAACTACACCTAAGAATGCAGTAGTTTGGGAGAAAACACGAAGCAGCGCCCACTTGGCAAATCAACCACCAATCAGTCACCTTCAAGCTGGAAACAAAGCTCAGAGACCACCTCGATTTCTGAGACTGTTCTTCAAATCCACAAACCATACCTGTGAATGTTTGTCATACAGTAAATCAGGTACTCAAGTGTCTGTACTGCTGTTGTCTCATCAAGGCAAAGTCTGTCATATGATTTTCTGTAACCACTTTCTCATGATGTTCTTCCTTGTTGCATTAATGGAATGCATTTAATGTTTTCTGCTGAAATCAGAATGTTTATTTGGACAAATATAATCTGAAAATGTTGGTGCACAATTACAGAGTATAGAACTGTTTATGGACTTGCCACATGTCTCGTCCTGTATATTTGTATGCATATGTGTATAAAAGAGGCGGAGTCTAATAAAAGTATTATTGAGATTGTATCTAAGGAAATAATGAACATGCTGTGGTTTTACTTTGCAATCACCAGGGGGCGCTCTGGAGCGGTATAAAAGATGGTAATTATGGGTTGTGCACTGTGCGAGTTATGTGCATTTTTTTCAACAGCGTATTAGCAGAAAGTGCCAGTTTTTGGTGTTTAGTGAAATGAAACGATCCACTTTGTTTTTCTAACACAGGTGCAGGAGAGGATGGAAATGGATATAAATGTGTGTGTGTGTGTGTGTGTGTGTGTGTGTGTGTGTGTGTGTGTGTGCGCATGCCAGGTGTTTGCTCTGGGTCACAGGTTGCTGTGGTTTTTCTGCAAACAGGAAGCAGACTTATGCTGTGGGAGCATGCCTTTGCTCTCTTTATGTTTCTGCTGCAGCTCCTGTCTTCAACAGGGAATGCAGACTGTCACACATGATGGGGAAAAACTTCCCAATGTATAGGGGAGATTGAAATATTCATGTAAACAGTATCACTGTGTTAGTTTCTTTGTTTCCCCAAATTTAGTGACTCATTTTCAGGACATTTCACCAAGTAACACACAGCATTTAGTATGATATTTTTACTCCCTGACTTCCTCAGATCTTTAAAAAAAGAATAAATAATTGGCAAGTGGAGGAAAAAAAATAGGTGTTTCCAAGAGTTACTTGTATTTTCCCTCATGAGTATCAAATACTAGCTCATGTCTGAGGAGTGAATGAACAAAATCAGTTAGACTAAATGTGGTTCTATTCAAACAAACAAACAAAACAGAATCAGTTAAACCATGTAGTATTAATAGCCACAAACAGTTTTCCAGTGTCTCATGTGCTGATGGTAAAATGCATGGTGCCATGATGGAGAGTTTCAGATAAAATCAACAAACCCTGATGAGGCTGTCAAACCAATCACAATGACTTCCTTTTCCATCTCAAACAAACAGACGGAGATACTCCTTTCCGACTGCAGGCAGAAACTCAATCTTTCAACAACCAAGACCCAGGACTTCAGTAGTGCAAGGTTAATATTTTTACTTCATTTTTTTGTCAAAATTACACAGCATTATTTTTATATTTTTATTAACGTCATGTTTTATGTGTGTGCTCTTGGTAAAAGTCGGATTAGAGTATTATTTACTAATTTTTCTTAATCTAAAACCAGCTAAAACTAAAGCAAAAGTAAGGTCTTGATTGACCAATTAAAATATTAACCTGCTAACAGCGACAAAATGTTGTTTTTAATTCTCTGTTAATCTTTAAAAAAAGATTTGATGTTAAGTAAAATGAAATGGTTGACGAGAATCAGAAAATGGCAGCCTTCCGGTTTTTTTGTAGTGTGCTTGCTGATGCCTGTGTGTTTCCTTCAGTCATCAGAAACGCATCCAGGAGGTAAAACACAATGAAATATCAGCTCTTGATTCTTTGGATTCTGGCAGGTAGGCTGGTTTTCTTACCTGTTATAACCAAATTTTAAAATCATACAATGTCCGCGATGACGGTTTTATTTTCTGCATGTCTCAAGATATTACCTCTGTTTAGATTTGGACCAGTCTTGCCATTCTGACTTATCTCCAGGTCCTGCTTTAAAAAAATCTTTTAAGATATTGCCACCACCGTTCTCCACATTACTATGAAGACAGTGTTGTTTCATAATGAACAGGTCTGGCACCCTCCCTTTCTGTGAATTGAAGCCAGATTTATTTATTTATTTATTTTTTAATGTGACCAGAGTAGCTGCATGTTTCAGGTCTTTCTTACAATTATACTTCTGAATTCTATATTAACATTTCTGTCTGTTTAGCATTGGCTGATTTTTTTTTTTTTTTTGGTAATTGAAGGCCATCTTTTTATAGTCAATACCTTTCTGTATTGACTAACTGTATGAACAGACTTTCAAGAGTACATGTGACTCGTCTGATAAACCTCTGAGTCAGGATTGAGGTTGGGGCCCTATTCTAATACAGCCAAAGAAAATCCAATAGAAACTTTAATTTTTACTCCTGCAGAACATGATATCTGACCTTGGTGACTTGATAGACGAATATAAACATGCTAAAAATATTTCATGTTTATACTGTAAATATTCAGCCTTGAACTTTTAGCGATCAGGATACCGCTCCAATTTAGCACTCTCTCTCTCACATCCTATTATTAAACATTTTAAACCATAATTAGATGGCAACTTTACATTCTTATTGTTCATTATCATTGTGTGAGCAAACAGTGGACTAATTTCAATAAATATTTCATTATATTTCTTTTTAAACATCTCGTGCAGGATTTGTCAGCTGTCAAAATAAAGATCAAGAGCAAAGTAAGAGCACTATTCTGACGAAGAGTACATACTTTACACATTAATAGGATCTAAAAAAAAGTACTTAAAGAATTGATTTGTGCCCCAGCTTATGCTTTACTCAGTGTTTCTTTTTCTTACGCAGAAAATGAAGTTAAGGTGGAAGAGATTGGAGATGGACTTAAGTTGACATGTAACAACAAGGTGGAAATTAAGCGTGGTAAGAAAGATATTAAAGGTGGGATAGTATCCTACCATGATGACAACACCGGGGAATACCAGTGTGATGAAAATTCAAAAATCTTTGTGAAATTTCGAAGTAAGTTCTGATGCAATTTTTTTTTTCTTTTATCAAGTATTTCTTAGACCACAATTTTTAGATCCGTTTGCAACCAACAATAATTAGCCTCATGAAATGTGTAAAAATAGAAATGCTTAAGAAACTGTTTATTTTTCCACAGCGTGTGACAACTGCGTAGAGCTTGATACCTCCTCCATCGTGGGCCTAGCAGTCGGAGACGTGGTGGCTACTATTGTGGTTGGAGTGGCAGTCTATCTGATCGCTTCTCAAGCTCGGGCTGGTCAAGTCAAACCTACCAAGAAAAGTAAAAGTCTGTCCGTCTGTCTGCCTGCTTGCCTGTTTCTACCTCTTTGCATAAATTAACAAATCTCAGGTTTCTTTTTCAGAAAGCAAGTATTTATTATAAAAACAACTATTAATTTTTTTTTACATTTAACAGGTTCACATGCCTGGATTTTCGGACACAAGAAAATGAGATCGGGATAAATCTTTTCAAAACTTTTCTACCAATGTGATATTTGTTATGGACAATTCAACTGAGAAGCAAATCAATCTGTTAAAGCTTGAAAAAGCTGCAACAACTAGGTTCTATAAGTTCTCACACCTTTAAACTAAAACTTTGTTGAACCACCTTGTGTTCGAGTTCAGCCTTTGGTCTTTGTTTGTTGATGATTGTCAGACTCCAGGATCCTGAACTGACAATATTGGCAAATTCTATCTTGCCAAAACTCTCCAAATCTATTAGATTGTGAGGATATCGCTTGTCCACAGCCCTCTTTGGGTAATTTTATATCAGAGTAAGTTATGCAATCTGGTTAAACTATTATTTTCTTCAAATGAAGTCATTCTTTTGTTGGTTTGACTGTATATTGGATCCAAGGTGATTTAAGAATGTCCATGATTTCATCCACCTTGACAAAATCTTGTTTCATCCAAAAGCAAGTAATCCTAGAGCTGCTATCACCATGTCTTATAATATTGGTGTCCTTTTGGTAATGTGCTTTGTTTTGTGTGCCATACTTACCTTAAGAATCAGTGGCATGCACAGACATTTTAGGGGGCAAATGCTGAAGTGGAATAAAAAGGCACCTTGTGCAGCACACGGAACCACTGGCTGTCTTAGTAGAGTCAGATTTATTACAGGCGTAGCTTGAACATCATGTATATGTACCTATTTCAAATCCGTAGCCATATGCTGTCTGATGCAGACGTTTAATAATGTCCACCTGGGAAAAAAATCCACTCAAAACAAAGGTGCATTTTAAGTGGATTTTATGATATTCTTAGGATTAATAAAACAACATTTAATCTACCTTGATTAAAAGGTAGAATACTGACTCACAGCCAGCCTTTAAGCTGAACTTTCTGAGTTAAATTTGAAACTTACATTGCCCTTAATTTTTTTTTTTCTTTTTACATATTGAGCACCATGTGTTTGTCTTGGCTACATCTACTCAGTGAAGTTTATTTATCTTAGCACATTTTAGCAACAAAGTTGTTCAAAGTGCTTTACTGGGTAAAAAAACCCCACAAAAATAGTTATGTTGTGAACAGCAAACAAGCAGCAAACATTACATTTTCTCAAATGCCATCATTAAAATCATCAAGAGTAATGTTCATCAAATATTGAATGAAGACTAGAATTAATCATTGTTCCAGTTATTATTATTCAAAGGCAACTCTGAACCGGTGGCCTTTTAGCCTTGATTTAAAGGAACTCAGTGTTTTGGCTGTTTTGCCATTTTATGGAAATTTGAACCAGATGAGTGGTCTGGAAGGTTGATACAATAACAACAGATAATCATTTTGGTGCAAAGCACCAAAATACGTTATGTGGAACATGATCAGTATTAACAAGAAATTTCTGCAACTCTGGTGTTATTGTCAGGCTATAGCCAGTCTCCTCAACCAATTACTTCTCATTTAATCTAATAAAGAGAAACATCCAGTTTAAGTAATGTTACTTGGAATGGAAGCACATGTGGTTCCATGTGCTTCCAGTTATTTGATGACGGCCTTTATTGTTTTTGGTACCATTGTACAAAGAGGCCATCTTAATCTTTTTTAATCTGTGTACAAACTGTAGCTTTAACAGAGGATGCAAATGTCAGAAAAATCCTGCTCGGAAAGCTGAACTTTCTGATTGATCACTTTCACGATATGTAATGATAGGTGTGTCCCAAGACAAACAACGCTGAAACTGAATGAGAAGGTATTTCAACAAAGTGTTAGTTTATAAGTGTGCACACACAGGTTATAATTGTTACAAAATCTGCTTTTTTCTGTAAATTGTCCTGAGTCATTAAGATTGAAAGTTATATCCTTAGGTCATCTGTACTTTTCTGAATGTTCAGAAATGTATGAGTTGGGTTTCTTTATTAGCAATCGGCTACTTTGTGTACTCGTATTGTGCCACAAAGATAAAGAATTTTCTGGTGGTTTTGCACACTCCAGTAAAAGTTAAGCAAGATAAATATTCTATAGAAAAGATCTAATAGAATGTTATTTAATTTAAAATGAGTAATTTAGTGCATATTCTTGCCAGTGATAGGGGACCTAAATAAACAGATTTCAAAGAAGCTGAGTACTATGCCGAGTCATTGCATGCTGGAGTTGTTAATGCTTTTTTCACTTTTCTATACATAAATTAAACTATCTGCAATTCTTAAGTCTCTTAAGGAGGATAAAATATTAATTCCAGGAGTGACAGCATAATTATGAACCTCATCCGTGTTTTGAAAAAAACAGTAATTAAATGTAAACATGCCTTCAGTGTTAATTTAGGCCCATACACATTAATATTGTAAAATGTAATTTTATATCTTATACAAGTTTTGTCAGATTAGACGTTTCTACTGTTTTGTCATCATTATAATCTCCTCCTTAGGGTCCGATAAACAGAATCTGATTCGTAATGAAGTGCCAGGCGAAAGCAGCTACCAGGTAAGCTAATTTATTACCTCATATCAAAAGGATTTTTAAATTATCCTGCCTATCAGTAATCTCTATGTTCTTAATTCACTCTGGCCTTTACTGTTTCAGCCTCTGAGATACAAGAAAGGAGACAAAGCTGAATATGATGTACTCAACAGAAAGTAGAAAGAGATCTAGGCTAACACTCGACTGCAAAACAAACTTCTACTGGAAACAACATCTGGTTCTTCACCCTGAGTCTCCATGAGGACAGTGTTATATGTGTACAGCCTGTTCTGTCCTCTAAACTGATGTAATTTGTTGTGCTTGGCATTTTCTTTTGAAAATATTGTCTACTTCTCATTTATGATTCTTTGAAAATAGGTCTCTTTCTGACTGTTTGGCTGCAGCTGTTTTTTATGAACTCGGTATATCAACTTTTGTAGAATACTTAAAAGCATGTTGATTTTTTCATGAATGATATTATAATGGATGCTTGTTTTTTTATTTTCATATTTCAGAATAAAACTTGATTAATAAAACAATCTGTTTCTAATTTGTAGAAGTTAAAATCATTGCTTATTCTGCCTGAATAAGGTAAATATTTGTGAAGTATTAAGTATACCAATATTGTATTATTTTAGATGTATATTAATGTTTATTGTTAGACTGAAAGAAACAGGAAAGAAGAATTCACTCTTTTTTGTTCAATTACATGTTTTACAATGCCTTGCTAAATGATTCTTCATAGCTTTCTTTTAAAAATGGTTTTCTTCTTGCCACTCTTATGTAAAGTAAAGAATAAAAATAACCTTTATTGTCCCTCAGTGGGGGAATTCAGGTGTACAAGCAGCAAAGTGACAGGCAAGTTGAAGCATTCACATTCACACAAGAGTAAAAATATGAAAACAAAACCTAGAATAACATCCTGTACAGTAAGGGCAAATTTACAGCATAAAAAAACACTGTTCAGTTATTAAAAGTGGCATACTCTGATTAAAAGAAATGTGCAACTGAGAGGGATAATTTTGGAAATATAAAAATGTGCAAATTATTGTCCACGAAAATAAAAACGGACTACTTACAAGAAGTGAAAAAACTGTACAGGGATTTGCAAATGCCAGTAGGAATGTTATTTGAAATAAGAAAAACTGCAAATACCAGCAGGGATGTAAATACTTATTGAGTTTGTTGAGAGCAGTGATGGTTACGAGTCTAATAGCTGCTGGGAGGAAGGACCTATGATCATGCTTCTTTGTGCACTTAGGATGCAGCATTTTGTCACTGAAGGAGCTCTCCGGCTCAGCAAGAGTTTCATGCATTGGGGGGAAGACATTGTCCAACAGTGATGTTATTTTAGCCAAAAGTCTTCTATCTCCCAAAACCTGCACTGGGATGAGGGAACATCCTAGGACAGAGCTGGCGTTCCTGATGAGTTTATCCAACCACTTCCTCTCAGCTGCAGATAAGTAGCTACTCCAATACACTTTGGAAACCATATTATTTTTCTCTCTTCATTTTAGTATCATGTCTTATTGATCTATTATATAAAATCTCAGAAATAAACTGAAGATTGTTGTTATAATCTAACAAAGTGTGAAACAACTTTAAGTCATATAAATACTTGCAAGGCTTTGTATTTTCTTGAGAAGTCTTGATGGTAATTGTTCCAGCTTTGTTAGAGGACTCTTTAACCATTCTTTCTGACTGTAATATTTGTTATTGTGCTTGAAAATATGGTGTTTGAACTTAAGTAAGGTATAGTATGTCCTGCTGAAATACCCACGTAATGTTTTCACAATTTGTTATGCAGAAAAGGTGCTGAATAACCTAAACTAAAAGTAAATTTTAGATATAAATATGCTGAATGCAGAGGAACAACCTGGAAGAAGAAATTATCTATGCCGTGGCTGCTTTTTGCAAACAGCTCTGTATAAGTCAAGTCAAGTCAAGTGTATTTGTACAGCACATTTCAGCAGCAAGGCAGTTCAAAGTGCTTTATATCATAAAACATCAATCAAGTATACAGCAAAATAATCAAAACATCAAAATCATTGAGCAAAATCATCAAAATTATCTAGCAAATACACATGAAAATCATCAAAATCATCGGCAAAAACATTGATCAATGATTCACTTACTTTATTTAACTGATTTACATTCAAACTTCCACCCTTTGGAGAACTAAGCTAATCTTACCCGGATTTGTTTGCAGATTTATGGTCCAGACTACTAATCAAAGGCAGCTCTAAACAGGTGGGTTTTCAGCCTTGATTTAAAGGAATTTAGTGTTTCGGCTGCTTTGCAGTGGTTCAATCAGATTGAAGTTTAAAGAGGTCGTTCAGATGTGTGGGGTCTGCAGAGATGTAAGCTGCCTGTTTCCTGGTGGTAGACCTATATGAGTGGTGAACAGATGAAGGATCATCGCCAATTATGTCTACAAACCTAGCTGTGCTCTATTTTGTGGCTAGACAAAAACCAGACATTAATAGAAGAGCACAAGACACAATGAACTATTATGTTTAGAAGATGATCATTATCCTGCTTCTGTGGTATGATAATTGTCTTAAGTTGTCACATGAAATGCAACCTCTGCTGGACCTTCTTCTGGACAGTGTCTATGTGTAAGGACCACTTGAGATTCAGAGAGAAGGTGATTCCTAAAAATCTGAACTGCCCCACAGTTGACACTGTGTTGATAAAAATGATCAAAAGGTTGTGTGGGGGACAATATCTGGAAGATAAGTCCTCTCCACAGTTTAGTTTGGCTCCAGGTGGTTCTTATTATATCAGTGGACCAGCTGATCCACCTCTCGTCTGTACACAGACTCATGATTGTCCTGGATCAGACCAGTGACAGTGGTGTTGTCCACAAATCTAATGACATTCAATTTGACCACATGATCTTCTCCCACACCTCCTCTGGATCATCCAGATTGTCACTAGCAGACTTGAGACAGGCTTGGCTTGAGCTGGGGGACCTTGCACATGTTGCAGGATTTTAATCAATGATGGCATAGTGTGTTAATAATGGTTACCTTTGAGACTGTGGTCCCAGCTCTCCTCAGGTCAGTGACATTTTCCTTCCATGTGGTTCTGGGGTAATCCCTCACCTTTCTCACGATATTTCACAATGTGAGATCTTGCATGGACCCCAGTATAAGGCAAACTGACAGTTATCTTTGTTTCTTTTTCTTTGTTGCCTTCTCACCAAGCTGTTTGCCTGTTGTCCATTAGACCATTCTAAACCTTGTGCAGGTCTAAGATATTGTCCTCAGTGTCCTTAGAAAGCTCTTTAATCTTTCCCAGTGGTAGAGAAGTTGGAGTCTGATTGACTGAGGTGTGTGGTCAGGTGTTTTTTTACCCAAGTAAGTTCAAACAGGTGCAGTTATTACAGGTAATATTACAGGTAATAACTGGAGAGGAGAGGAGGGATTCTTAAAGATGAGCTAATGGGTTTGTAAAAGCCAGAATTCCGGCTGGTTGGTAGGTGAGCAAATACTTCCTTCTTGCAAATATTCTGTCTTTCCCAGTTGAGATGTACCTATGATGAATATTACAGACCTCTCAATTCTTTGTAAGTGGGAAAATGTGATAAATTGGTGGTTTAACAAATGTTTATTTCATGCTATAAGATGCAAATTAATTATTTAAAAAAATTATACAATGTGGGGTGGCATGTGGTGTAGTGATAGAGTCGGTACCCCATATATGAAGGCTGTTGGTCCTCTACACAGCTATTCAGGGTTCATTTCCCAACGCCCATTCTCTCTCTCATGCCCATTTCCTGTCCTAGATGCTTCAATAAAGGCATCTAGTGAATCAAAAACCTTAAGAAAGTCATTCATCTCTCATAGTTGAGGTGTATCAATGGTTAAAATTACAAACCTCTCTATTCTTTGCTACAGCTGAAAAATGTGAACAACTGGTGATGTATCAAATTCTTATTTTTCCCTACGGTACACACGAGACAACCAACCCTGCGCTCACACTTAGACTCCTAACTGAATTTACAATCTCTAGTTTACCTAAACATGCAGGTTTTTGTTGAGTAGGAGGAAACCAGTCTCTGGAAGAAAAAAAAATTCAACATATCTATCAGCCTGGTAACAAGGGATCTTTTGTTTTTTTAACCTGGAAGTGAGAAATGGACCTTTAGAGCTGGGTATAGCGGAGCTGTACCAGCCCTGATCACCACACACAACACACACACACACACCCACACACACCTGAGCCAAACTTCTACCTTACAGCATGGACACACGCATTTTTATGACAGCACACATGTACTTTGAACACTAGTGTCTACACTGGTGCACGGATGTTCTCTCACACAGGCAGATGAGCAGATGTAGGTCTGTGTGTGGGAGCGGTTTGTCTTGACACAGTCTCATAGAAGAAACCATCGTTTACACTTCTACACTGTCACACACAAAAAACAGCAGATGTAAATGAAGATAACTGAGCAGTAAGAGGTGGAGTGTTTCCACAAAGCAATTCAACTCGGAGCTGCTTTACAGTAAATGCAGTGATCAATAATAATCTACATGAAGATGAGCTATTGCATCACATTTCATGCTTTCATTTCCATTTAATATAACTGCTCTGTGTCACTGCTGGGAAGAACAAACAGAAGACGTAAACATTATATGACACAACCTTTCCATTCTGTGTCTGATAATGTGAAATATATAGAAAGACCTGTTGAATGTTTCCATCACGTCTGTCTTACTTGAGAGAAGAAGAGAGACGAAGAAACACTGGTGGTGATTGTGTGTTTTTTAGGTTGTGTGCTGCGGATATGACCTGCGGATTTGAAACCACTTCATGAATCACACACAGTTGAGAATCTGTTGAGCCATCGCAGTATTTTTATCCATCCAAACACAGAAGAAAAATGAGAAGAGGTTTATATGTGTTTATTTTCAGTTGGATACATTACAATGTTAGAAACATAAAGACATCTGAGTGAAATCAGCCAAACAAAAAGGTGATCCAAATGACTGACAAGAATTCACCAGGACCAATGTTAGCACAGAGACAAAAAACAGTTTGATGAGTTTGATCATACAAAAGTGAGATATATATTTTGAAGCTAATAAAAAGTTTGAATACTCAAAGGAGTATATACATATACACATGAAAAGGATCTCACCTGAGACACTGGTAAGATATTAACTACAAATTTATGATCCCTGCCTTTGGTTCTACTGTTACGTGCTCTGTCAATTCTATTTCGAGATCTTTATAAACAACATTCAAGAGAAAAACTGTTTAAATAACATTTTTTTTGTATATTTCAGCATGGTCACAGTTATTACATGTAGGCTACAACAGAAATAAAAGACTAAACTTACCAAACATATATGGACTTGCAGATTGCTGTACGGTTAATGTTAGTGAAAAAGCCTCCCGATAATAATTGAATCTATCATGGTAAACGTTGATCTTTGCAAACCCAAATAAGGGGCAGGATGATGGAATTGTTACTGATGCTGTTTAAACATTTTTTTTATGTTGTAATGAGCAGATCAGTAGGTATTAGTATGTATGAAATGGGATTAATGTAATTATGTAATTATTTAATGCAATTATTATTTTCCTACTAAAGCAGTATTTGTATTTGCGAGGTTCTGAGTTTGGGCTGATGACCAGATATAAAATGACTGATTAATTTTTAAGTACGTTATCGCTACTTTTGCCATTATCTCAATAATATCACAAAATATCCAGATTAAATTTTAAATTTGTGTTCTACTATAGGCATATCAGTTGTTTATTCGGTAATACTTTACTTCTCCCAACAATTACTGTGTGTACTTTGTTTCTAAAGGAAAAAAAAAAAAAGCTGAAAACTTAAATTTTCACATGCACCACCAAGGCAACAAGTTTAGAATATGCATACAAATTGTGACATGACCATCTAATCAGCAACAAATCAGAAATCAAGAAATTAATGTGTTTGGATGGTTAAAAACACCTTACAATAAGTTGTCAAAAAAATGGTGTCAGATCATCTCTTGAATTCATTGGCTGTGCTATGCTATATTTTATCATACTAAACATACATGAACATACGTGAGTAGTTCTATTATTGGAGTGAGACTAAATTCAAACCTGCACAATCCAGTGATTACATGTTACTACGAACATTATTGATTCTCCCATGTGTTTTTCCAAGTGTAACTGCCAATGACATGTATCTATTCCGGTCCTGTTCACCATACCAGTGTTCATAGTAGAATAAGTGTCCGATGATAGGGTGTGAACGTTGAGTGACTGTCAAAACACAAACAAAATAGTTTTTTCATGAGAAACTTGGAGCATTTGTCAACACCAGATTTCTAGTTGCTGATAGTGTCTGTTATATATTTTACTGTTCTTAAAAACTTGATAAATTTCTTAGTGAATCAAAAAACATTCAAAATTGTTCTGTTTGTTGTCCAAAATTATCAAATCCACCTCTGGAACAGTTTTGAGTACCTACCTCATAATCAGGAGATGGGACTGGTGGACCCCGACTTCCTGTTTTGGGATTTGCTGGACAACAGGGAGAGAATAAATGTGATCAATTTTCTTTATGTACACAAATAATGTTTCCAGAGCTGATCTAATCTAACCCACAAGTGAGGTCTTACTTTTAGTGGGTTTGGCGGGCTGTCTGAGCTTTCTCTTGGAGCACTTGTAGATTATCATCATTATAACCGCTGTACCAAATAGATCTGCGATGATGATCACCAGGAATAACTTACCATCAGTTCAAAGCAGTTTTCACAGGCTGGAGGAGAAAAATGGAGCAGGTTGAATGAGACTTAGATAAGTAACCAACATGAAGATAATCTATGTTTTTAAAACATTTATACTCACCTCTTCCCTTGATGTACATGATGTATGAAGTTGACTCCTTT
Source organism: Anableps anableps (assembly GCA_014839685.1). Classification (NCBI taxonomy): domain Eukaryota; kingdom Metazoa; phylum Chordata; class Actinopteri; order Cyprinodontiformes; family Anablepidae; genus Anableps; species Anableps anableps. The sequence goes on along the minus strand of CM026068.1, from coordinate 28,517,403 downwards.
TTACATATGTATTGACTTGTTGTTTGTATTCAAATTCATATGTGGGCGTCCCGTTAGAAACGTTATTTCCAGTAGTGTCATGAATTACATGATCATCTGGACACTTCGCGGTGACATTCGTCCCCGGATTTAACATCTCCTTTGAACACCAAGAGACATTTCTCACATAACTTCAGATAGCTTAGAGTGATAAATAAACCTGTTCAGCAAAGTACTGATACGTAGCAAGAAAATATATTGCAGAAATTATAAACATCAATTTCAGAGTTTGAGAAATGCCTTTGAATATTCAAGCAAACATATAGTTTACTGACAGAAGATATATTCTCTCAGATAAAAAAGTGGGCATTTAAACATTTTCAGTTAAAGGCTTGAAGCAGCATAATGTAGTCCTGTTTACATATTTACTGTTTCAGTCTTCACTGTGTTGCGAACATCGAGCACGACGACAAACACGGCTTGAAACACCAGTGTGAGGCATTTTATCACACAAGCTTCTTAAGTTTTTCTTGAATGTTCTAAATTTTCAATGAAATTGTTAACTGTTTCCTAAAAGATTGGAAGAACACCCAAAACAGTCTTTCAAAAAGATGCTAGAATTCAAAATGGAGCTGGTGGTTCTCTCCCTCACGGTCGACCTAGTGCACACTCATAGACTCACCACCACACACACACCACACACACACACACACACACAACACCACACACACACACACACACCCATCCCACAGGAAGTATATCTTTTGTTCAAGATGAATTCACAGTTAAACCTCAAAAATGAAGTCAAACTACAGTACACTGTGGGAAGAGACTTGTGTTTTATTCCTGATTTAATCCAGATCAAGAACTTTGGAGAAGGAAGAAGCTGAAACAACGGAACCAAATGAATGATATGATAGTTTCAATATAGATTAGTATGAAGAATCACCATATTCTGCTATGGTCTATCGTATCATTTCTATCGTATCTGCTGCTTGGTCAGCAATTATGATCCCATGTACTTTTGGATTACTTTTTTCTGAGTTTTATATTTATCTTGGCCTTAGCATCCCTTCCTGTTTTCTGTAAGACCCTCAGTTATTTCCATTATTAAATCCTTCATTCCAAACTCCATCGTGTCCCTGCCTGTGCTAATCAATAACCTTCATACATAACAACAGCACCTTTTAAAATTTTAAGTAAAATTAGTTATTTTTAGTCCAGCTGCTTGCCACCAGATTACATCCTCATCCGGGATGATCCTCATCCACAAAAGTAAAATGCAACTTTGCAGAAAAAATTATAACACAGCACAAACTTTGGATCCATCGTTACATTGTCTTCAGTATCAGTAATATTTCAGATGCATAATTTGTCCTTCTTTGACTCATTCTAATATTTTTAGAACACTCTTGCTGTATTCCATGTTTCTTAATTTTGTCAGAAAAATTAGCTTATGATTGAAATCAAATAATTACCAGTTTCCATTAGAAAATATAATTTATATAATGTCTAAAGAGCATAAACAGTGCAGCCCCACTTTTAGAAGCTTTCTGAACACATAAGTGCACATTTCTTGTGTGGTAATGCTCCTGCAATCACATTGGCTTTGGCTGTTATTCATGACAAGTTAATAAAATACATTATATTTGTACAGGTCTGCCACCTAGTGGTTCACTCCAGTATGAGTCATTGTCTTGCACTGAGTAAAGTCAAGAAGATCCCTGTATTTGCAATGAGAGCGCATTAGAACTATCAGCAATAACACCAGCTTTGTGAATGAATAAAGGGGAAGTAGCTAAAGATCAGTGTTCTTGTAAATATATGATTTTATTACTTTCACATAGATCAGTTTCAAAAGCCAAAACAAACAAAAAGCAAGAAAATAAAAAAACAACTTTTTATTGCAATAAATCTATGTTAGATGTAAGATAAAATATCTAATAGCAGTCAATGATATTATGAAGCTATAAAACAAAACATAAAAACCTACAATAACAAATCCAAGTAAAATCTACTTTATTTTAATGTTAAAATATGAAGGACAAATATTCTATGAATTGTTAATGTCATTTTTAATCATGGAAAATAGTTTGAGAATAAATCAAAATTCCAGCCTAACCAGTAAAATGATAAAAAGTTGTAAGTGGTACTTTGGATCATCTTTACTATCTGTCTGTTGTTTGAGATCCGATTGCATATATTTAAAATAATTTAAATTAAAATCTGTCTGTTATTTCACACCTATATCCATCAAGTGTTTAGACTGATGCACTTTGCACAGCCATTTTGGACAGGCTGAAGTTGGCCATCGGCCATCCAATTAAAAGTAATGGAGCTAATTACTTTTCAGCATTTTATTGCTGTGGAATAAAAAGATCCCAGATAGATGCTGGAATAGCCTTTCTGTAATGTTTTTCCTTCTCAAATGTTAAAATGTTTTGATTTTAGGCATGTTTTGTTTTGACAGGAAAATTCTTTTATATATGCCTATAATGCACAAGACAGAATTAAGCTACTGGGATCTGAAATTAAATGAAGACCAGCATTACAACATTTTTTGCAAATTGCTAATTCCGTTTTTTTCACCTTACCATATAGATATGCTCAACCGATTAAACGAAAACCACTGATTATGCATGTGTTTGTATCTGGCTAGATTTTTGCAATTTGTCATAATCTATATTTTTGTATATCTTGCCCAAGTCACTTTTGTAATTACAATTATTAATCTTACTGACTCTTATTCCTGGGGTAGGAAAACAAACCTGAAGTGACAATTAAATACAACAGCTATTTTTGGTATATTCCAATGAAAAGGAGAAAACAATAAATACATCGTTTTAAAAATCAGGATAAATGGTCCAATATCTTAATATATCAGTGCAACAAATTATGTGTAGGTCATAGAAGATAAACTATCATTGTATAGAAACATTCAGATTTTTTATACAAAATTTTAACAACATCAAATCTAAAACAAAAAGGTCTGGTACTTTCACACTAACGGAGGCATCATTACTCATCTTGTAGATCAGTTTGTAAATGTTTGCCTTCTTCTGACCTTCCTGATGATGGGTCTCTATCCCGTCCTGTGCACCACAGTGGAGTAAGTTTCCGTTGATTGAGTGTTGGGGTTCAGTGACTGCCAAGACACAATCCAAACCCAACATTTTTAATAGGGGTAGGTTACAGTGTGCAAATAAAACAACAAATTATAGTAATACAAGAGTACCAAACAAAGAAGCAACTAAATAAATAAATAAGTTTAAATTGGCTTTCCAGTTTACACTAACTAACTAACTAACTAACTAACTAACTAACTCTACAAATAAATATTAAAATAAATTTTGTCACTAACTCCACACAAATCATCCAGTAAATAAATACATGCATAAAATAAACAATCAAGCACATAACTAACTATTAAAATAAATGTCATCAGCTAAGCACAAAACATTCAATAGATAAATAAATGCATGAATAAAACAAACAAATAAACAAGCAAAAAACGAGTAAAAACACTTTCAGTAGGTCATCCAAAACACACAAATGACTCGCTAAATAAAATTAAATAGAATATTTTACTTCATACTACGCATGTATGAAGGGGTGTTTATTCTAGTAAAGGAAACAGATTTCCATATTCTTTTTGCTTTCAGCTAACACAATAAAATTATGTGGAACCCGCTGAAAAGAAAAAAACATGTTAAGTCAGTTATTCATTTTTTTAGTTTTTGTAGTAATGTAGATCCTTCAGTTGATTCTAAATATTTTTCTTGAATGGAAATGAATCCTCAGTAAATTTTCAAGCGTTATAACTGATCACCATTATTTTCTAACAGCAGACATTTTCTGGTATAGACCACATTGGATTTTGACAATGAGCTCAATAATAAATCAGGGTGATAGGTATTTTTGCTGCTACTTCCTCTAAAAAAGAAATAAAGATAATAATAAAAAAAAAACAACCTTTGTTGTGCTGCAACAAAATATTATTTGTTTTATATATAACAATTTAATGAGAAACAAGCTGGTGCCAATAGAAATAATTGCTTCTCCCCTTATAAACTCTATTAGCTTTGTGCTGACTGAGCTCATTTATCATCAATTTTATGCATCCTAAACAATTTTATTGCTTTCTATTGAACGGAAGGTTTTTACTGCTTATGCGCATTTCACATAATCCCATTTATAAAAGAAATGCCCTTATGAAGTTGGTTAAACTAAACAATCTTTCTCTTGACTGTAGCTGTAGCTTTAAATCAGATGTACAGTAGGTGAGAGGGTTAATAAAAACTTCTCTCATCAAACACTTGGCAACAAAGTGTGTTTCTTACAGCACTGACATGATTTCAGTAGCCCTGCTCTGTTCTTGTATTAGTCTCACATATATGCGCCCTTTTGATGCTGGAGGCGCAGTGAGGAGGATTCTTCTCATTTTGATAGAAAAAAAAGCTTTTTTTTCTTGTACAAAAAAGCTTTAGATTGACAGATTTGATTAGACCATAGCAGACGACTATAATGGTGCTAATTTTAGATCAACAGGAAGAGAAAATTGGTTTAAGATAACAAATGCCTAATAAAACTGTCTTTTTGTAATACAGTTCCTGAAGACACCCACCTCATAGGCAGAAGACTGGTCTGGTCGAGGCCGACGTGCTTAAAGAAATAGAGATAATAAATATGAATTCATTAATACCAAAGATTTCGTTAGTAGTTGGGTTTCAAGGGGCAGAAATTGCTAAAAGATCTTAAGTTCATTCCTACCTCTCGGGGGTTGAACGGGTACATCTGGATGTTTCTTCTTGGTGAAAACGTAGATTATCCTCATCATAACTGCGGTCCAAATCACATCCACAAGAATCACCAGCATGAATGAAATACATCCATCAACCCCTCAAAGCAGTTTTCACAGGCTTGAGGAGAAAAGTGATCGGTCTCAAACAACAGCAAGGTCTGTACAAGCATAAAGGCCCTAAAAAAGGAAATCTGTTTTTACATACCTTTCCCTTTCACGTAGAAGAGATTATTTTACTCGAACCCCATTGTTGTTTGTGTACTGACAGAAATACTGTGCCTGGCCTTTAAACTGGGAATTCAAACGTTTTCGAAGAATTTTCAGTTTTTGTCTTATTCATCATGTTCCTTCTTGTGGACAGGTCAGAGTAACTTTGTCTCTCCAGAATGAGACTCCTCCTAATCAGAAAGACCATTAGTAAGCAGCTTTCTAATTATTTAAGTTCATAATGGTTTATATTAACTTTCGTTAACAAACTGCAATCTATCAAAGAAGCTAAAGGGTTTGAATGTGGGAAACACTGTATTTAGAGCTGGAATTTATATTTGTCCAACCTCCAAACAAATCATTGAACTATTTTAACACTACAGTGAAAAGCAAAATGTTGCAGGACTGGTGGATGCTTACCTTTTAGAGACCCCAACGTGGCTCCAACATCAGAAAGAACAACGAACACGGTCTGAATGCCCATCCTGCGTGTCCTCACTGGGGGTTCCTTATCCGTCTGGAGTTTGGATCAAATCAGTGAAAGTCTGAATTAGACTCAGCAGTCTGGTTAATGAGAGAATAAGTATCTCTCTCTCTCTCTCTCTCTCTCTCTCTCCGTGCTCTCCCACTGTGCACACTAATAAACTCACTAAAGACACACACATTTAGCCCTACAGGAAGTGTGTGTTTTTTCAAGATGATTTCACTGTTCATTGAAGTCAAACTGAAGTGAAGTGTGTAGAGAGAAACTGTTTGATTCCTGATTTTTTTTCCATATTAAAAAAAATCTGATTTTGAAGAAACAGAAATAAAAAAAAAAACTGATTTAGGTGAACCTCTAAACATGAATTATTGTTCAGGCAATTTAAGTCTTGAATATTTAATACAGAAACAAATTATCCCTCTAAGAATCAAGAACACACCTCAACAATTACAAGATAATATTAATTTATTTTATATGATAACTGTGCTAGAAGTACTGCAGGGTGACTTTTAATAAAGCAATAAATCACAAAGTAATGAACAAGATTTCTATGGGACATCCACCTGTTTAACATGATTAAGACAGTTAGAAGAGCATTTTTAGTTTTATCTTTCTTTAAGACTTACGAAAGAACATTATTTGATGCCCTTTATCCTCAGGAATTGTCTTCTGGGCCCTTATACTAACACACCACCAAATGTTATCTTTCAAGATGGAAATTTCGGCAGCACTAGCACCCCATATTTAACTGCGCTGGGAGCTCTTGGGTCACTGTCTCCAGGGTTGCAATTACAGAGACATTGATCTCCAGACCCTTTTTTCCCCTGCACTTTAAACGTTCAAACCACTGTCACGACATTGTTATTGCCCAACTAACACAACTCTGTTTATTTATATAGCACCACTTCAAAAATAAATGTCATATCAACGAACTGAACAAGAAAAAAAAACACGTCAAGTTCATGTCCATTTATAAAGGAATATGCAATAATCTCATATCAATATTACCCAGTCGTAGACTGATTGGATTTAATGACACAGTCTAGTCTAATATAGTTTATAAATCACATTTTGTCAGCAGATTACTATGTGAAGAAGGCCACATGGAGCAGGAATTCCTCATACTGAGGAAGCAGGTGGTGACAGTAGAAAGAACTGGCTCCACTTTAGCAGCACAGAGTTATACTGTATGAGACGCTAGCTTATTTAGGTGATACTTTGATACCTACTGGCAAATCAAAGCCAGGGTTATAAGAGATCTGTCAGCTACAGTTTTGAAAATTCATGTTTGGGACCTTCATGTGCTGTTCATTTTTGGGAAAAAAAAATGTATTCAGTGTGTTTGTATTCAAAGGTTGTATATTGTATTTATAATAATATCAGTATTTTTCCTACTGAAGGGTTTCTGAAAACATGTTTTTATATATGTGATATGTGATCCCAGAGAAAAGCTCTGTCTGCTTCACAATGAAGAACATTGACTTGATTTGATACTGTGCTAAATTGTGTACACTGTGATTTCTGTGGAAAATGCCATTAAAGATAAGGACTCATTAGGGATTTATAGTATTCAAATGTATCAAAATAAAGAAAGTATTCAGGCTTTGTGAATTATTTCATCAGTGTGTGGATGCATCGATGAGCTCCTGTGTCTACCAGAGCAAATAACAGGTAACAGTTAACTGCTCTGTGTCACTGCTGGGAAGAACAAACAGAAGACGTAAACATTATATGACACAACCTTTCCATTCTGTGTCTGATAATGTGAAATATATAGAAAGACCTGTTGAATGTTTCCATCACGTCTGTCTTACTTGAGAGAAGAAGAGAGACGAAGAAACACTGGTGGTGATTGTGTGTTTTTTAGGTTGTGTGCTGCGGATATGACCTGCGGATTTGAAACCACTTCATGAATCACACACAGTTGAGAATCTGTTGAGCCATCGCAGTATTTTTTTCCATCCAAACACAGAAAGAAAAATGAGAAGAGGTTTATATGTGTTTATTTCAGTTGGATACATTACAATGTTAGAAACATAAAGACATCTGAGTGAAATCAGCCAAACAAAAAGGTGATCCAAATGACTGACAAGAATTCACCAGGACCAATGTTAGCACAGAGACAAAAAACAGTTTGATGAGTTTGATCATACAAAAGTGAGATATATATTTTGAAGCTAATAAAAAGTTTGAATACTCAAAGGAGTATATACATATACACATGAAAAGGATCTCACCTGAGACACTGTAAGATATTAACTACAAATTTATGATCCCTGCCTTTGGTTCTACTGTTACGTGCTCTGTCAATTCTATTTCGAGATCTTTATAAACAACATTCAAGAGAAAACTGTTTAAACATTTTTTTTTGTATATTTCAGCATGGTCACAGTTATTACATGTAGGCTACAACAGAAATAAAAGACTAAACTTACCAAACATATATGGACTGCAGATTGCTTGTACGGTTTAATGTTAGTGAAAAAGCCTCCCGATAATAATTGAAATCTATCATGGTAAACGTTGATCTTTGCAAACCCAAATAAGGGGCAGGATGATGGAATTGTTACTGATGCTGTTTAAACATTTTTTTTATGTTTGTAATGAGCAGATCAGTAGGTATTAGTATGTATGAAAATGGGATTTAATGTAATTATGTAATTATTTAATGCAATTATTATTTTCCTACTAAAGCAGTATTTGTATTTGCGAGGTTCTGAGTTTGGGCTGATGACAGATATAAAATGACTGATTAATTTTTAAGTACGTTATCGCTACTTTTGCCATTATCTCAATAATATCACAAAATATCCAGATTAAATTTTAAATTTGTGTTCTACTATAGGCATATCAGTTGTTTATCGGTAATACTTTACTTCTCCCAACAATTACTGTGTGTACTTTGTTTCTAAAGGAAAAAAAAAAAAAAGCTGAAAACTTAAATTTTCACATGCAACACCCAAGGCAACAAGTTAGAATATGCATACAAATTGTGACATGACCATCTAATCAGCAACAAATCAGAAATCAAGAAATTAATGTGTTTGGATGGTTAAACACCTTACAATAAGTTGTCAAAAAATGGTGTCAGATCATCTCTTGAATTTCATTGGCTGTGCTATGCTATATTTTATCATACTAAACATACATGAACATACGTGAGTAGTTCTATTATTGGAGTGAGACTAAATTCAAACCTGCACAATCCAGTGATTACATGTTACTACGAACATTATTGATTCTCCCATGTGTTTTTCCAAGTGTAACTGCCAATGACATGTATCTATCCGGTCCTGTTCACCATACCAGTGTTCATAGTAGAATAAGTGTCCGATGATAGGGTGTGAACGTTGAGTGACTGTCAAAACACAAACAAAATAGTTTTTTCATGAGAAACTTGGAGCATTGTCAACACCAGATTTCTAGTTGCTGATAGTGTCTGTTATATATTTTACTGTTCTTAAAACTTGATAAATTTCTTAGTGAATCAAAAAACATTCAAAATTGTTCTGTTTGTTGTCCAAAATTATCAAATCCACCTCTGGAACAGTTTTGAGTACCTACCTCATAATCAGGAGATGGGACTGGTGGACCCCGACTTCCTGTTTTGGGATTTGCTGGACAACATGGAGAGAATAAATGTGATCAATTTTCTTTATGTACACAAATAATGTTTCCAGAGCTGATCTAATCTAACCCACAAGTGAGGTCTTACTTTTAGTGGGTTTGGCGGGGCTGTCTGAGCTTTTCTTCTTGGAGCACTTGTAGATTATCATCATTATAACCGCTGTACCAAATAGATCTGCGATGATGATCACCAGGAATAACTTACCATTCAGTTCAAAGCAGTTTTCACAGGCTGGAGGAGAAAAATGAGCAGCTGAATGAGACTTAGATAAGTAACCAACATGAAGGATAATCTATGTTTTTAAAACATTTATACTCACCTCTTCCCTTGATGTACATGATGTATGAAGTTGACTCCTTTTTACATATGTATTTGACTTGTTGTTTGTATTCAAATTCATATGTGGGCCCGTTAGAAACGTTATTTCCAGTAGTGTCATGAATTACATGATCATCTGGACACTTCGCTGTGACTTTTCGTCTCCAGAATTTAACATCTCCTTTGAACACAAGAGACATTTCTCACATAACTTCAGATAGCTTAGAGTGATAAAATAACCTGTTCAGCAAAGTACTGATACGTAGCAAGAAAATATATGCAGAAATTATAAACATCAATTTCAGAGTTTGGAGAAATGCCTTTGAATATTCAAGCAAACATATAGTTTACTGACAGAAGATATATTCTCTCAGATAAAAAAGTGGGCATTTAAACATTTTCAGTTAAAGGCTTGAAGCAGCATAATGTAGTCCTGTTACATATTTACCTGTTTCAGTCTTCACTGTGGTTGCGAACATGAGCACGACGACAAACACGGCTTGAACACCAATGTGAGGCATTTTATCAACACAAGCTTCTTAAGTTTTTCTTGAATGTTCTAAATTTTCAATGAAATTAGTAAATGTTTCCTAAAAGATTGGAAGAACACCAAACAGTCTTTTCAAAAAGATGCTAGAATTCAAAATGGAGCTGGTGGTTCTCTCCCTCACGGTCGACCTAGTGCACACTCATAGACTCACCACACACACACACACACACACACACACACACACACACACACACACACACACACACACACACACACACACACCCATCCCCACAGGAAGTATATCTTTTGTTCAAGATGAATTCACAGTTAAACCTCAAAAATGAAGTCAAACTACAGTACACTGTGGGAAGAGACTTGTGTTTTATTCCTGATTTAATCCAGATCAAGAACTTTGGAGAAGGAAGAAGCTGAAACAACGGAACCAAATGAATGATATGATAGTTTCAATATAGATTAGTATGAAGAATCACCATATTCTGCCTATGGTCTATCGTATCATTTCTATCGTATCTGCTGCTTGGTCAGCAATTATGATCCCATGTACTTTTGGATTACTTTTTTCTGAGTTTTATATTTATCTTGGCCTTAGCATCCCTTCCTGTTTTCTGTAAGACCCTCAGTTATTTCCATTATTAAATCCTTCATTCCAAACTCCATCGTGTCCCTGCCTGTGCTAATCAATAACCTTCATACATAACAACAGCACCTTTTAAATTTTAAGTAAAATTAGTTATTTTTAGTCCAGCTGCTTGCCACCAGATTACATCCTCATCCGGGATGATCCTCATCCACAAAAGTAAAATGCAACTTTGCAGAAAAAATTATAACACAGCACAAACTTTGGATCCATCGTTACATTGTCTTCAGTATCAGTAATATTTCAGATGCATAATTTGTCCTTCTTTGACTCATTCTAATATTTTTAGAACACTCTTGCTGTATTCCATGTTTCTTAATTTTGTCAGAAAAATTAGCTTATGATTGAAATCAAATAATTACCAGTTTCCATTAGAAAATATAATTTATATAATGTCTAAAGAGCATAACAGTGCAGCCCCACTTTTAGAAGCTTTCTGAACACATAAGTGCACATTTCTTGTGTGGTAATGCTCCTGCAATCACATTGGCTTTGGCTGTTATTCATGACAAGTTAATAAAATACATTATATTTGTACAGGTCTGCCACCTAGTGGTTCACTCCAGTATGAGTCATTGTCTTGCACTGAGTAAAGTCAAGAAGATCCCTGTATTTGCAATGAGAGCGCATTAGAACTATCAGCAATAACACCAGCTTTGTGAATGAATAAAGGGGAAGTAGCTAAAGATCAGTGTTCTTGTAAATATATGATTTTATTACTTTCACATAGATCAGTTTCAAAAGCCAAACAAACAAAAAGCAAGAAAATAAAAAAACAACTTTTTATTGCAATAAATCTATGTTAGATGTAAGATAAAATATCTAATAGCAGTCAATGATATTATGAAGCTATAAAACAAAACATAAAAACCTACAATAACAAATCCAAGTAAAATCTACTTTATTTTAATGTTAAAATATGAAGGACAAATATTCTATGAATTGTTAATGTCATTTTTAATCATGGAAAATAGTTTGAGAATAATCAAAATTCCAGCCTAACCAGTAAAATGATAAAAAGTTGTAAGTGGTACTTTGGATCATCTTTACTATCTGTCTGTTGTTTGAGATCCGATTGCATATATTTAAAATAATTTAAATTAAAATCTGTCTGTTATTTCACACCTATATCCATCAAGTGTTTAGACTGATGCACTTTGCACAGCCATTTTGGACAGGCTGAAGTTGGCCATCGGCCATCCAATTAAAAGTAATGGAGCTAATTACTTTTCAGCATTTTATTGCTGTGGAATAAAAAGATCCCAGATAGATGCTGGAATAGCCTTTCTGTAATGTTTTTCCTTCTCAAATGTTAAAATGTTTTGATTTTAGGCATGTTTTGTTTTGACAGGAAAATTCTTTTATATATGCCTATAATGCACAAGACAGAATTAAGCTACTGGATCTGAAATTAAATGAAGACCAGCATTACAACATTTTTTGCAAATTGCTAATTCCGTTTTTTTCACCTTACCATATAGATATGCTCAACCGATTAAACGAAAACCACTGATTATGCATGTGTTTGTATCTGGCTAGATTTTTGCAATTGTCATAATCTATATTTTTGTATATCTTGCCCAAGTCACTTTTGTAATTACAATTATTAATCTTACTGACTCTTATTCCTGGGGTAGGAAAACAAACCTGAAGTGACAATTAAATACAACAGCTATTTTTGGTATATTCCAATGAAAAGGAGAAAACAATAAATACATCGTTTTAAAAATCAGGATAAATGGTCCAATATCTTAATATATCAGTGCAACAAATTATGTGTAGGTCATAGAAGATAAACTATCATTGTATAGAAACATTCAGATTTTTTATACAAAATTTTACAACATCAAATCTAAAACAAAAGGTCTGGTACTTTCACACTAACGGAGGCATCATTACTCATCTTGTAGATCAGTTTGTAAATGTTTGCCTTCTTCTGACCTTCCTGATGATAGGTCTCTATCCCGTCCTGTGCACCACAGTGGAGTAAGTTTCCGTTGATTGAGTGTTGGGGTTCAGTGACTGCCAAGACACAATCCAAACCCAACATTTTTAATAGGGGTAGGTTACAGTGTGCAAATAAAACAACAAATTATAGTAATACAAGAGTACCAAACAAAGAAGCAACTAAATAAATAAATAAGTTTAAATTGGCTTTCCAGTTTACACTAACTAACTAACTAACTAACTAACTAACTAACTAACTAACTAACTAACTAACTAACTAACTAACTCTACAAATAAATATTAAAATAAATTTTGTCACTAACTCCACACAAATCATCCAGTAAATAAATACATGCATAAAATAAACAATCAAGCACATAACTAACTATTAAAATAAATGTCATCAGCTAAGCACAAAACATTCAATAGATAAATAAATGCATGAATAAAACAAACAAATAAACAAGCAAAAAACGAGTAAAAACACTTTCAGTAGGTCATCCAAAACACACAAATGACTCGCTAAATAAAATTAAATAGAATATTTTACTTCATACTACGCATGTATGAAGGGGTGTTTATTCTAGTAAAGGAAACAGATTTCCATATTCTTTTTGCTTTCAGCTAACACAATAAAATTATGTGGAACCCGCTGAAAAGAAAAAAACATGTTAAGTCAGTTATTCATTTTTTTAGTTTTTGTAGTAATGTAGATCCTTCAGTTGATTCTAATATTTTTCTTGAATGGAAATGAATCCTCAGTAAATTTTCAAGCGTTATAACTGATCACCATTATTTTCTAACAGCAGACATTTTCTGGTATAGACCCACATTGGATTTTGACAATGAGCTCAATAATAAATCAGGGTGATAGGTATTTTTGCTGCTACTTCCTCTAAAAAAGAAATAAAGATAATAATAAAAAAAAAACAACCTTTGTTGTGCTGCAACAAAATATTATTTGTTTTATATATAACAATTTAATGAGAAACAAGCTGGTGCCAATAGAAATAATTGCTTCTCCCCTTATAAACTCTATTAGCTTTGTGCTGACTGAGCTCATTTATCATCAATTTTATGCATCCTAAACAATTTTATTGCTTTCTATTGAACGGAAGGTTTTTACTGCTTATGCGCATTTCACATAATCCCATTTATAAAAGAAATGCCCTTATGAAGTTGGTTAAACTAAACAATCTTTCTCTTGACTGTAGCTGTAGCTTTTAAATCAGATGTACAGTAGGTGAGAGGGTTAATAAAAACTTCTCTCATCAAACACTTGGCAACAAAGTGTGTTTCTTACAGCACTGACATGATTTCAGTAGCCCTGCTCTGTTCTTGTATTAGTCTCACATATATGCGCCCTTTTGATGCTGGAGGCGCAGTGAGGAGGATTCTTCTCATTTTGATAGAAAAAAAAGCTTTTTTTTTCTTGTACAAAAAAGCTTTAGATTGACAGATTTGATTAGACCATAGCAGACGACTATAATGGTGCTAATTTTAGATCAACAGGAAGAGAAAATTGGTTTAAGATAACAAATGCCTAATAAAACTGTCTTTTTGTAATACAGTTCCTGAAGACACCCACCTCATAGGCAGAAGACTGGTCTGGTCGAGGCCGACGTGCTTAAAGAAATAGAGATAATAAATATGAATTCATTAATACCAAAGATTTCGTTAGTAGTTGGGTTCAAGGGGCAGAAATTGCTAAAAGATCTTAAGTTCATTCCTACCTCTCGGGGGTTGAACGGGTACATCTGGATGTTTCTTCTTGGTGAAAACGTAGATTATCCTCATCATAACTGCGGTCCCAATCACATCCACAAGAATCACCAGCATGAAGAGAAATCCATCCACCTCAAAGCAGTTTTCACAGGCTTGAGGAGAAAAGTGATCGGTCAAACAACAGCAAGGTCTGTACAAGCATAAAGGCCCTAAAAAGGAAATCTGTTTTTACATACCTTTCCCTTTCACGTAGAAGAGATATTTTACTCGAACCCCATTGTTGTTTGTGTACTGACAGAAATACTGTGCCTGGCCTTTAAACTGGAATTCAAACGTTTTCGAAGAATTTTCAGTTTTTGTCTTATTCATCCATGTTCCTTCTTGTGGACAGGTCAGAGTAACTTTGTCTCTCCAGAATGAGACTCCTCCTAATCAGAAAGACCATTAGTAAGCAGCTTTCTAATTATTTAAGTTCATAATGGTTTATATTAACTTTCGTTAACAAACTGCAATCTATCAAAGAAGCTAAAGGGTTTGAATGTGGGAAACACTGTATTTAGAGCTGGAATTTATATTTGTCCAACCTCCAAACAAATCATTGAACTATTTTAACACTACAGTGAAAAGCAAAATGTTGCAGGACTGGTGGATGCTTACCTTTTAGAGACCCCAACGTGGCTCCAAACATCAGAAAGACAACGAACACGGTCTGAATGCCCATCCTGCGTGTCCTCACTGGGGGTTCCTTTATCCGTCTGGAGTTTGGATCAAATCAGTGAAAGTCTGAATTAGACTCAGCAGTCTGGTTAATGAGAGAATAAGTATCTCTCTCTCTCTCTCTCTCTCTCTCTCTCTCTCTCTCCGTGCTCTCCCACTTGTGCACACTAATAAACTCACTAAAGACACACACATTTAGCCCTACAGGAAGTGTGTGTTTTTTCAAGATGATTTCACTGTTCATTGAAGTCAAACTGAAGTGAAGTGTGTAGAGAGAAACTGTTTGATTCCTGATTTTTTTCCATATTAAAAAAAAATCTGATTTGAAGAAACAGAAATAAAAAAAAAAACTGATTTAGGTGGAACCTCTAAACATGAATTATTTGTTCAGGCAATTTAAGTCTTGAATATTTTAATACAGAAACAAATTATCCCTCTAAGAATCAAGAACACACCTCAACAATTACAAGATAATATTAATTTATTTTATATGATAACTGTGCTAGAAGTACTGCAGGGTGACATTTTAATAAAGCAATAAATCACAAAGTAAATGAACAAGATTTCTATGGGACATCCACCTGTTTAACATGATTAAGACAGTTAGAAGAGCATTTTTAGTTTTATCTTTCTTTAAGACTTACGAAAGAACATTATTTGATGCCCTTTATCCTCAGGAATTGTCTTCTGGGCCCTTATACTAACACACCACCAAATGTTATCTTTCAAGATGGAAATTTCGGCAGCACTGGCACCCCATATTTAACTGCGCTGGGAGCTCTTGGGTCACTGTCTCCAGGGTTGCAATTACAGAGACATTGATCTCCAGACCCTTTTTTCCCCTGCACTTTAAACGTTCAAACCACTGTCACGACATTGTTATTGCCCAACTAAACACAACTCTGTTTATTTATATAGCACCACTTCAAAAATAAATGTCATATCAACGAACTGAACAAGAAAAAAAAACACGTCAAGTTCATGTCCATTTATAAAGGAATATGCAATAATCTCATATCAATATTACCCAGTCGTAGACTGATTGGATTTAATGACACAGTCTAGTCTAATATAGTTTATAATCACATTTTGTCAGCAGATTACTATGTGAAGAAGGCCACATGGAGCAGGAATTCCTCATACTGAGGAAGCAGGTGGTGACAGTAGAAAGAACTGGCTCCACTTTAGCAGCACAGAGTTATACTGTATGAGACGCTAGCTTTATTTAGGTGATACTTTGATACCTACTGGCAAATCAAAGCCAGGGTTATAAGAGATCTGTCAGCTACAGTTTTGAAAATTCATGTTTGGGACCTTCATGTGCTGTTCATTTTTGGGAAAAAAAATGTATTCAGTGTGTTTGTATTCAAAGGTTGTATATTGTATTTATAATAATATTCAGTATTTTCCTACTGAAGGGTTTCTGAAAACATGTTTTTATATATGTGATATGTGATCCCAGAGAAAAGCTCTGTCTGCTTCACAATGAAGAACATTGACTTGATTTGATACTGTGCTAAATTGTGTACACTGTGATTTCTGTGGAAAATGCATTAAAGATAAGGACTCATTAGGGATTTATAGTATTCAAATGTATCAAAATAAAGAAAGTATTCATGGCTTTGTGAATTATTTCATCAGTGTGTGATGCATCGATGAGCTCCTGTGTCTACCAGAGCAAATAACAGGTAACAGTTAACGGACATTACTGTTCTTTCCTCCTGCAAAGAAAAGGAAAAGATAATGGTTAAGCAAATTTATTGTGTGCTTTTATTTTACACTGATGAAACAATATTCAGGTCTGAAACTATCAGAGTTTAAGAGTTTCTGCTTTCTGTGCATCATTTTTCTTTGGTTTTCTTTGGGTTTTTGGTCTGATGTTATTTACTGTAAATGTCTCTCTGGTTTAGTGAGCTTAGACTTTGTCTTATTTAATCGCTTTGGGTTTTGATGACAATCATTTGATTTTATCTTTAATAGCTCTTGTCACATTTCCTGTTTCTGTTCTCAGGTCTGTTTCCGTTCGTTTTGCTTTCTCCCCTCACACCAAGCCTGCAAATAATCACACAGGCTTTCATGCATCTTGACATTTACTTTCGCAACGATTATTTTAGGCTTTTAGTTGCTCCTTTGTCTCTGTTGCTTTGTGTATTCTTTGTAATGTGTAGCAGACATTTTCTTGCTGCCACACCTCTTTTGTATTGTGTTCGGCTTACTTCACTCCACTGGAGCCAGCCAGCTATTGTATCCTCTTTCTCAAAAAATGACTTGATAACACCCTCCGCTTTGCATTACAAAAAAGCTGTGAAAAACTTTGCTATTAACTTTTGATTGTTAAAATTGCAACACATATGTTTTATTGCAGGGCATTAAACAGTTCAAACCCCAATTTATCAGACAATCGTACAAATGCACTAATTTTCACTCTTGACTGAATGTTTTTATCATAACTAGAGAGAAATAAATATGATTAACTATTTGTGCCACACTGAAATTAATTTTGTTATGCAAATTCAATTGTTTCTCATTAAGGCAGTATTACACTCCTTAAAATTTGAGCTGAAGGATGATGAGCTGGTCAGGTGCTGCTGAAGCAAAGCGTCCCCAAACCATTATACCTCCAACTCTATGCTTTACAGCTGGTATGAGGTTCCTTTCTTAAAATGCTTCATTTAGTTTATGCAGAACATGTCCTCTTTTCTGATGTAACATTAGTGACTTCAACCCATTTTAAGGTTGAAAGCCTAACCCAGTATGGTGGGTGAAACCCATAATCCAACCCTGTTGACTATTTTTGACCAGGAAGGGGCTGACAAACTGACTCAAAACGACAGTCTTTAACCCTGCAGTTTTTATACATGAGCTTTCCGAAGATGTTAAAAGAGTTTATGCAGAATTTAGTAACTATAAAGGTAATGTCATTAGTAAGCCCTTTTGTTACTGCCAGTATTAACTACCCAGAGATCAATATACAGTTGAAACCAGAAGTTTACATACACAGAATAAAAATAGACCTTTTTCACTGTCTGATGTTAAATCAGACCAAACCTCTCTTGCTTTAAGTCAAGTAAAATTACCAAAATTATTTTTATTTTCTAAATGCCACAATACTGAAAGAAGGAATATGTCAGAGATTTACTTATTATTGTATTCAAATTCAGAAGTTTACATACATTTTTTTCAGTATTTGGGAACATTGCATTTGAACTGTATGATATGGGTCAAATGTTTTGGGGTCTTTTTCACAAGTTTCTCCCAATAGTTTGCTGGAGTTCTGGCCCATTCCTCCTGACAACTGGTGTAACTGAATCAGGTTGGTAGGCCGCCTCACTTCCACATGCCTTTTTATATCTGCCCACAAATTCTCCATGGGACTGAGGTCAGCGCTTTGTGATGATCACATCAGAACATTGACTTTGTTGTCCTTAAGCCACTTTTTAATCGCTTTGGCTGTTTGCTGCCACCCCCATACTTTACAGTTGGGGTGGGGTTCCCAGGCTTACAAGCAACCTCCTTTTCCTCCAAATGTAACAATGGTCATTATGGCCAAACAGTTCTACTTTATTGGACATGACTCCAAAAATGAAGGTCTTTGTCCCTGCATGTATTTGCAGACTGTAATTTGGCTTTCCTTTGGAGAGGTGGCTTCTTCCTCTCTGAATGGCCTTTCAGCCTATGTCAGTTCAGGACACATTTCACTGTGGATAATGACACTGTCTTACCAGCTTCAGCCACCATCTTCACAAGGTCTTTGGCTTTTGTTTCTGGGGTCAATCTGCACATTTCAGACCAAAACATGTTCATCTCTGGGACACAGAACCCGTCTCTTTCCTGAATTGGACGTTCCCATCATGTGTATAACTGTTTGAACAGTTGAACATTGCACTTTCAGGCACCTGGGAATTATTCCCAAGGAAGAACCAGACTTGTGCAGCTCCACAGTTTTCTTCCTGACATCTTGGCTGATTTCTTTTGACTTCCCAATCGTGTCAAACAAAAAAGCAGTGTGTTCCAGTTGTGGCCTTAAAATACATCCACAGGTTTGTCTCCAATTAACTCAAATGTCTCCTATCACAAGTTTCCAAAGCCATGACATCATCATCTGAGCTTTCCCTGATTGTTTAAAAAGATAATCATTCTGTATGTAAAGTTCTGAATTTGAAGACATTAATAAATAAATCTCTGAAATATTCTTTCTCTCGTTATTGTGGCATTTAGCAAATAGAAATAATTTTGGTCATTCTAACGGACCTAAAACAAGAGGAGTTTGGTCTGATTTAACTTCAGACAGTGAGAAAAAATATGTTTGTTTTTTTTTATTGATGGATGTGAACTTCTGGTTTCAATGATAAAAGCATGGACATACTTGCAAATGAAAGGCAGTGGATATTGCAATGCTTCTCTGCCCCCATGTGGCTTCACCATGCAAAGTGCTGCTTTCTCAAAGTCAGTTGTGACAAACTTGCTATTTTATTGTTTTGGAAGCAAATTCTTGCTTTTGGTACGAACAATGGCAATGAACATGAATAAAGCTTTATTACAATTGATAATATTGGTGATTTGTTTTGTAAACAAGACAAATTCTTTTTTAACCATTTAATGAAAAATGTCTAAAATCTTCCAACTCAACAAACTGAATTTGAGTTTATATGTTGAGAGTTTTTTTTTTTAAATAGAATAAATAAACACATTTTAATGAAAAAATAACTCAGGAAATTATAATCCCTCCCTGAGCCTACAGCAGCCTGACAAGGATGAAATTAGGTTCCAGTCAATGTAATTTTTGAGGCAATCCTTCCAAATTAAATAATTTCCTTACTCAAATAAATTAATGAGGTTCTAAACATTAGATTTCACTTTCACTTAGAAATTAGATTAAACATATATTTTATTAATTAAATAGAAGCAGAAATCTCCTGCACAATCAGTACTTTGTAAACAACAGGATAACCGCATGGACTTAAAATATCTCAATCCAGAATCATCTTGTTTAATAAACATTTAAGACCGACCAGCTCAGATCAATCAATACCAAATACACCAGGTGAATAAAAATACAGTTACCCAGCTGCAGATATGAATACATGCAGGGGATCCCCTTTATTACAACAGACATCTCTACTGAGTTATCTTTGGCAACAGAATGGGTTCTGTTTTATTTGCACGTGGACATGGGGTTTTCTGAGTTTCAAGTCAGAAAGAAACTAAATAAAATAAAATTTTAAGTCAACTTGGCACAGATGATTACCGTTGCCCTATTGTATTGTATCTCTACACCAAAATGTGGCCCTGTAGCTATTTGATTGGCCCTTTGAATGATTTTGAGTGGTCTATGACTGCAATTCAATAATGGTATAAATTTGGTCCATCAGCAAAGGCAGTTGATGCATGTGGACAAACAAATTATAATCTTAAAATGGAAAAGGGAAGGTAGAACACAAAGTATTTGTTTTTCATTAGACATCTTTTTTTTCCCCCTTTCATTTTCGTTTTATAGCAAATAGGACCACAAACATCCAGTGACTTTCATGCCAAGGCAGATTTGGGCGCAACACTTCACTAAACTTGACTAAGAAGGTCAAGCTTTTTGAAGAAAGAGTGACCCATGTGACCCTGTTCTTGTTACTTAGCATAGATTTAACTATTTTTCTAGCTCAACAAACTAGAAAACAATTGACCCAAAACTGTTTTACATTGTTTTGCAAATTGATTTACACATCATACCTTCTTCTTGTCGTATCTATTGTCCATTCAGTTTATTGTTGAACTTTTTCAAATGAAAAATTTAACAATAAAATTAATTTTGTGTTTTCAGTTGAAAACACAAAATTAACAGATTGCCTGAGAGCACTTTCAGCATGATGATTTTGGTCTGGTCTGCATGGCAAAAAGTTTGGACACCACTGCACTAACATGATTAACTTGATCGTGATTAGCTTCATGTTATACTTGGTTTTTGTTTACTTGCACTTGTTCTCTTTTTCACAAAAAATAAAATAAAATAAAATAAAATAAAATAAAATAAAATAAAATAAAGACATTTTTTTTTAAAGCTAAGGAATGTGGAGTCCCATCAGATATTGCAGTGAAGTGATGTCACAAGTCAAGATTACAGAAAATGCTTAAAAATGTCAACTAAGATTCCAGATTTCTTTAAGTCAGCATTAACGACTGATATTACATTTTATAGAGATATGATGTCACAAGTAAGAGCAAACTTTCAAGTAGATGAATTAGTGATGTCCCATCTCACTAATGCTGTTGTAGATGGAAAACAGAATTCAAGACTGTTTTGAAAATGGCAGGGCATAAAACAATATATATTTTACAAAACGCTTTGTTACACTTTAGTCACTAAATGTTACTTTTACAATTTGACTTAAAATTAAATTATTTGTAATATATATTTGATAATTAATTTTTATAGTGCATAAAACCTAAAAGTTGGAAAATAATTTCCATAAGTTGTCTGAAACTGATTAGATTTTCCAGGTCTTGGTCAATTTGCATAACTTCTTCAGTCATGTTTCCACATACGTGTAGCAGCAGCAGCAGCAGCAGAACTGGTCTGATGACCGACAAGAATTTAACTGGTTTTGGAATTTAACTCCTGAACAGAACATGTGAGAGCGTCGAAGAGAATGCTTCAAATCTTGTTCTTTTTCTCTCTCTCTCTCTCTCTCTCTCGGTTTTTTTTTTTTTTTTTTCTTACTCCGCCCGAAATTATGGTGGGAGGGTACTAGAAGTGAAATGTTTTAGGCCAGAAGGCGAATTTGGACGCGTCTTTGGACAGGAAAGCTCAAATAGAGGACCCATCGCGACATTCATGTTATTTTTTCCCACCCTCTCCAAGGAGGATCCGTAGATTTCGCCACTCGGTTTTGCTGTGAGTCAGTCTGTGGAAGAAGGTTGAGTAGAGTGGGGTTTGTGGACTCTTCTCTCTCTCCCCCGCCCCTCTCCTGCTCATCTGACTGGCAGTCCAAATGTGCGTAAAAGGGCTCTATATCATCGCTGTCCTGTCTGGACTCGCAGCTTCAGGTGAGTGAAACTGAAAACATCATTATGATGTAATGGTCTAATCTACTTTTAGTTAGGATAACACTTAATGTTCATTATATGATTCTTAGTTATACACGCTGATCCAATTTGGCTTCTCGAGTCAAAAGTTTCCACGGTATACTCTCTGGGGAGGGATTCTTAAACATGACAGAAAGACTATTATGAGATGCCATAAATAGTCGGGGGTTAATGTAAGAAGACATCCCTGATTTACTGTCCACTAGTTAAGACTCCGCAGAGACCCCTAACCTTCATTTCAGTGCGCTGCCGTGCGTCATCGGGAAGTGGAGAACTTTGACACTGTGGC
The DNA here is from genome assembly GCA_014839685.1 of Anableps anableps. Classification (NCBI taxonomy): domain Eukaryota; kingdom Metazoa; phylum Chordata; class Actinopteri; order Cyprinodontiformes; family Anablepidae; genus Anableps; species Anableps anableps. The sequence goes on along the minus strand of CM026068.1, from coordinate 28,495,083 downwards.
ACCGGGTGGGTCGTTTAAGAATTCCTGTAAAACATCCTTAGTTAGAAACTGTTTCTGATGAGCTAACGACTTTACCGGCATCAGAAATCGTCCACATTGTCTTTGTGTTTTCGCACAACCTCCTTTTCCTGCCCATTAACGCGCATCCGTGCTTGCGTGCGTATACACGGAGACTGTAAAGTGGCCACTTGGATGCAGATAAGTCCACCTGCTTCCCGTTAGTAGGGGGTCCAGGATATGTCTTGGAATAAACAGTAATGGAGCACACCCTTTCTTTTAAAGCGCTCAGACAGCGCTTCTAATGGAACATGTTTTAATAAGGGCCCAAGTTGGCGCATCCACGGCAATTCATTCAGCAGACGGCAGGTTGTTTAACCTTGAAGTAATCTGCGTCCAGCCCTGTTAAGTGGATTATATTGATTGAACATTTCAATCCAGTGCCAAAGCACCCCGCGGGGGTTCATTGTAGCAGCAAGCTGCTTATGTTTACGTCGAACATGTGCCGGTACATCCGTCATGACATGCTGACAGGGGCTGAACAGCAGGATGACTAAATATTTGGATGTGGAAGGATGGCTGATCAAATAAGGACATGTTTATGAGGCAAAGCATGGAGGAACTGATTGCAGCTCAGCAGCATCTCATTTCTCATGACTGTTTGCTGTAGTGTTTTCCTTCAGGCTTTGTTGCACTGGCACCACCTAAATAAAACAAGACAGCACATGTTTCTCTTTCATGACGGATAAAACACAGCAAACAAAATTTATTTAATCTGTTTTGAGAAACTCTGTTGCTGTTGCGTAATCTGAAAGACTGGGTTTTGAAAAAGCGCACCAACCACTCTTCTCCCTGCTGCTCTTTCGACATGTGATGGTCTTTTCCAAAGACATTTGGTTTTCATTATTGAACTTGCAGAAAGACTTATGCTATTATAAAACAGAATATTTTGGTGCTGCCCTTCCCTCAGCTTTGGACATCAATCACAAGAACTGGAGATGTGACTACCTATGATCTCATTCTGATATACAGTGCCTTGCACAAACTTGGTCACATTTACAACCTCAAATTTCCATGACATTGTTTGAAAGCTATTCTGAGAGTCCAGATAGTGCATAGTTTTGAAGTGTGTTAAGGTAGATTGGCTAAAAAGTAAAATAAAGGTTTTTCATAATGTTTTACAAATGAATTTGAAAAAATGTGTTGCCTATTTTTATTCAGCCACCCTTTTACTCTGAAACCACTAAATATAATGTAGGAATGCTGCCAGAGGTCACCTAGTTTGAAATTGGAGTCCACTTGATTTAATCTCAGCAAGAATACAAATGTTTAAGATCCAGAGGTTTTATTAGATAATACTAGTAAACAAACAGCATGATTAAAACCAAGGAATACAGCAGACAGATTTGAGATACAGTTCTTGAGAATTTTAAAAAGCAGGGCTGTTCCAGGCTCCTTTGAACGTCTCACTGTTCAGTCTGTCGTCTAAAAATGGAAAGAGTACAGCACAACTGCAAACCTACTAAGACGTAGATGAACTGACAGGCCAAAGCAAGGACAGCATCAATCAGAAAAGTATCCAAGAAGTCTAAGTTAAGTCTGGAGGAGCTGCAGAGTTCTCTGACCATCAGCAGTTTTTCACAAGCCAGTACAGAGTGCAGCAAACATGTGGCAGAAGGTCAAATGAGAGCAAAACTGAATATTTTGGCCCACTTGCAAAAAACTATGTGGGAAACAGTGTGCATCATTCTAAACACACTATCTTCATGGTGAAGCATGGTGGTGGAAAACATCATGTTGGTTCTACAAGTGCAATTTACTTGCCATAGAAGGAATTAAATACAAATCCATACATTTAAAAATTTATTTGCATTGCAACCGAGAAGATTCTGTCCTGTTCTGGCTTGGCCTCTTTCTGTATGGTGTTTGCATGTTCTCCATAGGTATGCATAGGATTTCTCTGGGTACTCCAGCTTCCTCCCACAGTTCAAAAACATGACTGTCAATCAGTTACAGTAATGCTTGACTTTCTGTTAGTCTAACACATAAAATACCAATAAAACATATGGAGGATTGTGGGTGTAATGTGACAAAATGTGAAAAGTTAAAGGGGTATGAATACTATGCTTGGTATTGTAAACTTTGTGGGTTTTGGAAAGAAATTTTACCTGAAATTCTGATTACATGGGTAAATTTGAAAGCTGTGTTTTTAAATGCTCCGTCCTCCCTCCCAACCCCCACCATCACTGGTAAACATCAGTTTTGGGCCTCGTTGGAGCCCCCTCCCTGTTTTGGGTGTGTAGCCCACACTGCTGCCCACAAGTTTCCATCCACCGCAGTTAGAAATATGAACCCTGTGAGGAAATGTGGTTTTCATTTTTACTCCAATCATTGTACTGCACTTTTAGACGGGCCTGCATTTCTGAAAATTGTCATCAGTGGTTACAGTTGAATTACAGATAATGAATGTTGGTGTCAGGATGCAGCCAGTTCTGTTGGAAGTCATCAGCCTCAACCCACACTTGTTCTACAAACATGATTTACAAAAACCAATCTGTGCTTTTAAAGGTCCCTCAATTAAGAATATTCAGCCAAACTCCACAGTTTGGTTGAATATTCTTAATTCAAATATCATGAACATGTGTTCATGATATTTGAATTCATGCCCTGTAGCATTAGTCCTTTTCTTTAACTGTTGAGTATGTTTTCATCTGACGCATCTGAAACATGCCTCATACTTTCCATACTTACTCCACCAAAGGTCCTGCCACACTTTAAGCGTATGTTACCAATTTCCTCTGTGAACAAAGTTACTTTTATGTTCATGTCTGGAGAACTACAACATACAATAAAAAGCAGTAATACCTGCACCACAGGCAGGTGAAAATAGAACAAATCACTAATTTTAATGTTAGATATGATAGTCCCTGTTTGTCAAGGGCTTGTCAGTTACTCCAGTTAATTGTAGATGATGGCATAAATGTGTGGAAAAGGAATATCATTAAAGTCCAGACTCACTGCATCACCTTACAATGTACTGGATATTTCTGGCAACAGAATACGATTCTGGTACTTGCTGTAGTGTTCGTGTTTTGCTTTTTAAAAGAGCAGAGACTGAAACAGATAAAAAGTTTAAAATGAGTTGTATTCCCTCTAAAATGTAGAAACAAGGTCATAACAAAGCAATTAAACAAGCTCTGAAAACACAAAGCTTGAACTAGGCTGTTGAATGTCTTATCAAATGTTACAATCAAGAGCAACATTTTCAAAAAGCTAAAAGAGAGAAATATATGGCCAATATTCACTGAGAAAAGCAAATTTCATCACAAGTTGGGATTTAATTGGTCAGAAAGCTACCGGATGTGTCATGGCTACTCTTGCATTATAATTAACTGAAAAAAAAAGTCGCAATGTCAGAGTAGTTTCTGAGGAGGAGGTTTCCGATGCACTAAAAATAAAAAGCATTCGCGGAGATGTTTCTGGTTTAAAAAAAAACAAAAAAAAAAAAAAACAGGGGGTTAACTTTACTTATAAAAACTACAGAAGTATTCTCTGGGTGGACTCCATACAAATTCCAAATACAAACATTATTTTGTGACAGAAAAACTGTTTCACTCCTCACTCCTATGCAAACAATCAGACCAACAACAACCCAGCTGTCTTTTCTCCTTAATTACAGCAGGAGGTTGACCTGACTTGGAGGAGGCCCTTAACAATAATAATAATAATAATAATAAAAAAATAGGTCATCCACCATCTGTAATCATTAGTATCATTTTGGATCATTAATAACATTTGCTATTTCGCAAATTCTGTCAAATACTTAATAGGCTCCAACAGGATGCAATGGGTGATTGAGTTTTCACTGCAGTGTGTAGTTTGCTTTGGTTAGGATATAGGCACCAGCCCCCTGGGACCCTACAAAGACAACTGAGTATAGACCTGCTGTGGTTGGCTGCAAGCTTTTAGGATGTTGAGCTCATTTGGTTAAAATCTTTTGTGTCTTTGTGCTGACACTGAGATCCGGTAATCCAAACATCATTTGTTCTCTTTTTACTCATTTTGAAACCTTTGGGATTTGTTCTTCATCTTATAAACAGTGAGCTGAGAAGGAGGATGGAGACAGAAACAGAAGTCCGAGCTCCCAGTTCCATACCAGTCCTACTTAACATTTTCCACAGTCCTTCCACTCTCACCCTTTCACTTTTACTACGGGTGTTAGAATTCAGATTTATTTCAAATTCAAAAATACTTTATCGATCCCAAAGGGAAATGAAATTGTTGTGATCAATAAAGTATTTTTGAATTGGAGTTGAATTTGAATTCTTATATACATGTAGTGAAAGCGAAAGAGTGAGTTACTGGAATTAACACACATGGATAGGGTTGGATATTATAACATGATCAGGATTACAGAAACATACATGATGAGGATTTAAACGTTTTATTCCCCACGCTGACATGTCACATGGACACTGCTTAACAAAAAACAACATACCAGGGATAGTTTGTCATTTTCCCATTTTTTCAACTGGATTATGATTACAGCCTTTCTGGTGAGACTGAGCCTGTTGTTATCTTTCAGTTCAACTGATAAAATACATAAAAGGCTTATTTAACATAGGCTTATTTTGTTATTGTGGGACACAAACCTCAAATATCCAAAAATGCTATTTTTCAGGAAATAAAAAATAGTATTTTTTCTAAATATAAACTAATACTCTTTGGTCACAATCACATGCTGCTTTTGATACATTTCAACCGATAAAGTTTATTGATGAAACTACATAGATTTGAAACCATATCAACAGAGTTGATCTTTACCAAAAAAAAAAAAAAAAAAAGAAAAGAAAAAAAAAGGCCCAAAAATTCTTAAAAATTGAGATCCAGGGTTTTGTCCCGACAGCGACGATGTGCAGGTTAAGCACTTACATGTAGGCTGATTTCCTCTAAAAACTGTCATTCCATATAGAATCAGTACCCTATTTTCTGGCATACTGCTATTATTAGAAACTAATTCTGTCACATTTTTCTTGTTTTCAATCATTTGGCTGACTTTGACTTACAACCTAACTAACAACCTGAAGAAAGAAGGGGGGAGGGGGGGTCAACTTCCAAACTCAATTTTAATTTCTTAAAGTTGATTGCTTTCATGTCTCTGTTGTCTTGTCCGATTAAATCAGTTCTAAACATCTTCATCCTTTATTGTTGACTCTAGCACTGTCTTCTTCATGCCTGTGCCTTACTTCAATGCTTCTCTTCCCACAAAGTTCTTCTTCTCCAGGCAGTAACATGAAAAGTTCACAGGCCGACATGTGCCAGCCTGTCTTGACGTACAGGTTTAGCACACACATGAACACATGCTTTGCCTGCGAACAAACGGCCGCTGTTGACTGTAGCATACCAAACAATCACACAGGCTTTTGAGGCTTCAGCTGGACCTTATTGAGTTTACAGTACAGGAGCAGCATCTTGGAACTGTTTACTGGGATATAATAGTTATCTGCCTCCCTCGGCACCTCTAATCTCTTCTTAGTAGCAGCGTGAATGGAAGAAAACATGGCTGTGGTTTTTTTGACATGGCGCGCTGACACACCTTGGAGTGTGCCAAGCCCTTTGAGCTGAGTTGACTTAACGGCTTGAGGGTGTGTTGAGTCGACAATGACATTTTAATACGCAGGGACACGCAGCGTCTGTGAAGTGTTAAAAGCATACCAAAGTGCTTGGCCCCGAATGCAAACAGGGACTTGGATTTTATTTCTTCCTGCTAAGGTGTTTGTGTTTGCCAGTATATGCATTATATGAACACAGACCAACACATTCACCGTTTATCTCCATCTCTGGAAAAATGCAAATTATGCATTTTTACTAGCAGCACTTTCTGTTTGCAATGTCACTTTTTTACATTTTGTTTTTTTGGCCCAGTTCTTAAAGACCTACACATAAACAAGCAGATCTACATATCAAAGCAGAGCCCCAGGTACATTTTCATCATATATTTGTCATTATTTTCCTCAGAATGCCATTCTGTTTCTAAGTCATCTGATTTACTGAAAGCCAAGAGGCATTTCCTTTTCACTTACAAGTAACCAATAAAATTAAGACAGCGTAATGATAAAATCAGTATTAAAGCCAGGAAAGTAATAGATGATCCATCTTCAATTCTTTGTTTTTAAATATATATATCATCAAATACTTATAGATATTTATATATCTAAAAATTGAACATTTTCTCACTTTGTCACTTTACAACCTCAAAGTTAAATGTATTTTTGCTTGGTTTTACCTGGTAGACCAACACAACATAGTGTTTTATGGTGGAATAAAAACAACACAATGTTTTATAGATTTTTTTTTACCTTTAAAAATATGAAGTGTGGTATGCATTTGTATTCATTCCACCAAAGTAAATACTTTGAAACTTCTTTCGCTGCAACGACAGCTGCCTATCTTTTGGAGAGTGTCTTTAACAGCAAGAGACTGAAATTGTTGCCCATTCGTCTTTGTAAAACATCTCAAGTTCAGTCAGGTTTGAACGAAAAGCATCTATGAACATTAATATAATTTTTACCACAGATTCTACAGTAGATTTAATTCTGTACTTTGACTTGGCCACTTTAACTCATGAATTTGCTTTATTCTAAACCATTCCTCTGTAGGTATATCTGTATGTGTAGGGGTTTTGACTATCTGGAAGGAAAATCTCTGTCTCAAGCCTTTTGGAGCCTTTAACAAGTGTTTATCTAGTATTGCCCTGTATTTAAATCCAGACACCTTTCCATCAACTGCAACCAGCTTCACTGTCCCTGCTGAAGAAAAGTTCCCATTTCAAAATGCTCCAGCTTTCTACTCTTAATGCATGACAATTTGACCTTTTCCTAAACCTCACATTTTTTTAATTAAAAACAACAGAGGTATATTCTGATAAAAATAAGTTAATAAAAAACACAACACAGCTATTGAAAGTGCAATAAAATCTTGACCTGAAACAAAGCTCTGAAAAAGGCCTGTAATTTGGTTTACTGCACTTCAACACCATCACGTTGTGGATTTTTCCACTGCTAGGAGCACAAAGCTGAACACTCACTTGATTTGTATGTGCCAGTAAAATGAGTATGTTTAATATTACAGAAAACAGATGCCAAAATAAACCTCTCACAAACAGCTAATGTGACTAGGCAGGTGGTTTATTACACATAGGAAGGTGTGCTTAATAACTCTTTGGAAAAAGTCAAGGAGTTTAATTTATTTACCTAGAAAAAGTTTCATAAGCTGCTGAGCAAGTTTTAACCAATCATGTCAACAAGGTACTTGAAGTAGAACCTGTTGGCAAGTTAAAATTTTACCCAAGCTACTTGGTTAAGAAGCCAAACTTACCTGGAGAACTTACTCTATTGCTTTTTTGTTTTTTTTTAATGGAGTATATTCAGGGCTGCATGGTGGTGCAGTTGGTAACACAGTTGCATTGCAGTATGGAGGTCTTTGGTTTGAATCTTGGCCTGGGGTCTTTTTACATGGAGTTTGCATGTATTCCTTGTGCATGTTTGGGTTCTCTCTGGATACTCTGGCTTCCTCCAACAGCCCAAAACATGACTTCAGATAATTAGTTATTCCAAATCTTCCTGTATAAATGTTTGCTTGTTCTTTGTGTCTCTATGTTGCCCTGTTATGAAATGGTGATCTGACCGTGGTGTACCACAACTCTCACCCAATGATTGCTGGAGATGTGGAGATGTGTAGGTCATGTTTTCTTTGACATTGTTTTCCCTTGTCCTTTCAGGCGTTCAGTTTTTTTGTTTTTATTCTTTTATTTTTTTTATTACAGTTGAAGTATTGAATTGGACATGTGCAAAATGTGCTTTATCGTCAAGTTTATTTTTTTAAATAATCGGTTACCCAGTTCACACTTGTACACAGGAAGCAGAGTTTTTGATATGTTCTACTTTGGAACATCTCCTGTTTTGTTTTGTTTGTTTGTTTTTTCCCCAAAAACTCAGTTTGGATGTGGACTTGGACTTGAATTGGCCATGAATAGTTTGAAGAATGTTGTTTAAAATTCCTTTAAGTTTTACTCAGAAGCTAAAGTTTTCTTTTCAAGTTGTAAAGATTGTGTAAAAGTTCAGCTGTGGTAAAAAAAAAAAAAAAATTGTATTTACACTTAAGTTTAAATCTAATCAAATATGCTCTTACAGTGTTTGAAAGCACAGAATAAAGAAACATAGCTGCAGTGTTTTTTTGGCTCTAGTGGCTTTTATTCATTAGCAGCTAGACAAGAAGTATGGCAGAGAGGGAAGGAAAAGACATGCAGTAAATGGTTTGGGACTGGGAATTGAACCCAGGACTACGGCGTTGATGACTGTAGCCTCAGCATATGGTGTGATCGCTCTACTGCTGATTCACTTGTCACCCAAGCTGCAATGTTCAAAGCTTGTATTACTAATATTAGTTTGCAAATCCCACTTGTCTTCCTACTTGGAATTTGAGGAAGATTGAGTTGGGTTTGATGTCATTCCTAGATCCAGTTTCTGACTTCATAGGTAAATGGAATATGGCAGAAGTAGTAGCCACTGGCACTTGATTCTAGTTCACTAATGTTCACATTTATTCATACTGGGGGTTCTTGATTTATTTTCCCCCACTGCACTTCTCTTAGATGTTTCTGATGAAACAAAGATCAATGTGTTTGAAGAAGCTATCTTTTTGCCTCTCAGTGCTTATTAGTTCCACATCACAGATAACTCATTAGTATCATAAATAACTGAAGCTAATTTGTCTTCTATAGGTGACCCATGTGCAACCAGTGGAACCTGAGCAGTTTGAAAACTATGGAAATATACAAAGATGAAATTTGTTTGTGTTTTTTAAAAACCAGATCCTACTTTAAAGCACAGATGCAGACTGTGCTTTTCCACTTTAAAAAGCCTGTCCTTCTACACCACATCATAAAACTGTCTGCGCAGAGCAGTTCTCTTTGTGACTAGCTTGGAAAATTGGTGTGTGCTCCTTTAAGGCAGAGGCCTGTGCTTCTTACATAATGTGGCTTCTCCTCTCTGTATATACTGCCATTTGCCCACTCCATCATCAGCTCTGGAGCAGAGGTGGAAACCGCAGTGGGACTGGATCCACTCTGACTCACACCACTGTAGCACAAGGGACATCTCTCTGTGTAATGTGGTAGTAAATATGTTAAATTATAAGACAGCCTTCTGGTAGTTGGATTGTTTGTGTACCAGAAGCCTGTGGGCTGGGCTGGAGCTGGAGCTCAGACCCCCTACTTCCACACCTCCCGGAGGAGTATCTAATCCCTGGGAGAAGTTGTCGAGTCAGCCACCTGGTGGGAGTGGAAGGAATTTGATGGATTAAATACTTATCCTCATTCACTCACTTCATGTTTCCTCTGGACACTGTCGCCTGATGAATTACAATTGGGCCGGAGGAAGTAGAAGGAGGAGTGGAAAGAAAGAAAGGAGGAGAGAGTTCAAAAGAGAGATTGATTTTTGGTCTGCGCTTCAACTGACCTTTAGACTGCAGTCAGACAAATTAGTCCAGCGTGTTTCTGCACTTTGCCTTGAAAGAAAGTAGGGATGGAAAGTTTAGTAACAAAACAAATGTGATTAACATTTTCATTCTGCGAAAAAAGATTTTTGTCCATTACTTTATTACAAAAATAATTTTTAAAAGCTTTCTTTCCTATATGGTTGTATTTGAGCTTTGTACAGAATTGAGACCGCTGCTGGGTTTTTATTTTCCACAGCAAGGCAGAAAATTATGCTTAAAAGTTAGACAAGCTCTTAGAGAAACACATACTTATCTTAAATTGTGTATCTTTTTGTACAAAAATCTTTCAGCGTAGCAGAACCTTGCTTGTAGGATGTGTTCTAACAGAACATCCTGCACACATCTTTGCTCTCCAAGTAAAGATATGTGAAAAGAAATAAATTTATCTTTAACTGAAGCAGCATAATTTCTCCCTGAGAAATGTCAAAAATACAGTTTTTGATTTGAGTGGATTTGTTCAGTGGGAGAAAAAAAATCCCATGTTAAGAAAATAATTTTTACATCATGTGTGCCACAAATATTGGCACACCTGGTGTTAATACTTTGAACAACCCTTCATTCTGGTTGGACAGCACTGAGTCTTTTACAAGCTTAGAGCATACAGAGAGAGGGATCTTTGATCAATACCAGTTTGTTTCACCTCTCTTTTCAGCTCAGCACACAGGTTTTCTGTTGGGTTTAAATCTGACGACTGTGATGGCCATGGAGGAAGGTCGATTTAGTGTCTGGTGAACAGTTTTTGTCCTGATTTGGCAATACAATTTGGACCATCATGCTGCTGAACAAGATAGTGATGACCCATTTTCATTTGAATTTCCTGGTATTTCAACAAGGTCATGATCTCAGACCCATAATAAGGTTTCCTTTTGCCATTTGGAAGACAAACAGGCCAATAGCATCAGAAACCCTGCATTGTACTTATGAGTTCCTTTTCCACATGGCAATACTTTAGTAAACATCAGATATGCTTGGACCAAAAAGCCCAATCTTGGTCATGGTTAAAGTCATAGTTGAATTTAACAAAATCAACAAGTTTAGTATAGCAGAACAAAAAAGGATTTCCCCTTTCATGCTTCCCATATCGAGTCTATCATTCTTTTGGTATAGTTTGCTTGGGGTGGATTTTCTAAATATTTTTAACTTCGATTATAATCCTGCTCCCTGTGCATGGTGGCTCGATAAAGTTGCGTATTCGTCCATAGTTGTTTATCCCAGTTCCAGTTTTAAGGATTTTTTATCTTCGTTTTGACTGTAGATTCAGGTGAGTTTAGGCTTGTAGCTGTTTTTTTAAAAATAATTTCATTTTCATCAATGGTCTTCCTTATCTCCACTCCTGGGCTTGGGATACAGCCAGTCAGCACCAAGGGAAATTAAAGGCACTTCTGGATTGGCTACTTTGCAAACACCAGCCAATAGTGTTTCAAGCAGCATTTCACCTAGGCATTTCAACTTCCCAAGCTACATTTTCTTTCCACTATTTTAGATATGCTCTAGGACACGTATCAAACTCAAGGCCCATTAGCCAAATCCAGCCTGCCATGGCTATTTTTCATTCTCGAGGGCCACAGAAATAGAACTTCAAGATAAGAGTTGTGTGCTTAAATATTATTATATCAGCACAATTAAATAAGTTTTTCTTTCTATAGTGCCAAATTACTTAAGTGTAAAAGGATATTAAATATTATTTAATTTTTAGAAATACTCATCAAATGCAGAGAAAGCTATAATATTTTAAGTTTGTTAATGGGTAGTTTTATCAATACATTCTGCCACAACCGGCCCTTTGAGGACATTCATGATCTTGATGTGGTCCAAAATGAAAATGAGTTGTAATATGCAAATAGAACATAACTCCAATAATTTGGAGTTAAGTTCCAGAGAAAAGTTTGTGAATTAGTGAATCCACGAATACTGAACCACAATTAGGCGTGGGTCCACTGTACTCTCATATATGTATATTTCTAGTTAAGAAAAGTTGCATTTGCCTCTGTAATACTGTATTACTTTACTTCTTCCAAGATTTCTCTAGCTCCCATCTCTACATCACAATGTGTATGTCAGTGCTGTGTCCATCTCTGGGGTTCCCTTCCATTACACCACTCAACACTGACCCACTCCCTGAGCTCTGGGTTCTGAAAATGTGTTACCTGAACCTGCTTTTCCCAGCCCCTCGTGAAAGGCAAGCCTTGTGTAAAAAAAGAAAGAACCAACCTGGCCTTGTGAAACCTCTCACAAAGAGCAGAAGAGACTCTTTGTAAGAGACTCAGCTCTATGCATGTTTTGTCCTGTCTTAAAATGTTTCCTTCAAACTCAGAGTAGAAAAAGATTCTAGTTTCCTCCTGTGGTCCTTTTGTTTCAGAGCTATGATTATGAGAGGAAAGACAGAAAAACAGGGCAGTCTGGAAGTAATGTAATGGGGCTAATTTCCTCATTCAGTAAGTTTTTCCAGTTCCTTGGTTTCATTTGCGGTCATTGTGCGTCCTCCTCTTTCTTAGAGCTTTAGAGGAAGATGATTTTCAGCTCTGGCTGAACACTGTTAGTGTAAACTGTTTAACCTAAGCTGGAGTGTGGAATACTTCTTTGTCAATGGCTGCCAGTCACATATAAGACCAAGTTGCCTGGTTTATGTCCGTACAGGGTAAATCTCTGTATTTTTTACTAGTTTGCCTAAACTTTTAGAAGATTGCCACACCTACACTGCCTTTTTGTGTTCCTTGAACATTTTCACATTGCAAATACAAACTTTAATGTATTTTATTGGGATCTACTGTGATAGTATTAAATAAGTAGCAATTAAATATGAATTGAAATGAAAATGATGCATGATTTTTAAGTCTTATTAATCTAGACGTTTAGACTTAGACCTTTTTATTTATAGAAATATTGTACAGCATTTCATTGACCATTTCAAAGGAAAGATACATGGTACCAGGCTGTAGCAAAAAAAAAAAATGAAAATATTCACCTGCAGTCCCTGGAAAGGTTGATGGTAATCAACCTCAAAATAAAATCTGGTGCAACAAATGGCCTTAAGAAGTCACCTAATCAGTAAAAAAAATAATCCACCTGTGTTTTAAGATCAGTATAAATCCAGCTGTTCTGTGACAGCCTAAGTGATTGCTTAGAGAACATGAATGCACAAACAGCATCATGTAGATCAAAGAACACAGGAGACAGGTCAGGGGGGAAGCTGTGGAGAAGTTTAGAACAGGGTTAGGTTATAAAACAATATCTCAAGGTTTGAGTATCTCATAAAACACAATTTAATTCAAAGATTGGAGAGGTATAAGAACTGCAAACCTGCCAAGGCATTGTTGGATTCTCCTCTCCCTAACCTTGGTCAGGGAGAGGAGAATCCAAGAGGCACATGGTAACTATTTTCAGACTGTTCTGGACTCCGCCAGGGTTGGCCTTTGTCACTGATTCTAGTTATAACCTTCATTGCCATAATTTTTAGATGCAGCCAGGAAGATTCCAGTTCAGACTTTAATATTTTCAAGACTTCAGGCTTCAATGCTCCTTTTGCAGATGATGTGCTGCTGGCCTCATTAATTGACAACCTCCTGGAGGCACTGGACCAGTTTACAGTTGAGTATGAAACAACTGGGATGAAGGTTAGCACCTCCAAATCTGAGGCTATAATGGGTTGTCACTTCCAGGATGAGATAGCTGCTTCTCCAAATGAAGGAGTTCAACTATTTAGGGTGGGGGAAGCATTAGTGGGAGACTGATAGGCAGCAGTAACGCAGACACTGCACTGGTGTAAGGTGGAGAAGAAAATGGTGAGCTGAAAAGGAAGTAGTAGTCTACCCTTTTCTATCTTGGGAACTCCTGAAACAAATTTCCTTTGCAGAGGCAGCTGAATTAGAAATGGAGGAGGGAACTCGGCTCATTGAATCAGAGCTACTTTGCTCTGTATAGAACCAGTTGTGGTAGTTTTGCTGTAAGTATGTCATCTGGGTGAACTTCTGAGAGAAATCTTTCAGGCGTATTCTACAGGGAAGAGACTATGTGCTTGAGAGATTATGTTCATTATGATCAACTTTCTTGAGAATGATTCAGAATTCCTCTGGGTAGCTGAGGAGAGGAAGGTCTTAGGAAAATTGCAAATCATAATGAACGTGAAATGAAACTTATAATTCTCTGGGACACAGCGATGGTGCAGGGGTAAAGCGCACGACCCATGTACAGAGGCCTCAGTTCCCGACGCGACTGTTACAGGTTCAGGTCGCAGCCCATTGACCTTTGCTGCATGTCTTCCCTCTCTCTCACCACCCTGTTTCCTGTTAACTAACTGTGAAATAAAAAGGCCACTAGACCACAAAAAAAAAAACAACTTATAATGCTCTGAACACTTTCTGTCAGCAATGTACCAGCCTATCTGTAAGTGTGAAACATGAATCTATGTGTGCATATGGTTACACGTTTAAGAACTTGCTAACCTTGTTTTTACTGGGTTAAACCTATGAATGAGTCAAATACTATGATGTTCTTTCTTCTTGTTCAGAAAGCTTTTCTTTACAGTAATGGGATCACAGCTAAGCGAATCTAGTCACACTTGAGTGAGCCTTGCTTCATTATTTTAAAGTCTATCAAAGTATTTATCCCTTTGGTTTCAGACAGAGCAGTGGACTGGAGCAGTTAGCGGCAAGTGTTGTTGACAGGTGGAATAAAGTCCATTAATGGTTCAGTATGTTCATTGTATTGTAATATATTGGACGTATTTATGGAGAATATGGACTAATTCCAAGTCCAGTATATTCTGTGGAGGCAGTGTGTGTGTGTGTGTGCCAGCAATGAGCGTCCTGAGTTACACACACCAAGGGAAGATATGCTCCATGACCTTTTCCAAGTATTCCTGCTAGTGTATTTGACTCTAAGCATCTGCAGTTACTATCAAGGCAAGAATGCGCAAATATACAAACATATACTTTCATTGCAAGTTAGTGTTTGTGTTTGAGATGCTAATCTTAGCTCATCCCATGTGGTAGGCTTTTTAAAAATTCAGTTAATGCAAATGGCTGCAAATATCAACTGCAGGGTTCCTATGCAGTCCCAAAAAGTATTAAAAAGTATGATTTATTTTCCTGGTCTGATTAAATGTGGAAAAAGAAAACAGAGTATGGAAGATATTTGTATTTGCAGATTTTTCCCTATCCATTATCTAAAAAAAATGATTCTTTTTTTTCATGTCTTTTATTTCTCTTTTCCTTAGCCCCTTCCTTTCTTTTCTGTGTCAACTCTTCTTTTCTTCCTTGCTTGTGTTCCTCCTTCCTTGCTTTTTTCTGTCTTGCTTTGGTTGTGAAATTCCCTTCTTCTGTCATTCTGTCCTTTCCTTATTCCTTCCTTCCCTCCTTCCTTGTGTCTATCCTTCCAGTCTTTTTTCTGTACTATCTTACAAGTGTCCTAATTAATGTCCCTCCTCCCTTACTTATCCTCATTCCAGTTGGTTTTTTCCTTTCTAGCTTGTGTGCCTTCTCTTTGTGTCTTTTCTTCTGTGTATCTTCTGTTCATTATGTCCTTCCTTCTTTTGATCCTCTTTCTTCCTTACATCCTTCATGTGTCTAACCTTCCTTCCTTTCTTGAGCCCATCCTTTCCACCATTCCTTGCTTCCTTTCATCCTACCATTTGTCCTTCCTTCCATGTGTCCTTCTTTCTGTCCTTTTAACCTTTTTTGCCCTTGTTTCCTTAGTCTGCAAAAGTAAGGAATGTTACACATCATTCGTTTTAAGTAGTAGTTAGTTTTGCAACCTGTTTTTCATGAATGGGTAATTTTTTTTGACTGAAACCTAAGATCTTCCCACCTCTGAGGGCAACATGAGATTAAAAAGCTGTGAAAACGGTCTCTGGATGCTGGGTGTGGTCAACTGTAGCCAGAGAGGATGTTCAGTTATAAAACAAATCGGTGACCTAGATTAGACAGAAAAAAACAAGAAAATACACACATAGCATTGGCAATAAGCAAAAAACCCAAATAAAATTATGTTATATTCACTCTAAAAAGGGCACACAGTAACATTTTCCATTATTTTAATATCTTTTATCTGAAAAATACTCATTGACACTTAATGCAAGCTAAGTTTTATGTTTCTGTCCATTCATGCTCTTCTCTGTTTGAGTAAATGACTCAAATTTCTGAGGTCGTTATGTCTTCACTCAGGTAATGACATGCCAATTAGTGCCTGCTAATGACTGATAATACTGTTCATGTACTTTTAGCCACTGGGAAAAATTAATAACCAAGGCACTGTCCATAGCTTAGAAAGCACTGTCATTCTGCTAATATCCATTTTTACTTCAAAAAGACCTAATTAACCTTAACTCCCAATCAGTTCATTTTACGTCAAAGGACAGTGTTGCTGCAAGCATTGTGCTGTATTGCAGTTCAAAAGAGATTAGTAACGGGAATTTCAGTTCATGTGTTGTAAATAGACTTGGTTTTTGGTAGGACTGGGAAAAGAGGTGCTATGTCCTGGAAGTGCTCTTTCTAATGGTAGTTGAGGCATGAGGAACAAAACATGAGCTTTGAAGTCATTTCGAATTTTAACTTCATCGCTTTGCTAATCTTACATGCACTCTTTAATCTCTAAATAAGGACGTAGAAAGTGATGTGTTTAACTTTGGGTTGTGATCTTTGAGGAGCAGACATTGCAGAGATTAATCCAATTTTCTCATGAGTAAACAAGTCTTGGTGGCAGGCTTCGTTAGAGCTATCGTAAAGGCTTAATTAGACTTTATTAGCACTAACCAACTTTCAGACTCTTCTAAAAGCTATGTCTCCAAGACAAGTAATTTATCAACTATATTTCAGGCATTATTGTTTGCTTATCAGTAGGGATACTTGTATTTTTATAGCCCAGACTTGCAAGCTATCATAAGTACCACAAGGTTACGAAAATAAATGCAATCTATTTGATTGATCCCTCAGCAACCTCTATGGAAGTATGAAGTGATTTAAATAAACATTTTCTTTACTCTTTGTAGCCCTTGCTTCTGTCATTCTGTACTGTAAAAGGAGTTCCTTATGTATAACCTAAAATATGCACCTAAAGCAGCCAATGCTTAAAGCCAATAAATCACTTTCTTCATACTTCTTGCATTATCACATGAAATGTCTTGGAAGCATTCTATGTCAATTTCCCATCTCTTTAACACCTCAATTGCTTGTTCAAATGCTCCACAGTATGAGATCCACAAAACCACTAGGCACTGCAGAACAGACTATTTTTGATCATTGGGGAATCTATCCCATGTGATGTGATGCTAGGTTAGAGTAGTGTCAATTACATTGAGATGGGAGGATGTATTGTCGCTCTTGAAGTTCCAGATGTTGATAAAAACCTATATTCTCCACCACTTTGATAGCTTTTTAATCCTGAAAAATAAGTCCTTAGTGTGCTGTTTCACCTGATTCATTGTCAGAGTTAGTTAGGTAAACTTGATGTATTTGGCCTTGTATTACTTTCATTACCAACTCAAGAAATATATGAACTAAGGTTGCAGGCTCCAACTGAAATGCTTGTATTATCTGATTTAAAATAGTTCCAAATTGCAAATCTGTTATTACATTAGTTCATGCATTTATCCAAGGTCCTACCAGCATGGTGAAGTTATTCTTAGTTCCATGTTTTTTTCCAGCTCACAACTACTTCTCTGTTTATTGGCAGCAATAGAAAATAACCACCTATTCCACCATAATCTAACAACACTGTTCACTTATTGTGTAAACAGAGTTTACCCTCAGTGTCATGGTTTTAGTATTAGAAATTAATTTTTTTGGGTCAGTTTTATTTATCATAAAAAAACATTTCTCTGTCAAGTAGGTTTCAAACTTCACTTCAGATTATCTTTCAAATGTCAACCCAGCTTTTGTTTAATGAAATTCTGCCTGACTTTTAAATTATGATTCCTTTATTCAGATGTTTTATTTATCATTTCAATAACTACAACACTTGGCAATGGGAATCTTAAAAACACATGCTTAAATATCTCTATTTACACTAAAGTGTTGAACCTACTGCAAAACGTCACTATAAAACAAAATTCTATAATGTGTGGCCATATTTTATTTGAAATATGCAATTAAACACAGTGCCTTGACATTTGTCCATTCCTCTGTGCCCTTTCTTTCTCCTGGTCAACCTTTATAAAAAGGTTTAAAATCTCCTGAAATATTGTTCATGTGATCCTCACTCAGTGTTTTGACCTCATCAACAAGGATTTAGAACACACATGCCACACACCTGCATTCAAGCTAGGAGGGAGTTATTACTAGCTGGACTGATAGAGCTGGTACTGATGGTATCTGTCTAATGAACATCCTCCACATAGGTGGTTTAATCCTCTGACTTCAGTGAGTCCTTACTGACAGCCAGGTAGATGTAAACGCAAAAGAAGGTTGGTGCAGAAGATGCTTGCTTATCCAGGATAGCACATGAGTTTTAAAGGATGGAAAGGATTCTTGCAGTTTTTCTATTGCTCACTTGTTTGACCTACTCCCAGATTTCATCGGATTCATTTAAAACACATTAGGCTGTTAGAGTGTTGTTATGGCTCCAGTGATGAGAGAGTAGCAAGTCTCCTTAATGACATGAGGGAGCCCCTCTCACTCTCCTCCCTGTCTACAGGAAACACTGATAAGAAGCTGAAAATGCAGCTCAAGAAAGCTTAGGCCCTCACTGATAACTTCCTAGCTTTCTTTTGACCAAATGTTTTCGTTAACTGTAGTTCCAAATCAAAGGTTCAGTACAGTAGACAAGTTTGTGTATGAAGGAATAAAATAATTCAAAGGGGAGATTGCAAGAAGAAAATGTAAGAAAAGAAAAAGCATTTGCAATGTAACTATGGAAAGGTGTTAGATCTATTAAGGGATCAGTCATTTCTCTTAATAAATGAGTCTTGGAGAGACCGAACTGTGCAGTATTATGTTCCAGTTGCACCAGATTAAACCATCATAAAAACACAAATGAGAGTGCATCCTTCTTGAACTGCTTCTCTATCTCCTCTACTCCATCTCATTCACACCCACATCCAGAAGATCTACTCTGCACTGCAGTTTGTGCAGTAGTGAGTTGCCCCACTGTTCTTGTTGTTCACTTCAAAAATGTGTTCAGACATGCTTAGTGCATGTGTTTTCCTGGTGGGAAGGTTAAACCATTTTTGGTGAAGATGGGATCACCAAGAGCATTCATGATCTGGATATGACATTTATTTTTTTTGTAAAACGTGTTTGCCTTGCATTCACAAACAATTTCATTAGGATTTAAGACAAAGAATCTTGCAGGGTGAACCAAAGAGGAATGTGTTTTTGGCAAAGTTCCTTTGTCAGAGGATATTGTGAAATTAAAAAATTGTCCTATTGAAAGACCCAAGCATCAATGCACAGAACGACTGCCAGTCAAGGTTTTTCACTTTAACATCTCCAGATCATCAGCTACAGTTAAACTCTGTAGCTGAAAGCTGAATTTATGCACAAAGTTTTACTTTTTAAGGGTGAACAGTCTTTTGAACTTTTGATCAGGCGGATGAACAGCCTGTTTGAGTCTAAATTCTTGCTAAAGAGTCTTTTAGGAAGTGGGATCACTTCTTACAACCTGGCTATAATCCAGCAGCACAAAATGCAAGTACTTGTAATTTTTCCCCAATCTTCAGATTTTGTGTAAGAGTGTATATCAAGCCAAAAACCCAAACTGCTTCCCAGTCAGACTATAGGATCTGTGACATTGCAGGCTATTCACCTTGTTCAGCAAAGCTTCTATACATAGAGTGATAGTGACTATGATAAACCAAGTCTTGACTACTCTGAGTTATCCTGCAGCTCAGCAGACGGTCAGCTTACTGTTCTCCTGGGTATTGGCTTTAATAAGGCTAGACATGCCTTCCACTATTCTTAGAACATATATGGTGCCTTCTATTAATAGCCCTGGTGATTTTGATCAGACAGCCCTCACATAAACTACCCCAGAGCCTCAAGCACACTGTCTCAGTGAGCTGCTTCGAGAAACAGTTGGTTCTCTTGTGATCTACAGGAGGGGGAGTTGTCATTGCCAGGCAGGACATCAGCAATAAATAAATGTGTTTCTGGGGCACTTGATGCCTGGTGTGCATGCTCCTGGACAATGTATGTGGGTAGGAGTGCTAACTCATTTCCAGGGAGTTTCATCAGTCACCAAAGTGTCGAGCAAAATTGGTGCCAGTCTCTCTCTTTGCTCTTACAGTTGGTGATTTTCTTGCAACAGTAGCAGGTAGACATGGGTAGGGTCACTTTATCCATTGCATAAGGAGGTGATTAACATATTCATGGTGCATCTGTTGTTTTGAATTTTTCATGCTGTTGAGCTCTGCATGTAAACGTTTTACCACACATTCCTACCTGTTTTTGCAGGTGTGCTGCAGGTCAGCGGGATGCGTGTCTACACATCTGGGGATGTTGAGGCTGTCAATGGAACAGATGTTCGTCTCAAGTGCACATTTGACAGTTCGGCTAAGATCAACCCCAATCTCATCATTGTCTCCTGGACCTTTAGACCTCTTTCAGGAGGCCGAGAGGAACGGGTAAGTTCATATTTGTGTATTTGTATGTGTGTCTGAGCAGGAGAAATAGAGAACAAACCTCACACCTCTGTTGCTGTGTCAGGGTGCATCCACCCCCTCATCCAACTGAAGGAGAAAGTGGTGAGTCATAAGGCTCCCAATGGAGCATATAAGACAGCCTGTCTTTATGTACCTTTATGTGTTCATATTGAGATTTAAGAGAATAAGAAGCAGCACATCCTGATAAGTTTTCTTTCTCTAGTTTCTTTTTCTAAAATTCTTTCTTACCCAGCAAGAGTACAATACATTTTTTAAAATGTATTATAATCTTATATATAACCTTTTCTGTTTGTAGATTTTTCATTACCAGTCACAACCATATCCACCTCTTGAGGGCATCTTCAAGAAGCACATCTCTTGGGCTGGTGATATCATGGGGAGTGATGCCTCCATCATAATTCGAGAGGTCAAGTTTATCTATAATGGCACCTACACCTGCCAGGTGACAAATCCACCTGATGTCCATGGTCCAGTTGGGGAGATTCGACTCCGTGTTGTCAAAACAGGTGAGCAACTGGAATTCTACAAAAATGCATTCTGGCATTAAACTGTCAGTGAATAAACTAAAAAAAAAAAAAAAAAAAATGTAATTTAAAATAAATGAAACAGTATAACATAAATAATCAGATTTGGTTAAAAAGATCTGATTATGCTTTTGCTAACTGGTGTTAGTTTTGCAGGTTTACAGTGCTGTGATAAAGTATTTACTCCTTCACAGATTTCTTTTGTTTTTGCTTTGTTTATCACACTTAAA
Organism: Anableps anableps; assembly: GCA_014839685.1. Lineage (NCBI taxonomy): Eukaryota > Metazoa > Chordata > Actinopteri > Cyprinodontiformes > Anablepidae > Anableps > Anableps anableps. The sequence goes on along the minus strand of CM026068.1, from coordinate 28,474,180 downwards.
TGTTTCAGACCATTAAGTTTAATTTATTAAGGGGAAAATAGCATCTAAACTAACCTGGCCCCATGTGAAAAAGTATTCAACCTCCTGCACATGCCCTGGTTGCAGAGGCAAGCTGTTCTAAATATCTGTAATAGCTTGACTTAACTAGATTATGTTCTTCATGCTGCAGTAACAATGGTGTAGAAAGGCAATGGCAGGATGTATTTCAGTAAAAGCTGTCCACCTTTGTAGACTATGCCATAGAAAAGCATGTCAGATATGCAATAATGTGATATGTAGAAAGAGTTCAGATAACATCAAATTGTTTAAAGAATGTTAGATATCAGAATATAAATACAGAGCAAAAATGGGGCTGAGTGAAAAATCTGTAGCTTTTAGAGGCGCCTGAATGCTAAACGTTTGAGTTTTTTGCTAGCAGTAAAACAACCCTCGATTAGCTCATTTATTATGACTGAAGTAGACTATATTGCCAAAAGTATCCTATCACAACTGCACACCTCCAAACTAACTTCAGCCTTCATACTGGTTCAAGATCAGTGTGCATAGAGCTCCATAGAATGAGTTTTTCATGGCCAAGCAGCTACATCCAAACCTTATATCACCAAGTATGATGCAAAATTTTGGAAACAGTAGTATAAAGAACACCTCCATTGGACTATAAAACAGTGGAGACATGCTCTCTGGAGTGTTGACTCATGCCTCTCTTTCTGGAAATCTAATGGGTGAGTCTGGTTATGGCAGTTACCAGTAGAGGGACACTTGTGTGGCTTCATTGTGCCAAATGTAAAGTTTGGTGCAGATGAGCTCATGGTGTGTTGCTGTTTTTCAGGAGATGGAGTAGGCCCTTTAGATCCAGTGAAAGAAACCATTAATGTTTTCACATATCACTACATTTTAGAAAGATCTTTTTGGAAAGGCTTGGGGATAGCCCATTCCTATTCCATTATGACTCATGGTTCTCTATCATGACTGAGCACCAGGGCACAAAGCAAGATTCATAACGACATGGATGAGTAAGTTTGTTGCTGGAGACTTGACTGGTCTGCACATCACCCTGACATCAAACCGGCAGCAAACCTTTCAAGTGAATTAGTGCAGAGACTGTACACCACATCTTCTCCAACATCAGTGTCTGACCTCAGAAACAGAAAACACACTCCTGTACCTTGTGGAAAGCCTTCCCAGAGGATTTAAAGCTGTTGGACTGGGCCAAAATAATATCAAACCCGATGGATTAAGAACGGGATGTCACTGAAGTTTATATGTTTGTGAAGGAAGACAAGTTTGCATATTTTTATATTAAAAGCAGCCTTCAGGTGATGAAAAAAATCAACTTCTCTTCCTATCTAATCATCTTAAATTCCCTCTTAGTCACATCTACATGTGCCTTTTTAATTGTCGCAAATGTAAAAGAAAAAAAAGTCCTTATAAAGTATAATTCAGTGTAATTTTGATTGTAGCTTTTCCCACAGTCACCTTTGTCTTTATTCTTCCCTTTCTTTTAGATGCAGAGAAGGGACAAATAAGCACAAACTACTGAAAATGGAGAATAGCATCATGCCTTATATGAAGACAAACTGCTGTATTACTCTACAAAATAAAATTAGTTTGTTCAGACTTAAGACTAAAATTGTGAGGTGGTCACATCTTCTGTCTTGTCTCAGTGAATTGGCCTTTGAAGGTAGAGGAAGGTGCTACCTACATTGATCTTTAGAAAACCGCTATTCATGGCTTATCTGGTGTTCCTAGGTTTTCTGTTGGACCTTAATGTTAATAAATACAACATTTTTTTCTTTTTTTCTATACCTCCACACCATGTCATTTTCATACTTGTGTTTTCTTGTCACAGCTTCTTTCAATGAACTTCTCTACCTGGTCCTGGCCATTGGAGGTGGGATCGCCACTGTGGTCTTTTGTCTCATAATCATCGTGTCCTGCAGGAGATGCAAGAGGAAACACAGACAGAGCCAGCTGGAGGTCGATGAAGAGGTTCCCCGCAAAGAGAGGAAAGACCCCACTGCGTGGTAAGAAGTGTAGCAGATGAAGAGGGGGACTAAGAGAGGAACAGAAGATTCACACGCTTTCTCTCTTCCTCCGTGAGATACTCTGGGGATCAGGGCATACTATGCTCCCTCTGGGGCTCTTTTCCTGCTTGATGCTTCTCTTTCTTCCTCCATATGTGACTGCAGTCTTTGGATTCTACATTTAGACCAGTAGCAGGCAGCTGTTATAAGGTAGAAAGTTAGGAAGAACGTGCCTTTATATAGAAAGCTCTAGAGACTGACCTTTAGCCAGATTGCTGCTTAGCCTCTTTGGAATTACCATGCGCCTTTCATTTCTTGAGAGAAACAACTGTTTTATCAGTTCATCTTTTCCTGTTTAGCTAAATGGCCCTCCAGCCACATTTCCTGTTTAGAGTAAATGTTTTGATGATGAAGATGTGAAACAATGGTGTATTCCTGCTGTTTACTTCCTTACTAATACAATCCAAACCCCATTGTACAAATGCAGTACATGACACGTGTTTGGTGTATTATTTCAAGAAACAATAGAAACACTGAGCACTTTCCAAGCTTCCAGTGAAAATGTATTTGATCACTTTATAAAACCCTCACAAAGCTCTGATCATTTTCAGTGGTGGTATGTGGCGACTGTCTGATTTAATTTCTAAGGTTTGCTTACAGTGGATGAAAAATTCTACACACCCCTGTTAAAATGCCAGATTAAAAAGTGATCATGATGAATCAGCTTTTTCTACATTTAATTTCAATCTTATTTTGTACAACTAAACCAAAACACACACAAAAAAAATCTGTTTTAACGAACACTTAAACCACTTTTTGATTAAATTCCAGCACTTAGTTTTCTTGGATCCACACTGTGGATCAGTCAGGAGATGGGTGCGAAAACATTCACAGGATTTTTTTTTACATATATGATGGTGCAGTAAAACCAGCTGTCAATAACTGGAAAAAATATGGAACAGGATTGATGGAAATAAGTGATAAAAAGATAAGATGGGAATTCATCAGGAAGGCTGCTTGTTTTCCGATTGTAATGTATGGGATATATGTAACATTATATGTGGAAAAATTGTTGAAATGGTTTATGGTGGTTTCACTTTTAACATACAAAGACAAAACCTGGAATTATAGCAGGGGTGTTAACACTTATAAAAGCCACTGATCATGTCTGTTTGAAATCACTACTGAAGTCATGTTACTGTGTTTTTGTCTGCTACTGTGTTCTTATTGCTGATATGGTAAAAGTGTGATTCAATAATTATACCTGTTTATAAGCACTTGTTGGAAACAGACTATTTGTTACATTTTTAAGCATTCTACAAAAATACAAATAAATTTCAGTCCAATTTTCTATTGACTGATTAACACTTTTTTACATTGTCATTTTTAATGTATCATCTTTAAAAGCTGGTTGTCTGTTTCAAACAATGTGCTGTATTTTCTTGGGCACCTGAGATTTCTCTTCCAATTTTCTGGGTTTTCAGATCTTTCTGTGAGGGGTGCTTTAACTCTCACCACTAAAAAATGAGGGGCATTCGTCTCTCACGGAGGAGACTTTTTTTTTTTTTTTTGCTTATATCTTTACTTATCAGATTTATTCAGGCTTCAAAATAGATCATTTATTCAAAAACTTGAAGAAGGAAGGAAATCATTTTGACCAAAATCAGATGCAGATGAGTAGACAGATTTTACCCAAACGTTGCTCAGCCCAACCCTTCTGTGTTTGTGTTTACTTGTCTTGGTCTTTTCCTACTTTATCCCAGCCATCCATCAAAGGCCATCCACCTCTACATATCAGAGACATCCATAGAGATTGACAGTTCAGATGGCATGATCTCTGACCCCAGCACCGGAGACTCAAGCTCTTCAGAGGATGATGGTCCTAGCTCAGATGATGACGATGATGATGGCGATGATTCTGACTGAGACAGACCAAACAGAGACAGAAATGCTGAGAAGATCCTATCAGGAAGCTTGCTGGAGAGACGCTCTAAAGGCACCCTTGGATTGCACTCCTTTGCCAAGCAGAGCCCTGCCAAAAAAAGTGCTGCTGCATTGAAAGTGATAAGATGATGAAGATGTGAGGAAAAACAGAGAATATGAACCTTCTGAAAAAAAAAAAAAAAGATTTCTGTAGAGACCTCTGATGAATTTCAATGCTTGAAACCAGTTTTAAAGTAAAACAACTTTCCTTTTAGGAGAGTCCATAAATGTTTATATGAGGAAATGAAATGGCGGATCAAACTTGAACAAAACACGAAAGCTTATGTGCCAAATGGGATTGCGGACTTAAAGCTGGCCTGGCTAACATCGAGAATGTGTTCAGCCTTTGTTCAAACTTTCTGCTGGTTTACACATGAATCCTCTTGGAAGAACAAACGTTTGCTGTTATACTGAGCCATACAAAGTGCTTTATATTTTGTGAGGTGCCCAAGGTAGAGATGGACAGTCATCAAAATGGAAATATCTGCAGTTATTTCTACAGATACACAAATAAATTGTCCATTGACCCATTTCTAGCTTGACCAGCCCTGACTGGTGACCACACCCAAATGCCAACAAGGTGAGGTTACAATAATTTTCTTTAATGTGGATGCTGTTACTGAGTGAAAAAGACTCAAAGTTGTCTATTTCAGGATCAGTGAGGTGTTTAAAAATGAAGTCAGAGGAAGTAAAGAGGTGTAAGAACCTAGTTTCAAGTTTCCAGTTTATTTCTATAGCACATTTCATCAATAAGGCAGTTCAGAGTGCTTTACATCATAAAAACATCATAAAGTCACCAATTGTGAAACAAGTGATAAATATCACATTTTGTCTAATGCCACCATCAGAATCATCAAATCACACCAAATATGTTGATCAGAGTTCCATTTACTACTAACCAAAGACACCTCTAAACAGGTGGGGTTTTAGCCTTGATTTAAAGAAACTCGGTGTTTCATCTGTTTTGCAGTTTCCTGGGAGTTTGTTCCAGATTTGTGGTACATAGAAACTGAATGCTGCTTCTCCATGTTTGGTTCTGGTTCTGGGGATGCAGAGTAGACCATAGCCAGAAGACCTGAGTGGTCTGGAAGGTTGATACAACAACAGCAGATCTTTAAGGTATTTAGGTGCTAAGCCATTCAATGGTTTATAAACCATCAAAAGTATTTTAAAGTCTATTCTTTGAGCTACAGGGAGCCAGTGTAAGGACTTTAGAACTTAGGTGATGTGCTCCATTTTCCTGGTTTTAGTGAGAACGCGAGCAGCAGCGTTCTGGATCAGCTACAGCTGTCTGATTGACCTTTTAGGCAAACATATAAAGACACTATTGCAGTAATCAATGCAACTGTAGATAAACACATGGAAGAGTTTGTCAAGATCTTGCTGGGACATCAGTCCTTTAATCTTGGAAAAGTTCTTCAGGTGATAGAAGGCCGACTTTCTAACTATCTTTATGTGTTTCTGAAGGTTCAGGTATAAGTCCATCACCACACCCAGAATTTTGGGCCAGATCGCTAGTTTCTATGTGTATTAACTGAAGATGAGTGCTGCCTCTCTGGACTCCTAACTGAAAGGAAACAAGTTAACACTTGTCTGCAGTTCATTGAGGCTGTGAGTAAGTGAGACAGAGCAAGACTTTCAGTAAGTAACAGGTAAGGATCTACAGTGTGGATCCAAGGATCTCTAAGGAGTGCACATGGAGGCTGCTGCTTCAGTAATGCTAGCCATGCTAACCATGCTTATCTCTAATAAAAAAAAAAATCATAAAATCAGTTTAAAATGTGACTATAATTGTTTTGTACTTGTTTAAAAATATTAGTAAAATCCTGTTTAACAGCAAGTGCTCCCTCATACACAGTGTGACGTCACCCCTTCTCCCAATATAAATTATTAATGACAACTCACAGCATGGAGGTTAGAAAAAAGAATTTGACCGATGTTAATTGTTGCTCTTAAAGAGAAATCTTAAACAGCACCAGGTATTTAGAGGTCAAAACTTTACACAAAACATAGATTGTAAATCAGGCACAAAATTCTGATCCAACAAACTCTAGTTATTTGTAAGATCATGTTCAAAGTATTCTCTTAACTGGGCTACACAAGCTTTTTAATCGATAAGTAACACAAGATAAACCATCTATGCTGTTTTCTTTTGTTCCAACATGCCTGTACCCTGGTTGAGTTTATGTTCTTGCATTGTAAAATAAAATCATACTTAACAGAAAATCGGCTCAAAGTTAGTCTCAGGATAGAGTACATTAACAATCGAACCAGTCAGAAAAAAACACAACAAACTGAACTTCCACATATCTAACTGGATTAATTAGTCCAACTTAGACATTGGTTTTCAAGCCTGACTTAACCAGTCTCCGTTGTATCTTGGGTGGAGGATGGTGACCGTTCCTCTGTAGAAAAACACACTCAGTGTTGAGTCTGCTGTCATTAGTCTCACTGACCGATGCGTTGCAGGACGTAGGAAGCACCAGCCAAATGATCTGTCTACTGCGTGAAAATAAAGAAAAAATAAGGATTCTCATTTTCTCCTAATATATAATGTTTTGCAAATGGCCTTAACTTGATGTAGATGAGGTTTAATCGTCTGTGCCCAGGAAGATTTTGATCTCTGTGAGAGCTCGTCTGAACCTTTAGCTTGACTTTCTCTGACTGATCTCCATCAGCGGTGAGACATCTCTGCTTCTATCTGCTCTTTTTCATTCACTTGTATGTGAACTCTTCGCTCCCCTGGTTTCAGCACCAGCAGAGCTTTTACAATAGTCAAGTAGGTCTTGTCCCCATTGTCCATCCATATTTTTTATCTGTGCTGAGTACAGACATTTTGCTTTTATGTTCTTCTGTTTTAACTGTTTAATCATGACACGTACTAACGCTATCTAATTCTGTAGCTCTGGAGAGCAGTCATTATAAAAAAAAAAAAAAAAAAAAAAAAAAAAAAATCTGGTCTCCTTCAAACAGAACTTTCCCTTGTGCCCAAGCCTGTCATAGGATGCTTTCTTTAACAGAGTAGTCCATAAACTTAACAATGAATGAGCATGGGGTAGCTGCTGGGCTCATGGGCTTTGCGGTGAGCGCTCAATTCTAATGCTGTTGATGTTGCTGTCGAAGTTGGGGAGCATTTTGGAGTAGCTCCTTTACAAATGCTTTAAGATCCTGTCCTTCTCACCTTTTTCCTTATGTTGCCTGTTTGTTTGTGCCCTTGCTTCTGACAGACGATGCTCTATTGTTTTGCCAAAAATCGCAGAGTATTGCTGTTGTTTTGTTAGATAATTACATTGAGCGGACAGAACCTTCCTTCTCTGCTGCTGCTGGTAGCATGACATCACCAGAAGTCCATGTTTAAAATCTTAAAGCTTAAAGTCATTAGAGATAACATAAGAATTGCATCCAAGCCAGTTATATAAGAACCAGAGTACTTTACATTAAGGATTAAGTGAAACTATTTGTCACATCAGATCACTCTTATTAAATAGTAAGAATGTGATTTTTTTTTTCTTTCCTTCTGTCTGAAAGCCAAAGACTTGATCAGTGGGCAAGCAACTACATGCATACACCTGCCCTGAAACTCACGTAGGAGTGCACAGTCAGATCTGAAAACCCCTTTTGATTGCAAAGCGTCCTTGAAAGCCTGTGCCCTGTTCTTCCACTTGTGAATGCATTCCAACTAACAAATATGTTAAAATACCCATATTTCATTTTTCTGTGGCAGACTTTATATTTGTGTTTAATGTGTTTCGATTTATAAGAAAATGTTACATTTCTATTTGTAATAGAGCTTTTATAAAAAATAAAACAAGGTTTTCTAATAAAAATGCCTTTAAATCTTTTCTGCATTGTCTCATTTTAATCCCAACACTCAAAGTCTCCAACTGGGTGTCTCATAAAAAAAAAAATCCATTGAAAGTATTTGAAAGTACTCATCTATTATGTAACTAAATATTGCCATTCAGCATTATGCATTTGTATTTTTAATGCACAGTATCCATTTGTGTAATTATGACTTGTCTGTCTGCAGAGCTCTTCAAATGTTTACCTGTAAGCATGATTGCAGTGAATATTGCTGTAATTTATAGTGCGTTCAATATGCTAACTCCCTCTGCTGTTACTCCCGTCTGGGTTTGATTGTTTGTTGAATGCTGACTATTCATGACTGTGAATACATGGCTCCATTTATTACATGGTGTGTTTGTGTTTGTGAGCCTATTTGTGCGCATTGATCAAAGTCTGCCCCTGTGGGTGCAGCTTTAGTTACTGAATGACAGACCTTGAGTGTGAGCAGAGTTATACAGACAGAAGAAGGCTTCAGTAACGCTTGAGAAAAAGAAGTCTATGTATGTAAGCTAAAAAAATAAATAAATAAATAAATCGCATTTTCCTGTGCTAAAATGATGAAACAACATTAAACCTGCTGGATAATGTAATTTCTATGACCAAAGCCTCAGCTGGTATCTCTTTGTACACTTTTTGAAAATAGCTCAGCAATCATCACTAGATGTGAGACTGAACACACTATTCAAGCAAAACAGTTTGATTTCTTTTTTCTATACATTAACAGAAACAATCTGTGCTTGTCCATTTTGAAACATTGATTCTTCTTCTTTTTTGTCCTGGTGCATATTAAATATTAACTGAAAATAAAGCACAAAAAAGTCTGTCTCTGCAGGGAAAGCATTTGACCCAACCGAGTCTCACAGCAAAATGTAAATGAGCTACAGAACCAAAATCCTTCTACATTGTTAAAATCTTGCATTTTTTACATGATACCCAGCATGACTGCTTAAACAAATGTGCTTCAGGAATTTTTAGCAAGTTTTGTGTGTTTTGCACCAACAGCAGGAAAGCCAAGAGTATAATATGCTTCTATCTGAAAGATGGTTGTCTAAAAGGGAACACACTTGGAATGGGGTGTGATGGGGAACTGAAGGGTGATGTGGGGTCACTTCCTCTGTGCTTGAGAGTATAAACTTGAGTCTGTTCAGAAATTCCTATCACTAAAACTGTGACTCAAAGCTGCAGTATGTAACTTTTATGAAAAATATTTTTTTTTACTTGTTAAAATTATCATTATGTCGTGACAGTATAATATAGGACAGATAATCTGTGAAAAAAAAATCAAGCTCCCCTGCCTTCTCCCAGTGCTCCCAGTACTAACTGCAGAAATACACCACTCAGTTAAAAACAACCATCTTCAGCTGGTTAACCACAACATAGCCTGCCACACATGCTAAGGCTAGTTAGCATGGCCATTGATGACGGTGGATAAACAGCTTTCCTGAAACAGTAAGTTGTTTCTTAACCATTAGCACATTTAGCGGCACGCACATGAGGGTGATTGACAGCATTAAAACCTTCTTCCTGGCTCTGATTGGTTGTTTTAAGTCGGGAGCAGTGCATTTCTTTAGACGGCAATAGTAGCTCAGGGAGGAGGTGGAGGAGCTCAATCTTTTCACAGACTATCTGTCTCATATCATACTGTCAACATGGTGACAGTTTTAACAAATATGCAAAAAATAATATTTTTGTAAAAGTTACATACTGCAGCTTTAAAAAATTTGTTAATTCGTTAGCTGCTTTGCACGTCTAAAGAGACGTTGCAGAGAGATTACATCATAGTAATTTCTCAGAATAGAAACATCCATCTTTCCCTCTTCTTTTTCCAACCCAAACTTGACATCATTCTGCATTTGTTATACAGGAGACACTTAAAGTCTCAACTTGGCTGTTGTGCTTTGGTCTTAGCACAAAATATAGCACAGAAATAAACTAATGATAATGTTCTACCTGCTAAAACAGTTGGTGATAGAAAAATGGATTTCTGACAAGAAAATACTTGGTATTTACACTCTTTTTAATTGTCCTTTTTTAAATGTCAGTTTTTGCAGTTTCCTTTTTTTGTGGCACCAGTAAGTCAAAAACACTGCAACATAGTACATAAAACACTTTAAAGGATAGTTTGGATTTTAAAGTGAGATTCTTTAAAGTAATTATTGGTAACAGTTCCCTTATGTCTAGGAAGATGTCATATTACAGTGAGTTTGTAGAAAAGTAAAATAATCCTCAGAGTGGTGGAACTAACAGCTAGATATACAGGTGCCCCCATTTTGGCTGAGTTTAGCAATTTAAAACACCTCAAATAGAACATTTTCATATCTCTTGAATATAACACTGTATTAGAGGAGGTTGTATCTCTGTACTTTCACAAGCGACTGTTGTTAAGTTTTATCACTGTTTTCTCAGCCAAATAATGTTGAGATAACAGACTTATTTCCAGACTAAACTCTCTTTTGTATAAGTATGTAATTTCAAAATAATATACTAATAACAGAACGACACAACAAAAAAAGTCAAGAAAATTATGGTTTGGATCCACCATCCTTTTATATTTTTAGCATCTGTTGTGTGGTGTTTTGATAAATCTCTGGCAGTTTGAGAGGTGACTAGCAACACAATTGTTTCTAAAAAGGAACACACTGTTAGTGTTCGAGGTCAAACTATACATGAGGAAAATGTAGGAACTGAGTTTTGAGAAATGCAAGTGTTTAAACTTGCTTTGTATGTGCTACACCAGAAGTTAGGAATGGTACGTTCTTTGTGCAATCAAGCTCAAGAAGTGAGAGAAGACTATAAAATTAAAAACAGTAGGACTGGTTGCGAATATTGGGTTTATTTAATTTAATGAATAAATTTGTTGTGTATGTAGAAGGCCTGCATAATCTCACAGTTTAAACTACTCACCAAAATGCATTATGTTTTCCAACAGGAGACTCTTCACCTAATCTGAATGAAAACACTATTTGTTCTTCAAATTTCTCTCACCTAATTTTGTACATGATTAAAAAAATATACATCTGCATAGTACATGCCTGGGGGAAAGTTTGCCAAGCTAAAACTTAGTAGAATCAGGGGTCTGACCTTTTTAACAAATCAGATGACCAGTCTCAGCACATTGTTCCCTAAAACCATTAAAATATATTTTACTCCCCCACTGAAACAATGAACCAGCAAATTACTTCACAGTGTGCTTTTTAAAAACTTTATGACGGTATTAGCACTTGCTCAAAACTCTTCTACCTCATGGAATAAATTGTGCACACTGCAATGAAAATGTATTGTACATAGTTACCTCACAGATTGCTTATATTTTTTGCTTTTTTATCAGTTATATTTTTTAGATCATCAAACAGGCTTTAATATTAAAGATAATCAGAGTAAATACAAGAAGCAGTTTTCAAATAATTATCTACTTTATTAGAAGAAAAAAATCTATCTAAATAAAAAAATCTATCTAAAAGTTACATGAAATCTATCTGAGCCAGCCTGGCTAGATGTTAAATTGTAACCATCTCCTTAAAGTATATTCTATTCTAACCTGATTGTGCCACTCTTGGTGCCAATGATTGCTATCATTCATTTGTGATAACTGGCAAAGAGTCTTTAACATAAATAGATAAATAGATGGCTGGAAATTTTACTTCAGATTTTCTGGTAGAGAGTATAATTCATGGTTCCATCAACTACAGCATGTTTTCCAGGTCCTGAAGCAGCACATTAGGCCCTCACCCTCACACCACCATAATGTTACTTAGATGCTATGTTACTTTTAGCCAGATGTAACGGCAGAGTTTTTGGCAGATGTGAGGACAGGCTATTGTGGTATTTCACGTCAGCAGTGGTGTAGGTCTTGGAACAGTTTTTGCCAAGTCTCTCACTTATTGTTAAATCGAGAACGCTGACTTTAACTGTGGCAAATGAGGACTGTAGCACTTCCAGATGTTGTTCTGGGCTCTTCTGTGACCTCTTGGATGAGTTGCTGATGAGCTGCTGGAGTAATCTTGGTAGGCAGGGCTCACTTTGGAATGTTCCCCGCTGTTTTCTGTTTTCTCTATTTGTGGCTCTTACTGTGATTCACTGGAGTTCCAAAGCTTTATAAATTGCATTTTAATTCCTTCCAGACTTATGACTGTCAATGACTTTGTTTCTCAACTGTTCTTGAATTTCTTTTGATGATATGTTGCTTTCCAATTTAGTTAAATTCAAATATACTTTATTAATCCCAAAGGGAGATTAAATATTGTTGTTCAGGGTTCTTCAAAGAGTTGGTGTAGAGGCTGATGCCTGTAGGCAGGAAGGATCTCCTGTAGTAGTCTGTATTACAACTAATCTGAAGAAGCCTCCCAATGAAGACACTCTGTTGTTGTATGACAGTCTTATGAAGAGGATGGGGTTGTCCATATTTTTATTTTATTTTATTTAAGAGCCTTCTTTGCATCATCATCTCCAGAGGTTCCACAGTCGTCCCCAGGACAGAACCAGCCTTCTTTATCAGGTTATTGAGCCTTTTTAGGTCCCTGGCTCTGATGCTGCTGCCCCAACAGAAGACGGCAGAAGAGGTTACACTCTCCACAACAGACTTATAGAAGATATGCAGCATCTTGCTACAAACCTTGAAGGATCTCAGCTTCCTCAAGAATTACAGTCTGCTCTGTCTCTTCTTGTAGATGGTTCACTGTTGCGTCTCCAGTCCAGTCTGTTGTCTAGATGAACACTGAGGTATTTATGCTCCTCCACCTCCAGTTCTCTCATGATGGAAATAGGGTTTGCTCCTGTGCTGCTGACTACCTGGTTAGACACACAGTACTTCATTCTCACAAACTGTGGTCTGTTTGTCATGTAGTCATGGATCCAGGCGATTATTGAGGCCTCCACCTGAGTCTTCTGGAGCTTCTGACAAAGCAGATCAGGCTGAATTGTGTTAAATGCACTGGAGAAATCAAAGAACATGAGCCTCACAGTGCTGCCTGCTTTGTCCAGGTGACAGTGGGTTTGTTGAAGGAGGTGTATAGTGGCGTCTTCAATTCTACAGTGATAAGCAAACTGCAGGGGGTCCTGATATGTGCTGGTTTGCTTACTCAGATGGGCCAACAGGAGTCTCTCCAGGACTGTCATGATGTGGGATGTCAGGGCAACAGGTCTATAGTCGTTGATAACTGATGGGTGAATTTTCTTTGGTACCGGAACCAGACAGGATGTCTTCCACAACAGTGGTACCTTCTCTTGGGTCAAGCTAAGGTTGAAGAGGTGCTGCAGAATCCCACAGAGCTACTCTGCACAGGTCTGCAGGACTCTGGGGCTGACACCATCTGGACCTGCAGCCTTGTTCCGATTCAGTGTCTCCAGCTGCCTCTTCACCTGACTTCTAGAAACAGAAATGTGGGAGGGGGAGGCAAAGGGAGCGACAGCATCTCCTGATTTGACTGAGGACAAATTTGTGGAAGCAGAAGTGTCCATGACTAAGGTAGAAGATAAACATCCGAGGTGTGACAGATTTTGAGATCTTTTACCTTACTTCCTGTTGTCAGGTAGGGCCTATTTCTACATGTCTACATGATTCTACATGTCTGGGAGTTATCAGGCCTGGATGTGAGATAGAGACTGAAGTGAGATTGAATTTAGGTTCCAAAAAATTGTGGTTATTCCCAGTTAATCAACAAAGGGGGTGAGAAATTAATTTTTCAGGTTGGTTTGGATAGCTTTTTCCATAACTAAATGCTATTATTATTTAAACACTGCATTTTGTATTTCCACCAGTTGCCTCTGTCTATTATCAAAATTTCTTTAAAAATCTTTAATAATAAGAGGAAACTGCAAATACTGGCAAATAATGGCAAATACTTTTTCATCGGTCTGTAAATTCAGAGATGTATTTTTATGACTCCAGTGTAGCTTGTTGTTTAAGTCTGCAGCAGACGTAGTGTTCTCAAAACTCCTGGGAGACATGTTCTTAAATATTTTTTCTTTGTGACTCAGTATTTTCCAATGTAGTATTTGCTATGGCAACCATGATTAAATATTTTCTGAAAATAACCAATCTGATGTCAGATCTGTATGATGAGAGAAGTAAGAGAAATAACAAAAGGAGAAGGAAATTACAGTGTGTTTCTACTGTAAATCTGTGCTTAACTCTTACCCGTCATTTCTCCCTGCTCTCCACACCTTGGAGTGCATTGTACCTGGTACAGCAATCTGATGTTAAATTCCTTTGCTCATGCCTAAACACACAGAAACACACATAAACATGGGCTTGGCAGGACATGTTGCACACAAAAACTATAGCTGTCTCACTGGTGTGTAAAATATGACTCAGTGTTAGACTGAGTTTTCTATTCAGGGCTGTAGTTTACAATTCAAAGACAAATGTTCAGGTAATGTTTTACATTCATTTAAAAGGTGGAGCGATGGCTTTATTCACAGGGCATTATGTAGCTAGGAATCTCTTAACTCGTGTGCAATGCTGTTACACTTGTTTGTGTTCCTCCCAAAGAAAATAATCCATGTACATGTGAAACCTGTATGTGAACTGGATAGTTGCGGTTGTTACAATTACAGTTGTGGCGGACAATGGTTGCATCCACCTTTTGATGCCTGACAATTTAAATCACCTTCATTAGTCTACCTCCGTGTTGACAACAAAAAAAGGGGTTTCTTGTTGTTCAGCGATGCTAGAAAGCAAGTGAAGTGAGTAAGTGCAAAGCCCTCATTGTCAATGAGGGGACTGCTGCTGTAACTGAGAACCTGCGATTGTAACCAAACAGAGAACCCTTTTATTCATACATACAATGCCTCACAAGATATAATGGTATGTTTGTATGAGAACGAGCAGATACCCAGGTAAGAGGCACAAGACTGTGAAACAGATTGCAAAATACAGCTTGCGCAATATTTATTTAGAATGATGTTAGGTTAAAATCTCACTATAAAGGTAAGTACCATTACCCAGCACCAGTTCAAAAATGAAAGCTAATTAAAGAAACTGCTGGTTAGGTAGTGAACAACATGTATAGAGAAACCTCTGCACCTACTGCAATGTTGATTTTGTCATAGTCTTGATTCACAGTTAATGCAAAAAAGAAATAATTTAGCATCTATTAGCACACCTATTTCCACAGGACTATCATGCAGTAAGCTGTTTAATTTAGACAAAAGAGGTAACAACCTGAGAAATAGGCTTTTGTAAGCATATTCAGTCTTCTAAGTAAAAATAACATACTTTGTTAAAATTCAACATTCCTTTACTGAGAAGTGTGATCCCTGGATCAATGGAATTCATTTTCAGACCCCATGCCCCTGTTTTTATACAAGGACCAAAACCCTACTTTGTCATTCCCTCTGTACTTTTCTGGTGTCCCAGATGAGCTGACAGAGGCCAATGCCCAGCATGTTTTAGGTGTTTTCCTGATTCAACACACCTGAATTCATAAATGGTTCATTGTAAGGAAGGCATCTGCAGAACCTGAGGACACACTGAGAAGGTAATTTAGAGAAGTCATTCAGTTTATGTGGAGCAGGGACACATCTACAGTTGGACACCACCATGTGAGGCAGATGGGAGGCAAGGACGCCTCCCATCTGCAACAACTGATTGCCGAACTTCAGATTCAAACATAGCATTTGCTCTTTTGCCTTAGCCATGAAACAGTGAATGTGATCTTTATCTTTACAGCTTGCTAAGGGGGTCATGGAAGTTTGATTGCCAGTCCACATGTGTTTTATGGATCTGGCAAAGGTTTACAGCTGGGCCTCCTGATGCATTTTTTGTGTTGTGATCCTTGGGCTACTGGGGTCACTTTTCAGAGCTGTCCAGCCTTCAGTGAAGGAGGGGTGCCCCAGTCCCTTCCCATATTTTTGTTTTGCAGATGATGTGGTTCTGTCAGTGTCTCCAAGCCATAATCTTAAATTTGCAAGTAGTGCCCAGGATTAGAGTGAATGCCTCTAAAGGGCCCAGTATGGTCAGAGTGAAGCCGAACAGTTGACATGGTTTGTTTTCGCGCACACTCTTCCAGGTTGACAAGATACACTGAGGTGAACTTATGTCACATGTGTGATTTATATAGTACAGTAAACACAGCAGTCATGGCAGAGGGTATCCACCATTATGAGTTCACAAGTTTGGAGGAAATAATGATTGACAAGCTGCATCATCTCATTTTATTTTGCCTGTTATTTAGAAGAAAAGAACAGAAGGCGTCGGTTGAAGGTTTATCCGGTGAATCAGACTAGAACCGAGGTGGGTGAGTTTAATGTTTCAGTACATACTTCCTCATGGCCTCAGACAACTGTTATTTAAAAATATCCATCCTGCTCTGTGACTGAAAAACCGGCTTCTGGAAGTTGAGTAGTTGGAGCTGTTTAACACATAAACAAACACCCACGAAATTCTGACCAACAACTCTGTAGTTTTGCATGCAGAGGGGTGGACGAAAAGTTCACCATGGGGGGTTGTGACATGAAAGGGTGAACGACATGAGGCTAAGAACAAAATGACATGATTTTCGTTATGCAACTATGACAATGAGAACTGATTTAGGCACTTCGACCTGACCTTGCAGAGCCCTTAAGTCTGGAGCTCTCAAGCAGAAAAACGTGTACTCCTCCCTCCAGGATGGGTTGAGACTTTGCCTCAAACAGAGGAGTTCATGTGTTTTGTCATCTAATCTATAAACAATGACAGTATTAAGCTGGAGATGGGTAGACGGAATTGGGCTTTATGTCAAAGTCATGCCACTATGGCTCAGATATGTCCTAGTGAAGAAAAAGCTGGGCGAAAATTCAAAACTCTAGATTTACTGCTCCATCTATGTCCAAACTTTACCCAAGGTGATGAAATATGGATCATGAGTAAAAGACGTTCCATATTCAAATATCTGAAATGAGCTTACTCCTTGGGGTGGATGGGCTCTTCCATAAAGACTAGATAAGATCCAGAGGGAGTGCAGAGTAAAGCTGCTGTTCCTCCATATTTAAAGACCTCATATGGTTTCTTATACTCGCTATTAAACATTCTTTTGGAGAAACCTTATATACATAAGCGTGCTCACAAAGACACACACCCTCCTGTGTTTGGACTCAGGTGTTTACAGATACGCTCTATATTGGGTTGCGTTTGCCACTCCATACATCTTGTATTAATTAACACCATGTACTTTTCAGTGGCGTTGTTATTATTGTTATATATGCATATGTTGTTTGTCGCTGTGGGATTTGTTTTTTTTTCCCTCTTTTTCTGCAGGAGCAGAAGCAGAAGTCAAGAGTTTCATCTTGTCTTCTCTTTATCCTTCTTTATGTCCTATAGTCTTATCTTCTTTTGTCCCTTATATATATATAAGGGACAATATATATATATATATATATATATATATATATATATATATATATATATATATATATATATATATATATATATATATATATATATATATATATATATATATATGGAGCATTACAGCAATAGCCATAATGCTCCACTTGTGAAAGTAAATCTGTTGGGTTTCTCCTTGGCACTCAGACAACAATTTTGAGTGCTACACTGCTGGACCGGACATATAAATAAGAAGACCTCATATGAGATGGAAGTTTTCTGGGAAGATCCCACTGGAAGGTGAACCCATGCTTGACATAAAACTCATAGAAGAACAGCACTTCTCTTCTTTTCCTGGTCTGGAGACTCATTGGGATCCACTAAAATAAGCTGGAGAGTGTCTCTAGTGCAAGGAGTGTCTGGGTCTCCCTCCTGAACCTATTCACTCTGTGGAAAACAATGAATTGATGAGTAAATTAATACAGGGGTGTGCAGTTCAGGTTTTCATTGAAGTTCTGTTGTTTCTCACTTTGTACGCACTTGATTTGAATAAGAACTCTGCAAATTCTTGTAGAGCTTGAGACTGCCTGAGGAACAAGGCAAATGCTTGAATCAGGTATATTGAAGCAATTCTACTAAAACATGCAGGACATCAGCACAAGGATTGGAAATACCCACCTCTGGAATAATGTATTGTGCAATTTTTTACTTCACAGCTTTTGGTCGTATAACAGATTTCATAGCAGTAGTTTCCTGTATAGGCTGTCAAATACTGAAACTCATTCCAAGCCTATAAAAGTGCAAAGCATGTCAGAGTCAGTGTACAAAAAGATGCTATCCTCGCATATTCCTTGATGTTCCATGAAATGACTCCATCTAACTCTCCTTTGTCAGATTAGAGGAAATGCTTGATGAACACATGATGGATATAAGAAGGAAGCTGACTACTGAGACCAAATAAAGACATAAATATACTTCAAAGGATTTCTGAAGAAACACATGCAGTAGTTGAGAGATAAAGCATTACATCCCATGAGAAAGTAAACTTACAAAGGATGGGAAGAGAAAACACCTTCTCCCTTTCGACATAATTACATCAATAGGACCAGGAAACTAGGGACAGGGACAGTAGAGGAGTTTGTCTTGAAATTCCAGTGGAGTCACAACAGATCATCTGCTGTTTTGTATGTACAGAGGCTGGCTAGGGAGATAAGGTCTGCAAACAGGGGCTCATATGAGGGGATAAACATGGCTAAAGAGACTACGTTAAAGAATGTTTGGGTTCATTTTAAAACCACACATCTATTTGCTTCTAACAGAGCTGTATGGCGCCCTCAGCAAAATTGATTTTGGGATTGTCCAACTACCATCAATCACCACAACTCAACCAATATCCCCAATATATCATCCATGTTTAGACTATTATGCAGTGTAAATCCAACATAACCATCATCATAACTTATAACTGGAAAGTAACATAAAGGCATTAAATATTCAACTCGACAGCTAAATGTGGGTTGCTTGAATCATATTCACTTCATGTGATTATACAAGTATATGTATATTTGTATATTAATAGCACTTAGTATAAAGTGTTGAAATTAAAATACCTTTTTAGTTATTACAAAAGTTCTGTTGCAGCTTCTAGAGCCCAGAAGTTAATACTGCATCTAGATCACCATTCTATCCTTTTAAAAAGGTAATCAAGGTAATTTTATTTGTCAATAATTTTTTTCTGATGTTGGTGTAATTTCAGATAGTTTGTCCTTACCTCTGAATTTTTGCTGATTGCTGTTTCAATGGTGATGCATAAAAATTTGTTAAACAACAGAAATTATGCCAAACAAAGCCTTGGACAGTCTGACTACACAGATTTAGAATTACCATTTTAAAGATACTGTTTAGTGGTGTATAATTGTTCTACTAACAAATATACTCAGACTTTAGAAACACAACTTTGTAATTACATATGAATTTCCACTGCAAAAAAAAAATTGTGTCTTTTGGTCGATGAAATCACAAGAATAAAGCCAATCAGGTGGTATTTATGAAAAATAATTTAAAAAGATTAACTTTTGACAGATTTCCACTTACATTTGAGTTGTAAGTGGAGTTTTGCCTCTCCAAGCCATAATGGATGCTTGAAAATCATTCTTATGAAATAAATTGACCAAATTATATGTATGTTTCGTTTTTTTCTAAAGCTTGAGTTGAAATGGGCACTATTGATCTTTGAAGATCAAATAGTTTCCATGTGTTTTATTGTGACCAAAGGTTTCTAAAATCTATGGAAAGTTCTCACATAGGGCTCACAAGTTTTGCTGCCTTTTGAACAAAGAATTGTATTAAAATGTTTGAAGAAATGTGAAAAAAAGGACAAACAAAAATGAGATTACACAGCAGCACTCTGATCTGTTGTCTTACACCTAATGTGATATCACTAAAGGCCTTAACTTGTTTTTAGAGTGCAGAGTTTGTCTTTATGAAAATAACAATTTACAACAAAATAGCAAAAGTAAAAACAAATCCTAACCATCACAAATTACTCCATAAGACACAAACATTATTTAAAGTGAGTTTGGTTGATCTTACAGAAAGGTCTGGAGGATAGCTTAAAATATCAAGAATCACAACTAATGTATCACTTATCCAAAATAGGTAAATAAATAAAATTGTGTCAAATTGACCATTGTGACAGACAGAGTGCTCTTGGAGGCCCCCTGTTGGTTTGATGGTTTGGGGGAAGATGTAAGCAACTTCTTAGCTTACTTATGCCTTAGACCAGCTCTGGCTTTAAAAATCTTTGTATGCTTGGTGTCACACCAGTCAAAATCACTTAGAGATCAAAAAACCAAAATGAAGAAATATGTTAAATAAAAACACGTTCATTTACCAGACAAATACATAAGCTTCCACCTGTTTAATAGGACACATTGTTATTGTTAGCCGAATAACTGCATTTAATTCTTTTTGTGCATGTGTGTTCTCATGAGTTTTATGGGAAACGAGAGAAACAACGTATCTCACTTAGAATAAATGTAACCAAACGAACTACAGGTTACTCATGACAGTTTTTAAAATCTTTTTTTCTTTCTAAAACAGTCCCGTGTGTGTTGGACTGGTGGAATTTTAAAGTACAAAATGCTTTTCTTTCTTCGGCTTGAGTTTGGAGTTTGGAGTCTCCATGTTAGCCAATAGTAGGTGATCTTACTCACA
Source organism: Anableps anableps (assembly GCA_014839685.1). Lineage (NCBI taxonomy): Eukaryota > Metazoa > Chordata > Actinopteri > Cyprinodontiformes > Anablepidae > Anableps > Anableps anableps. Next base: position 28,453,807 of record CM026068.1, on the reverse strand, counting down.
GACAGCTTTCATTTCCTGACTCACCTGTCCGACCGGTATCAGAGAGCCGGAGGGACTGACTCATGACAAAACAGACTATGGACGGAATTTCCCCTAAGTTTTGACGCAACTCTGAGGGTTTTCTTTCTATCGTCACTGGAGTGGACCCACCTTCAAATCTAATAATGTGTCGACTGGTCGCAGGACAAACAACTCTCAATATAGTTTTTCTGCTGTATTTGTTCGGCGTTTTCGGTAAGTAAGCTGGGCCTGAGCTCGACAGTCGTGTCAGTCGTGTCGCAGTAAATATTTCAACGTTAGCGTCAGTTGAAGGACGGGCTGTAAAATACTTCTAACTTTGCTCCTTAAACCTACTTATTCAGTCACATTATATGAATGTCTTATCTAGGCAAGTCCTCATTAATCGTTCAGGAAGAGCTTTATGTGGCATTTTTGTTTGATTTTTAAGTTTTTTTTTTCTTTTCTTTTTTTAAAAGATAATCCTAATACATGCCATTAATGTCTTTAAGATGCTTCTATCGGTTGAAAGGGCGGTGCTATGGTTAATAAATAATAATAATAATAATAATAATAATAATAATAATAATAATAATAATAACAGTAAATAGAATATTATTTAAGATGATTATTAAGATTATTGTCAGTTACATTTGGGTGGGTGAGTGTTACATATCCAATAGGCCTACAGTTGTAAATTCCGGAAGAGGAGCCCGGGGCCAGGCTTTGACTTGAAGTTGTACGTTAAATGTTACAAATACACCAAAAACATCCAACTCCTTCCAGCAAAAGCCCTTTTTAAATAACTGACCTTTAATATTAGAGAATATGAAATGGGACATAAACAGTCCTTAGCACTGAGTTCTAAGGCAGACTGTTTAGCTTCTGTATGTGGAGAAATACTTGCGTTATTCTATGTGTTTACAATAATATGCCAGGATAACATAATTAATGTTAACAAATCTGTTTTTTTTTTTTTTTTTTTTTTTTTTTTTTTTTTTTTTTTTAGAGAAATCCGTGGTAGGGTTATTTTTGTCTTAGGTTGTTTGAAGTTGAATTAACCAGTAATTTTTTCAAAATTTTTCATGTATTAATGTTAAAGTTTAATGTATTTGATAATTTTGAGGAAAATGATTCCCCCCCACTAACACACACACACACACACACACACACACACACACACACACACACACACACTTTTTTGTGGTTTGCATTTGTACTCTGGCCACCTGAGCTAGTAATTTGTGGAACCATATTTTGCTGCAATTACATCAATGCAATTCACCCCAGGCCCTCATTCTTATTTGCAAAATAACTCAAATGCAGTTTGACTAAATTAAGATGGTCTGTCAGCCTCAGTGTTCAAGTCATTCCACAGATTCTCAGTTAGATTTAAGACTGGACTTTGACTAGGGCATTTTAACACATGCATGTGCTTAGATTTAAACCATTTCTTTATAGCTCCGTCTGTTGCAGCTTCGAGCTGATTTACTTCAAAGGTTGCCCTGTTTTTAGCTCCAACTCTCTTCACAACAATTTTGGCATGTTTTTCTGGCCCATTTAAAAAGAAAAAAAGCATCTCCACACCATGATGCTGCCATCGCCATGTTTCACAGTGAGCATGGTGTGTTCAAAGAGATGCACATTGTTAGTTTTCCTCCTCACCTATCATGTTTACATACAAGCCAGTAAGTTTCATTTTGGTCTCATCTGACCAAAGGACCTACCGCCACAGGTTTGCTGGTTCTCCTACATGGTATGTGGCAAGCTTCAAAAAAGAATTTTATAACTTTTTTATTGGCATTCTGCCATAAAGGCCAGATATTTGGAGTTCACCAATGTTGCATCAATTGCACCGTCTCTGCACGTGGGCTGCCTCGCACACTGTCGCTGCTGGATCTCTGAAGTTTGTGCGGACAACGCGCAGTGGTGCGGACGGTGTGATTAGTGTGTGCTCCCGGCATCGGGGGGCAAGTAAAGCCAGGTGGCCAGCCATGCTTACAATACACTGGGGGAGACCCTGGCTATGGTAACACAACAAACTATGAAGATTATTCTTTGCACTTTCACAAAGTAACCTTGCCAACTTTTTTAAATCTTAAATTTAAATATTAAACAATTTGAAATATTTTTGATTCATCTATGCTGAAACCATTACATCAAATTTAATAGCATTGTAATTCTTGATTTAAAAAAAAAAAAAAAATAAATAAAAAAATAAATAAAGTTAAATTTCTAGGTCTATGGTCAGTGTTAAAATGTAAGCATTTAAGGAGGCCCCTAACAGTCTGGGGGGCCCAAAGCAGCTGCTTAGTTTATTTATGCCTTGGTCGGTTCTGAATGTAACCAGCCTTACAAAGTGTTTTAAGATCCACTGATTGATAACTTAATTGGGATTTAAAAGAAGTACAAAAATGTATATTTATTTTAATTACATTTTTTTGTGTTTGCCTTTTTTAAGACTCTATAGTTGTGTGCTTAAATATTGTAATCAATGTCTTCCGATAACAAATAATTACCCAGTAAAATTTTTACTTTTCCTATCAACATTTTGACGCAAAAACAAGGTGGGCCACTGGTGGACTGCTCTACCGCCCCTACCACCGGGCTTAACAAGTTTTCTAGGGCAAACCCTGTGTTACTCTGTGTTATGTCTGCCAGGAGAGCTTTGCTGTCCTGTCACTTTGGTGGTAACCACAGTATGACAGCATCTGTTGATTGATATCAGTTGTTTTTCATATAAAAGTGGGTGAAAAACCACCCACAATGTACTTTTTGTTCTTTTTCTCACTTCAGTTTCTGTGAAACTCATAGAGACGTAAATCAGCTCGTATCATATTTTCCTATTTAACATTATTGAAATCTTACTTAGTTTCATCTTATCTCCAGGCCTTTCTCAAGTTTCCTCCATCACAGTGAACACTCCAGCAGAGCTTCATGCATCTAAAGGGGACACGGTCAAGTTGTCCTGCACTTTTACTTCTACAAGCAGGCCAACCAGTAAAATGTCTATTCACTGGTCCTATAGACCACAGACTGGAGGTCCACCACTGTTGGTGAGTATTTAAGAACTTAGTTTTTTGCATTGTAAAGAACTATATAAATAAGTTCTTGTGTTCTCAAGCATAATATTCAAACACAAAATAATTGGACCAAACACAGGTTTTATGAACATATTCATTGACAGCTTTATTGACAATATGCATTGCACTGTCTCAGTATTAAGGCTATGGAATTTTAGAGTAAGTATTACATAGGTTACAGTGATGGAACTGTCTATTCTATACTGAAGTTGCACTAGACTTTTTCATTGTGTCATTTTGAGTGATGGGGTCAAAAAAATCCATAAATTCATATGGATTATACTGTGGAAAAAAAAAATCTGTCTATCGATTGATCAATCTATAGATATATTTAAAATGATAGTCACTTTCAAACATATTTAATTTTCATCCATTTTAACTATTTAACCCAAACAAGCTGAACAGAGAATCTACATCATCCCATCACACATCAAGCTGATGAATACATGTAACTTTTCTTCCACAGTGACAAAAACCACTGACTGTGGCTCCAGTAACTACATATAAACAATGAAATTAAACAGTTGCACATAAATTATGAATGATTCACCTGTTGTGGCCTGAATGCACAGTCTCACAACTTCCTCCTGGTTTGTATGGGCCTGAATTACACACTTGCTTGTGCTTAATCAAATGCCTCAAATGCAATTGCTGCAGAAGTTATTGTCATGAGGTTTTGGACTCTCGCCTTGGACAAATGACTTCTCATGGGTTTGTTTTCTTTTTTTTTTTTGATGTTTCAGCAAAGCCTGAATTCACGCTCTGTTGCCACGCTCTGCTGGAGACTGAAATTACAAGCAGCACTTAAGGCAAAGTTTTGAAATCAGGGAACATTTCTCCAATTCAAGTGATCAGAAGTCAGCAAGACTCTCAAGCACTCGCTTTAGCAGTAGGACATCCCACAGGATGCACTCTTTCTGTGTCAGTGGTTCAGCTGCCCCGATCTGTGACCACTACAGGTCACAGATAAGCTCCAAAGCCTCCATAACTCTTTAATGTGCTGTCAGCTCTCAGATGGCGAGATGCTTTGAGTATGGTGTCCAGCTCTCAGATGACGTTCTCATGGGATTGAGACATTGATTTAGTTACCTGTGCTCTGTGTGTAAAGTTGAAAATGTCTGCGCATCTGCACCAAGTGGTCAGAGGTATGCTTTTTAACCTGTCAAAATGACAGATAGCCTTTTCTGTCACCATTTTAAAAAAACAGTCAGAGACTGAAAGTATTCCGTTAATGTGGCTTTATACTGACAGAATAACCTAAGTACTGTTAGTCTGAAGTGACGATTATGTGTAATAAAGCTGGTCATATCCAGTTATTAGAATGTTAAAACAAAACAGCAGGGTATCAGGGAATTACCATCTGCCTACTCAGGGTTGTGATGCTGAACAATAACTGCATGTAATTGAAACTATTTTCAGACTTTCTTATATATTTTAACATTACTTTCCTAAATTAAAGAAGCAACACAACAGTTATTTTTTTTCTGAAAGTCCATCATGAAACCAAATTATCTAAACAATAGAAAAATATATGAGCCCTCAAATAACAGAATCAACACCTCGCCTCTACTGGTTGCTTTTGTTAGAAATCAACCTACCAGCATCATGACCTTGTCTGGTTTGAGTAGGGGATGCATCAGCTGAGGACTGGATTTATGAAACCTTTTATGTTATTTAAAACACACATACTAAGACTGACTTTAAATAAGATGAGCACTAAAACTGCTGTATAAAAACTAGTTAAACTGGATTATTATACACCCGCTACATATTCTTTAAAATCTAGTATGTGATTTTTAAAACTTTTTATTTGTGAAAGGAAAAAAGGGAGATCTTGTGTATTCTAAAAATTTCTATCAAAATCTTGTTCTCCTGAACTTATATTTTCCAGTCAGTAGAATATGTTGTTAGACCCCTAAGTTACTAATTTTGACTTCTCCTATAAAAACTGCTGTGTTCCAAAAGCATGATGGCCACTTGGGAACACTCAAAATTGTTAATTTGTTGCTTAAAATAGGGGTTGCTTTTCCTAACTTGGTGTGGTGATATTCTTATTTTCTAGGTTTAACCAACAAATTAATATTTGCACGAAATGAGTATGTTTTTGTTTCTATTAGACACATAAACTAAGGGCATACAGATTGTATTTACATATAGATAAACAAAATATCAGGCACTCTTCATTCTACAAGAAAGTGGCTTGTTTGAATATCTGGTTATTTTATTTGCATTCTTTACTAGTGTGATCTCATTCCTGAACCTATCAGTGCACAAGCTGTGAGGGTAATAACTGAACGCATTTCATTCTCTGTTTTGATTTAAACACTATTTGTATCTGTGTATTCGATTTTATTAGTCTCATGCTGAGATTTTGATATTCCTTTCCACTGTGCGTGTATGTCCATAGCTTCCACAGTAAATATCGGCCTGCCTGCCCACCCTGTTACCACTTTCTTTGTAACTGTATTGTGGTTTTGTTTGAAATATGTTCAGATGTATCCACTCTAAACCATAACTGCATTCAGTCCTATAACCCTGCACATCTTGGGCTAACATTCACTCTCCAGTCCACAAAGAGTGCACCACATAATTTAAGCACTCCCACTGTACTTGGCGATAGCCACCAAGTGCGGTTCTTTGTAATTGCATTTGGATTGTGAGATTCTATAGTGTGGTAGCTGCAACCCTATATGCAGTTATTTCCTATAGGAGCACTCAGAGTTAAATGGATGCTAATGCTTTGTGGTTGTGCTGGTATGGAGTGCGGCTGGTTGGGTCGTTTAAGACAAAATTGTCTTCACTAAGCATTTAGGAGAGAATATACAGCAATCAGTAAAAGGTTAGAGAAAATAAAAGCACATGGTTTTTCTGTGCTGAACCTATGGAGCCTTTTTCTTTTTATTGAAACTGAATCCTGATATGACTCACAGATGGCACAGTCTACAAGTTTTTAATTTTTATTTCTAAACCCTCAGTTACTTTCCACCTAATTTTATTAGCGTCTTTGGCTGGTTTATTGGCCCATGGGCCCCTGGCTGTAGATCACACTGGGAAAGGCCATGAATAAGCATGTGAAAACCCCTGTCAGAAAATATTAATTTGCTGCCAAAGCCTTGGTGTCAATCAGCATTGCTGCAGTGCTTCAGTGGCTTGTGTAATTACCTGTGTCTCAATGAGAATAAACTTTGCAGACTGGAGGAGAGAGGCGCTATATGATGTTTATTTTCTAAAACCCCTAGCTATGTCCAGGTGTTCCCAGTTGAAAATGCTATAGTATTCTTGGTCTTGTTGCAGTTCGTTGCTTATAGGCCTTTGGGTCTGTTTATTTCTGGATTGAGCAGATTCCTGCCTTGTCACTGCTTTCTGCTGCTCAGCAGCATGAATTACGATGCATAGGGATGTCTGGCTTTATCAGTACAAGCCTACAATCAGGCTTTTAGAAAGTAGAGCTTGTTTCCTGACACACAGTTGTAAAACCATAGAATTATCAGTGGCTGTGATTGTTCTGTGTTTGCTCTTATTATTATGTGGTTTTTATTGGGAAGTCAAGTATAGCTAGTCCTGTTGACACTTCATGCTGTCTTTTGCATGCTTGCGAATGTAAGCATGCAACTCAAACGTCACACAGGGGAAATGTTGTGTGATCTTTATTTCAGAAATATTAATGGAGGAAAGCTCAGAAAACTGCATTATGTTATTCATAAACTATGCTTGTATTTATAATGGCCATTCCTTCTTGATATTTCTGTGAGATTTTTTAGCAGTATGTTCAAAATGGATCATTATGTTGTTTATAAAATGGTAACAAATCTCAAAACATATCAGGTTTCTCAGTTTTTCTTAACTAATTAGCATAGTGGTCATCAGAAAGAATGAGCTAAAATGGTAATAGCATGATTTATCTGCTTACATACATATCAGTTCTCTGCTGTTTTGGTATCCATTTTCTTATAATGATCTAAAATGTACCAGAATGCTATTTTCTTGGTAATGGGATGAGAATGAAAGCTTTCTCTTTGTTTCCTGTTTGTTCCATATAGCTGTGAGTAAGATTGAAATCCAGATTTCCCACTAACTATTAAACCAATATTCTCTATCTGCAACAACTTGAATGAAGGAAGATAGTTACTAACAAATCAACAGATGAATATGCAGGTCTTCAAAGGCTTGTAATATGCGGATAAAGCGAATCCAGCACACAGTATTTGAACAATTTTTCAGTCTTACGTGGATCTTCTCTGTGGTTGCAGGATTTTCAAAGGGGTTGTAAGTCTAGTCCTCTTAAACACAAACTTGGATGCATACAAAAGAAAAAAGGAAGTATGGTGAAATGGATAAAAAATAACAACCACAAAGTATTTTTTTTAAAGGTTTGGTGGCACTAGTGGCTATTCATTAGTAGCTTGATGGAAGAAGGGCATGGGGAGTGGGGAATGCAGTAAATGGCCAACAGCCAATACATTGAGGACTAAAGCCACCATATATGGTAAACCTGTTCTACCAATGAGCTCTGCAGCACCCACAACCACAATGTTAAATCATCCCTCATTAAGGAAGAAGTTCTGTATAATTCGCTATTCATAAATGTTTTTGTTATTTTATAATTTTATTTAATTTTAATTAAGGTTTAGTGATGAAAATGAGATCTGCAAGTTTTTTTTTTTTTTTTTTTTAAATATGTTGATTGTCACATCTTTTTATTATTCATTACCTTTAAGAGTACAATCTGTGGGTTTTCAGTATCCATTGTCAGAAAGCGTTATACAACTAATCATCATCATCTCAAGGTTTTTAGCCTTTGTCCTGCTATATGGACTAAAGAACCATAAAAACAGTCTATGCTGTCCAGCTGCCTAATTGTGTAATGGGGTAGAACACAATGCTGTAACCTTTACTTTAGACACCCTTACTGAACTCACATAGCTGCTACTGCATAAATTGGCATCAGGCAACATTTTGAGGCATGATTTTTTTTTCCATAAAGTGTCTGATTTTATTTCAGAATGTGATTTGATAAGTCTGTGAATTTAAAGCTTTGACCAACTGATCTTTACAGCTGTTGACAGACCGGACTGGGAATAATTCAGAAGAAGATATGGCAATATACTGGTTTATACCAATGTTTTACAACCCCTAATTAACCTGGAATGACCTTACATTTTTCTGAAGATCTATGTTTTGCTTTTTTTCTTCCTGTCATTGTTGCCTGTAGGCAAAAGTTGGAAGCCTGCTTCAACAGTGTTTTGTTTAGTTACTTTTGCAGCCAGATAGAAGAGAATTAAGGCAGCATGGTTATGGAAAATATTATAATCAGGATTAGGGTGTATTCACACCTGCCATTTTTGAGCCGCACTCTGGTGCTTTTAAAAGCACCAGAGTTTGTTTTCCTTGTTGATTTTCACCTTTTGTACAGGTGTGAATACACTCAAGCAATCCCTGGTATGGATCAAACAACCGGACTGAGACCCACTTCTTGAACCAACTATAGGAAACACACGCCTTTTTGGACTTCACGAGCCACTGTTGCTGTTCTGAAGAGTTCGTCCCATAATCGGCGGGTTGCTGGTTCGAGCTCCGTCTCCGTTACCTGCTCCGTCTGTCTTCATTGTTGTCCTTGGACAAGACAGTTCATCCACCTTGTCTAAAGGGCAGCACCTCCCAAGATGGGTGCAGCCTCAGACACCTGTCTACCTTGGATGGGCTGTACTGAAAATGTAATTTCCCCCCTGTAATACTAATAAAGGTATTAAAAATAAATAAATAAAATAAAATCATACCTCATCCACCGTTTTCTGCTTAATAATGCTGCTGCCAGCATGTTGTGGGTCAGGGCACGGAGAATATCTTATCTTCTTTGTCCTTCTTCATCTTACGTCCTGCATTTGGATTTGACAGACGCAAGCTGTATAGTTCACTTGCAAAAAACCACCATGTGAAAACAAACCACACCAAGCAAAAAAAAAAGAAAAAAAAAAAAGTAATCTGCTTTTTGTTCGGACCAAAGAAAGAAGTGGACCAAAGGACTTTCTTGGTGTGAATACACCATTAGGATCGTCAGTATTGTTGTCACCCTTATTATGCATTGAGTTTCATTTGATACCAAAATATGCCAAAATAGTTCTTGAAAAGAATCCTTTTGCAAAATTAAAAGTGAATGATAAATTTAATTAATTACACAGTCCTAGGGAGAACAAAAGGCCATCACTTAAAACTTAAAGCAGGAGCAGCTGGAAGAATGTGGCTTGATGCTTTTAAAAGTAAATACTAAAAACTTTAGCTTGGTTTTGAAAATATAATCACATTTTGCTTCATACATGGAAATAATAGTGCATTATCTTAGTAATCAGATGTCAGGTTTTGTAAGTTACTTGAGGAATTTTCAACATCTGCTGAAACCAGAATTCCACGTAAGAACATCGGCTCTTGCCTGCTGAGATCTGTCAAGGCTGTGTGAATATAAAATGGAGCGAAGATGGCTGATATGAGCTATTTATTAGCATTTCTGACTGTGTGACATAAAATAAAGAGAAATACTGTTATCGGCCTATATAGCTAAAGCACAGCAAGAGTAAGCAAATACCTCTGATTTTCATCCTGCTAAACTTGGATATGATCCCATTCTCAGTTTTAAGCTCCAGCTTCCAAGATAAATCAAATGCAGTATAATATCAAAGGATCTTGATGTTTTTGACCCTCATCTAATATTCAAAACATTCATAATCCTTAATCATTAAATTCAGAATAATCTATCATCAAAACATCATATATCACTGCTATTTTTTTTATTTAAATCCAGTAATATTTACAGTTTCATTTTTTTGGTCTGACTTTGAGTCATTTGTCTTAATGTACTCTAAAGCATCTTTTCCTTTCCCTCCCTGCGCGCGCGCGCACACATACACACACACACACACACACACACACACACATCAAACTCATACTCTGGATGTGGTGTTTGAAGAGGTCTTGGTCGATATAACAGAGTAGTGACTCAGTGATGATGTTTGTTGTTGTAAACAAACTGATGGGGTAAATGTCATCTCGAGGTAATTTCTGCTTTCCAGACATCTGCAGATTTTTTGCAAAATTGTGAATGTCCCTTCCCTGTAGCTGTTTAAGAGTTTTTATCATATTTTGTGGATTCTGTTATGATCAACCTAGCCAAAAAAGGACAAATAAAATGTCCCAGCACCATCTGCTGTTCCAGACAAGTTGAATTCTGCGGCAATTGGTCTTATTTACTCTGAATAAGTAAACTCATTATTTATTTCCACAGTTTCAGGTGTTATTCTTCTGACAGTAAATTAAAATCTTGTCCTCATGAATAAAAGTGTGGCGTCTTTGCTCAAGCTACACTTTATTTCACCACCTTTGCTTCATAAAGCATTTTTTGCCCAATTTTTTTCCATTGCAGTTTTTCCACTTCTCCTCTCGAGCATATCCTCCGAACAACGGTCAGTTTGCTGGTCGCATCAAGTGGGAGGGAAAGCCGGCACGTGGGGACGCCTCCATCTCTCTGATCAACGCCACACTGAGTGATAATGGGACATATATATGTGATGTCACAAACCCTCCAGATGTCTACGGGTCTCCAAACTCACACACTGTACTCACAGTTACCCCAAAGGGTAAGCTCCAACATCAAAATAGATGGAGTGTCATTAAGTAGAGTTAGATTCTTCAGCTATGTAAATATGTCCTTATTTCTTGGTATGTTAGTTAGAACAGTTGTCAAATCAAAAGGATTAATTTCAGAAAAGTAAAAAAAAGGTATCTTAATTCTCCCAAATTTGATTCATTCTAAAATTCCCATTGACCTAATTGTGTGCATACAGAGGACTGGGTGGGGAGCACTTGGAATTCCACTGCCTGCCAAATATTTCTGTACATAGTGGCTCAAGGCAAACATTTTTGCACTGTTTGCTTAGGGCTGTCATAATGTAAGCATCTGGCTCAAATTTATCTGGCTGTCTAAGCTCTGAGCTGTAAAGGTGAGGATTTCTGGAGGGATAACCAGTTGGGTGAAGGTCTGTGGCTGTTTGGTAAAGATCTCCCTCCTCTGTCATGTGTGCTGTCATGTCTGTTTCAGCACCTGCAGCAGCTCTGCTAAAGCTCCCCAGATAACTTTGCACATCTTAGTTGTTGATGTCTGAGAGCAGTTTCCAGGCAACCAGGAAGTTTGTGCTCCTGGTCAAAGAGGAGCCTGGCATATAAAATCATAACTGTTTATTCTAAAACTGTGCAGTAAAGTTGTTAAAATATGTTTCTCAAATGTTTATTTTACTCTGAACAAGGAGAGAGTTGTAAAAATGTTGTATTTCTGGCGTGTTCTCTTGTGTATACCCTGATTATAATCACTATGGTCATTTGTACCTAACAACCCCAACATTCTTGCTCTCCTCAGCATCCACCATTCGCTTCTCAGATATTGCTGTGCTCCTCGCCTTTATCCTCATCCCCTCCGCCCTCATCACCTTCTTTCTGATTGGACGGATGTTCTGTCCCAAGAAACAGCACAACCAATCAAAGACCTACAGATCACCCATAGAGGTCGCAGAGGGGTGAGTAAATTTATTCCACCGGTGTTGCTCTCTTGGGAATAATGACAGTCAAGTCAGCCTTCAACGGTGATAGATTCTACATCTGGATTGCTAATGCGACAAAGGTTAAGCAAGAGCTGAGGTCTAAGTTAAAGATTTGGCTTAAGGAAGGTCAGGTATCTTGGAGGAACGTGCTTTGAATCAACTTTGTCTTCTGATGGTTGATTTATATTGTGGTTTAAAATTAAAGGCAGTAACTTCCTAATCTGAGAAGAGCTTCTGGGTTTTTTTTTGTTTTTGTTTTTTGACTCTCTTCTTTCAGGACTGTGGATGAACTGGTTACCTTAGAATAACTTAGAAAAAAAAATCCAATACAAAACAAATAGATAAATCTCTATTGCTCTGTTAGGCCTGTATGAGATGTTCCCGATATACCTCGATTTAAAAAAAATACCAGCGTTTCAAGATATCACGATATTTACAACAAGATTTACACAATCTAATTGCTTTTATTTAAAACTGAGAACTAGCATTGATTCCTGCTTATGTTGAAATAAAATGACATTGATTATAAGTGGTAATAATGTGATTTTAAAACTTAATTTGTTTTCTGGTTTATAAACTTTAAACATAATATAGTGTAGGGGGCAAGGGGTATGATCTCAATACCTCTTCCCCCCTAACCAGTGTGTTATGTGAATGTGATTGAGATATGGCATAGGTATACTTTAAATTGAGGTTTGTTTTTTTTTGTTTTTTTTTTAAAGTCAAGATTATGCTAAAATATTTTTTTCCTCCGACTTTTTAAAAATTTTTAATAGTTTGTCAAAATTTATTCTTGGTAATTATGAAAGATTCTGGTTAATTAATTAAGGGATTCCAATTATAAAAATTCCTTTATTATTCCAACTAGTTCATATTCAGAATACGGAGCTACAGGCTAAAGCTGACATGTATACACACAAGAAAAAAGTGGTTATCTACTATAGACATGTCTTTAAGAATAATCACATAGGACAGTTTTTGACAAAATTGATTCCTGGCCTAATATTTAAGTTTTCAAACTACTTTTTAAACCCTGCTACTTAACACTGCTTTTCTTCAACTTTAAACATTTCATTTCTACTTAACATCCATTTAGTTAAAGCACAGGGAACCAGCCATCCATCATTCATTGCCAATTTAATAACCTTTTAATAATGGATCACTCTTTTTTTTTTCCTAATAGAATTTAATATTTCACTTGTCTTCATTTGACTTGAGAAATGATACTCAAAATTGTAGATTCAAACATAGTTTTTAAGACTATGGCTTGCACTGCAGCCTTAGGAGCAAGAATGGGCAAACTTCTGTCATGATTCCTCAGACATGCATGTTGCTGATGTGAACAGCAAAGACAGTCAAGCTTATGCACCACTTACAACTCCAGACCAGTGAGGAGGCACTGAGCAGCAGGGCTTTCAAACACAAAGGTCTGTGGGGACTGACTCGCTTTTGAAGGCAGCCTCTCCAAGAATTACAGCTTCTGGCACTAATGCATTGGTTTCTCTTGTGTGGCGATAACCCATGAAAATTAAAATTGTTGTTTTATAGTGGTTTTATAGTGGTTTTGTTTGATTTGTCACTGTCTCAGTGATTTCCTTATTTAAACCTTTTTTTGCCCTGCTTAACTATATGGTTGTTTGCTTCGGTATGAAATTAATAGGAGTGAAAGAGACACTGAAACAGTTCAACTCCGGGTAAAAATCAGCTATAAATATTTTGTTTTACACACATACCAGGTTAAAATATATGAGGTATGACATGTTTTAACAACCATTTGTTTGATTATTTTCATGAACAATAACTGCTGTGTGTTCTCCATCCATCAGAGAGGAGTATGGCACCTACCCACAGCCAGCCAACATAAGGAGCGCCACATGCTGTGACCTATATCTAATGGTACATCTTATAGTCTTAAACTTTAACACAATAGCTTTCAGCTCATAAATAACTTGAATGAATATGTCCACCAGGTGCATTTCAGCAAATAAATATTGCATACCCTCATTGTCTGGCAGCGGAACCTGAGGGTGTGTTACATACTGATATTTGTCTATAAAGATTTTAATCTGTTCCTTGGTCTGGTCTCTTCCAGGACTCTGAGGATGAGGATGAGGCTGAGTACTACAGTCTAAAGAAGAGGGATCTCAGAGATGAGGAGTATATTGAATCTCAGTGCTGAAAATCTCTGGTGATAGGTGTTTAAAAACTCGAGCCACTGAATCGAAAACAATACTAGCCTTCTTAATCAGCATTCGGCCATTAGGCCAATTAAGTTGACTTTTTTTTTTCTTACTTGAGACATTTCTAGATAATGCTCCATCCTGCTATTTACTACAAATAGTGGACTTACTTTTTACTGACAAGCTTCAAACCAGCTGAGCTCTGAGGGAATTAAAAAATTCTTATTACTGTATAGGTTATGGTGTGGATGAGATGTTTTTTTTTTTTTTTTTTTTGCTGTAGAGCGACTAAAGCTGGCACCCATAATTCAGGTGGAACCTGACCAAACCAGTCAACTGAGCACTGTGTATATATATATATGTATATATATTTTTACATCTTTCTGATTTACTTATTGTGTATCATTTTGTTGTTGTGAAGGATATGGATGCGTTTATTTGTATTTTTCTTTTTTTTTTTTTTTTTTTTCTTTTTTTTTTAATTTATTGCCTGTGTCAGAGTGGCTGTATTCAGTCTGTCTTTAAGCTGTAGTGGAACATTTCTGGTGTTTGCTTGAGATTAAGACATAATAAATAATTTGATTTAAAACTTTTGCTGAACCTACTTTGTGTTTGTGATTATTGAACATGTTTTCTGTCTATCACTGTATCATTTTAGCACCAACCTTGTGTTATTGTACTTGTTACTGTGTTTTCTCGAGGGCTGTTGTGTGGCAATTTAGTTCTGGATGCAGCTTTTTCACTTAAATAAATTAAGAGGATTGTTTTTTAGTGAGACAATGAGCATTTCTTTGAAAAAAATGGCCTCCTTTTTAATGTAAGATGATATAAACTGCAGTGCTTCTTCATCTCTAAACACAATTTGTTGGTGAAGTGGATTCTCTGATGTGCTATTCATGAATAAGCTTCTTACTTTACTCATTAATGTTGCTGAGTAGTTCTGTAAGTCTCGGAGGTCAGACTTGACTCTCGCACTGTAAGGCTCTGACACTTCTGAAGAGACCTAGCAAGAACACAAAAATGAAATCCACAAGAAAACTCGGCCCTCATTCTGACTCATTTCTTTGCATCTCAGTCAGTTCACTCATGCCCCCTAGGCTTTAATAATTCACACACAGCTATGGTGGAGCAATTATTATTCCTGCTTCATCTGAACTACCATGGCAACAGCTTACTGGTGTTGGTCAGAAAAAGAAAATCAAGAAAATTGATTAAATAAAGAAGACACAGTTTCCTGCATGGACTAGATTTTCTGAGTAGAATGTATTTTTGGAGGTTAAAGGATTTGGACTCTAGACTTAAAAAGCTGTATGATAACACTATTAATATCAATATCTTCTTCCAGTGTGGATCCACACTCAGTTTTCTCAGGTTTTAAAACCTTTATTTTTGGGATGATGGAGTTCTTCCCAACTGAAGTGCTTCAGATATGAAATATTTATCCAGTTTCCTTCAACTCTTTGGTATTGTTAGTGGCTTGAAATCTTTGGAAGTGTTTGAACAACTCTTATCAGAGACCAACAAAACGCCCCTGAACAGCAGCATCCACAGGAAGTTGAACCCACCAATGATGGCAGATCCTTAAACCATCTCTGCCCTCACCACAGGCAATTCAGGTCTGGACAAAGTACCAGATGTTCAACATGGGCTTGGTTACTGAAGGTGAAGCCCTCTCCAACTGTGATGGCACCCCTGAAAAATGTGTGAAGATGTGTATTTGCATAATATCTGTCACTAATGTAGCTCACTGATGTCAGAAAGAAAAAAAATGGTGAAATATCCCCTTATCCTACAACCTTTATAATCTAAAGAGCCATTTTTGAACCCAGTTCAGATAAAAGAAACTCCTTCAGAGCCTCAAAGTTTGCAATACCTTTTGAAAAAAAGACAAATTTTGGATAAACATCTGGAGGAAACGTGTTACCAGAACCACCATGTTATTTCTATTTTTATGATTAAAAATAAAGAAAAACAATACTTTTGCAAAAAGAGAATGGATACATTTTCTTCTATGGTATGTTTATTTTTGAAAAAATAATGTAAAACACAGTTTCCAAACTAATGACAAGAAAAATATTTCTAAAAAAACATTACTAGTATTTTTAATGCCATTCTTTGTGGAAATTCAAGCCAAAATTTCAAAAATGCAAAAATCTGCATTTGGTATTTTGTCTATATTCAAAAAAATTTGTTCGTTATGATTTTTATCCAAGGTTATTAAGAGCCATTGTGAAGCTGGATGTTGCGGACGTCTGGTTAGATCATTATCCACCTGAATGACACATTAATAATCCATTTTAATTGTTGGGGCCACCAGTTTATTTTATTTATTGTATTTCAAATGTCTTTGTATGTCAAAGTGTTCATAAGGCCAAGACCTTTTGAACAGAAGCAGGCCCACAGTGTCACAGATCCTCTACCTTCCATAAGAGCCTGTCTTTCATTTTATGCCAAACACAGTTAGAGAGTTTGTTGCCAAAAAGCTCAATCTTGAGGGTAAAACACAATCGCAGTATAAATATGCCTCTTCATTTTGTTCTATTTTCAAGTATCACCACTTCTGCTGTGACCAAAGTACATGGTTCCAGTTAAAGTCCCAGTAGCATTTGGCATGTTTGCACTTGTGATGGTAAGACAAGTTTCTTTCCAGTATTCCTCCAACTGGTTGGCATGTAGATAGTGACTGGCTATGTGGTTTTTAGCTATTCTCTTGTGGCCTTTTAATAATTTAACCTTAACTCACATCCCATGTTCTTTTGACTTTCCTATTTTTAAAAGGGTACAAGAGAAACGAGTCTCTGAGTCATGTCGTGTACATAGCCTGAAGGAAACCAAAAAGCTATGGACTACAAAAAGTTTGTAGAAACTTTGATCAGCTTAATGCTGCAAATACATTACATTCAGAAACTGTTCCAAAGTGTTAAGGTGTTTTTCTGAAATGCAATTATTTAATCTAGGATTTTTTTTTTTCTACCGCTGAATAAATGGGTTCAAACTAAAGGTTGGATTTCTCTGTTTGAAACCCTAATACTGCAGTTCAATTTTAATTTACTTTAGGACTTTTACTAGCAGTGCTGAAAGTTCTGAAGGGCGTTGTCAGGTAGACGCAAACAAACTTCACTGTTACTAGAGGGAACAACAAGCAAGGAGCTCTAGAACAAAATATAGTTTATCACAACCATCTGCAAATGTTTCTGTTTTATATCTGTATAGCTGAGTTAGTTTGCATCGCTCAAACGTAATCATCTATTTAAAGTCTGTATGGAATGTGTCATATACTAACATATATCAAGGTGCTTACTATAAATAAGCTGGTAATGCCTACTTTTAGCAACTCTAGAAAGTTGAATATTTCACAGTTCACAGCCATCTGTATTACTTGAGTTTTGACATTTTCATTAGCATCCTACACGAAATTAATCAATTACAATAGTTATGGTCAATTAGGTGAAATTGGCCCTGGCCTTAATATTCTGGTATAGCTTGCAGCTGGTAGATTACTTGTGAACCTCATTGCCTTTCACAGACACAGTGACCTTTCATTCTGCAGATGAGAAGCTTCATCACAGCGAGGACAGCGGTATATTGTTAATGGACAAAGCAACAAACAGAATGCATTCACATGTGCTCAGGGCTGACACAGCAAGTCAACATTTTTTTATATGTAAGAAAACATCTTTTATTTAGTGAATTTATACATTTGGGGATAGAAACTGTGGGTAATGGATGACAGTTAAAAAAGGCAGTTTCATTTCAATCTGTATCTTATTTTGCGGTTGCTGCTGCTATATTTAATTTAATTCTGCATAATTAACCAAACAATCTCTTATATTTGTCAATCTGAAGTGAGTTCTTTTTCTATTATACAAGTTATATCACACGTTGAATAAAGACCAAAAACTTATTTCTCATGCTATGATTTATTTTGAGAAATAAGAATCAAACTATAAATTTATAATTAATCAAGCTCACATATATGAACACATATTTACTAAATATAATTAATTAATTAATTGAACAAACAACAAATACAGGGACCAATAAAAGAAGAAATGCAATCTACTACTGTTATAGAAAAAGGTGTCAAAAGTAATAAACATTCAGCAATTATTCAACGGATTAAGTGCCACAGGCTTTCCAGACTTTATCAGACTTCAGTGAAACTTTATAAAAAGTGTCAGTTTTATCTGATCTCTTTTTTAAGAAGAGGGGGAAAGGTTTGAGCTTGATTAGCATGCAAACTGGTGCAAAACTTATTAGATACATAGCAAAGTCATGTTACAAGCCTATTGGTTAAATCAGAAAAAGGAACTTACCAATGTTCACTATATAATAACTTCCACACTATAAAAAAAAGAGAATAACATCACAAATTCTTAATAGAAGAACACATACAAAAGATAAAATCACATTAAAACTATTTATCAGTACAGTCATGCGAAGGAAAATGGCAGAAAAATGGCTCAGCGAAATGTAGCATTACAGTAACATTCACATGGTATGTATTCCAAAGTGAGTATTCTGCAGAAAATGTGACTTGAGTGGAAGCTGTTTTGTTGCACAGAGTTACTTAATTTAAACCTCAGATAGGCTTTAACAAGGATTAAGATATTCTCACCCAAAGCCTCAGAAGTTCCTCGAAGTTTTACGCATCAGAACAACACTTTAAAATCCCTTAAACATGAAAATTATTATTGTAACCATATAAATAGTCACAATAATTCTAAAGACAAAACTTCATTAAGTATTAAAGAACTACATATTATTCATTTAGGATTCTTGCAGCCCCTTTTATCTCCCTTCAGCTGGGCATACATTGAATGTTAACAGTCTCTCTTTCACACTGGAATTGGAGATGGCCTGAGGTGAAAATGAAAGGTCAAAAAATTTAAATTTAGCATAATAGTACAACCAGATGTGATTAGTAACTAGCTACATTTACTCAGTTATATTTACTTCTGTAACTTTTGAAAAAAAATTATCTATAAGTGTAGTTTTTTTTTTGTTTGTTTTTTTACCGCACCATATTTTTTACTTTTACTCGCGTAAAAAGTGCCTCACTGATTGAGGTACAAGCACGCTTTAACCAAAAATGCACAAAACACACAGACTTTTAGTTTGTGCTACAAAGAGACTTTTTGTTTTCTCACAGGTTTCATTGTTCCAATGTTATTTTGTATCTGCTAAACAAACTGCGGCATTTAAGAATGAAGCGAAAATACAGTAAACAGCATCTGTGGGAGTGCTTTACCCTGTTCTGACATACTGTGTATAAATTATCTGCTTCAAGTCTTAGTTTCAAAAGCTCAATGTTGTGAGTAACACATTTGGAAATGTTTATAAAGTTGTTTTTTGTTAAGATAGTCTTTAAAATACCAGAATTTAAACATAACTTTATATATTATTGTGTGTCTGATTTACACAGTTTTTACAAAATAAATCAGATATTCTGATCAAATAGTTACTTAATACTTGAGTAGCCCTTTTATTAAATACTTTTTTACTCTTTAATAACTTTTTTAGATTTTTCATTTTCTTCTATTAGGTTACAAACTTGATTTCTGAAATAATGCAACTCTGACTTGACAATTACTTACTTGCAGTTTTTGGCTACTCTACCAACCTGTGAGTACAATTGATCATAGGAATTGGTTTGTGATTGGAGATACTGTCTGCCAGGTGTGAAGTGCTGCCAAAGCACACACCTCGACAGCACTGGCCAATCTAACTAACATTATTGATTTCTGTCGTCAGTACAGGCTGCAGATTCAACCGCTTAACAAAACAACCAAATAACTGGACATACATTAGCATCCCAAGTCGTTCAGGAAGAAGGAGCAGCTATACTGTCTGCTGAGTTAATTTCCACTCAACTGCAGCCAATCTGTTGCAATGGCAGATGGACTGTTTTCAAAGGCCAACCCACACACTCTTGCCCGGTTTCCGCAGCTACTACAGCCCCAGTCTCAGCCTGATTTCTGGCTCTTGGGGACTTGAAATGTTTTGATTATTATTTTTGTTGTCTTTTTTTTCTTCCTAGCAGCCCACTTCATTTAAAATTAGAGCTAATGATTATTTGTTCTCTCAAAGGATTTGTATCAGGACTTTCAGAACGGGGACTTGATTTTAAGTGATTTGCTTCTTGATGTTAAAATGCTGATGCTGTAAACATTTTACCAAAAACAGTGAAATGCACTAATGAAGACTGATACAGATGGAAATATGATAGTCATGAACTGTTCTAAGTAGACTGATCATGTAACGTTTTCTTTATTTATTGGGTGAAGTAAATAAAATATGCTCAAATTTGTATTTTTTTTGTTTGTGCTCTTATTTTCATTGAGAGGTGAAAACGCTGATATAAATCATGCATTGTTAATGTATTTAATCAACATTGTGTTTTCTGTCTCTTGTTAAGATTTACTCCTTTAATTAAAAAAAAAAATCAGTGTATTTTATTTTATGTAATAGACCAACACAAAGTGGCGCATACATGTAAAGTGAAAAGAAAATTGTTCAAGTAATTCAAAAGGTTTTCTTGAACTCAACCCCTTTTACTGTGATGCCTCTTAAATAAAATTCAGTGCAACCAGTTGACTTCAGAAGTCATCTAATTAGTGAATGGAGTCCATCTGGGTGTAGTTTAATCTCAGTATAGATAGATAAAGTTGCTGAGTTGTTGAGAAGTTTAATGCAGTGTTTAAACAATATCCCACACTTCGAACATCTAATGAATCACTTTTCAATCTACACAACTACCATGGTTGTCAACTTTCTCTGACTGGCCTTGCATTTTTCACATATGCATCCAGGACAATCATGGTAAATGGAGGAGCGACAGGGAGCCACAGCTTAGTTGGGGGTATATGCCCACATGACAGCTATCAGTTATGCAATTAAGAAACCTGACAATTACAGAAAAATGGCAAGAACAAAGCTGCCAGAAAGCTTTAAAAAGTTTATGTCACGTTCGCTAAAGCCATGTGTGACACGGCAAACAGATAGACAATGATGATCTGGTCAGACGAGACCAAAGTTGAACTATTTGGCTTATATGCATATTACTATTTGGGGCAGAAAACTAACACTACACATCACCTTGAACACACCATTTCACCCCCTCATGCCAATATCATGTTACTCCTTGATGAAAGGTCACAGGTGGTTGGGAGGCTTTACCTCAAGGAAGCTGGTCAGAGTTGATGGTATCCTACAAAACAATTTATTAGAGCCTGTAAAACATTTGAAACTGAGTTGGAGGTTCACATTCTGACAGGAACACAACCCTAAATACAACCAGAGCTACAAAAGAATGGTTTAGAATGAC
The DNA here is from genome assembly GCA_014839685.1 of Anableps anableps. Lineage (NCBI taxonomy): Eukaryota > Metazoa > Chordata > Actinopteri > Cyprinodontiformes > Anablepidae > Anableps > Anableps anableps. The sequence continues at coordinate 28,432,635 of CM026068.1, read as the reverse complement.
CCTGTCAAAGTCCAGACATGAATCCAATTGAAAATCTGTGGCAAGACTTGTAAATTGCTGTTCAGAGATGCTGTCCATCCCAAATCTAAGAACATTTGAATGATTTAGCAAAGAAAGAAAAGTTTGTCAAAATGTTGTGTTTTAGATTTGCAAAACTAGTAAAATCATAATATAGAAGACTGTAACATGAACTTGTTAACTTACATGGACTGGGATACTCTGGCCCAAAACTGTTAAATAAGGAATGTGCTACAAGGCCATAATTGGTCTTATGCGTATTTCTACTCTTAACTATTGCTAATAATTGTTTAAAAAAAGAATAGATAATGCAAAATGATTAAAAATATCCTTACTGTAGTATTAAACATGAAAGCTATGAGACAGTGCAATGCAAAGGAAGAGGCTAGGGTTATTCAAGGGAAGTTTTACTTCATCTTCAGGATTATATAAGTGCAAGGGATGAATTTTTTAAAAAGAAGAAGCTGTTTCTTAGTCTTCTTGTCAGTTTCATCACAACATTTTACAGTTATGTGCACAGGGTGTTTAGTGGAGCTATCATGGGAGAAAGGGCGGAGCCTGAGGACATATCCTTGTGTGTCAGATAAGGGTTAATGATTTCTAAAACTCCACTTCTTACCATTTTACAGTCTTTTGCTCTGGAGGTTGAGTTTTTGCATGAACCACCACCACCAAAGGTTGGACAATTACTGGTCCATCTTGTGGGGGACAACTGTTTCACCTGTGGGCTGAAATCCACATGTAAAATTTAGCTTTTTTATAAATTGGTATGTTTTAAAATTGATTACTGGATCTTCTGTTGATTTGTTCGTGGATGTTGGTCAGGTACAGCAGAAGTTGTGGAGCTGGTGAGAGAAAATAAAGGGTGATAGTCACCACAAGACTGTGCTTTTTTTTTTTTTTATAATGGTATGATTGTGGCTGAGGTCATTCTGAACAGTGAGACATCTTTTTCTTTTACAATTTTTTCTTTTCTTTTATTTCATCTATGAATGAAGCAACCAACATTCTGTAATGTCCCTCTTAAAATAGATATTTCTTGTGTTTCTTTCAGGGATTTCATTTGATGAGCAGCTTCTTTTTAATTTCTCTCAATAAATCCAGGCGGAATGTCGTCATTTTTTTTTTTACCATATCTAACAGTTATTGCAGTGGAGCAGCTTTGTATAAGAGGCCCTGAACTGGCAGTTGTTCAGCATGAATGTGCATAACTATGCAGAGGTAAAAATGAGATCAAGCCCACTCAGCAGAACTCTGCATTATTACACAGCTTGTGTCACTGTGCCTGCTACAGACCATGATTACACCAAGTGATGATGTAGTGCTGCCAAGTAATGGTGTTAGGTTTTGAATGTGTGACAGCAGTGACCACTGGGAAGGGGAAGACTCAGTGGTGCCAGTTTATGATTTTTTTTTTTTTTTTTTCAGGAAACTGGAAATGCCTCCAGGTCTTTCTCCTCTCCTTTTTTTTTTACACCATCAATCCCTCTTTCCTTTTATCCACCTGTTTTCTCCTCCTCATTGTTTCTCTGTATCTTCAGCTGAAGCCTGCTAGTGTCGGAGCGGGGGTGGGGACAGTTTTGACACCACTGTGTGTCTCGTGTCTCTGTGTGTGTGTTATGAAATACAAATACAGAGTGGAGTGTGGGTGTTTGCATGAGCATGCGCCTGTAAGACTCACTCTATGCTAATGGTTCTAATAGGGGGGAGTGCTTGCCCAGTGCCTGCTCATTAAATCAGACTATGTGCAAAGGTGGACACAAGAGGAGGAGAAGAAGAAAAGAGAGAGAGAGAATAGCAGCTTGCCTTGCCTGCCTGTCTGCCACACCCGGCCCTCTTGCTTCCTCCTCTTGCCATCATTCCTTCCTCTTCTTCTTTCTCTCCTTCTCCTCCTCTGCTGTTCTAGTGTGGTGTTTCCATGAGAACAGAGAGCACTGGGTATATGGGGGGAGGGGGGTTGAAGAGAGAGCAAGGGTGGGTGGGTGGTTTTGGTGATGTGGGTGACGTGTCCTAAAAGCACATAGCGTGTATGTGTATATGTATATGTGTGTGTGTGTGTGTGTGTGTCTGCATGCATCAGCGCTCATCGCTGCTCTCTTTCATACGTCTGTACTGGCAGGAGTGGCTCTCTGGCTGTGCCAGAAAACACGCGTTTGGCATTTCCCTGAAAAATTTGGCACTGCACATCCAGGCATATAATCTGACACACTGAGAGCCTTCGCAATCTGAGAGGTAGGCTTGCCCGCACCCACCCCCACCCCTCATATTGGAACCAAACAAAAAGAAAAGAGACATCTCCTCATCTGTGTATGTGTGAAAGGGGTGGGAAGTAATGCAAAAGTAAAATTAAGATGAATAAAATGAAACTGGTTTGGCAAATCCTGGCTGGAGATGTCCAATCAATTATCAAAGGGGGCTGCCTTTTTGGGTGGGGTCGCAGCTTTTGCTGGAGCTAGGCTGAAAGGGAGGAGGAAGAGGAGGGTGAGAAGATGTAGAAGAGACGAGTGCTGATCTAAAAGTGATGGTGGAGGAGGAGGAGAGAGGGAAAAGGGAGGGACTTAAAGGGTGGGCTTGTAGGCATTGTCAGGCAGAGAGTAAGAGAGAGAAAAGAGTTGCACCCAGGCAGACCGAGTGAAGAGCGTGTGTGTGCAAACTGGGATGAATAAATGCACTGGAAGGCTTAGCTGGTGATACAGCTAGAGAGAGAAAGGGAGAACAAGAGTGTGTGTGTGTGTGTGCGCGCACGAAAGTGAGTGAGAGAGAGAGAGAGAGAGAGAGAGAGAGGGTGAGAGAAAAGAAGTGAAAGGGAAGGAAAAAAGGAAAGAAAGAAGCAGAGAAGCGAAAGGGAGGATACTACAACTCCAACTATGCTGTGCTGCATAAGAAGAACCAAACCGGTAAAGTGCACCGCTTTGCTTTCTCCAGCATCCTCAGCATCTTTTTCCTATCGCTAAATGATTAATTTAATCTCTGAACTTTTGTCACAGGCTGCCTGGTAGTCAGATTAGAGAGCTTTGGGGGTGGGGTGGGAGAGATTAGAGGGAAGAATTGGTCTGATTTGCTCTGACTCTGGGCCCGACTTGTCTTCATAGAAATCTATCCACAAAGCCCCGACACACCTAGTTAATGTGATAATCTAGTATGAATGGATGTTGCCACAATGTCTCTCAGACCTCACACTGCTCCAGTGAGGAGGCAAAAGGCTGGAACATGATCTTGGCCAGCTGTTTTTTATTGATTGAACACTTAAAGAAAAAAAAGTTAAAGATTATTAAAAGGCAGTTTGTTGATTATTATCAAAGCTGAAAAAACTTGCCAAAACTCAGAATCCATCATTCTTAATGATGCTTCATATTAATTAGACCAACCTACTGTGATCTCTTCATTGATACCTTAAATGAGGGGTGTTTGAGTATCTTTTTTAATCCGGTTATCTTGAGCAGTAGTTGGTGACAGGGGAAAGAAAATTTCCACAGTGAGGAAGAAAATGGGTGGGGTACAGATTGAGTTTGCCGGCACCATCATGTCAGTGGCCTCGTGGGAATACAATGGGAATGAATTAGTATAAATGGATTATTACAGCCCTCCAGCTTTTTACAAGTGGATGCAGTCAGTGGAGGGGTTGTGTGAAGAGAGTGCTTGTTTAAAGGGTGTTAAAGAGTGCTTTATGAAAACCAGAGTCCAGTCTCAGCGGTGGAGGATAATAAGAAAGAGAGGGAGGCAACATTCATCATGGCCATGGTCTCTGTGATCTCAGAGAGGTTAATGCTGCTACCTCAGACGGATTGGGATTTTATCAGACTCATAACATGTTGGATTCTGATGGTCCTTGATTGCTTCTTAAATGTCAGCCCACATGAGTCATATTAGCTCTGGCAAGGAGGGAGGAGAGGGAGTGATAGAGGCAAGGCTGCTTAAGAGACATGCACGAGATGCATGGAGAAATGCAGGTAGGGTGGGAGCATGGCTGCTGCACATGGAGGTGATCTGGGGTAAAGACGCAAGAGGAAATGCAAAAAGACAATTCAAAAAAGAGGCATACTGAAAGGTGGGGAGAGGCAGGTATGCTGCAAATGTGACTGAAAAAGGGAATAAAGAGGAAAGAAAATGGTGACTGCAGCAGCAGGAGATAATAGGTGGAGCCGGTGAATGAGCGCAAAGGTGAGTAAGATCAAAGTGGGGGAGGAAGCGTTAAGGAATAAAAGGCCGGCATGCATGCTGCACACGGCAGCCATGTGGGTGAGGCTCCACAACTCATCGTCAGTGAGAGATATCCCCATGGGCAATGGGCACTTATCCTCATCTTCCCGCTTCTAAGAATAAATGAATCTGGACACACTTTGTGGTCCTCATGGATGGATGAGCAAAGAGCATGTTTTTCTGCTTTTTAGCACAGTAATACTGAACTCCTGTCTTTGTGAAGCACTAAGTGCTGCTGCAACATCGTTTCAGTGTACAGGAGTGGCTGCTAGCACCTACTTTAGAAGTCCCGTGCTGCCCCAAATTATGGCTGTATCTTTGTTAGTGCATGTCTTCCAGGTCCTTCCTTAATTCAAACTTGTCTCCAACTCCTTCTCACTTATTTAGCTGAAGTTATTATTCCTCTCCCTCATTGGCTCTACCCAAACTCCATCTCCACCAAGGTCTTCAGTTTTATCTTGGGACCTATTTTTTCATCTCACATAATTATTGCAAGACCTTTTCCTCTACCTGATAAATAATTATTCCTTCTTCCCTTTTTTAACTTGCACTCTAACTCTAAGCCAAAGCATGAGGCCGCTGTCTCTGTTCCTCTGCCAACTAGCCCCCACCTCTCATGTCCAGCCCTCTTTTTCCTCTTCTCCAGCATCTCTTTCCATCCTTATCCTCGGCCCACTATGAGATCAGCGCTGATTGCAGTGCCTTTGTTCAGGCAGAGAGCTGGTGTAATTCAATTAAAGGCGGCTCCGGAGGATGTAATGAAGCTAGCGTATGGCTGTTAGTGGTTGCTGCAAAGCATCCCTTCCTGGGCCATGGTGAAAATAAAAAAAAGATAAAGAAACATTACATCCTAATGAATTCACCGTCGAGAGAGAGGCAGTGAGCAAGAGAGACAGTGAGTGGGGATTGTGGCAGCCACCACCTGAGCAGAGCCCCCCTCCCACTTCTCTCTCCTCATCTGCAGGAGACAGCCAGTTAAAAGGGTGTGGTGCTTTGCTGTGCCCGTGTGCGCGTGAGACTAAGAGAGAGAGATGGAGAGTGAGAGTGAGTGGGTGGCAGTTTGTTCACCAAGAAGAAGAGTGAAACACAAGAAAAAGAGAACGAGATGCTCAGTGGTTGCAGACTGCAGCCTTTGCTCTTTGGTGTCTGGATGCTTATTGGAGACAAGCAGACAGATATTCAAATCTTGTGGAGGCTTTCATAGAGGAGTGCTGTACTGAGTCTTTGCTCACCTGTGTGACAAAAGTTTGAGAAGTATATATGGTCTAAATGAATGCCATTTTGCTGTTTATTTTGGTGTTTAAATTGTTGATGTGTGTGCAATTTTCATAGTTATGCTAAATGAGCTTTGTAAAAAATAATTTAGCCTCTGCACCTGTTGGCTTTGTGACTGAAGAGTTTCTGCCAAGCAATGCTGAGCAACTTCATTACTGTGTATGCAAAAATTACTCTTAAGCTCTCCCCAATTCTATTTGGTGCACAGCTATCAACTATTTATTTTAAAAAGATTTTCGTGGTTTGTATGCACATCTTTGTGCATGCATTAGCTTGCGTCGTTGTTCTGTGGTTGCTCAGGCAGTGTCTTCCTCACCACTTCCATCATTCCTCCTTCTTAACCCCTCCCAAAACAAGTCCCTGATGACATTCTCAGGGAGGCTGCGGGAAGGTGGCAAATTGTTAAAGTGTGTCCCCACTTTGGGAGGAGGTGGGGTGGTGGGTGGGGAGATGTGTAGTGGCTATGGATACAGCCAGCAAAAGCCATTGGCTGTGTTGGGGTGTGGTTCTCCCAGCAGTCGGTGGCCAGCAGAGGCCAGAGGCAAATTGTGCTGCTGGTGAAGGCTCTGATAAACACATTCAACCAGCAGATGATGTTCTGAAGTCATTTTAGCTCAGTTATTTATTACCTTTACAGCCCAAACAAGACAGAGAAGATGGGGTTTGTCTTCTGCAGGATTCTGTAGGAGAATGGGAGTCATTGTTGGTTACTTACATCAAGCATGTCGTCCTACACGTCACAACACACTCAAGGCCTTTTATTACAATCATAACTGATATTGTCTGTCTTCATATGACAAAGATTTCACATTTTATGGGTTCTTACACTGTATCTATGGCAACTAAAATGAGTGTGCACAAGAGAGGAAACTCTGTTAGCTGATTTTTATTAAAAAGTCATTTGATCAGCAGGATAATGCAAATATGTTGCCTCAGAAATGAATTGAGGAAGAGCATGAGCAGGCATGGAGTCTTTGTTTAAACTGAGCGTACCTTGTGGTGTGCACTACCTAAGGGATGTGTCTCTGTATTTATGAATGGAAATGTGGACCGCAAAAGGACAGAGTGAAAAAGTGCCCGCAGGAGGACTCCTATGTGACCAGGGCCTCAATTAAAAACTCAACAATTAAAACTTTTAAGAAGCTTTGTAAAACATTTGCATTAGCATTCTTGTTGAGACAAAATAGGATTTTTTCCAAATATTATAGGCAACAAAGCAGAGCATTAACCACTGCTAGTCTGTATATTACAGCTCAATGAGCTTGACATGACAAGTCTACCAGCCGCCTAAAGAACATGACAGCACAGCACCTTTGAAGGGTGTCGTGCAGACAAATGCAGTTGATTAAAACGGATGATGTGAAGGTGATGTCGTTTCCCGCCCTCATACACTGATATGAGATCACTCAGCAGTGTGCTGGTGTTTTATTACATTTCCACTCATCTATAAAGTAAATGACATTGCCTCTGTTCCAACACTGATGTCATCCCCTCCACAGCCGTCTCCATATTCCCAAACACTCTCATCAATCGCTTTCTCTGTCCGCCTGACTCACTGAATGCAGCCGGTAAGTAATTTGGTTTGGAGTTAAGTGCTCCGGTCAAGTTTTTTGGGCAATTGCAAGCTCCTATGAGATCAGACCAATAGAAGCCAAACAAGTCTCCAGAGCTCTGCATATTATTAAGAGGAGAGGGCCAGGCAGTGCAGCTTTGTCTATCTCCATGCTGTCCATCCTAATGAAAGGACTCATTCTTAAGTTTATTACAACACTTAATGGCCAATCAACAACTGTTTCCAGTCCATTTTTTCTAGTGAGGTTCTGTTAAAAAGTTATAGCCAGTTATTTTCTTGTCAGCAGTAGATACCTGTCTTGACATCTTTGTTTAGTGTAAATCCATATTGGTTAATTTCCAAGACTAAAGCTAACAGCTAGTCCTAGAGGTGTTAAAACCAGATTTCTACTGTCCTAACACAAGTCCAACATTCAAAGTGGTTTAAGCAGATGCTACTTTCTGAACCTTGAAACTTTGTCAAAGAGTTGGGTAGTTATTTACTCAGGAAATTGAGGTAGGAAGTAGTGCACCACTAATACTCCTCCTGTATGAAACACCTACTGAGAGCAAAATATGTCATGTGTTTTCAGTAAAAGAACAAGTAAAGTTCTGTTAAAAACAAATATATCAGAGTGGTTCAACTAAACACCATTTTACAGATTTTTGCTTTGCCTTATGTTTAATTATGTTTTTACTCTGACTGGAAATTCTTAACACAGATTATTGGTGGCACACCACCTCCTGCTTCCATTTTCTGTGTAGATAGTTATTGGATTCTTTAAAATTAACCACTTCATGCAAATGTAATGAAGATGAATTCATTAATTGGTATTTTTTTTAAAACCGCTTTGGTCTTGAACCCTCTGCAATCAGCTGCGACCTTCAGCCTTAAATTACTTTATATGAGTTAAGATCACTATCTGAACCCATGGAAGAAAAAGTGAAGGAGGTGCATTGCTGCACCTTATTGCACTGACACACTGACCCTGAAGAGGACATGTTGGTTTAAGGGCCCTGACTCTGACAGTAAATCATCCCACACTGAGGTGATTCCCTGGGCAGGCAGCTTTCCAATTTAAACCTTATATCACATACAGTGTCACTAACAGAAGCAGACGGAAACAAAAGTACAGTAGCAACAGTGAAGACCCAATTTCCACTCAGATTTCTATATCATCCTGCTGCCTAATGACACAGACTACCAACATTAATGCACACACATCCACATTAACCCTTTCACCCCACCACGCCCTGCAGCTGAATTGCAACCCCTCCATAGCTGTTCTCAATTGCTCCATCTTAATTTATGTGCGCCCATTGGCCCACTCCCCCTGAGGGGTCAGATGCACTGCCAATCAGGGTGATATGTGGTCTTTCATAGCGCCAACCAGCAAACAGAGCTGTGATGAGTTAGCACTCTGGTTGTCAAGGTAACCTTTGATGGTTGGGAGGGGTATGGGAGTGAATGCTGAGGAGATTCTCATGCAGGCAGCTCATTCAGACAGAACGCAGCGACCATGCACAGAAGATAGAGATGGTATTTACAGATTTTAGAAAATCAGTAGCAGAAAATGCATTCAGCACAAATGGATGCTGTAGGGAGGATTTCCATTTAAGATCACTTATTTGCTGAATATATTTCAGCATCATATAAAGAGGACAATGTCAGCCTTCTGCCTAGGTTGAACCACCACAATAAATACTCTGAGGTTTGACTTGCTTTAAATCCCAGTGTGTCTAATTCATTATGTGGAGACAATCAATCCTGACACACTTACACACATCTTTTATCTTCATGTTTCATAACAACACTAAATCTTCTGTTACTGTCACATAAGATGATACTACAGGTCTATTTTCCTGAGGCCAGTCACTAGCTCTTGCTAAATCATTACAAGCAGGAAGGAAAACTGTCCCAAACCATTTTGAAGCTGCTTGTTTTCCCATTCACCTCTCTATCACTTAGCATAAATAAATTATTACAGCGTGCATGCTACTGGACAATTCTGTTGCTTAATTATGCTTATATACATTGGTTTGAGATGCACATTGTTTTCAGGGTATTGGATATTAACTTGTGAATATTTTACATTGATTTATTTTCCTATTCATTTTGAATGTGTTGATTTATTTTGTTTGCCACTTTCAGTACTCATCATTCATGCTTTTATTTGATTTGATTTCTTTTTATTAGATTTATATGACTCATAACACAACCCACTATTTGATGGACAGCTATGGATCCTGTTGCCCAAGGTAAAATCATTGAATTCTGGGTAATGTTACACTCAGCACTGTCCTGCTCCTAACTCTTTTCCTCATCTTGTCATTTGCCTCCTGAATCTGAACTTTTCCCAGCCTTCAGTTCTTTCCAAATGGTTACAAATACAGCTTATAGTGTTGTGCTAAAGTCTTTAACCAACTATGTGCTTAAATTGAAGGCAACTTGACTTTCTTTCTGCTTAAGAGCATTTTTTCTTTGAACATTGGCAGCTGCTTTATTCATTTTTAGTCTAGAAATGGATTCTTTTCATTGTAATGATGGCTTATTGAACCAGTTAACTTTGTATGAAAGGCTCCAAAATCAACCAATCTTGTTTCTACACAACTTAGCTGAGAGCTAGTTTTGAACTGTGATCAGGACCTTTTAACCAGCCAAAAACAACTCATGAAACTTGTGAAAATGTATTTTGTATGAAACTGAAGCTAGGACATCTGTACCTCTATATATTCTCTGTTGGTTTAGTTTTTGTGCTCCACTTGTCCAGTCCTCTGATTTTGTTTAAGGTCAGACAATTTAAACACAGTTAGGCTAGTTTCTACCCCATTACATTGTTACATACCTGCCTTGCATTTCAATAACATACAAAGATACCTTGCATAAGATGAATGTTGCTCCACAATTGCCTTTTTATGCATCTTATACATGTATCTTATGCATGTATATGCAGTTTGATCACCAGCGAGGCCAGGCAGCCACAGATGTTTCTTGACATGGCAGATGTGCAGCATGAACAAACTTGAAGACATCATAAATATTACACATATTTGCCACTGCAACAGAACTAAGACAAGTGCTACTCAAATATCACAGCCATAAGCCAATGAATTTCATGCAATGCAATGCAGATGCTCAGTCTGCACTGATGAAGAGTCCCTTACACTGGCATGCTAAACGCTTCAATTGACAATAGGCAAAGCTAATTTTTGATCAATTCAGCTAATACTTGTAGGGCCACTTGGAGGGAACTCCTGTACTCTTTCATTCCCACATGCTTAGGCCATTACTAAGTAAGAAAAAAAATGTAATTTGGGGGTAAAAGTAATGTAAACCTCCCCAAAGCAGTACCATACTGTGATTTTTACACCATTCATATAATACACATGCACTAAATGTAACAGGGTTGGATGTTTCTTTATTTTTGAAATCAATTCATTTTTTAATTTTTTTTATTTTTTTATTTTTATTACATCAATCATGTTTTTAGATTCAGCAACATTAGAAACAGTGTGACAGCATATTTAGGCCAGGTTATGTGAAAAAAAAAAAAACAAAAAAAAAACACCGATGTCCATTCAAAATGTTTTCATAAATTACATTCTCGAGAATGACTACAGAAGAACATTTTAGCAGGTTGTCAGAATATTATATAATTAAAAGAAGTACATGGTGGTTAAAGACTTTTTTCAGTAACCTTTCTTGACATCTGACCTCTCAGTTCATTACATTTGGACAATGTGTGACATTACAATGTCAAATATAAGAATGCCAGGATGATGTTAGGAATTCTGTATTTATACTTTCCTGAGGAAAAAAAAAAAAAAAATCACCTTCAAAGAATTTGAAGATCTAGTCCAGATCTAGGCTGTTTCCCTTGAACTTGCAGACTTGGTTTTGGCTGTTAACCTGCATTAACATGTCTTGCCTCCCAGGTGGAGAAGAATGAGGATGCAGACCAGAAGATTGAACAGGATGGCACCCCCAATAAGCCTGAGGACAAGGCCCACAAGGCTGCCACCAAAATACAGGCAAGCTTCCGTGGACACATAACTCGGAAAAAGATGAAAGATGGAGAAGAAGAGAAGGAAGGAGACAATCCTGCTGCAGAAGAGGCAGCAGACGGTGAGGAGACGAAGAAGGTGGATGGAGAAGAGGAACCTGCTAAGCAAGAGGAAACTGCAGGAGAGGAGGCCAAGAAGGAGGGAGAGGAGACAAACCAGGCCAAAACCCCAGGAGCAGATAAGCCAGCTAACTCTCCTGCAGGCACAGCAACATCTCCCGTAGCGGCAGCTCCGGCTGCTGCCTCTCCCACGGCTGCCACAGCCCCCTCTGAACCTCAGACAGAGGAGCCAAAGGCCGAGGAGAAGCCCAAAGAGGTGGAGACAACAGCCAAGAGTCCCACCACAGCCACAGCTGAGGAGAAAAAAGAGGAGAAGAGTGAGGAGAAGAAGGAGGAGGCCAGAAAAGCCGACGTGCCTGCTACTGTCAGTCCGACAGCTGAAAAGGAGGAGCCTAACCAAACGAATGATAAAAAAGGTATGCAGATCACAACAGAGTTGTATTTCGATGATAACTTTCTCAAGTTGTCTAATTGGACACATTTAAGTGTATTTGTTTGTGATAGTACTCAGTTCAGTGACAAAAAAAAATACTTCCAGTCAATCACAACAATATAGAAGCAATTACTCGGTGTAAAAATCTAATAAAGATGAGTTGGTAGGCTTTCAGATTGGCTGCTTGGCAGACACCTCAGGCCATCACTGCTTGTTAAGTCTTTAGGATATAAAGATTTTTGGCAGTGCTCCAGCATTCACTGTTTAACACAGAAATGCATCTCAATATTACATTAAACAGCCTCATATCTCAGCTTCAGCTTGATGGAAACACTATACTGATGTAGCAAGGCTTTGGAGAGAAATGCAGACTTGAAGAATGATTATCACTGAGAATGATTTGCTGAATGATAGTGATTTCTTGGGAGTAATCAGAGTGGTAATTAGGAAACAGAGATTACTTGCTGTTTAAAGAAAAAACACCATGTCTGTTAAGTTATTCAGGTCTTATGAACATGTTACACAGCTTTATTTAAAGTTGACAGAAGTACACTTAAATGCTCTCATGGCTATGGATTTAAAATAAACAATGAATATTGATGAACACTAAATTTTTAAGCAAGAATGTAAGTTCCAATAAGGGCAAAACCCAAAGTCATGCAGCAGACTCTGACAACATGCTCTTGACATGAGCTGATATTTCTGGTCCAAGGACTCTCAGACTGGGTCAGACAGGTGGGTAGTGGAGCATGCTCAGTGCGAAGTCAGTGGGGGTGTGAAGTGGTGAAGCACACAGACATATCAACTCGAGAACTACAAAGAAACTAGGTCACCTGTCTCCCTGTTGTCATAGTTACCACCTCAATAGGGATAGCTGGCCCTGCATGCAGAAGAGCCACCATAACAGGTGCTCTGATTTAAATGAATGATTAATGATCCTTTACAGGTAACGGTCAACTCTGGGGAGGCATGCCATAAACAAGCACTACCTGACAAGGAATATCTAATTACCAAGCCACAGCAAGCAAAAACCTGCTGGACTCACTGAACTGACTCAGAGTAAATTCATATTTATAACCGAATAACTTAGTTAGGTTTTGTTAATGTGCAGATCAATATTATATACTGAAGAACACCAACTCAGAATTTGACTGAGTCGTGTTCTCTGTCTGATTAAGAGGCCTATTTCTGACACTTGTTACATTCAAAATTGACCTTCATAGCAAAAGATTATTCCTTATTGAATAATCTGAAAACAATTTGTATTCATTACACCTGGGAGCATCAGTAAACATATCTAAGGTGACAGAATAATGAGACTACAACTAAAAACTTAGAACCTGTTACTTAAAAAATGTTTAGCTCCAAATAGTAGACATATCATCAATGATTGCAGGGCAAGCAGTGAGCTTTCCCATGTCAGAATATTATCATAATCAGGATCTAGATTCAGTGATTTACAGTAATTGAGTCATTGCAAGTCTTAGTTTTAGGTTTTTTGTGTTCAGTCTTAAAGAGTTCTGATCAGAGCCTTATTTAGAAACTATCAAATGGTTGATTGGATATAATACTTTTTGCACCTGACTGAGTCTGGAAAATTTTGCGTTCATTGTCTGAAATAACAGGGAACAGTGAAAGGAAAAAGCCAAAATTACTTGCAAAGACAAACTTAAAATACTTTTATATATTTCTGACAGAATCCATCCACAAAAAGTACCTGCTATAAATAATCAGATATCATCTGCATAGTGTGTTACATTAGTTCTCTGTATTTTTAAAAATACCTCTGATGACTGGTAAAAATCCATCTTGAGACAAAGAAAAAATATTCAGTTTTGTCAGCCAAGTTACTTTGAAATGAAGTGAAAAATAACAGGTGGCAACATGTGGATTTTGTGCAATCAAAACCTAATCTAGACATACCTGATTATATCGCATTTTCTCTCTGACACAAACACACACACAGACAATCCTGTTGCATTCTTCAACAGTTCTCCATTGGTTCCAATGCTGCTGTGGATAATCTGGAGCCAATGCCAGAGCAATAGAAACAACAAGTGTTGGCTCAGGAAATTGGATGAAATTGTATTTGCTTCACACAATTTCAGCAGCTGTGGAGAAGGACATTCTTGAATCTGTCATGCTGGTTACCAAGCTAATTACCTCTTACCTGGAAGATCTGCTATGACTCATTCTGTCTTGAGTCACACATTAGTGCAGCCATATGACCGTCCCACTTTTCCCTGCATATCCTCACACACACTCATGCACTTCATCACCCCGGTCCCCACTGCCATGATGTCATCTGCTTTTTATATTAAAAAAAGCAGATGAGATCATCTGGGTCTGACATCACCTCACAAAGAGCACTTTACTAATAGGTGTGTGTCTGGCACAACTGGAACTGGAGTAGATTTACTTATTAATAAAATCTTGACTGATACGATTTTTCCTATTGTTTTAGAAATGTTGCAGAGAAAGACTAGTTAGGCAGAAAGTAAAATATATCAGAACAACATCACCCCCAGCCTAGAAACCTATTTAAAATGGTTTTAAGATGAATTAAGGATTCTCATTCAACAGCAACCACCTCTGGTTGTTATTGTAGCACAGTTCCCCTCGTAGGCATCACACACAATCAGATGTGGCAGGCCAAGATGCTGCTGTTAGCATTGTGATATCTGTTCAATGGCTTCATGGCTCCATTAGGAGTACTCTTCTCCTTTATTATTTACACACTCAGGAGGAATTTTTTTTGGCATCATCTTGAAGCTTCAAACTGGTGTGCTCTTGGTGAAAAACATGAAATTATTTTGCCCTTTTTTGTTGTTTATCGTCACTTTTTTCATGATTTTGTTTTTTATCCAGTGTTTCACTAGAGATGAAATTTTAAAGCACTAAAACTTGCAGCTAATATTGGGAGCACTTTTCAGGATCTCAAAAGCCCCATTTAGACCTTGATCATTTCAGTCTAACAGTGGATGGCTAAAAAGAGCTTTTCTTCTCTTTTCTCCTCCAACTCACTTTTTTCTGTTTTCTTCTCCCTTTTTTTGGTTTACCGCTCTTCCCTTTGTCTTTGCTCATTACCCACCCGCCCTTCTTCCCTCACTTTGACATAGATGCTGCAGAGGAGTCAAAAGCGGAGGAGAATGCCCACCCAGATGGGGCTGCGGAACCCTCTGAGGCCAAGGAAGACTAAAGTCAAAGTCTTAGCCACTGGAATTTAGAATTAAGAGAAAATGATGAATAACACAAAAACAAGAATCTAAAAAGGTTGCTCTTTGCCTTCCCAATGTCGAGGGCAGTCGGTTTCTATTTGTTTGTCATTTTTTGTGTGGCAATGATTTTCTCATGTTGGGGGAGTTTCCAGCGTGAAGTTTTTTGGCTCAAGCTAATAGTGTGATGGTGATGATGATGTCTGTATTAATGAGTATGAAAAATGATTACTACCTTGATGATGATAATGATGTTGCAAAGGTAGAAAGCTTCATTTGGAGTGTCTTCACTAATTATTATAAGTGAAACGTCATTGGATTGACTGCTTCCAACTGAACCACTCACACAGTTAAAATGCATTGCCAATGCACCATGGTTCATTTGCATTGTAATGCACTTTTTTAAAAACACACATTGCAAAAACAAAAATCTGTTCTGCAAATGCATGCACGAAAAGAAGTCAGTTTTGAAATGCAACTCCAGTTTTCAGCACCTCACAAGTGTGTTGAGAACACAGCAACACATCAGATGGATACTCGAATGTATATGTAAATGTGTGAGATTTCCAGTTGGGCAGTTTTATTATATCTCAAAAATAAGACAATAAAATTCCTGCTCTTTCTATTCAGCTTGAGTCACTCAAGCTTGGTTTACACCCCTTTTACAAACTCTGTCAACCCACATTTACAGTAAAGGACCTGTTGCCGTTTAAATCCTATAATAAACTATAGAAAATTACTAGAGTATTGATGTAACTGGCTCTTATATATATTGACTTGTGTTCTGCCAAGCAAGCGTGAGAACAGTAGCATGAACCATGGAACCAGATGCATGATGGGAACTCTCCCTCCGAGAGGAACTTCTTCGCAGTCACACAAACTTAAGAGGTGTGGCGGCTTCTTTTTAATGTCTTTGGTGTTGTTATGACAGTTTCTATGAATTGGGAAAAAAATTACTCTTGCACTGATGTTACTGAAAAATAGAAAAAAATCTGAAAAAGAAAAATCAAACATACGAAATTCTTTTCCTATGTTCCAGTGAGTACAATGTCCAGTTTCAACCTTATCAAAGAGTTCAAACTTGTGAAAAAAAATAATGAAAAAATAAAAATGGTTTCAATGTCTGTTTTCAAAATAAAGCAAATGTGCCAATTACCATCCTAAACTGTTGAGTTTGTTTAAAGCTGAGTTGGTGTTGCTATTGAATAGAAACATTTAGGCTGCAGAAGAACAAGAAGAATTTTTATCACCCATTTACTTCCTCAAGGTATTTACAGTTGTATAAAAATGTTTTTGATTTTTTTCAGTAGACATGGTTATTTTGACTATAGTGGACATAAAAAGTAGAAATTTTCATGTTTAGTATCCAAATTTTTCAATAATTAGTCATAACCTTGTCCACTAGATCGTGGGAATGTGCTTACAACACGATCCTTGGTATTTAGAGTATGTATGGAATATGCTTTAACTGGCAGTAGTGACATACAAACCTTGGTAGTACAAGACAAAAAGCAGTTTAAGGCAGATTTGAAACAATACTCCACAAGTGGGTTAACTGGAGAGGTCTCTATCCAATTCCAGACATTGGGTTGAGGTCCTGATGAAGGCTTTTCATTTTCAATGATCACTGAGTCTGATGAAAATGATCTTCTGATACCTGTTGTTATGTGATTTTGTCAGCTGTATTCTGCAAACCACATGGATGCATTTTGTGAAGCCATTTTTAAACCATGGGCTAGTTTTATTTACATGGCTTGCACAACTTCATTATAGATTGTGCACATTAATTAGTTAAATTAATTAATTTTGGTTTTTAACTAAGTGTTTTTAACCTTTATTTTTAATATTGTTCACATAGTAGGAGAGACTTGATTGGTTGTGGCATCGCCCAGTCTGTCTGCCTCTCATGACCTGGAGAGGAGAGCCAGCAGCTGAAACACTAGCCAAAAAGTTCTAAGTAGCTCAATGCAAAGCTCCAAGTTTGTGAAACAGGAGAACAGATTTTCAATAAATTTGGCCTGTAACATGTAACATGAAAGTGTTAGCTTAGCACATCACTGTAGCTGTCTCATATATCTCCAGAAACAAATGATAAAGCTGTCAGAATATTATTATAGCTTATGGAGGAGCATATTGAGGCTAAACTGCAGAAACTCCATTTTGATGTGAGGGAAAAACAGATAGGACAAGAACATTATTGGTAAGTTAGTTAGGTGAAACATAATAGTCTAATGTACACTCAATGAGAACTTCAAAAGGCACGCCTATTCAACTGCTTGTTACCAGGAATAAGGATTTAGCCAATCAAATGGCAGCAGCTCAGTGCATTTAAGCACCTTGATGTGATGAAGATGACTTGCTGACATTCAAATTGAGCATCAGAATCGGGAAGAAAGGATACATGGTATGAGTATCTTCAAGACCCTGCAAGTATAAGCAGGTGTAGACAAAGGAGGGATGGAGGGATAGTGTGAGTATTTCAGAAACTGCTGATCTACGGGCAATTCCATGCAAAACTGTTGCTCAAGCCTACAGAGGATGGTTGGAAAAAAAAAAAAGAAGAAATATCTTATATAGCCTATGGACATTGCACAAATTAAAATGCCTTGTTGATGTCTGAGGCCAGAGGAAAATGGGATGACTAGTTTGTACTGAAATAAAGGCAACAGTTGCTCATTAAACCCTCATGATAAACAATGAATGTGGATCTTTGAATGCACAACACAGATTCGTGAAGCAGTTGGGCTACAGCTGCAGAAGACTACACTGGGCACTCCTGTCATCTGAGAACATCCTGCAATTCACACAAATTCACCCAAATTAGACTGTTCTGATGAGTCTAGATTTCAGATGCAACATTCAGATAGAATGATCAGAATTTGGCATAAACAAGAACGCATGGAACCATCCTGCCTTGCATAAACAGCTTGGGATGGCAGTGGTGGTGTAATGATGTGGAGGATATTTCCTTTGTGGACTTTTGGCCCCTTAGTACTAATTGAGCCTACTAGAGAGCATTGTGCTGTATGGCCACATTATGCCTGTCATCTGATGGATACTTCCAGCAAAATAATGCAGCATGTCATAAGGCTCAAATAATCAGACTGATTTCTGGAACTTGACAGTGAGTTTTTTACTCCAGTGGCTTCCACAGTCACCAGATGCTAATTCAGCATAGGGGCAATTGGATGCAGTTGAAGGGTACATTCACTACATGGATGTGGAACTGACAAATCTGCAGCAACCACATATGGACCAAAATCTCTGAAGAACCTCAGTACAAAATAAATGTTATTGTACTTTTAGTAGTCAAGTGTTCATATCTGCCAGTGCCTATTCTTCAATAACACAGAAGATTACTGGGGGGAGGATCCTGGTCTGGAGATATCTAATAAGGCTGTTCTGAGATTACACTTTCAAAATTATGTCTTCTGCTCTTCATTTCTCATCCACATGTATCTACATCTTAATATAATGATCAGAATCCAACATATTAGAACATAGTAACACAGTGGTGTGATAGTTAGCACTGTATTGTCTTAGTGAGAAGGTCTGTGGTTTGCATCTCAGGTGCATGGACAAGACTTATGAGCAAACCGTGTGCTAATGCTTGAACATCCCACATGCCCATCAGCAAATGCCAATCTCTGTTCCACAAAGGCTGGGTGACCTTCACACTAATGATGCTGGCTAGCTGAGTGAGCTCTCCAGAGAAGAGGATCCTTTCTTTGGAAAAAAAATCCCTCATTTTACTGAGTCACAATCAGGTTGGTAATATCTTTCTTTTATACCGACTTACTTTCCTTATCAATGTCTACATTGTATGAAATTAAATAAGTTGAACTTAGTCATTTACTTTATTTTAGTCCAATAAAGTGAAGAACAATTAATTTTGCACATGCTCTATACATGGTACTCAGAAGACAAGACAGGAATACAGAAGTACAGAGACAGCTTGTGCACAACCTTAGATCCAATCCATTGTCTATACTTGTTTTTTCCTAATCATGGTCTCATGGTCACAGGGGGGCAGGTGTATACATCCAGTGTTCAAAGGGTGAGAGGTGGGCTACACCATGGATAGGTCACCAGTCCACCACAGAGACAGATGACACAGACAACAATTCAAGGAAACTCAATAACGATGGGAAATATAGAGTTTCCTATTAACCTAACATGCTGTTGGCTCTGGGAGGAAACAAGGGGGCCTATGTAAACAGGGAGAGCAAAATCTGCCTACAAAGGTCCACTGGCCTCCAAGATTTGAACCCAGAACCTTCTTGTTGCGAGGCAAATGCTTCACAGTGCAGTCTTCTTCATAATTAGTGCCCCAGTAATTGCTTTGAGCTCTGTTCCTTTAAAATATGGTCTGTTATGACACCTAGAGGTCCAGTAAATTACTGCAGCCCTCCTGTTAATGGCACTTAGTTTGTCCATTGCTTTGGTGTATTTACCTGTTGTGTTACCAGCTACAATAGAGCAGAATCTTTGTAGGATTTCTTACACTTTGTATGTACAAAAATGTCTCCCAGAGAGATTGTAACAATACATAGATTATTTTATTTGCTTGTTACATGATGATTAACACATCAGTACCACTGAGATGCTGTGTGTTCTGAGTTCCCAAAACAAATAATGAAAGAAAAGGGATACTTGCCCCAACAATTCAAGTCACATTCAAATACAGAACACTGACTTCAAACAACTTTATTTCGTTAACATTTTCTCTTACAGTATACCTTTAATATGTATTTTTTTTTTTTTTTTTTTAGAAATGGACTGGAATTACCTTATGCAATATTAAAGTAAAGCAAAAAAGAAAAAAAAATGAAAAAGAAAAAAAAAGAAACATTTCGGCATCATAGTCCACGACTGAATGTTAATTTCTCATGACTGAGGAAGGGGAAGTACAAACTGTTTACATTTTTAAAAGGTGGGAATTGTATGAATGAGATCTTTAAGGAAGTGGTGACTTTACAACATTCTAATGTAGAAACATAATTTTGTATATACAGACAGGAGGAAGAAAAAGATAGTAGGACCTGAAACTTAAAGAAGAGGGTTACCACAGTAACCATCACCTAACTGTTTGCGGTACTCTTCATATACCACATGCCTTGCATTTACAACTTCAGTCATTGTTAATCATGAATGCACACACCATTTACAAGAGCTAGGTTACTACAGTAAAGCAGGGGGCCGAGGCAATACTCAGTAGTAAACTAGGTAGCTGTGCCTGTAGCTGTCAGCAGATATTGGGTCTGTCTGCAGGGTTGGTGCTGTGTCCTTAAGCTGGCTGTTCGGATGTGTTAAATACAGAAAGACAGATTTCCTCTCAGCTTTACAGAGTTTCATGGCTTTTACATGAATGGTCTAAATATATTCAGTGTCTTGCAAAAGTAATCATACCCCATAAAAGTTTTCATATTATGTTGCGTTACAACCACAAACTTTAAAAGTGGATATTAGTAAAGTTTAAAGAAAATGATATATGGCTTTTCAAACAACTTCTAATCAGTAACTACAGTCCACTGTGTGTAATTTAATCTTAGTATAAATACAGCTATTTAACAAAACAATATATCAAGTTTCAGATATCCTTTGTAGTACTGTTCAATCCACCATCCAAAAATGAAAAAAGTATGGCACAACTGCAAATCTATTACAACATGGCTGTCCACATTTAAACTAACAAGCCAGACAGAGAAAGCATTAATTAGAGAAGTACTCAAGAGATCCAAGGTTACTTTAGAGGAGCTGCAAAGATGTACAGCTAAGGAGAGAGAATCTGTTAACAGGACAACTATTAGTTATGAAAACTTAAAAAGGGGCCTTTATAGAAAAATGGCAGGATGTAAGGCATTGTTAAATGACAGCCAGAAGAAGTAAAAATTGCAGTTAGCCCCAAGTCACATATGGGCACACCAAATATTGATGAAGGTTGCTTTGCTCCCCAAAAATGTAACTTTTTGGCCAGGAAAACTGATGGTGCATATCCCTCCTCCCCACCCAGGGAAAACAGTATTCATCAACATATTAGTCGAAGCTGGTCGAGATATACCCCTAAAGGCTTGCGGCTGTTACAGTAACAGCTGTTACAGCTTGCGGCTGTTAACTTGGCCCCTGTCCATATGGGAACGTTTTTTTGTTACGATTTTTACCATTTTTGCCCCGTGTCCACACAGAAATGGTGTTTTAGGAGACCCAAATTAAAAACAAACAAACAAACAAACAAAAAAAACAGGTACCAGAGTGAGAATTTAGCCCTCACATAATTACGTGGACAGTGAAAGTGAATATTTTGTGACAATGCTGATATATTAGACCAACCTCTAACCTCACCTATAACCCCATATGCATCAACCATGTTATGCATAGCAACAGCAATGGTGCTGGGTTTCAGATGACATAGTGTTGACGTCACGAAATGCAGATGGGGGGCAGGAAGTAAATGTATTAATACACAATCCCGTTTTATTTTGTTGATTCAGCGTCAAAATGCCTTAATTCTGTATCATGTATGGTTGTTGTAACCACTCTAATCGGGAGAAAGATAAACGTTTTTCTCGTGTTCTGAAAATAGTGTGTCACAAGGGAGTTACTTTTAAAAAGCGTACACAAAAAAGACGACAAAAGTGGATTAACGGATCTACGGCTAAAAACGGGAGATGTGGAAACTGACAATGCAAGAGTTTGCAGCAGCCATTTTCTTTCAGGTAAGGATGGTATCTTTTATTAAATCATATTTTCAGATATTTTTATCGTACAATTACTTCGACAGACAAGCATTGTTTTTCATGAGGTTTCTGTAGATCTCTGCAAATGGCTGACCTGCATTGGAGAAATGCAGTATAACTCAACATCAACATACATACAACTCCAACACGAATTTGGGTTTACAGACGCTAAATAATTTTACAAGTCCATCCAAGCACATAGAAATAACGGGTTAACTCGTTAGCATTAGCGGTAGCATTGTTATAATTATTTAAAATAGCACACTCACTACTCACCCAGGCAGAAACAAGGCGACAGCCATTTAAAGCTTCTTTGGATCCTGAACGGCTGACCCAACCTGAAACAAAATAATTGTCGGCTTCGAGGTTTTTTAAAGCTTTCATCTGGCTCACTGTATAATAAGTTCTACAGCGCCAGATAGTTTGTCAATCGCTTCCACGTCGGGTAAATCCTCCAGATTATATGACAAGACTTCTTTATTAAGATTATTTGGGTCATATCCTAGACGTACACATATTTTTCGTAATATCTCACCTGTGTCAGCACATTTAAGGCATTAGCGTACCCACTGTCTTCCATTTCGCTGTGTTTTGAACGGGAGCAAATCACTTTCTGCCCCTCATCTGAATTTCGCGCGTCCTCCGGGTCACGTGACTACAACCCAGCAATTACATGTTCATGGTTGTACCTCAGAACTTCATTAAAGGTTCTGCAGCAGCTGGAAAAAGTTCTACAAAAGATTCCACTCACACTTTGTTGTTCGCCATTTTTGTTTTCTTGTTGTGTTTACTGATAACCTTGTGTGGAGGCTTTATGTGCATGTCCCATACTCCATGTTTACCACTGCTTTCAGGTCTGGGGAGTAAAAATGGCGTTTTGGACCACTCTCTGTGTTTCTGTGTGGATGAAAACGGTCCCATGTGGACATGGGTGTTTTTGAAACAACCTGTTTTAAAAAAAACAAACAAAAAAAAAAAAAAAAAAAAAAAAAAAAAAAAAAAAAAAAAAAAAAAAAAACATTCCTGTGTGGATGGGGCCTTGGAGAGGTGGGGTGGCTAGATACAAATGTGTGCTACATTTGTCAAATTGTTTTGAATAACATGTCATTTTACTTTTATATCGAAATAAATCACCACCTAATAATCCAATGAAACACTGAAGTTTATGGTTGTAATGTGACAAAAAAAATTGTAAAAGGTCAAAGGGTATGAATATATTTGCAAGGCACAGTAAGTCAGTGCTATTTAGCTTGTTTTACCTGCCTGGATATCCCTGGGTACCCACATTGCTGAGTTTAGCCTCATGCAGTCAAGCAATCTGAATGGTACACAGTTAGTCAATAAATCAACTTAAACTCCATTAATCATGGTTCCCTTAAATGTTTGCTTTGAAGCAGAGATCATGCATCCCAATGCTAAAACAAAGACTAGAGGCAGTACAAAGATTTTTGACACCATGGTAGTCAGTCATGGTCTCTTCAACTTAAATGATGAAAAGAGCCAGGAACCAAAAAGAAGAAAAAAAAAATGTTTACATCTGATCATATGCTTAAGGTCAGCCACGCTCTGCCCTTATTTTTTAAAAGACAGACAGTGAGACAGAGCAGGAGGAAGGGACATGCAGCCCAAAGTGTTCTCAGGTAAACTGATCTGCTAAGACCTATTCCACAATAAGAAAAGGGAGTGCTGCTGTGCCTAAAGTATATGCTGCTAAGAAATAAAACACACAAGGTATATGAAAACGTAAATGAAAAAAATCTGCAAGAAGGTGAAAGCATAAAAACAAACAGAGTCCTTATCACCTCCGAGAGTCAGAAATGTGATATTGGATTTGGTGTGACCAAAACGGCAGTTCAAGTAAAAGCATACTAGGTTTTAGGTGCAACATCACTACAACAGACAGCTGCGAGGCAATTACCATGGAAACACTGAAACAAGTATTTAAATACATGGTGAAAATGACATTGTTTGTTTAAAGATAACAGAGAATTAGAAGGGCTGAGCTAAGCAAATGATTGCACAATCACTTAGCTTTACAGTAGGTCAGTATAAATGGCCAAAAGGCAGCTAATAGTGCATTAAGTTCACTGAGTGTCAGCCACACAGCTGCACCCTGAACTGCACTCTGAGAGAGCCTTCTGTGAGTTTAGGAAAAACTCACAGAAGTATACTCATTTGTTCCTACAGAAATGAATTCACTGATAGCTTTGGCAAAGGCCTGGTTGATTTGCTGCAGTTCAATTTATTACTTTTTTAATAAATAGCCTTCACCTTCAGCCTTGCTGGCCATTGAGAGGAGTCCAGTCCAGTATCCATTAATTTTCTGCTCTCGTGCTGAATTCCAGGCATTTGAATAAGCATTGCAAGCTAACCATAATACTGCATTCTTAAAAAAAAAAGTCATCTCAAGAATAGGAACAACAACAACGGCACAGAACTATCTGCATTTAATGCATAACTTTCCCTTATAATATTCCCATCCAATGGGCTTCTACTGAAACTGTAGGCCTGCCAGTTTAAAAGATCTACAAGCCTGAAATAGATGCTATCCTATAAAGAAACATCAACTTTCTCTTTTTATACAGTGGACCACTGCTAAAGTTGTTGCCTTTAAATAAATTCATCCTTTATTCCAGTATTATTGTGTCTCACTCAAATATTTAGCCTTTGAGTACATCCAGTGGAGAAAAATACTGTGCTAAGAAATAATTGTTTCTAATAAAATCATTGGCACACTTTGTGACACACTTAGCAGTTCCTATAAAATAAATGTCACTGAATATTTTGTTTTAAATGTTTACTTTAGTATTTATGTTGATCAAAATTTGTAGAAATGAATAAATTGTAATCAATGACTTCCCAGTTACTGGTATACAAAGGTTTAAAAAAATTTACTGTTTCAAAACCATTAAAATGTTTTGTAAACACTGGTTCTACGGTTAATGTTTTTCAATTATTTACCAGAGAAAGTGCCAGAGAGGCTGGACTCCTTCTGGATGGAGAGTGAAGTTGCACAGTGCTGCTCCTCCCCCACCTTTTGCTGCACACTGCAATTCAGCTGACAGGGGGGCACACTTTTCCCACAGTTACAAGAAAAAAACTGTTTGGAAATACTTAATATGTTACATTTTGTTGCATTGTTTCAGCAGCAGCAGATATAGTTGGTCTATAGCTGTTTTAAACATAAGCAACTGAATCATGTAACTTTTTTTTGTTTTTAATTATTGTATTATAAAAATTCTCCAAAGGTCATTGCTGTACATCTGTTGCAAAAAGGGGCATCTTAGAGACACCGAGTCTCCATAACAACCTTTAGTTATTTATGTGCCAACTGGGTGCCAGAAAAAAGTGTCTGTCCTACCATCACAAACTTGAATACGTAGAGTTTGCTAGTTTGTTTGCTAAATGGGACTTTACTTACAATGGTGTTCTCAAATGACACAAAGATTCATATTTTTGACACCAAACAGTGTCAAAACAGGTGGGTTTGGTTTTGAACGAAGAATGATGAGGTGGAAAAAGCACCTCAAGCACATTGCTAAGTATGGAGGAGGATCTGTGATGCTGTTGGGCTCTGTCACTGTAAATGGCCCTGGGAACCTAATGTTTCCAGGGCTACTGATCCAAAACATATGGCCAAATTGATAAGGAAATGGGTCAACAGACAAAAAAACAACAACCTTCTTCCATGGTCAGCCCATCCCACGTTGTGATATTTTGTAAGAGATTAAGTGTTACTTGTCCTACTGGGAAAATGGAGTTCTACAAAGTTGTACCAACACATGTACCCCTAGTGTTAGTTAAAAACAACTATTTTCTTAACATGGTACTTTTTTCCACTCTAAATAAATGTACTCAGTATTATTATTCTTTAGAGATCAGGCTGCTGCAATAAAAGTTAACTTACTTTAAGGCTATTTACACATCTTTACCAGAGGTGGCAATAAATGTGGTTGGTAATGTACATAAGGTAATTTGGTTGAAGTATATTGTAAAAATGAAAAAGATAAAGACAGAAAAAACAGCCTGAACATCATTTATCGTTATGAATACTTATGTACCATTTCATAGTAAAACAAACACTTTTTGAGAAAGAAAAAAGCATAATTGTCATTCATTGGTGTCATATGTGATTTTTTTCCCTCCAAATTCCTGCTGCATAGCAGAATGATCCTAAAACTCATCAGCTAAAAGAACACACTGCAACAATGTTCTGTGAAATCCAGGTGTTACAGTGGCAGAACTCATCTTAGAGAGATACAAAATCGAACTATGTACAGTACGCATAATTATAACCTACATGGATTTGTTTTTTTGAGTTCTTCTTTTTCTTTTTTAATAAAGGCGGATAGTAGCAAAGCCACTGGATGAGGACATAATGGATAGTTTAGCTCAGCAGGATCCGCTCACTGCATCCTCCTTTCTAAGACTGACTGCGATAGCCCAAATGTTACTGAGTTAAGATCTGTCCTGCTAAGGCCCTGTATCTGTGTTCCAGCTGAGCAGCCTCAAGTTCTGGTTGAACACATTCAACAACAAGGTCTCATTTCATCCAAAAAAAATCAGATACAGCAGTTTTCCCTTTGAGTTTTGCACATTAGTTTCGAATCTTTGTGTATATTTGGAAGATATTTTGCATGTTGCTATTAAATGTACTGGTTAAACACACAATAAGACAATAAATCTAAGATGTACTCGAGAAAGCTGATTGTTGGTATCCCAGTTTTTGGGATCCTTCTGCTTTTATCCCCATGAAAAATAAAGGGGAAAAAAAAAAGTCCAAATCCAGACCCATAAACAAGATGTTACAGACACAAAATAGTGCACTCAAATTAAAAACAACAACACAAATCTTTGTAAGAGCACTGTTTGCTTGTTCTGTCCTTTGTTCCACTGTTTTTATTTGTAGGTAAAACATTTTATTCCATCATAACCCATTGCTTCTCATAATATCTCTAAGCCTTGCTCAAGAGTGCTCAAGAGCACATAAGGTTTTTGTATCGTGATGCAAACAGTCTGCGGGAGGGAGGCGGCAGCGTTGGTAATAAGGTAGCGACAAGGACGTCATTGAGTTGAAAAGCAGGGGGAGGGAGGGGACTGGGCGGTCAGGGGTGGGGTCAATGAGAGAGCTGGATGATGGTATTAACACTTGAAGAAAAGGCAGGCGAAGGAGGCCAACAGGAGCCACAGTGATAGAGATGCACAGGCAGAGCCGTTGATGTCTCGACCTGTCCCGGGTCCTGCAAGAGAAGCAAAGAGGGGCATTAAGGGTTTATTGAAACAAAAGGGATGAGATACTCCACAAATCTGATGCTTTAGTTAGATCGTAGTGATCTCCCACTGTTGAGGTCTCCAGTGTAGGAAAGAATTGCTATTGACACTCGATAAGACATCTATAGGACATGAGAGAAAAGCTTGAACATCAAGAGGAAGCATACACATATAGAGTGAACATGAAAAATATACATGACCCCATTCAGTCCTCAGCCTGCTTCCTGTGAGCCAGCATTGGTCACCCAACCTTTCACATCAGTTATATTTTTGATGACTTGATGCAGAGTAAGGTTTAACTAAGTATGTACAGTTCAAGGAATGACAACAGACATTAAGGAGTGTTTGCTGACATCTAGTGGCAACAGGGTGTGATTGGTGACTCTACTGACGAATTACGTTTTTTGACCTGGACTTCTAAAACTTCATGTTCAAAGATCCAAATCATATTTCAAAAAACTATTGATGAGAAAATCCCTGTTATTAAATTTCTCTTACAAGTAAGAAAAATGGGACTTTTTCCATGTAATATTTGCTACTCAAAGCTCCTCTACCCTATGTGAGGACTGTAATTTTATTACACATTCAAAGTTAAACTTGATTAACCTAAATAGTTTTCAGGCACCATCAAAACAATAAAAAATTAATAAACTGAAATAAACTGAATTTAAAGTAGTACAAAACACTTCAGTACAAGACACTTAAATATCAAACCAATGGAGTACAGCATTACAAGACACTTAAATATCAAATCAACTGAGGTAAAATTTATAGATACCCAGAGACTGTTGTATTTCACAGCAACCAGGTATAGAAAATGGCACTGTCTGCCTTCAATAAACTGCCTAAACTTAGTATCCTACAAGATTACTTTCATACTTTTATCCGTTCATTTTCTTCCAAAGGTTTTACAAAGTAAAAGTTTACACATTCTCCAAAATCTTTAGGGATTCATTTACTGTTTTCATGAAGTTCTTAAACATTTTACTTTTAATTATTTAAGTATTTTTAATACAAATCAACACACATTTTATATGAAAGATCAATTGTAGTATCGGTTCTTATCAGTTTAATATCTATTACCCTAAATTTCCCCAGTGAGGGACAATACAGGATATTTATATTGTATTCATTTTATTGGGATTATGTTGTTTACAATAACTACAGTAAAGTTCTAACACTATTTCACCATATACATGTGTTCATTTATTTCTAAAGGACTGCATTACCCACCACATACAGTTAGAAAAACTCTTCTGTTAACATGCATCTCATTCTGCTAAGGACTTTTGCAAAGGGAGACATTTTATGAATTGAAAGGGTAACATTAGCTTAATTCCTCATTTTTATTAAAAGTTGTTAATTACTAAGCTCACATGTGTTTTTTACAGTCTCAATTACCTACTTGTGGAAAAAAATTCTAGTAAGTTGTTTTCATGTTTTCTAGAGTAAGTGCTTTGCCTTAAACATTGTAATTAATCATGAATGTTGTCATAGAAGTGCAATCTTTGCCTCAACTGAGTGGGTTGATTTCCTAGGCTATTGTTGTGAATTTGCCTCAAATCACAGAACCGAGGAGGTACAGGTTTACCACTAAAGCCTGTTGATGCATTTTCAAAACTTACCAAGGATCACAGTGAAAGCACTTTGCCACTATATAGTGGTCAGGCAGTCTTGTTTTTTGAATTTGAATTTATGCCCAATTTAACTAACCA
Organism: Anableps anableps; assembly: GCA_014839685.1. NCBI lineage: Eukaryota > Metazoa > Chordata > Actinopteri > Cyprinodontiformes > Anablepidae > Anableps > Anableps anableps. Next base: position 28,404,096 of record CM026068.1, on the reverse strand, counting down.
CACCATAAAACCATGTACCATAAAACTACATTTACATTGATTACATGTGGTATATTCAAACTAACAATCACTACTCAATTTTGAATCTGTTTCACAGCAAAAGCACAAGTAATTAACTTTTTATATACAAAATTTAATTTCAGGCAGTAACACTTTAAGAATCACAGCCTTATAGGATAAAGGAGATGTAAACTAGTACAACCACACTAAGAACCTTACGCTCTACAGCTGAAAGAAAAAAAGACTTATTAAAAATGTACATGCATCTAAAGATCATACAATCATGAATGTGCAAATGCTAATTATGTAAGCTTTTCATCAGTTACTGTAATGACTATGCCAAGAATGAAAATGGTGAATTAACATAGACATAATTTGAACTGCTTAAGTATATGGGAAAGACAAAACAGTTCTGCAGTTAAGATCGGCATAACAAGCTGTGTTCATTGCTGTTTTTTTCTCTTTACTTGAACAGACTTGTTTTAGTTGTCCACTAACATTTTAAATTTCAGCATGTTGAACTTTTAAGAGCTTTACAAAAACAAAATCACATGTACATATTACATTACTTATTTCACACCCTGAAGCAGGTTTAAGCTTTGGTCAAACATCATTAGGCAGCGCTGCAGCAGATGTTTTGTTCTGGAAGCTGGTGAACCTGATTTAACTCTGCCTCTGCATCTCATATTTTATTGTTTTACAGCTTCAGAAAGAGCAAAATGATCTTTTAAACAGCTTAGGCATTGTTTTTTTTTTTATGCTGGTAGTTGTGATGGGATATTGGTGTGCCATCTGGAGTGTTTTGCAGAAATGAACCTTTTTTGTTTTTGTTACATTACAACCACAAACTTCCATGTACAGTACATAATTGGCCATTTTGTTAGACCAACACAAGTACTGCATCGTTGAAGTGGAACAAAAAATGTACATGGTCAAAATTAAAAAAGTAAAAAACAAGATCTAAAGTGGGTGGCATTCATTTGCATTTAGCTCTCTTTGCCCTTATACCAAAACCATTACCTTCGAAAGTTACATAACTGGTAAATCTCATGTTTTTCTGTCAATCATAAAAAAAAAAAAAAAAAAATGGAAAGGATATGCCACAACTAAAGATAAGATAATCTTTTATTAGTCCCACAAGTGGGAAATTTTAGAAAATTAAAATTTAAAAACCTATAATGACATAGCTGCCTCACTACAGGCTGGGCATGAAGAGCATTATTTGGAGAAGCAACCAAGAGATACATGGTAACTTTGTGAAGAGATTCACAGCTCAAGTGGGAAAATCTATTGACAGGACCCCTGGCAACCCCTGCAGCACTCACAGCACAAATCTGGCCTTTATGAAACAGTGCCAAGAAGAAAGTCATTGTTGACAGAAACCTTATTTTCAGTTTGCCACAAGCCATGAAGGGTGACACAGCAAACATGTGGAAAAAGGCGCTCTAGTCAGGTGAGAACAAAATGGCCTAGATGCAAAATGCTATGTGTGGTTTAAAAGTAAATCAGCGTATGACTTTAAATAAACCATGCCTACCTTAAAATATGATGGTGGAAGCATCATGCTGTGGGGAGGCTTTTTTTCAGCAGGGACAGGGAAATCAGTCAGAGTTTAATAGTTAAATACAGGGCAATCCTAGAAGAAAACTTGCTAGAGGCTGCAGAGAACTTCACATATAGCAACCAGCTATGCAACAGAGTGGCTTACATCAAAGCATATCATGTGTCAGAATGACCAAAAAAGTTCAGACCTAAATCCAACTGAGAATAGAAGTGGTAAAGCTTAAAAAATGATGTTTACAGATGTTCTCTGTCTGATCCTAACCTATCTTGTAGGAAAGAATAGGCAAGCATTTCAGTCTCTGGATAGGCACAGCTGGTACAAACACACTCTGAAGGATCTCCAGCTGTGATTGCAGTGAAAGGTGGTTCAACAAAGTAGAGACTCAAGGGGACTGAGTAAATGTGCAGGCCACAGACTTTTTAGACTTTAAAAAATATATACAAAAACCATCTATCGTTTTCCATTTACTTAATAACTACTCTCATTTTATGCTGGTTTATTCTATAAAATTCCAACAAAATTCATTGAAACTTCAAAATGGGTATGAATATTTTTGAAATGCATTGTAAAAGAGCATCACTTGGTTTGAGAAATTTTACTGAGGTAATTGTGGCCCAATGGGAAGAGCAATCTGAAAGTTGTGGGTTCGATTCCAGCTTCTTCCTACCGCATGTTAATGTGCCCCTGGATAAGGCACTTAACCCTATGTTGCCTACCGATCAGTAGATCGAAAGACTAGAAAAGTGCTATATAAACACTTAAACCACCACTGTTCCCCTTCAGTGTTGGAATGCTGCTGACCTTTGTGTAGTTAAAAATGTTTGCCTTGTTGTATAGGCTTGACGCAAAATTATAATATTAATAGGACATTAAGTGGTGTTTGGTCTAGCCCTATACTGGTAAATTACTAAATGACCCAGCAGCTCAAAAGAGCTTTAAGCATTTTATTATTCACTCATTTACATGTACTGTTCAGTCCAAACTGAGGTACCAAATAGCTGGTGAGCAAATCAGAGAAGCTGGAAATGTGTGAAAAACGGTTTCTGGTTTCAATCAATAAAAATGTGTAGAGAGCCACACATTGTACTGATGGAAACCAGAAAGAGCTGAAGGGAAAATAAGATGAGATTATATTTATAGCTAGAAAACAAGGTGACTTAACTCACAAATACAGGGCAACCAAAAAGCTGCCCATCTCAGACTCTACAGGCCTCAAATAGCACAGCACTGAGATTGCAATCCTGGATTTGAAGATTGTTTCTTTCCCATACAGAACAAGATAGTATGACTCACGTTTGCAAAGAACATGAAAAGTGTCACTTCTGAAACACTGTTTTTTTAAAATATGCCAAAATAAGATATTTTATAAACAAAAGCTTATAATTGCAACTTTTATATTTGTAAATGGGATTGTGTATCTTCTGTTATCATTTAACAAATTCATACAACTGCATTTATATTTCTGAGGAAAACGAATTAATCTTTCCACTTGTAACTGCACTTTTGCTAACTTCAGTGTATGTTTAAATGCTGAACACTGAACTTCATTTGTAAAATCACACATTGTGTTTTCTCCCTGCATGCTCAGGTTGTTTATCTATGTTCAATATGTCTTGCCATATTCAGTTCATTTCCCTGTTGTCATTATTGTTACAGAGATGTTTCTGTATCTTTTGTGTTTAGTTTCCTAGTTTATTCTTGTGTTCTGTTCCTTGTACAATTAAATATATTTCTTGCAGATTATTCTCTGGTTTTGTTCCTTTTGGCTTGAAGATTCTTTTTGAGTCTTAGTTCAAAAACTCTTCTGGTTAATTAATCTTTCTCCCTCAGTTTCCCTGTCTTCCTTCTGCCACAGCTGTTCCATTTGACCTCTGATAAGTTCATCAGGTTCCTTTGTCATTTTCCACCCCTCCTCAGTATTTAAGCTCCTAGTTTTTTCTTGTTTCTTTGCTGGATTCTTCCACTCCTCTGCCTGTTACTCTGTCCATTCTCCATCTCCTGTTAACCCTGTTTCAGGACCTGTAAGTTTTCTTTTTTTTATCAAACCTTCAACAGGCCTTTTTCAATTGGCTCTGTGTCTTGACTTTGCTTCAACTATACAAATTATGACAGTATTATAATATTTTGTGTAAAAAAAGGGCAGCAAATTCTGACAAAATGCCTACAGTACTACCAGTCAGTGTAGATTATTATTTTTTCTTCTTGGCTGTTGTGGCGATAGGTGATAGGGAAGTTTTTTTTGCCAAAGAAAATATGGGAAATATAGTACTTCTAGAAGGAGCTTCTAGGCATTAATCACCCCTCTACTTACTATTAACAATGTGTGCTAGTTTTACTAACCATTACTTAAAGCATTAAATAAGTTTCAGCCCACATTATTTTTGTTTACTTGGTTAAATGCACAGGAACAGGCTCCACTCAAATGAAACAAATCTGCACAAATACCTCAAACCGGGATGATAGTGGAGGGTTGATGAACTGGGTCTGCCTTGCAGCAAGATGACCTGTGCATCTTCAATTTACAAAGCTAACTTTTCCATAAGACCTGGTTGCACAATTTTAAAATGTAGCTGCTTTCAGAACTTTCAAATGTCACCTTCGCTCTTGTGCTACATGTCCACATTTCCACTTGACTGTCTTTAATACAGAGATAAGTGCGTCCTGTATACCAAATGAGAAAAAGTAATACACAGAGAGGCTTTACCTCTTTGCCTGGCTTCCAGATGTCCACCAGTAAAGCTTAAAGCAAAGCCGAAGAAATATGCAGTGAGCAAACTCTCTGCTGATATTTAATGATTCAGAGGGAAATAAGATTAATGGAATTAATGTTTCATAGTCAATCAGTTTCACAAGTTTTAAAGTTTTAGAGACCTCGGAAGTATCTATCTCCTAATAAATCTTTGTATTTGGATATAAACCTGCTTGTTACAGCTCATGGCCACAGGCCCGGTACTCACTATAGAGGAAAACGCTGGCACTCTGAGCACCTAGACGGTTTGAGGCCACACAGGTGTAGTTCCCATAATCTTCTTCGGTGACATTGGCAATCATGAGGATAGTGTTACCGCCAAGAATCTGGATATTGATGCCCTGGGTATTAGACAGCCTGGAAAAGAGAAACAGACAGACAGAGGAGGGACAATTTCAGGTGGAGAGTTATCTGACAAATCAGAAGTGTGACACTGTGAAGTTCGTTAAAAATGTAGGTGAAAATAATGACACACAAGCAAACCATTAACAACCGCCGATGCCAGTGTTGTGCATAGCAACATTGTGTAGATATTGTTTGTATGAGGGGGGGGTTTAGGGTCATTTTGAACATTTTTTATGAACAGATTTATACAATGCAGCATATTTGACTTCAGTGAGGGACTGCAGCATCTCTATCAGATTTATTTTTCTTTTCATCTACCCTCATAAACATGTAAAAATGGCAAATATGCTGTTTCAAAGCTTGAATTATGTCCAGTCAGATGTCCTTGAGAGTTAAACATCCCTTCTATTCCACTTATTTGGATGCTGCAAAATTTTCACCTCACATTTTTGCAGGCCTATTGACCAACTGACAATCACAGAATTCATACCCCTTAAACTTTTTCACATTTTGTGCCATTATAACAACAAACTTCAGTGTGTTTTCTAAGGATTTTATTTCATAGACCAACATGAAATAGCACATAATTGTAAGGTGGGAGGTAAATATTTTCTTCCAGAATAAAAATCTGAAAACAGTGCTATGTATTTGTGTTCAGCTCCCCTGAGTCAACAAGTACAGCTGCAAGTCATTTGGGTTATGTCTCTATCAGTTTTTCACATCTTGAGCCAGATGGTTTTGCCTATTCTCCTTTGCAAAATAATCCAAGGTAAATCAGATTGGGTGGAAAGCATCAATGAACATAAATTTTGAAGTCATGCCGCAAATTCTAAAATTGGTTTTGATCTGGATTTTGACTGGCCCCTTCGAACAGATGAATATGCTTAGATCTAAATCATTCCATAGTAGCCCTGGCTGGCCCTACAGGAACATGAACCTTCAAGTCGTTTTCAAGTCTTTGCAACCACTAACAGGTTTCCTTTCAGGACTGCCATGTTTAAGCTCCATCATCTCTGAGTAGCTTCCCTGTCCCTGCTGCTCACACTAACATGTTTCACAGTGGGTATAGTGTATTCTTGGTTAAGTGTTAGTTTCCTTCCACATATAGAGTTTTGTATTATGGCTAAAAAGTTTAATTTTCGCCAATTCATTCATTCAATTTTCATGGATCTCTGCAGTTCTTCCAGAGTTAGTGCTTATCAAAAGTATTCACCCCTCGGATGTTTTACCCGTTTTATTGCTATTCCAAACCAATCATGATGAACAAAATTTGGCTTTTTGATGAAAAATACAAAAAAAAAAACAACCAAAAAACTCTTCAATGTCAAGGTGAAAACTGATTTTTTTTGTTAAACAAATCACAATTTTTTTAAATCATGATTGATTTGTAAAAGTAATAAAAGGGTAAAACATCCAAGGGGGTGAGTACTTTTTATAGGCACTATATCAGCCTCTTAGCTGCTTCTCTTAGTAATGCTCTCTTTGCCCAGCCTGTCAGTTTAGGTGGACAGTCATGTCTCTTTATGTTTGCAGTTATGCCACACTCTGTTCTTGGATAATGAATGGAACAGAGCTCTGTGAAATATTCCAAGCTTTGGATATTGCTTTGTAAGCCAACCTTGGTTTAAACTTCTCCAGAACTTTCTCCCTGACCTGTTGGCTGCATTACTTATTCTTTGTGATGCTTTAGGTTCACCAATGTTTTGTAACAAACCTCCGAGGCCTTTACAGAACAGCTGGATTTATACTGATATGACGTGTGCATGCTGTCGTGATTGGAGACAAGGGAGAGCCAAAGTGCCGACAGCCTGAGTAGAGTGGCATAGTGCAGGTTTATTTTAACAGGAACTGAAGCGATAACTGGCAGGGCATGGACAAGAACCAACCATAAACCAACGAGGAACCAGCAACCACTGAAAACCACACAGGAACTTAAATACTACATGACCCAGGTGAGTAGCAACTAAAGATGAAAGAACACAGGTGAAATGCATGAACTTGATTAAACAGGAACAAAAAAGGGTGAGCTGAAGAACTGGAACCAAAATAGACTTGACATAGATTAAAAGGTAAAATACAAGAAGACTAAAAAAATAAAACCTGGCAATAGTAAAGAAATGAATAAATAACCTGAACAGAATTAGAGACTGATAAGATCAGCTAAGCTAAACAATCAAGGGTAGACACAAGACAGGACCAGATGTGAAAGCAGCTTAAGAGAATATAACTGAAACAAAGAGAACCTAATACAAAACATGATAGACACCAGGATAACTAAACACAAACCCAGAGACAAGACTAAAGCAAGGACTATGAATAACAAACCTATGGAACACCACTATGAAAAATAAAACCCATAACAAAAACCACCAAACACCCTGAAACCATGACACATGTTCTCTATTTAAGTGAATTCTGAAGGCAGCTGTTTTCACTGGATCTTATTTAGTGGTTCAAATAAAAAGTAACTGAACTGAATGCATATGCAAGCCACACTTTTCAGAGTTTCATTTCTATTTTTTTTTTATATATGGATTTAATTTGACAAAGGGTTAACTGCCAGCCAATTTATGTCTACTTCCAGTTCAATCCAGTGTACAACAAATTAAAAACTTAATATAAGTGTATAACCCACTAAAAAAAACCATTCCTTTAATTATTATACTCAGATAAAAACATTTTGATGACAAGATGCACGATACATTCTACTTGTCCTCAAAGCCTTTCACATTTCGAACGAGGTGAAGTTCACTTCAGCTGCCTCAACTTAATCCTGCTAAAGCCTGGGTAATTGGTAATCGGAATTTGAGCAAGGGAGCGAGACGTTTGTGCTGACACATGCTCGACTGATAGAAAGTATTAACATAAAAAGGGAAACTCACATCATAGCACAGCATAATTCAGCTCACAGGGGAGTGGGGGAACTTGATAAAGTGCTGAAGCCCTTACCATGGGGACACCTTGGGAACGGAGGTGGCGAGCGCATTTGTGTTTGAAAGTCAAAGAGAGAGCACGAAGAGAGGCCAAGTGCTCAAGCAGTGCCCCTCACTTCATCTAAAAGCAAACCTCTCTGCTGCAAAGATAAGGGCAGCAGCAGCAGTAGCAGCAGATATATTCTCCGCTGCTTTTTCATGAGAAGTGACTGCACTATTGAAAAGGCCTTTCTGCTCACCGAGCCCACTGAGAAAACCAGATAATGCACAGAGCTGCAGGGAGCCGAGAGCAAACAGCTGCTTTCACAATAGATTACAATTGATGATAGTGATGCAGCAGTGAGGGGGTAAACTGACCTAAAGAGCTTACTTTTGTTGTCAGAGTACAAGTCTTTGTTCGCAATATTGATGCAATGGCTATTTATTTAACAGCAGAAAATGTTATCTTTGTCTTCAGTTTAGCATTCAACAAGCTCATTTTCTAACTTTTGGTGCACTTTGTTTTATCTACATTCTCCAACTTTACTTAGCAAGGACTTAAAATGTATCCTTACATATACCTGCATGTCTATCAGCTCCCTCATCTGGAACAACAGATTGGAACATTATATCAAAAACATTGGCAGAAACTGTGCTCATCTTTATTTCTTGAAGGAGTGCTTTAAGGAACTCTCATCATAAACTGATATCATTCCCTACAGGAAGAGGGCGGCAGAGCTCTACTGAATGTCTTCCAGCATTTTCCGCCTGACTCACTATGCAACATTAAACAGACCGAAATGATTTGACCTCTCAATTTAGCAGAGAGCACACAGTGTGAGCACTGGACTGCGGTTTTGGGCTGGTGTAGATGAAACACTGGAGCAAATCATCAGATGGACAGATTTGATTGTGAGGTGTGTAGGAACATTGAAAGTAGGTTATCACTGCCAGGAAATGTGACAGGCCTGTTATGATTCAAGGCTGATGATAAATGTAATCAAGTGGAGAGTCCTGCAGAGAGTCGTAACCCAGGGATGATTGAAAATGGTCCGTGGGTAGTGACAGTCGCGTATCGGCTGACAAAACAACAAATGTATCTGTCTGTCACATTAGTTGACAGCTCTATTTGAAAATTCCTCAAGTCAGAAGTTTAGTGCCTTACAAAAGAAAGCTTCAGCCTTGTTACATGAAAATGTTTCTTACAAATAAAAATCTAAAAAGTGTGGCAAATATACTATATGTATTCAGTCGTTTACTCTATTACCCCTGAATAAAATGCAGTGGAGTGTAACTGCCCTTGGAAGTCACCAAAGGAATAAATAGAGTCCATCTGTGTGGTATTTAATCTCAGTATAAATACTGTTTTATAAAGGCTTCGGTCTTTTAGAGAACATGGAAAGGCTAACACACAACGACAAACCACCCAAAACAGAGTTATCCAAGAGAGCATTAATTAAGAGAAGCAGTAAAGTGGCCCATGGTAACAATGGAGGAGCTGAAGAGATCCACGCTCAGGTGGGATAACCTGTTGACACGCCAACTATTATTTGTGCACTCCACAAATTTGGCTTTAAGAAAACATTGTTAAATTAAAGGTCAGAGGAAGCCCCATTCTTCGGTTTGCCAGGCAGAGCAAACGTGGAAATACGGTGCTCTGGTCAGAGGAGACCAAAATTAAGCAACATACAAAATCACTTTTGTGGTGAAAAAATAACACTATACATCACCCTGAAAAACAGCATTCCCTCCATGAAACTTAATGGTGAGAGCATCATGCTGTGGGGAAGCTGTTTGTCAGCAGGAGAGGTAACGCTGCTAAGAAAATGGAAGAAACTAAATGTAGAGTAATCCTGGGAGAAAACATTTTGCATCAGGCGTCTCAAGACATGCTTAAGAGGTAATACAGACATTTGATGATAGCGAGACGTATAAATGTTAAAAGACACTGGCCCTCATGAACTGATGCTTGGGACCCCAGTTTTACAGGCTGCAAAAACCTTGAGAGCAGAAAAAACAGAAAGACCCTAAACATAATAGCAGAGCTCTAATTGTGCCGCTCATGGAGGCATCATGTTGGAGTAGCTCTGTTACATTAGTTCTGATTTGTTCTGTAGACTTTTGTAATTTTTTTGGTTGAGGAGTTGCATGTTTGGACAATTGTTCCCACTGGTTTTGGATGGAAGGATTTTTGCTCATACTTTTTTTTTTTTTTTTTACTTTCAGATAGTTGTTATACTGCGTAACCGTGGCAACAATGTATTGTTTTTACAACTGGGAGCAGCTGATTAGCATTTCAAAAGCTCAAATAATACTTGAACTAAGATCCAAAACCTCAGAGGAGTTAAAAAGGAGGCTTAATGGATGCAGAGGAGGACCAAACAGCAGAGAGAGAAGAAGGAAGTTCAAGCAATCTCTTCCATTGATCATAATGGTCAAGGATCAACTCCAACGTCTCTCTCTCTCTCTCTACCCGGCTTTCTGACCATCCAGCCAGACAGAGATTTAAAAAAGAGCGGCAAGAGCAAATGAGGTGAATTAGTAGGTGCGAGGTGATGATTCAGAGAAAATCCCAATAAAATACATAGAAGTTTTTGATTGTAAGGCAACAAAATGTGAAATATATCAAGTGGTATAAATACCTTGGCAAGGCCCTGTATTAATGGAGGGATTTTATCAAAAACATATTTGAAAAATCCCTGACATTTATGACACTTTGCTCCAAACCTTATCATATTATTGAATCATCATTATGGCATCAAGATGAGGTGATGAGCTATCACCTACAGCCTGCTGATTTAAGATGATGCTCAGCCCACTGAGGTAAACCAATTATTTATGTGCTGTGGGCTCTCACGTCGTTGCACTGTGGGAGATGCCGCGAAGTCATGATTCATTTCTGCTTTAGAGCACGAGCTGGGCTTTATCGCCCGAGGGGGTCCACGACGTCATGTGAGACAGACTGAAGGCGGGAATACACACAGACACAGGTGAATTGATCTTCTCTGCTCAGTGCTCTTCACACCAGTGTTTGCTCACAAGCTTGTGCCGAGCAGCTTGTTCCAAATCTGGAGTAATTGCTCCGCCATCTTTGAAAACTTTCACAAATCATGTCATAAAATTACAAAAAATGGCATCTCTCAGTGATGTTTCAAGAGAACTACAGTGCAGTTCCATTATCATCAAATATCCCACCATTATTAGAAGATCATTTTAGCAAAAACTAAATGTTTTGCTCTATTTGTTATTAAATCAGAAACAAAAACTGTTTTAATGTGTAAGAGTTGAAGAGAAACAATCAACAGCAATTATATAAAATGTGTATTAAAAACAACACTCAACACAACAACAGGACATTAAAGGCCTGGTGTGAATTGCAGGGGAAAAGGAAATTTAGAGGGGCACTTTAACCCTCTAATTAAGGCTTGGACCCTCCTGAAAAAGGTAGACATACCAGATTGGGGGAATAAAACATTTTCATGTTTTACGTTGATTTTGTGTATAAAATACATGTGGAGGAAACCCATCATCCTGCTGAACTGGCTTTTAGGTTTTCTCCTCAGAACTTCTTAATTGTGTTGGTGTCTGAGGGCAACTGCTAGTCTAACATTCCTTTAAGTCGGTGGTTCCCAACCCTGGTCCTCAAGTACCCCTGCCCTGCATTTTTTTAGGTGTCTTCTTGCTTCCACACAGATGACTTAAATTAATGGGTGATTAACAGGCTTCTGTAGTAGTTGATGTTTGCAGAAGAGGTCCTACAATCATTGGAATCAGGTGTGCTGGAACAGAGACACATCTAAAACATGCAGGGCAGGAGTATTTGAGGACCAGGGCTGGGAACCTCTGCCTTAAGTTACAGTTTAGCTAATTATTGTTAGCAAGCATATTCAGTTGTTGTCAGGGGCTGAAGTTGGCATGATTTAATTGCTTCAGAAGGGGCTGTTTGAGGAGCAGTTTCACTTATTTGACTGCAGAGTTTGAAGTTTCAATCAGATGCTAACTTCAAAGAGATGTTTCCCACTTAAACAGCCATAAACATATATTAGGGTGACCATATTTAGATTTCCAAAAAAGAGGACACTTGACACAGTCCTGAAACACTTTAATGAAGCAATCAACATTGGTATCGGCCAATGTTAGTCAGCCAATGGTTTTTTCATCTTGTTGCCATTGGTGTTTGTGTTTCAGAAGGGGTAGGGGATAGGTCATGTGGCTTTTATTCATGTGACAGTGATAGTGATGCAGTGCAGGATTATGGGGAGTTTAACTGAAGCAGAGGAGCAATGTTGATGGTGTGGTTGCTTTTACATGGTGTCGAAAGTGTAGGGAAATATATATAATATTTATGATATTGGTAAATAATGCCATAATACCAGTATAAATGTTGGATATCATTATTGGCCCAAATTTTCAATTGGTGCATCCCTAATAATTACTCTTCTGTAGCTTAGAAAATTAACCTGTAACAATAATAGCTCACTTTTTTAAGTCAACCTGGAAAAAAAAAAAAAAAAATCACTCAAAAATCTGATATTATGTTCTATGTAATAATAAAAATAAAAAGCAGTAGTTTAAAAAAGAAACTTTCAAAAGAAAATCTATGTATTTCAGACTATTTTTTTTGTCATCATTCTCCTTCTCAGTGAATTTAATAAATGAGCTCTCATTTATTAAATTCACTAAATTCATTTTGCTCAGCTTTTTACAGTTTTAGTGTCCATGTGACCTATGGGGTCTTTGGCACCTTTGTCACACACAGAAAAACACATACCAGCTATGTGCACGGTGCATTTCGCCACCCATTTGTTGTGACTGGGATGGTATGAAGGAAATGTATTTTCCAGTTCTTCCACAGAGCTCCACTTAAGCTTTTTAAACATCTGCAGCATCACTGTCACACAGCACGCCGCCTGTTCCATCTATGAACAAATAAGAACCAGCCACGAGGCAGCAGCTCGGAACTTGGAGGACGTCACATTAAAGAAAGGACCAGAAATGGTTGCTAGACAACATTTCCTCTGTGAATAGGCCAAACAGAACCCATGTTGAAAATAAACTAAGAATTGTTTTTGAAAAGCTCCAAAATATCTAATTACTCCAGATCAGATCCATTAATAATTGAATTCTTTTTATCGTCATACTTGGTTTTCAAATATATTTTAAAAATCTGATTATTGATCACTACAATATTTGACAATATTTTTCTCCAGAAAAGTTTTTTGGTGTCGTTTGACCATAAAAAAGATAATATGTGACTTTGCTATATGGCCTAGAAGAATAAATATGTTTGATTTCCAATCTATGCAGGTGGAGATGTTTGTTTAAAGCTCTGGAATATTCTAAAACTTCTGAGAGTTTCCGGAAGTATTATTTGAAAAGAGAAAAAAAAAAACAAAACACTTTTGTAAAACCTAACTATTTCTTTCACTGTAATTATCAGCTGAGGTGACAGAGGTGACAATAAAAAACTTGACATGAACAAAAGATTTGATTTAGCTATGACTAAAGTGGAATTCTCACCTGTAAGGCCATAATTGCATTGCAAAGGTCTTTATTTTCTGAATGCAGTGTGTTAACCCTGTGTTAAAACCTTATTCAATTTATAGTGTTATGCACATAAGACTTAATAAAGGTGCTAAAAAATGGGAAACTTTTTAATTTTTAGTTTCTTATAGAATATACTTTTCAAAACTAAAACACAATCTGAAAGAAAAGCGCAAAAAATGTCATATGTTTTACTGTTCCGAGTCAAAGTGGCAGGGCAGAAGAGAAACATGAGAAAAGAAGAGCATAAGCTTTTCCTCATTAAGCCCATGAAAAGGATTTGAACATGTTAAAAAAAGCAAATTTTTCATTTAATGCGTCACAAAAAATTCAAACAGTGATAAAGCTGGATCAGTAATTTCTCTAACTAATTGGGCAGATAATGTGTAATATATAGTTGTCCAATTATGTGTGCCTTGTTTTGTGGAAAATGAAATTTTCATCTCTGGTGGAGGGAAAACAATTAGGGAGTAAAAACATTATCAGAATGTCTCAGAATTGTTTGATTTTAGACATTATTAAAAAACAGTTAAAAAGTAAGTATGCAGGGTGGAAAGGAAAGCTTGAAATAAAAGGAAAAAGACAGCTTGGAATGGTTGTACCTCCATATTGCAAATGATTACAATACTCTATCAAATGGATAATGGAGTATAGGCAAACTGCGAGTCTCATGTCAGTAGGTGGTTGAACCCCCTCAGGTCCTAAAACAAGCAGTGGTTTGGTGCAGAACAGAGTCATATGGCTGTTGACTTGTCTCCTGTGTGAAGCTGACCCACTGCTGCTGTAAATGATCTTTGAATTCTAACAGATCGGTACTTGGTGGGAGTTTACATCCAAGCTCATGTTTTAAAAAGTAACGACTAATGAACCTGGCTTGCTGTGACAGAGCCTCAACAGGACATAGTCTACATACACACATGCTGTGTGTGGAGGGATAAGACATGCAGCTACAGGAAGTCACTGACATAATGGTTGTGCTGTCAGGGTCCCCCAAGTCGTTACCAGAGATGACCTGATGTTTTACCCTGTGGCTTCTCTGCACGGAATTAAGATTTGTTGCTGAACGTAACATATTGTCTCTCATCAACAGTCACTTCCTACTAGTTACAGCAATGCTCCAAACACAGCTGTCTCTAACCTGATGTTATACATTTGAGATGGTAAACCGGTATTGTGATGACATGGTTTTCAGTGACTTACGTCCATGCCAGGCAGTCATTGGGTTCTTTACTGCATGCTTTACAACATAACAATCACAGTGTGGTCATTGCAGGCCAGGGCCATCACAATGTGTATGGATGTCCTCATATACCCCTTGGCGCACATCCATCCTCTTGCACTTATCTGAGAATGGGTCAACAGGAAGGAAACCCAGACACCCCTCTCCTCAGAGCTCTTCACTCCATCATTGGCTCAGTCCAGCCACCCTACATAGGAGGCTCTTTTAAGCTAATAGTATCAGCGACCTTGTTCTTTCAGACATGATCCATTTCTCATTACCATAGATAAGAGTCTAAATGTAGACAGACCAGTAAATCGAGACCGTTGCTTTTTGGCTTAGTTTTCCCCTTCATTACATTCGACAAAAGTAATAATGTCCACACTACTGCAGACAAGGCCCCAATGCTTCTATCTGATTTCTGCTCCATCATACCATCACGGATGAGTAAAACACCAACATACTTAAACTATTGTGACTGAGACAGAGATTGACCACTGGTGCAAAAAGAGCAATCCACATTTTTTAGGTTAAGAATAATGGCGTCTGATTTAGATTAACTGACTCTCATCTTGGCTGTTTCACACTCTGCTGTGACATACTCTTGTGCAAGCTACAGGGCTTTATCTAAATATGCCAACAAAACTACATAATCTGCAAAAGTAGAAACAAAAAACTGTTTAATCTCAAAACTGTTTGTTTATTTTTTTAAGCATGCTGAGCTGATATTGTGCAATTGGTAGCTCTGTTGCCTTTCAGCAAGAAGGTCCTGGATTCGAATTCTGGCGTGAGGTCTTTCTACATTGAGTTGGCATGTTCTCCCAGTGCATGTGTGAGTACTCCATTAAGATTAGGACTTAAACCTGTAATGTTGATAAATTATTACAGAAAACATCACACTCAAGAAAAAATAAATTTAATTTCCCTAATTTCTGGGACAGTGGTAATCCACAAACACCACAGCCTAGTCGGCTGGAGTTCACCTAAAGTTCATGTGCCAACTTTAAAGAAGATGAACAGCATGACAAGAAAGTTTGGTGTACAATGAATAAGTATGACGCTGCATTGTTTGGCTTGTTAAGCAGAAAGTTATTTTATTCTCGAATTCATGGACAAATTGACAACAAAGATTTATCTAATCCAAGCATCACTTTAAAACCCTTTCACTGTTATGAGGACACCGGTGTCCTCATGGATCCGTTGACCAGCACGTAAGCATCTTGGGGGTGACAGTTATGGGGTTAAGAGTATTGTACCACTTAAATCGAAAATCTGCTCAAATCAGCTTATATAAGCATAGCTTTGCCCAACATGACAGGCAGGTGAAGGATAACGGGACTGTAAAGACTCGACCATGTTAAAGCCGCCTGATTCCTTATCTGCAGCATATTAATGACAAAGTTATCAACAAGATTTCCCAAAGGAAGACCTGCAGTAGTGCATCATTCTTTAAGCTGAGGTGAGTGCAACAATACTATTACTGGCTGTGCAGATCTGTGGAAGGCCCTGGTCACTCTCCATCAATTGCAAAAGCTAATCACTATTTTGAAGGGGCAGTTTCTGCATTGTGAGTTATTTAGCTCCTCAGTAGCTATTGGCATAGTTACAGTATTATTAGCATTATTACTTGATATTGATATGCACTTTCTGTTTAAAAATCTGAAATTTTTATATTTCATCTACAGGTGAAATGTTTCAATCTATGTTTAATGAATCGATATAACAAATGTGGTTTACTTTCGGAAATGAGTGACTAAAAATATTGACCTTTTCACGATTTTCAAAGTTTTTTAGAGTAGCCTGTATCTCGTAAATGCTGTGCTCTGTGGAATTCTATAAGCGACTTTATAAGTGGTTTAATTCAGGTGATTATTGAGCACCAGTAGAAATGTCTGAAAATATGTGATTTTTATTTTTATTTTTACCATGTCAAATGCATTGTTGAGGCAAAATGGCAAATATAAATCTGAATTTGGATCTGTTTTTCTCAAAGAGCTTTTTTACAATAGAAAAGTTGGATGTGCCTCAGTAAAGGTGTCTGTGGATGCTCAATTTAACCATCCCTTTTATGCTGTGGTTGTGTTGTATATGCATTTGGAGTGGTTATGAGTTAGCAACAAAATGTCCACAGTGTTCTACCTCTATAGGAAATCAAAGAATGTAATGAAAAGTATCAACTATTAAGTCTATCACTTTTAACTTTAGCAAAATTTTGACAGCATCATTAAATGGCAATTGAAATGCCAATTTTACTGATGACCTTTGTGTTCGTGAAGTTAAATCAATGAACTGTGCAAGCTCATGAGCAAGACATCACCTTTAGAATCAGGTAAAGAAGACGCAATATGCTACAGAGCATTAACTTTGGTTCTTGCAGAAGAGGTATAAAATTAGGAAGCCAACCATGGCTAAATTGCAGTTTTATGGTGCATTAGGATCATCATCCAAGGAGAAAGAGGAATAACACTTTCCACTGGCAGAGAGGGAGGTGGGTTGCCATGAAGAGGCAAAGAGCCAGAATCCTACAGGGGATAAAACCACTGAGATAGATGAAGGTTGCAAACAACAGATAATGCAAAAATATTTCAGCAACCATAAATCTTTCCTTTCAAGCTCCGACGTGATAGGCCTATAACTTTGGAGACCAAATCTCTGATAACACTTGTGACACTGCTCTAATATTTCCTCACTCTCTTCGGTAAACTTTTCCTGCTGTAGCAGGGGGGGGATGAGAGAAATTACACATCATTGATTTCTTTTTTCATTATTATCCACCAAGGCCAAAGCTTTCCTAGCACACAGAGGCAGGAGGTGAGTTTGCTGCAAATGAGCAGAATGTCTCAGGTTGTTGAGAGCTAAGTGTTGAATTGAAAGAACTTGAATGATATTACCTTTGAACATCATTAAATTTCGATTGTATTCCAGTATTTTTAGACAGATGCATGATACTTGAATTGATGAATTGCCATTGGACATCTGGCTCGAAACACAATTTGGAATGTGGCACGGTATGTGAGTAGCTTGATTTGTGTTTTCATGAATTTATGAGAGAGGAGATTTTTAGTTGCGATACTTCATGAAATAATTGGTTACAACAAGACAGATGATCTGTCCTTTGTCTCAATAAAGAATGACAAAAAAAATCTACTCCTTCCCAAGTAATAGCATTCAATTAAGAGACTAACAGCCACAGGAGAGCTGAAGTGGGTGATTAGTCATTATTGAACAACAATGATGATTTCATCTTACATCACAATGGGACCACTGTGGTTCCATTGTCACATATGATTTGAGAAATAGAAGAAAAAGATCCAATTATAACCAATTGACAAAGAGACACAAAAATGTGTAGATCTGACAATAAAGTGTCTGCTATATTTGGAAGCTAAAGATAAATCAACACAGGACAATATGCAAGAAAAGCTTTTGGAACTCAAAAAAAACTGAAAATAACTATTTTAAAGGAACATTGCAACATAGGTGGCAGAATTTGATAATGTGCTATGTGTTGTACCTGTAAGTATGCATCCATATGGAACCTTTTGTAACTGAAATAGCAAACCTTAGCAGTTCACTGTAAGTAAATGTAAATATTCATGCCAAATAATTTTGCTTGTAAATAGCTCACAGGAAAAATAGACATATTTTTCTCTACCTCTAGGGAAGTCAGTTTAGGTCATTGGTGGCCAAAGTACAGTCCTCGAGAGCTACTGTCCTGCAACTTCCATATGCATCCCTGCTCCAACACACCTGAATAATGGACGTATAGGGCTGAAGTGTGCCAAGACAGAAGAGATTGCTGGACTTTAGCTTTGGTCAGAATTGAAGAAAACTTTATTGATCACAGAAGAGAAATATCTTTATTTGTAAGTGTCAATGTTTTTAAATAGTGAAGGTTGTTTGGAATATGAGACACTGATGCATTGTATCCAGTGCTACTTGTTTTTGTAAAATTACTGGCAATTTATTAATGTCAGAATTTTAGTCCTCTTCTTGAACTTAAAGGAAAAGAAATCACACAAGCACAAAATACCCAGTGTTCAGCAAGAATATTTTATCTTCTGTCATTTCAAATTCCACAATCTACCACTTCCCTGTGATTTATTTTCTTAGGCATAATTCTGAGCATGCAGCTCTGTATGGGTGGCTGTTGAGACCCTGTTGAAGAAAATGAAAGAAAAAAAGATGGGAGGTAAGTCTTACCTTTTGTCGTCTCTGTACCATTCAAACTCCGGTGTGGGCACAGCAGCGGCCTCACACTGCAGGGTTCCCAGGCGGCCCACTGGAGGCTCTGAGCTCTGGGTTTTCCTTATTGACGGTGGGTCTGTGAAGTCACAGATCAAGAGATCCATTAGAAATGTAACTTTTCTAGATACGATTGCACTAGACTACAGTATTTCTATTTATCTGAAAAGAAATAGACCACATTTAAAAATATGCTTTTAGTTCTTCATTAAAAAGAGTAAGTTTTAAAACAGCGTATTAATCAAAATAACCTATTCTGCTGAATATCAACTAATGTCAAAGGAGTTTTATTAAATTAAGAAATCAGAGACTGTTTTCTCATATACCAAATGCCTTTTAGCTAATTTCCATCATAAAAAGTGGATAAAAGATCAACTGCGCTTTATGAGATTCTTTTAGTAGATTGTTTTAAAGCTAAAATAAAGTTTAAACCCACCAGTATCATACATCAGCTAAAGCAAAGCAGATGGTTAAGGTTTTGACATGAAAATGAACCTTTGACAAAATGGCCCATTTTAACAGATATGTTAGTATTCATCACACATATATCTTTACAAACAACTGCCAGAGAAGCTTCCCAAATGGATTTATGCCCATCTTCCATTTAAGATTAAATTTTAAAAGAAAGCTTAATATACACTGAAATGTTCTCCTATCTGGCACTCAGACCTGGCGTGAGTACGATTTGGGCAAACAGCCACACATGATTTGTTCAGATCAAAGAGAATTTTTGAATACCTTGAGGAGTAATTAGTTTAGTGATGTCTCATGAGCTGTCTATCAAACCCCGAAGAGCCAGAGTCTGAAGTAATATGGAGCCCTGAAAGGAAGTAATTATCCTCTTTTTGAAATTCTAAGTGTCTATTTAAATGATGATGTGGTGGGTGAGACCTGCCATGGAAGTAATAGCAGCAATCAGTGCAAGAGATCTCCTTTTTTTCCACCTGATTTCATTTTAGGAAGAGAGAGGAGAACTCCAAAACTTTGAAGACATCTCCAGTTCTTGCTTAGCTTTACTTTGCATTCATTCTCTATAATGTTCGACAACAGATGTGGAAAAAATATCCATAAGCATTTAGAAAGCGCATTCAGCATGTGCAGCAGCATGTTGTTACTTACAGTTGACAACAACGTTGACATATTTAACATCAGGTGTGGCGACATCATTGCTGGCTTTGCATTCGTAACGACCAGCTTGGTTTCTCATGATGCCTATAATGTCTAAGTACTCCTCTCCGTCCAGTGGCTCAGCTGAAGAAAGATAAAAGCACAGCATTCAGTGAGTGACAGAACAAGGCAAGGGGAAAACTTATAAAGGGTTTGAGAATTAATTGTAAAAGTAAAAAAAAAAAAAAAAAAAAAAAAAGTAATTAGGTGCTAACAGCTTAGAAACACTGCCATGTATGAACATTATGACTCATAAAAATACGTTTTTGGCTAAACTACAGAACAAGAGCAAATATCATGCAAAAGAATGTCAGTAGGATAGCCAAAATCATATTTGTAAATCCAACAGTATAGTGTGTAGGTGCTCTCTAGAAATCATGCAGCTGCCTGTAAAATAAATTTCAAGCCAGGACTTGTAAGAGCCCTTTTGATCCATCTTAAAAGCACTATGTATTTTCAGTTTTTTTCTATTAGCAAAAATTCATAATTTTGAGATGTTTAAATTAGAAGGACTTCCCTGATTATGGTGGGATAACAAATTTGGAAAAATTCAATCAATCAATCAATCTTTATAGAGCGCACGCAATATGCCACATGAAGAGGTGTGCCACACCCAACGTGAACAAAGTGGTGTACAGGTTCATAAAATAAAACATGACCAGTACAACCCAAACATTTACAATGAAACAAATAGACAAAAAGAAAAGAAGAGCTAAAAACAATAAAACCGAAAAAAAAAAACAGTAAGTAAAAGAAAATAAAGGACTAATGATAAGAACAGCCTGATAATTTCTGCTCAATTGAAATAAAAAAAAGATAGGTCTTTAAAAGGGACCTAAAACCATTCAAAGGCTCAGTCATCCTTACATCAAGAGGAAGATTGTTCCAGATTTCGGGAGGAACAACAAAAAAGCTTGGTGTCTTCAGGTTTCAGAGTTCTGGGAACATCCAGAAACAACTGGAGTTCTGACCACTAATGGCTTTTGGGAACATGTTCATATAAAGCTCTACAAGGAGGTCTCCCTTGCTTGGCCAAGTAAGTAGATTGTTAATCAGTCAAGAGATCCAAGATTACTTTAGTAGAGCTGCAGAGATCTATAGCTCAGGTGGGTAAATCTGTTGACAGGAGAACTTTTAGTAATGAAATCCACAAATCTGACCTTCAAAGAAAGTTGGTCTGAAGAAAGCCATTTTTGAAAAAAAGTAATGAGAGGATGTGTTGGGTAAAACATTATGTGTGGTGAAAAGCTAAAACAGTACATCCCCACTGTCAAATATGATGGTGGCAGCATTATGGTGTGGTCGTACTTTATTTTAGCATAGACAAGAATTCTAGTTAGAGTTGATGAGAAGATGGACAGAACTAAATACAAAACAATGCTGAAAGAAAAAATGCGAGACTGAGACAATGTCAAGTCAAGTTTATTTGTATAGCATATTTCAGAAGCAAGGCAGTTCAAAGTCCTTAACATTATAAACACATTCACATATACATCAAAATCATTGAGCAAGTATACAGCAAAATAATCAAGCGAATATTTATCAAAATAATGAAAATCATCAAGCATGTAGATATTAAATAGGAAGGGTCCCAGGATTGAACCTTGGGGTACTCCACATGTGACTTCTGTCCACTCCGAAGAGAAGTTGCCTATTGACACAAAGAAATCCCTGTTCTTTAGGTAGGATTCAAACCAATTGAGTACCGTACCAGAGAGTCCAACCCAGCTCTCCAGTTGCTTTAATAATATATCATGGTCAACAGTGTCAAATGCTGTACTGAGGTCCAACAGAACCAACAATGTGGTTCTACCATAGTCTGTATTTCTGTGGATATCACTGAACAATTTGACAAGGGCAGTCTCAGTGCTGTGGTGAGCACGGAAACCAGACTGAAAGACGTCAAAGTGGTTTGTCATTGTTAAGAAGCTACTTAATTGTTGAAACACAACTTTTTCAATAATTATGAATGGAAGGTTAGAGACTGGCCTGTAATTCTGCAATATTGATTTGTTCGTATTGTTCTTTTTTAACAGTGGTTTGATAATTGCTTGTTTTAAAGCCTGGGGAAAACACCTGGTGAGAGGGATAAGTTTACTATTTGAATCAGATCAGATGCAATGACAGGCAAAACTTTCTTAAGGAAGGTTGTTGGTAGGATATCAAGCCAGCAGGAGGTTGAGTTTAATTGTTTTAAAACATCTTCTAAGTTTTCATGGTTGAGCTGGTGAAATTCAGCTATTTTCTCTGCATTTGTTATATTTGAACATAGCATTGTTATTGGATTTAGTGTAGATGTGCAGATTAACCTTCTAATTTTTAAAATTTTCTCTGTAAAAAAGTTGGCAAACTCATTGCAGGTCCTGGTAGAGTGGAGTTCAGGTGTTATAGTCACAGGTGAGCTTGTCAACAGCGGCAAACAAGGCACGAGCATTGTTGATGTTATTTTTTATGATTTCCACAAAAAATGTTTCCCTTGCATGTTTTAGTGATGAGTGATAGCTTCACAGCTTCTCTTTGTAGATTTCACATTTAACGTGAAATCAAGTTTTACACCATTTACGTTCAGCCCTTCGACAAAGGCTTCTTTCATTTCTTACAAATGGAGCCCTTGTCCACAGAGATTTCTTCCTACCAGACACAATCTTCACTTTAAGAGGGGCAATGGAATCAGTGATGTCTGAAATTTTACAACAGACGTTATCTACCAGCTCATCTACTTGGTTACAGGATGAAAAGTGAGGTCGAGGAATAGATTTGATTGAAAGTTTCAGCTGTGTTGTCTGTAAAAGAACGTTTTGTAATAATATCTGTTTTAATAAGCACATCAACAGAGAATGTACTTTCAAAAACAACAGAAAAGTGATCAATTAGAGAGACCTTGGAGATATTTACACCCTTGCTGATGATCAAACCCAGAGTGTATCCTCGATTATGTGTCGGCTGTTTAACGTGTTGAATCAAACCAAAGTTTTGTAGTACATCATTCAGCTTTTTGCCTCTCTGTTGGGTTGTCAATATGGATGTTAAAGTCTCTCATAATTATTAAACAATCATAATCAATGCATATCATAGATAACAGCTTTTGTATAGAGTTGCTGTCAGAATTTGTTTGTGGCATTTTACCTCAATTCCCAAATATTCAAGAGTCAAATTTGCCAAGGAAAAACTTTTCACAGTTTAGTGAATCATGAAATATTGTAGCAAGCAATCCATCCCTCTTATTCTTTCTATTCTCACTAAAAAAATATAATTAGGAGGTGCTGATTCAATTAGTGTAGGCGTTTCATTGTTTTCATCCAACCATGTTTCTGTAAGATATATAACATCAATATTATGCTCAGTAATGAAGTAGCAGCTAAGTTTTCTGCTGGTTTATCAGTATGTTTTGGGAGAATGTGCTCTTGATTCATCCTTATTAGATGTGTTGGTTTGGAGCCATGGCCAGATTCCTCCCATATCTTGGCTGGGATAGTGACCTCATTGTCGGCATTGTCCTGTGGTTGGGGAGAGCAGGTTGTTTTGTTAACAGCATGTAAGATGACTGAGGTGAGAAGTTTTGTTCCAGATCTATTTAAGGATACTCCATCTCGTTTGTATAGATGATAACACTCCCAGAAGAACCTGTGATTCTCAATGAAGTTCACTGAGCTGGGGGCGTGTGTTTTTATGAGCCATTTATTAATCATAAACAGTCTGCTGTATCTCTCATCTCCTTGTTGAAATGTTGGTAGCGGTCTCCTGATAAACACCTTCATTTTTAGACTTCCAATAGTGTTTAGTAGATGATTAAAGTAATTTTTCAGGATTTCTGATTTTTGTTTGGTGATATCATTGGCTCAAATGTGTATAATTAGAGTCTCAATATTTGGGTAATCAGTGGTTATTGAGAGTATTTTTGTTGTTGTTTGTTGTTCATCAGAAAGTGTGTCATTTGGGAAGCAGATTAATTTTGTGCTCTTTGTATTGCAAAGGTTGTGGATTTCTTTCATCACATAATCACCCAGAATAAGAACTTTTGCCATATCTTCTGTTTTCTTGGTGTTCATTTTAAAATGAAATTGTGTTGATCTTGCCTCATAGCTCCCGTTGTTGTTTGGGAACTCCTGTTGAAGTACAGCAAACTTGTTTGTCAGTGGGATTTCAGTGAAGTCCGTATGTGTTATGGCTCAAATTGGTTGTTTTGTCTTTGGTGCCGGGGTTGAGGAACATAGAATTTTGTTGGCTCCAGCTGGGTGATGTTTAGGTCTTTGGAGCAGGTGTTGAAGAAGGGATATCTCGGCTTAATGCCGGGAACTCTGTGTCATCTAGGTGAAGAGTCCTTCCTGTTAGTCGTCTTGTCAGACATTTATTTTTTGGCTTAGCTCCTAAAGAATTCCAGGGTGGACTGTTCGCTGATGTGGCTGGGAGCTGTCCATTGTTTTGAGTCATTAGTAGGGTTGTTTCATTTCCAGAGCCTGCATTGATCGCGATATTCATCTCCAGTTGATGAATCTTCATTTCTAACGACTGAAATCTTTGTATAATACTGAGCTGTCCACTGTTTTGAGTCATAAGTAGGGTTGTTTCATTTCCAGAACCTGTATTCCTCTCCAGTAGGTGAATCTTCAGTTCATCATCTTAATCCGATTTGAAGTGGCAAAAATGGAAGACTTAAAATCTGCAAACCTGTTACCGACACACACCAATAGTTCTGCAGATTTAGGTTTTTATTTGCCAAAAAAAGTTTGCAAACCATATCCCTCTTTCCTCTGAATTTCTTAATTCTGTTGTACTATGTGTTAGCCAGTTATATAGAACCCCAACAAAGGCTTTGTGCTCATAACATGATAAACAGTTCAATGAGCATGAATACTTTTGTGAGGCACTGTAAGAAAGACAGTTTTTTATGGTTGCAAACAGTAAAACTCAAGTTTTTTTTTTTCAAAATGGCTTTAGTAAAAAGTGATAATTTCTTAGTTGGTGGTGAGATCAGATAGGATGGTGTCAGCATGAAGATGTCAAGTTGTTTTCTGCACATGATGGAGGATACCACTCTCGGACAATGACATATTCTCCTTATCTGTCTTTGATGTAGTGATACTCATAACATATATATCAAGAATAATAAAAGCGCTGGTCTGAAAAAAAAAAAAAAAAAAAAAAAAAAAAAAAAGTATTTCTATGGACAGGGTCAAACATCCACACACACCACAACAGTCACTAAATGTATGTGAAGCTGGTGTGCTGGAGAGCTTTATTGACATCTTTCAACTGAAAAAAGAATGTCATATACAGAACCCTCAACTGCACACATTCATGTTGTTATTCCACCCAAGCAGCAATTCAGATTTATTCAGCTGATACTGAAAATCCTGACTGAATGTCTTTAACCACTTGTAACTGATTTTTTTATTAGCTTCTTTGTAGTAAATTAACAAAATGTAGAGATCTGCAAATGCCAGACAAAAGGGTACAGAGGGCAAAGTAAACCAGAGCTACTGTCAGCAAGACATCTGAGTAATTGTTTCATGATCAATCCAGCTAATTACCCACTTTAAGCACAGTGGTTCTGCTTTCTTGACATTTGGTAAAAGTTCAGTGTTATAAAGTCAATGTTTAAAAAAAGTCTGATTCTAAGAAATACTACATTTCTTCCATAGGTGTGACATATTAGAGATATGCAGATGGGTCAGACGGCTTAGATGAGATCTTCCTTCATGAATTGCCATGTAAACTGCACTCAATTCATTATCTTGATCTGAAAATAGCCTTTAATGTAAAGACCTCATCATATCATGATTTATGATATGGTGATCTATGTGTCATATGTGTGAAACTCCAATATTTGACTAAGATAAGATGAAAGCTCTATTTGTGACCTATTCAGGATATATTTCTACCTATCAGAAAATTGAATTCTTAACAATTGCAAAGCCTTAGTAACTAATCATCTCTTTGTGATCCATGCATCAGTAGTGTAGATCTCATGGTGTTTCTCAGAAGATACAAACATCTACATAGAGCATAGGTGATAGTCTGCAAGAAGCCAGGAAATGTAATAATGGCTGTAACACCAACTGATACTTCTCTTAATCCAAGAAAATAAGAAAGGAAGAAATCTGTGTGGTGAAAGAAAATTACACTATTTGATTCAGGATGTATCAAAGCTAGAAATCTACACTGTATGAGCTGTGGAGAAGTTGTGAGTTTCCTCTGGGATGGGGGGGATAACTACAAACAAAAAGCAAAAGGCAAAAAGGGTTGACCTCATGGGACTCTAATACTCTGATTTTGGCTGTTTTAGCACATAAAACTCATAAAACACCCCTTTAACGACAACCCTAAAATGTCAGTCAGCCTGACTTTTATGCATGCCTTCAGATAATATCTTTAAAAAAGAGTTCAGCCTTAAGGACTGAAGCAGTAAAAATCTAAGCTTAATGATAAAATGGAGGTCAGCTGATACAATATAATTTCATGCTGATTGAAAGATCAGCAGGATCAGGATCAAAGTTTACACCACATCAGTCACCTCTCTCTGGATGAACTGCCAGACTAACATGATCAGGGAGGTAAAATTGAAAATCTGTTGCCATGGAAATTCCATTGAAGTCCAATCTCTTCTTCAGCACTTTAGTCTGGTGCTGGATAAAAAAAAAAACAGGAAAGGACCAGGTGATCACCAAGATCAAAGCACAGAGATAGAGAAGACAGGGAGGGAAGAGAATCTAAATCAGGAACGATGAGGAAGTTGGACACAAAGCAATACATTTACTCCTAGTAACTTGGGGTGTGCAAAGAGCAAATTATCAGTCATGACTTATAGGTGGGAAAAGATGTAATGGTCAAAGAAACAATCAATTACTACATTTCAGCTTTGTTTTCTTTTCCCACCAGGGAGTACAACTACCTGAAACACACAATCAATCCCTGAAAGTGTCTTTCTAATTAAGAATAATGAAGATAGATTGCTTGATCTTGTCTTCAAGGGAGATGATTTCAGTGTGTGTACATCACTGGTGTATGCATACACACACATGTGGAGGTGTGTGGTGAGCATAGAGCCTTCATGCATAAACTGATGTGAAGACAAATTTTCATGCAGGTTTGTGTGAACCACTGAGTGTAGTGGCTGGTTCAAAGTATGCACATTGACAACCCCCCATGAATCCTGCTATTGCACCATATGTCACATTACATCATCACATTTCTATGCTAATCAGGATGGAGAAAAGTGAGTAGGTGTCAGAAACAGGAAGAGCACATTAGCTAAGGCAGAGAGAAGCCAAAAGATTGTTTTATAGTCCAGAAGTTCTTCCAAAAGAGTCAGGCCACATCACTGATTATATGTTTATTCTGATGTTAACCAACAGTAAACTTTGATAGGCAAAACTAGTCACGCCCTTTGATCTTCACATATTTGCTATGTTAAAACCATAAAATTTCAACTTATTTTGTTTCATTTTATGTGACAGACCTACACTATGTAGAGTGAAGAAGGAAAAGTATAGATGGTTTTCAATTTTATGTAGAAATGAAAAATCAGGAAATTGTGATATGCATATGCTTTCAGCCCCAGAGAGAACATTAGTGAACAAACAGCATCATGAATACCAAGGAAATCTGCAGGTTGTGTAGAATTCTAAACCAGATTTGGTTTAAGACACTTTCCCAAACATTGTTCAATTAGCTAAAAAATGCTAAGAACATGGCACAACTGAAAACCTATAAAGTAATGCTGTGTAGTATGCTGAAAATATGCTGTGTATTCTTCAGATTCTTCCTATATGTGAAGGAAAGCTAGCACTACACAGCACACATTAGCAGGCAATTCTGGGAGAAAACCTGTCAGAGGCTTCAAAAGACCAGAAATTGGGTGAGAAGTTTACCTACAGCATGACTTTCAGCCAGAGCTCAAATGGCAGCATATTCAATATAAACATAAATATACTTTATTTATTCTAAAGGGAAGCTAAATATTGTTGTAACTCATATCATTCACATATCTCAAAAGAGTGGTTGTGGATGTTAATGCTGTGGGCAAGAAGGATCTCCAGTAGTAGTCACTCTTGCAACAATCCTGAAGGGACCTCTGATTGAAGACTATTCTTGTATGACTGTCTCATGACTGTCATGACATGCTAACAGCTCAATATCTGGGCAGCAGGGACGATGTTCCACAGTGTCATGTCCTCAATGATACCATCACTTGTCAAGCACTACTAATCCATCTCATTTGCTTTTGCCACTCCTCTTTAAATCTTTGTCCAGCTGTATGGTTAGAAAGCTGGGCAGAGAGATGTTGGAGTCAGGGATATAATCCTCGCCCATTATGATTTGATGGAAGAGATGGTTTGAACTTCCTCCTTCTCTCTCTGCTCTTTAGTCCTGATCTGCATCATGAACTCCTCTGAGATATTGGATCATAGTTCAGGTATTCTTTTGAGCTTTTGAGATGCTAATCAGCTGCTCCCAGTTGTAAAAACAATACCTTGTTGTCATGGTTATGCATCATAACAACTGTCCGAAAGTAAAAAAGCAAAAGCAAAAATTCTTCAAGGTGCACAGCATTCAAAATCAGCAGGAGCAATTGTTCACAAAAGCCATGCTTCAACCCCCCCCAAAAAAAGAAAAGAAAAAGATGAACAAAAGTCTAAAAAAAGAACAAATCAGAACTAACATCACAAAACTACTCCAACGTCCTGCCAACATGAGCAGCGCAATTCAAGAATATAGATTTGCTAGAATGTCCAAACCTAAATTCAATTTAAAATCTGAGCAAAAAAACTTGAAAATTGCTGTTCAGTGGTGCTCTCCATCTAGTCCTACTAAGATTAAGCTGTTTTACTAAGAAGACCAAGCAAAAATAAAATTACATGAATTTTAACAAAAGAAATTCCAATAAATTTAAGCTTGTGGTTGTAATGAGAAGAAAAAAAACCAAAGTTCAAGTGATATAAATCCTTTTATAAGGCACTGTATGTCTCAGATGTGAGTGCCAACTGACTGATTTACAACTAGAGTAAACATTGCGCTTGCTTATCATCAGCATTGCATAATTAGTGAAATGTCTGCAACCGTGTCCTAATTACCAAGGAAATTCATGGTGTGAAGGTGGTGTGAATTTAAATTCCAGTTTATATAATTTTGCTGTGTGGCGTTTTAAAAACATTGTGGGGAATAAATGATGATAATTTTAACTTGATCTGAAAATATATTTTTTGTTGCAATACAGATGCATATACCCACATTTCACAAACTGCATTGTCTACATAATTAGTCATCAAACTGTGGCAACTGAAACTTTTTACTAATTTAGCTAGTCAGTTTAGTACATTGTTTTGGTGTTTCTTGCTTACAAATCATTCCAGCCAATTATAAATCTGTGAAATAGAAAAGAAAAAGCTTTGGACACAATTATATTTGTGGTTCATAGAATCTATGCTTCCAAATCAGTGTGCAGCAATGTGAAAATGTTTGACCGAAGGTCCCAGCTCTTCTCATCTTCTGGAATCAGGTGTCCATGGTGCTTGCTGTTCTTTGGGTAGCATTTATTAATAAACAAATACAGAGAGCTAATCTGCAGCCTGTTGCAAATACTGAAAATCCGATTATTTTTCATAATGTGAAGAGCCCCTTTTTATTGTTTATTTATTACATTTTTTAAACAGGAATAGCTAAAAAGAAATCAGGACTGGCTCAGCATACTTGCTGTTTTACAGCAGGTTCCTGTTGGTTTTTAATTCAACCTGGATTTCCCTGCAGAGCAGAATCCACAACAGTCTCATACTGCCTGGAATCCTCGTCTCATATCTGTTTATCTCCACAGTGTCCAGATTCATTTTCCCCACAGTGTATGCTTTGTTTCCTTTTCCCACCTCTTGATGATGCAGTCTCTCAGTGTACAGGAATAAGCTGCATTATCAAACTCAGGCACTTACAAGCTAGCACAAATGCATCTCCAACAGCACAAAGATTGCATCTTTGTTCCAATTGTTCTGATTTTTTTTTTTTTTTAACCAAATTACTCTTTGAAATCATGTTTTTTTAAATTAAGCCAAAGCAACTTTGTTCTCTTTCTCTTAAAATTAAGTTTACTTTTTGCTTTACACATGCTTTTAGAACACAGCCACATGAAAAAAATGATAACAGTAAATCAAAATGAAGAACTGTAGACAAAAGATATTTAAACATTTTGACAGCTGATTTTAATGTGAACCTCCCTC
This sequence comes from Anableps anableps, assembly GCA_014839685.1. Taxonomy (NCBI): domain Eukaryota; kingdom Metazoa; phylum Chordata; class Actinopteri; order Cyprinodontiformes; family Anablepidae; genus Anableps; species Anableps anableps. The sequence goes on along the minus strand of CM026068.1, from coordinate 28,374,143 downwards.
ATTAGCGACAAGATCCTGTGCTACTTGCTCACCTTACCTATTTAGTAGTCCTTCCTAAATTTTGTTGTTTACAAAGAATCTATTTCAAGAAATAATATTTGCAAGCATCAAGTCTATAAACAGCATGCATGTATGTCATGATCCTGTTTTGCCAATTCACAGATTTATAATTGTCTCCAATAAATTTGTAAGCTAAGAATACCAGAACATGTGAAATCAACATTTCTTAAATTAGTAAAAGTTTTTGTTTGCTACACTTTGAAAGTTAGTTATGTAGGAATTGTTTATTAAATGTGGACTTACTGCAGGAGACTAAACTAATTCAGATTTTAAAATTAAACAAAAGTATATTACTCAAAATCTTTTCACTTCCAAACACATTTAATTTGATGCAGAAAATGTAATTATCACCTATCTTGAGTGTTAAGCGGGATTTATTTATTAATGAGGCAACACAATTTTCATAAACCTAGGATGTGTCAAGATATTTTTTCTGTGTCCGCTGTGCAAAAAGAACATTACAGCAAAAGCAAAAAACTGCAGATCCACAGTGAACAAAGGCATAGACTAGTCTGTTGAAACAGTCAGAATATGAGAGAATTTTAAGAAAGTATTATTTTAGTCACAGGAGAGTGTTTGGTGCAGGCCAAAGATCTTGTCAGGACAAGAACCCCATCCTTTGTAATGCATAGCTGTGCAAATATTGGAAGAAATAAAAGTGAAGCTTTTCAGCACAAATAAAGTTCAGGGCACATCCACAGATTCAGAATGAAAATCATGGGTTTTAAATGGCCTTGTAAAAGCACAGATGAATTTCATTCCAAATCCAATTAATGTTGTGTTGAGTTTCAAAATCAGGCAGAACATCAGGCAGAGCAGCTTAAATATTTTGAACTTCACTGAATGTGGAAGAGTAATCTAAAATCTTAGAAATGTCTACAAAGGATGAAAAATATGGAAATTGGTTAATAAAAGCTGCTTCACAGGCCAAGGCTGTACTTACTTTTCTTTTCAAGATAATGGAATATCTGTTGCTATTCATGTTGCATGTTTAACAAACTACATTTCCAAACTAATTCATGATTTCAACGTAATTTTTGGATTCCTCATTTCCAAAGAGAATTCTTATTTTTTTTCCAGATATAGAAAAAATGGAAAAAAAAATTTCATTTCATAAGCCTTCTTCACACAAAACAAATATTCCTTTTTTATTTCCTATTTAGACATTCCCAAATGTCTAAATCAAAATCTTGAATAAAAACTGAATATCACAGATCACAGTTTGAACAGCCTTCAACAGCAGTGTCGCCTCTTGTATATATATACCTAAGTTTAAAGATCTCGTTTATATATTCCACTCCATGAAATAATTAAGCACCGGACCATTAAGAAAGCAGAGAACGTGGGACAGGATGGAGCAATTCTTGTATTTGCAATAGATTTGGAAGAAATTTGGAAGTTAGTCCTTGTCTGCTAAAATTATGTCAATTCCTTACATGGAATGAATGAGAAACTTATTTTGAAGAAACAAATGTCAATAAACATATATTAATTATTATATACATTAATATTATATATTAATATGATGATGAATAAAATGCTAATCAATAATCCATATTCAGATTATATGGAATAAAAACAAATATTTTCTCTCTTGTCCAAAAAGAAATTGGAGATGTCCCAGCCCTATCTAACTCATCTAATACACAATTGTATATTGTCTACACAATCAATAAAAAATAAACACACATATTCCCACTCTGATACTGATGTTTACACATTCCCATTGTTTTTACAATTTATTTTATTATATTTCTTTTGTCGTTGATGATGGGTAGGTTAGCATACATAAAAATAATTGGTGCCATTTTAAACAATTTTTAGTTTTATCCTTGTCTATCCTGATACTCTGGTCCTCATCTCTCTCTCTCTCTCTCTCTCTCTCTCTCTCTCTCTCTCTCTCTCTCTCCCTCTATATATATATATATATATATATATATATATATATATATATATATATATATATATATATATATATATATACACACACACCACTACTTTAACACTACATTCACCCATTTACACACACATTCACACGTAGATGATGGTGAGCTATTGCATTGTAGCTACAGCTGGCCAGGGGCAGTCTGACAGAAGTGAGGCTGCCATGCACCCTCTGACCATCACCACCAGGCAAGGTGGGTGAAGTGTCTTGCCCAAGGACACAACAACTGAGATAGACAAAATGGGGTTTCGAACCGGCAACCCAGTAGTTAACTCTTACTTCCTGAGCCACCGTTGTCCCTAAGCATAAGGCCTTCTCAACACCAAGGATACAACTATGCTCCTGCAGCCTCAGTGCTGGTTCTTAGTTTATTCTGAAGCTATGCTGGTAATGTTACTTTGCTTCTTTTTTATAGACTACATGTCTACCATTGAAATGAGCCCATTCCCTGACCATGAGGGTGAAACTATTACTTTGCTTGTTTGACTCCAGAACGATCTGACGTGGAAAGCCTTGTTTCAGGTGTTGTTGAAAGGTAATACCTCGGATCTGAGAGTCCCTTTGAGTGGAAGTGCTCAAAGTCAGACGCACATGAAAACAGAAAACTGTAACTGGAAACTGTCTGATGGATGAGAATTACAGGAAACATCTTTGAATGATTAGGTTATACAGTAAGCAGCACTACAGCACCCCTACAGAAAAATTATGGCATGAGTGAGACACATTAGCCAGCTTGTCTTTCTAGCCATTAATATCTGAAAGCATGTTGAAATTGTCTTAAAAATGATATATTAGTCATAAGTTTGGGACTTTTTTGCTCACACTACAGAATGTGAATGTCCTCATGAAAACACATATACACTATGTGTGATTGCTTTAAGAACATAAAAGTCCCGAACAGTTCTCCATGCTGGCGGTTTACTCCTTCTCGGACACTAAGAGCTGCCTTTTCCCCATCCATTGTATTTTTGAAAGACTTTCAGCCTTTTGAAAATAAAGTAGCAGCCTTAGGAGGGGATCTCTGAAGAGCTTAGCATAGACACAGTACAGTTTTACAAATACCTGCTGGATACAGATTTGCATTGCGCTGGAAATTTTAAGTTGGCAGGGACAAATAACTTTTCCATGTGAATTCAAGCACTCTGTAGGAGTGACTTAGAGAAGCAGTCTTGGATGGGAAGAAGAACAATAGTGTACATGTCCAAGCATTTTCCTGCAGAGTGGACTAGATAGGAGAGGAAAAAGGGGGTTGGGGGGTGGCAGTGAGTTGTGCTCTTTTGCATTTCCTCATGCTTTATTCATTGCATCTCCTTACCACAGTGCGAAACATTACATTTATTTTCCAAATGCTAATTTATGTTAAACAGATGTTTGAGAAACTTCAGAGTCAAAGACCCCGGGACATTTATTTTTATTTGTCTGCATCCTTATGATGGTGTGTGTGCTGGTGCCTGTTTACAACAACATGCCCATCATTATTCAATGAGACCTTCAATATTGATGTCTATTCAAGCATGTGTGTATGACCTTTGATTACAAAACAAAAACTTAAATGTTTTTGCTTTCTGGGGAGAAGAAAATATTCTGTACATCTTTTTAAAATAAACTGCACTAAACTATCCTTGTACACTTTCTTTTGTTATGCCTCATTACCTGATTTCTTTATGCTTGGCAACAAAACTGCACAACTAGAAAGAAAAACTAGAGCAGAAAAGCACAACTTCCACTTCCATTCACAGGCCATTTGCTATCACAGCAGCTGGGAGTGCAGAAACAACACAAGTGTTGGAGCCAAAAACAAGACTTCTGTTTATTTGCAGGTTCTCCAGCCACACAACTGATTTGCTCACAGAAGTTATACCACCATCTACTTTTCTGAATGCTGTTTGTCTTCTTTCCATCTAATTTTAATGGTAAATGGCCTGAACTTGTATAGCACTTTATCAAGTCCAGAGGACCCCAAAGCGCTTCATACTACATATAGTCATTCATCCATTCATGCACACATTCACACACTGATGGTGGCAAGCTACTAATAATACTTAACACTCTTTTCTTTCTCAGATCTTTGTTTTGTGCTGAGACAGCCCTACACTGTCGCACACTATAGTGATGAATATGCTATTGAAGAGTGTCAGTCTTGAAAAGGAGATTAATTGATAAAGCACAATAAGGTTGAGCCACTGAATTCCCATTAAGGTAAGTAGAGTTGTCTGCTTTTGCTCCAACTCAGCTGATAAACAAAACCAGCCTATTGTTGTTGGAGGTCTTCTTATTACAGTCTTGATAGATTTAATGAGCTCATGTTTACCATGGGGAAGAAAGCTCTGGGTTAAGCACGGAGAGCATAGTGAGCCACAGAGAATCACTGCATATTCTTCTATTATGATCTTTATCTGCCCTATCCACTCCCCTTTGTCTGCTACAGATGAGCATGAGCTAACATGTGGTAACTTATAACTGTGATTTCTTTTCTCTTTATATCAATAAATCCAAGTTTGGCTTTAAATTTCTCCGGTAAGGTGCTCGTAAAGACAGAAATATGACTGTGCATATAATTAAGTGGAGTGTCAGCAGGCCAAGAATCTACCCTTGGTATATGCATACATTTCTCTTTAGGTTCATGATAGTATCCACTCTGTCATGCTCAGATGATCATCTATAAGCCTCTTTACTGATGCAGCAGAACATCTCACTTTTCCTGCAGTAACACTGACAGAAAACAAAACAGAGCAATGTCTACAGAGAAAAATCTTTTATAAAAAATAGTTGTCCTGTCACAACAAAAGAGTGTTATCTTGCAGACACACTGAATATTAGTAGCCTTACTTGCTCTCATTAGCTAAAGTAAAAATCCACAAATCAGGAAACCCTGCAAACAGGAGGTTTTGCACTTTGGCCAAAGTGGCATAAAATAAATTATTTTTAAATTCCTTTTCTTTACTCCCATTTTTACTCTCTTTTTGTTAGAATCCACCTCAGCAAAAACCACAATTTTGGGAAACAAAGTTGTCACACTTTACAAAAAGACAGGAAGTTACAACCACAAGTTCAAAATTTGTTTATATATGTTAAATACAGCCAGAAAACTTGCCGATAAAATAACTTTCCAATGACGCTTATAATTACAATAAAAATGTGTGAAGTTTACTTTTATGAAGAACTATTTTAACTTTATTGTACCATGGTCAAACAGTTCTGTTTTAACTATGTTTTCAACCAAGTTATTTCAGTATTTGAAGCTTTAGGCCAGTTCCTGTAATCAATCGCCCTGTCAAGAAAAACGCTCTTTCTGCTAATGCTAACAGAAAACACAGAATTCCTCATGGACAGAGACAAGTATGAGAGAAGAAAAAGCACAGCATCAATTTTTTTTCTTTTTCAGGGTTCCCTATTTATGAGCCATCTATTACCTCAGTCTATGCTAACACTGCTTCATTCATAATTCTTTTTTAATCATTTTGTTTTATTCTCAGAAAAATACAATGACACTTTGTTATAGTCAGAGGTGAGAGCAATGGGTACAACACCTGAGGTAAATATGTATGCCTGAGAAAAAAAAACTCTTTTCTAATAATTTGCCAAAATTATAATTTGTTGTGTAAATATCTGACTCACAGTACAGCTATCATCTCCAAAGTATCTGCATAATGCATTTGGTAAAATACATTCAATTCAAAACATTGAAGGTCATAAATTGGATTTAGAAAAAGGTTTAAAAAATGATGGCTTGTCAACATTTGGGCTTTTCCAATTTTGAAGATTACAGCACTGGCAAAATATTTAAATTAGTATGAGATTGTTGCAAATTTTGCAGGATTAAAGCACAGCATATGAGAGTATGCAACATAGACAGAATGCAGACAGACGCAAACAAATACTGAGATGATAAACATTACCTAGATTTGAGATTCTACTACACATGAAAGGATTTTAACAAACACAGCTGCCAGAGTTTCTTTTGTATGTTGTGGAAAATGTTTGTGGTTTATGGAAGTAAACACAGCTCTAATAAGTAAGTAACATTTACAAGATGGTACCCCTGTTACCTCGCTTTGACATTTCAACCTGCTGTAAAACAGAGCGGCTCATCCAAAGATATTTTCTGATCGACTGTACAGCAAACACACAGACACAGATGCAACTTTGGAGGGTAAATGCTTTTAGTATTGATGTGATGATGACATTCTATTGTACATGAAGAGGTACTTTGTACTGATTTTGGCTCTATCTTTACTGGTGGGAAAATCATCAACACAAAGGTTCAGTAAAATGTAGTCCAAGGAATACTGTCCTTTTTCTTGCACACAAGGCACCCTATGTTTCTGAAAGTGTTTGCTCATCCATCCAAATCATTGAGTTGGGTTTTCCAATCACTTCAATGGCCACAAGTGTAAAAAAAAAAAAAAAACAAAACAAAAACAAGCATATGTGCAATAGGACTGTTTCTACAAACATTTATTAAAATATAAGTTGTTCTTAGGAGCTCAGTTCTCAGGAACTCCAGCCTGGTGCCATGATAGGATGCCACCTGTGCAAGAAGTCCAGTTGTGAATTTTCCTGACTTTCTAATAGCTACAGAAAATTGAAACATTTTGTTTGGCCTCCAGATTAGCTCAAGAACAGCGTCGAGGGCTACATCAGCAAGCACAATGCAACATGCTGGATGAAGTGGTGCAGAGCAATTGACTGTAGAGCAGTGCATACCTCGTCTATGTAGTGACAAATTATATCATTTTGTTTGCCAGAGTCAGGGTTTTTCATTTGCCAGAAGAACAGGTGCTTGCCTGACTGCACGGTGTCAAGTGAAAAATTTGGTGCAGCGGGGATTCTGGTGTAGAGCTTACTTTTCAGGAGTTCCAGAGAAAGGAACTCTTAATGCTTCAGCATACCAAGACATTTTGGACAACCTCATGCTCCCAAATTTGTGGGGGCAGTTTGGGCCCTTACCTGTCCTAATGTGACCCCTTCTTGTTCCTATGTGACTGAAAAAAAGTGCACAATTAAGGCATGGATGAGTTTGGGAGGAAGAATTTGAAAGGCCTGTAGAGTCCTGACTTAAACACGACAGAACAAATACAGGATGAATTAGAGTGGGGATGCAAGCCAGGTTTTCTCTTCCAACATCAGTGTCTGATCTCACCAGTCAACTTATGGAAAAATGGTCAGAGAATCCCATAAACACTTTTAAACCTTGTGGAACAACTTCCAAGTACAGTTACAACTACCATACTTGCAAAAAATGTAGTATATTAAACCCTATGGATTAGAAATGGAATGCCACTCAAAGTCATATGTATATGAAGGCAAACAAGGGAATACTTTTTGCAAAATAGTATAAAAACAGGCATAAAATTATGACTACATGCTTAATAGTGTGTTGTAGCCCGTTTTGCTCTCAAAAAACTAGCCCATGGAGGTGTGAACACATAAGGTGTTCTATGGTATCTGATACCCAGAAGTTAACGTCATATCTTTAAGTCCTGTAAGTTCCTTTGCGCCATTGCTCAGTGGTCCCGTTTCAGAGCTCATGTGCCCATTATTGGTTCTTTAGGCAGTGAACACAGGTGAGCATGGGTACTCTGACTGGTCTGCAACTTTGGAGCCCCATAAGCAACATACTGTGATGCACTATGTATTCTTACACTTCTCTCTCAGAACCAACATTAACTTCTTCAGGAACTTGCAGCAACTCATCTGTTAGATCAGACCACACATGCATCAGTGGCCCAGTTGCTGGTTCAAAACTGCTCCTTCCTTTGATCACTTTTAATCGAAATTGACTTGTGCAGACTAAGAACACCCAACATAAGCTGCAGCTTTAGAGATGCTCTGATCCAGTTGTCTAGCGATCACAATAAAGCCTTGGTGAAACTTGCTCAAATCCTTATGGTTGTCCATTTTTCCTGCTTTTAAGATTAACTTTCTATACAAAACTATCTTCACTTTCTGCCTAATATATCCCACCCACTAACAGGTGCTGTGATCAGGAGGTAATTAGAGTTATTCACTTGACCTCTTATTGGTCATAATGCTATCCCTGATTGGTGTACACTGAAGAAGGAGGCACATGGAGACACATGGGTCTCCCTAATTTAAGTTATTCCTTATCTAAGTTATGTGAATATACCATTAATATAAAGATGTCCCATCAGCAGCCTCGAGACAGCTCCGATCCTTCTGGAAATACTTTCCTGGGCATGTCTCAGTGAAGTTACTGGGCAAATGCACATCTTCCCTTCACAATTTACAGCTAACCCTCATTTGTGGAGGAGAGAGCTATCTAACACATCACTTGAAATCTCCCACTGGTGATCATTAGTTTGAGTGCTGCTGTCTGTGGAGGCCAGAGAAAATGATTCATACCGTTTCTATACTCACCGCACCATTTATTGATACAGAACAATTTGTGACATTTCTTCATTCAACTTTCTTTTGCTGTTTTATTTTTCATTACAGGTAAGCTGTTCATCTTGACCAGAGCAACAGCAGGAGAGTGACACATAAGATATAGCTTCTGAGTTGCAAGATAAAAGTCTATGTGTTTCTGTTCTTCTCTGCTTCCGTCAGCTTGCACACACCCTTAAGTCATGAACTCTCTTCTCCTTTAGGCGCACAGCCTCCCTCAGGGCCTGTGTGACTTGAGGAGTTTTGGGAAAAGTGCTTATGGCCAGGAAATAAAAAAGTGCAGAATTTTTGCACAGTTGTGACTTATAAAAAAGTGTTAACTACAATTTTTAGCTGGACCATGGATGATTGCATCTAATGAGGCAATGCAAGCATAAGGCAAGCTGTGCTTATCTTGTTTTGTAAGTGGTGTAACAACATACTGATTTTAGACCAACAGCTGATTGTGAACAAACAACCGAGCAGAGAAAAAAAAACACAGAACTGGGACCTGCAGAGAAACTGATGAGCCTTCCGAAGTGCTGGTGCTTAACTGATTGTAACAACACATGCAGGTTTCAAGCTCTGTGGAAAATAAACTTTCAGACAGCTGGGGATGTGGGTCTGTGGCTTTGACCTGGGTCGCTCTGACAAGGACTTGTCATGACCTCACACTCCACTCTGACAATCAGCTGGCCTGCCAGCTATGCTCCGTCTCTAACAGCTTGGTATTTAATGATAAGTTTGTACATGTGCTGTCTCCTGTCTAATCTGCCCATCCCCTCCTTCTACAAAGGACTAACAGTGTTGAGGCCTTACATTTATGTTCTCCTGCCAACTTCACTCCCTCCTGAGAGAGAGAGAAATGTGAGCACAAACACACTGTTCACTCCAACGCTGTCTCTTTCTCCTGAGAGTGAACTGAGGTGCAGAGACCATCATACTTTAACGGTGGCAGAGATGGCAAGATGACGAATTGTTGGAGGGAGAGAGTGAAAGGGAGAAGGAAGAAGAGGCAGGCATAAAGACAGCAGAGGATGGATGGCTAGACAGAGGAAGAGGAGGAAAGCTTTCTTATTAAGGTGACAGTCCTGAAGAGACTCTCTTGAGCTTGGTCTTGGAACACAGCTGATAATGCTGAGGATGGCGTGGGAGGGACGTCAAGGGCGCTCAGTGTCAAATCTTTAAAGAACTACCCTTCCAAGCACTGTTTAAAAAAAAAGCTTGTGACTTCAATATGCAGCAGCTTCATATAGCAGATGAATGTGAGCTGTAGTCCAAATCAATTCATTTCAACAAGTCGTTGCTGCAATAAAATCATCGCACAGTCACAGCTTAGCATTTACAGGCAGCTGATACTATTATCCACAACTGCATAAGTGTGAAGACCAAGGACATCATTAGCAATAATCACTGTTGAAAGGCAGGTAACGCAGCTAAGGGGCTTAGACCTGTTAGGTGTAGGTTTCCTCTTTATAGTTAATTGATTGAGCTGCCAAAATGGGGCATTATATGCCTATGGTTCTCCATAATCTAAATTACAGTGGCTTCCAAAAGTATTTACACCCTTGAACTTTTTCACATTTTGTCAAGTTAGAACCGCAACTCATAAGGCATTTTACTGGGATTTTATGGGATCAACCAAATAAACCTGAACACATCCTCTCTACTTTCTAGCAGAACAAACATATAGCCAGCACTTGAATAAAATGGTTTGGATTAAACAATATTCATGTGTTTGAATGACCCAGTCAGAACCAAGACCCAAATCCAATTGTGAATCTGTGCTAAGACATTTCTGTTAACAGATGCTTTCCAGTCTGTTTGAGCTATTTCACAAAGATGAATGGCCAAATAATTCAGTCTCTGGATGTGCTAATCTGGTAGAGACAAAGCCCCAAAGACTTGCATCTTGAACTGCAGGGAAAGGGGGTTCAATGAAGCAATACAAATGGGAAGTGTAACAGAAATGCATGCTATGATTTTCAGATTTTATATTTCAAAATTTTTTTTAAAACCATCTATCCATTTCTTTACACTTCACAATCATGCATCAGTTGGTCTATCACACAAAACCGCAGTAAATGAATAGTTGGAATGAATACTTTTACAAAGGCACTGCATAACCTTGCTACTCTCTCTACAGTTTCTTTGTAAGTCCTTATTTGTATGACTTTACATGGTTTCCTGTGGTGTGTTCTTCCTGCAGAAACAAATGACTGATAAACTCTAGTACTTCAAAAAAAATGAGTGGCTCTTTAATACATAATTGAACCTTAATTCATAACTGTGGTTGCTATAACTAATGAGAAGAACAAATGGCCACCTAATGAAGTTGGTTGTTTGCATACCAAAGCAGCACTCTTTTTCTTCTTTCTCTGCCTATTGCCTTTACTGTAGTTTTCTCTTTTCACTCCTTCCCTCTTGATAGTACAATACCTTCCATTTTTCTAATCTTGCTAGCTCTGCGTGGTTCCTCCTTGTGTCATGAAATACCACAATCAACCAGAGGCCAAGTGATTTTCGTACTTGTCTGTCTTCTATTTTGGTGGCCTGATACGCATGAAGTGAAACATTCCTTGCTTGACTAGCGGCTCCATTCCTCTGCTCATTGTGCCATGTGGGGTGCCACAATTCTTCTGGCATTCCACCACCCAGGAGTTCCGCTCTATAGCCTCTGGTAACTCTTCTGAGCAATTTAAAGAAAGAGGGACACACTCCTGCTGGGAACCAGTCAGCTAAAGTGAGGATCAGCAGCATACTTGAAGGTCTCTGGACACACACAGAGCAGAACAGTACAAGCTTTGAACAAATGTACTGTGTCAAAACAAGTCTCTTCATTCAAGCTATTGTACTTCTCACAATTCTGTTTTATGTCATTTTCTTTCTCTCGTATCAAAACTTGGACTTCTGTTCCCTAGCAGAGCAAATCTGAACTGATCTTTTTAAAAGGAAGCCAAGATTATACAGATGGGGAACAAATATGTGGTAGCGCTGGTAAAACTGTATAAAATGGCCTAAAAATAAATTAATACATCTATTGCAGTAGCATAATCTTATTCAGTGGGGAAACATTACTTTTTAGAGTTGAACATAATTTCAATAAATTTCAAATTAGTTATTCATGACTTTCTTATTTCCAGAGGTATAAATATGACATGACTCACAGGCCCATTTCTTTCCCCCACTGGGTATAAGACTGGACGACAACTCGTATTTATCTTGCCACCTTGCACAGAGAAGAGGATGGTGAGGAGGGAAAAAAATCTCCAAAGCTTTGTGTTGAAGGAAAGCAGCTAGGAGTTGCATTTTGGGATCAACCCACCCCCCATAACTACCACTACATGCCAAATGGTTGTTTGGGAGGAATTTCAGGAAAGAGCCTTTTTTGTCTGACCATCAAAAACATAAACATGAGGAGCTTGCTGAACTCATCTCAAATTCAACCAAAACTCATTGCCTTTGGTTAGATAAGACTAAGATTTGTCTTTTCAGGAACACACATTACAGATGTATGGCGTCAAATTAAATATTAACATGTGAAAGAGTACTTCATGCCCACAGTTAAGTATGGTGGAGGATCTATGATGCTGTGGGCCTGTTTCTCTTCCAAAAGCTCCAGGAACATTGTAGTGTCTGGTCTCATATAAAAAGCTAGTAAACTCTGCCAAAAAATGGGAATGACCAAATCTGCGCAGACATGGTTCACAAGATAGAAACTAAATTCTTTCTATAATGAGATCAGTCTCCACATCTAAACCCCACAGAACACCTGTGTGAGCTGAAGACAAGACAGGATAAGAAAGAAATATATAAAAAAGAAAGGACAATACAGAGAGATTGTGCAAAGACAAATGTTTAAAGATCCTTCTCTTTATATGCACCAATATTCAGACATGTTACAGAAGCAGAGTAAATATTGTCCTGTTGCCAAATGGAGGTTGCACAAACTAGATGCAGAGGTACCAAATAACTATGGTACCAGTGGTTTTGTCAAAAATCACAACTTCTTGTTGCAGATTTTTTTCCTGATGTTCAAAAAATGCACTCAAATTAAAGGTTTGAAATTTTTTTTATTTGGAATGAGATTTACTTTGGCCTCTGGACATATGAGCCATGTCCATTTGGACATTGGTTGGGTCATGTGTGGTTAAAAAAGGTTTCAATCATTTTCTTGAAATGAAGAGCATCTTAAGATAGACAAAGACAAACTTTGCAAATTATTGTACAAGTTTGTTTGATTTATAACTATTTTCTTATGTCTACTTAGTGCATGACAACCGAGATACTGAATATTCCCTTCCCTGTAAATATAGGACAAGAGTGATGTACTTCCAGAATATAAAGATTTTTGTATGAACTACATATGCCCGATACAGTACATGATTAAAATCTTTAATTGGCTCCTTCCTGTAAGCCATATGCATATCTTTTGCAACTCTGTTTCTCCTCTCAGTAATTCGGGTCAAAGGAAACATTTCAATTATGACTATGCATGTTTTGTCTATCCTGGGTTCTTTTATAATTACATTTAAATAAGTAGAGCTTATTGTACCCAATACTTTTACTTTCAAATTCTTTAAATATGCAGCAGTTAAAGCAGGAAAATTTAAAAGCATCCCCTTTTAAAGAATTACACGGATTAAGGGATTTCAAATTAAATGGTCATAAACCTATTACCTCAAAAAATAGATTTTCCCAAAAGTTTTATGGTGATGAGCCAGAAGAGATTTAAGCAAAGCCAAAAATGGAATGCACAGGGTCTCATCCAAATGATATGGATAATCATTTGTAACTGCTCTGTTAAAAGACATGTTGCTCCTTTGACATATGCAGGGCCGCAACATTTGGCAGAGGGATTAACGTCACGTAAATCAGAGATGGAAAAAAAAAAATCTTTCACAATGCTGCAGTGAAAGCTTAGTTCAGCAAAAAAAAAAAAAAGAAGGAACAGACATCGGTTTAAATTGAGTAGATGAGGTGCTAACCATTGTTAAACTAAGTAGGCCAAAAGATATCAAATATTAATATGAATAATAAAATAATATTTTTAAAAATCCAATAAGTTGCTTCCCTTTGACAGTTCAGTTGTGGTTTTATTTGATCTACAGTAATTTAAAATACCTCAACAGGCTGTTGATTATCATTCCCACAGTAAAATAGCCTGACTGCTGCTGTTATTTTTTCAAAGATTACTTTCCAAACACTAAATTCCTATCCATCAAAAAAAAAAAAAAAAAAAAAAAAAAAAAAAAAAAAAAAAAAAAAAAAAAAAAAAAAAAAAAAAAAAAAAAAAAAAAATTGAATAAAATTGTTGTCATTTGAGTTAAGTTGATCTATATGGTGGCAATCAGCAGTAAATGTTATCTCAAGGCACTCTACAAAACAAACAGATCCAATTACATACAAAAATATACTCTGTTCAATCATATAGACATGCAGTTATCCAGATATATTGATATTCAAAATCTATGCATTCCAGTTCTATCCTTATGATAAAACAATGCTGTTTAATTGTTTATTTAATTGGTAAAATGTTTTCCATTAAAACAAACCCAGCTGATTATATCGAGTTACTGACTTTGTATCAATCTCTCTTACTGGACAAGGATATGAAAACAATGCAAAATTAATTCCAGTGAGTTGTTAACCTTGCAGCAATGTCTCATTCTAAGCATGCCACTGTCCATTCTCTGTGTGAAATATCAAAATGCATAAGCTAAAAAAATCTGAATTAAAGAAAAATTTGGTTTTTCCATTTGGCAAAAGAAAACTAATGCTACTTTTTATATATAAATCATAAACAGGCGCAAGTTTTAATATTGGCAATATGGTCTACTGAGCCCCATAGGTGCATGTCTAGGCAATAGGAAGTGGGTGCTCCCCAGTTTTGTGCAGGACAGTACAGTCGTACAATGGGAATGACTAATTTCAGTCTTCTTCCTAGAAATATGAACAGCATTTCATTAGCTCTCTTCAAAAATTACTCAGACTGGCAAAACCCAAACTGGGTAATTCACCACTGACTAGCAGAGATGTAGTGAAACATTCAGCTCTCAAGACAGATTTCTAGTAATAGTTTGGGAAAAGCTAAGAATACAATTTTTTTCATGGAGAAAATTATTCTCAAATCAAAAACTGTGCTTTAAAGAATCAGTAATCATAGAAGTAGCCCTGGTTTGAGCAGTCCATATATTATGTTACATTCATTATAGTATGTAACCAATACATGGTTGTCCCAATATAAAGAGGTACTACTGCCAAAAAAAAATTAAAAACGCTCTCTTTTTGTTTGTCCAGCTCGAATAATGATATAAATTCTAAATTGTATTCTTTTTTTTATTTTATTTTATTTTTTAGGAGTAACCCAATTGGTGGTCTAAATATTTAAAATTTTGAAACAGAGAGGACCTAATAATAAACAAAACAACACAAAAAGGAAAATAGCCTATTAGTCTAACGTCAGCCTAAAGCAATGCATCTTGTCCAAAACTTCTGCATCCTTACCCACTAAGTAGTGTATGGCACTCTTTTCTCTTAGGGCTTACAGATGAGTTGTATTTTGTTTGATTTTTTTGTCTTTCCTCTATCAAGAACAAAAACTGCTGCCAAAGAAATTATTTAATAGTTATGAGATTTCCCCAATGCTTTTGAAACCATATTTTGCTGTCAACCAGGCTGACAAAAAATTTTTTAAGAATCAAATCTTTCGTACAACAGGGCAGCTCAAGAACTACTTCCTTTCTTACTTCAAATTAAGAGTTTCAAACGTAAGTAAGATGTCAACATTGAACTCGATCAAGTTAAAATCAGTGCACCTTCACAAAAGCTTACACTCAATTCAGCAGACAAATTCATGCTGACATAGCAAATAGATGGTACTTTGCAAGATAGATATTACCTTGACAAGAAAGGCTACGGTTTAATATTTGTACTGACCAGAGATTTTCTAAACACAGTTTGAAATAAGTAAAACCTTTGTTGAAATTACTAGTAATTATTATATAAATGAAGAAGATTTTCAATGGGGGTTAGGGAGGTTGCATTATGACCATCTTAGATTGGACTGCAGTAAATTATTCTACAATAATAAAAAATCCTCTCAAAACACAATTTGATATTTTATACTCATAAAAACAAAAACATTCTTACTTTTTGCAGAAAGATTGAAATCTAATTATTAAAATCCAATTTTATGAATATCATAAATGAGGAGCTCACCCAGCTCTGCATTCATACAAAAGATATTAGGATTATAAACCACTCCAATTCTGAATTTTTCCTTTTACTGCAACATTTTAGGTTGACCTGTTGGGGGTTCATTACACAGAGTCACTCTGACACTGTAGTGAAGCTGGAGCTTCTCAGTGATTACTGGCAGGCGTCTTGGTCTAACTGAGCCCTTTTATTACTGGATTCAGGTCAATGTTGAGCACAACAACAAACAGCTTGTCTTAGGCATGGAATTATTCACAGTCAAGTTAAGAAATTGAAACAACAACTAAAATAAATAAATAAAAAATCAGTGCTTCCAGTTCTACAAAATAAAAGCACTCTCTACACATGCATATTTTATGACATTTGCAGTATTTTAACCCAGAAGCAAATTAGGATTGGCATTCCAAATAACAACTGTATCTTACTGCATCTTTGTAATAGTAAAACTACACAACTCACAACAGTTACCATTATGCAAATTGAAATCCCAGTCTGATAAGATCCTCAGTTCTGGTTGTCAAGATAGCAAGTAAATATGTTCAAGCCTGCCATAACAAGAGAGTCTTCTCATCATTATGTTGTGATATTTCAGCAAGATGAGCATATGTCAATTTGCTAATATAATTAGAAGCTTATGCAAACACAAACATGTCTTGACATCTAATGTTTGGTTAGATCACTATAAATATCACTTGAAAAGTTGTATTATCTGCATAATTCATCTGTAGTTCCGACTTCTGCCAAAACTAATGAGCACCCTGTTTGATATATTTGTATCTCCTGCTGTATTGTCATCTCAGTTCCGTTTCAAAACAAGAGCTATGTGTTGGCAGACTTCAAGAAATCATTGATTTCATTCAGGCAAGGTCTGGATTCAAATCTAGCTCAGTGAAATGTAAGCTATTGACTGTCAGAGTCTTTGTCTCAATGACAAACATGTTGTTTCCTTGGTGGAGCCCAGTTATGTATCTATCTCCATCACTGCAAATTCAATTTCTGTTTGGATTTCAAACCAACTAGCAGCGAGCTAGTTTGTCATTAAGAAACCAAACACGTCAGTTTTAATCTAATTTGTTGTATGATAACCAACAGAAACAGTCAGAAGCAGCAGAGAAAAAGCGGAGCAGAGCTAAAATGCAGCTTGGTTGCTTTGCAGAAACAGATGACAGCAGTAATCAACATGGACACCCTGAGAATTACTGCTATAACTGTGCAGTAAATAAATTCTAAAATGAAATGTCAGTTGGAACAGCTAGCATCGTTTGTCACTCGTAATTTAATCCTAAAGCACTGCATCAGGTTTTGCTCATGAAGTTTTACGATTAAGGCTTCTAAACAGACAATTGATGAAGATGATTAACCTTGGAGTAATTTACAATAATTATACAACAATATTTAGTTTGGTCTGATATGTTAATTTTGCACCATGTAAAAAGCTAAACCACACAAAAAGAGTTTGTGTGTAGATTCAGAAATGATTCGCTGGTAGTTTCTGCCAAAACATTTTAAACCTGTCAAGATCTATCATTATGTATATTGAAATTCCTCATTCATACTAACTGTGCAGCCTTAAAGAGGATTTTAATAGAAAAGTCAGACATGTCTGGCAGATCCACATCTCTCAGCTGCTGCCATTACTCCAAAGGACTTGTCTCATGTGGCCTGGGGAAGATAATTTTCTTGTTGAATGAGCCTGGGTTCTCAGGCATTTCTATTCTCTGCTGATATCCTTGAGTTCTTAATAATATTTTCAAATTAATTGATTTTGACTCTTTAGGGACACATAAAAGTACAAACATGCAGAAGGAAATAGCCAAAAGTTCAATAAAGTTGTATACGGTATGATGAGGGTTTGTTCTGTCCTTGTGTTTGTATGCCACCTAATTTTTTCAAAGACCAATTCACATTAACATGTGCATAAAGTTGTCAGTTTGCATATCTGTACTGATGTAATCACACATGTGGGAGCTTCTGTGAGACTTGTAGCATGAGATTAGTTGTTTTGATATTGAATAGAATCAAAAATGGTAATAACGTTTCTTCTCCTTTTATCTTGCTTAATTAACATTGGCAGGAGCACATGGTGTAACCAAGACAGTATATGAACAAATGAGTGGTCATAAGTTCGGTGTAATGAGGTGTAAGCTCTAGCAATGACCTTGTGGATTTTTTTTTAAATTTTGTGTATTTGTGTAATAGTTTAAAATCATTATAGTGTTTCAATGATATTATAGTAAGCAGTGCAAATCAAAAACGAATGTGCAGCCATCCTGTATGAGATTAAAAGTTTGATCCTTACCCCTGTGACACAGTTAAATGTTTGCTTTGTGTCTTCTTGGTGTATGAAAATACATTTCAGCATTGCAGTTCTATGAATTTTACAATATAGCACACATAATTTGATCCTGAGGTAAACCAGGCAGCCATAGATAATTCTGGACATGCTGAAAAATTCTAGCTAGGAGTTTCACAATTCAGAGACGCCATATGCCCTGTACATAAGGTTATGCCCAAAATTATTGATGCCCCTGGCAATTTAGGATTAAATTAGATTGTTTCTGATGGGAAATGAGAAAGGCATCTCTCAAAAGATAATGAAACAATGGTAAAGGAGGAACAATTTTGAAAAAAAAAAAAAAAAAAGTTTTATTTATATTGTATTTAAAAATATCAAAAATGACCTATACACTTCTAAATAATTAACAGAAAAAGGTTTATATGCACTACAACAATCAAAGCCTTCTTATTGACCATCTTTTTTCATGTTTCCACTGATATAGTGATCTTTGGTGAAAAGCTCTAACTTGTAGGTTGGAAGGCCTCCTTGCCATAACCCTAATCTTCTCCACAGATTCTCTGTCAGGTTGAAGTCGGGACTCTGACTGGGCCATTCAGTACTACTTCCAGTCAGAAGAACCATTTAGGTAAATTAAAAGATTACTTGAAACCTAACTCTGCCAGGGGTATGAATAATTTTGGTCCTAAATGTAGGTGCCACTGCAACAGAATTTTATGATTTTCCCTAATCTAAAATTATTGGAATTAAATTGTTTTTGCATACTACCCTGTCAATGAATAAAGGTTTGACCTGGTTTGCAAGATGTTAAAACATGTATTCAGGTATGACAACCAACGTGAAAAGATCTAAGTGTGAAAGCAGTTTTAGATAGCGGAACAAAGACTTTAATTAGACACCACATACAAGCTTGACCCTTCGGTTTGACTGGCAGTTTGTGTCCTGCGAACATCTGGGGTCCCTGCAAAAAGTCGACAGCTCAGTAGCTAAGCAAAGCAGTGTGAAGGGGCGAGCCTGCCATCTGCCAGACACCATTATCTCTCCTAGCACACACTCATGAGCTGCATCAGACTTAAGGTTTCTGTAGAGAAAGACTCCCACAAAACAGCAGCCAAAATAATAACAGTGCCAGTGTTTTCAAATTAAGTGCTGCTCTCATCTCAGGAGCCATATGTGCCCATGCAGACATATAGTGCAGGTTTCAATCCTGCCTGTACATTGACAGGTTTTTTTCTTCCACTCTGCCGCCATACTTAAAATATGTCTTTCTCAATAACACATAGGGAGAGCAAATAAAAAATATAAAAAAGCAACGTTATGAAAACAGAACTAAAAATGATAAATTAAAGCGGACTGTTGTAGCTCAGATATGACCTTTTCTGTATCTCAGTACATATTTTTATATTTTCGTCCAAACAAAATACCATCGGAGTATACAAAGGTGCTTTAAGACCTTTATTAGAAATCTGAACAAACCTCTGCTTTGACTGTATAGACACCAAAAGAGGTTTCCACTTCCTCCATGGCTCAGAAAAGCAGACTGTCTGATCCATATAGCATGTAAAATTAGGGAGAACAAATTGGCCTTCTTTAATGGACATATGGAAAAGAGGCCAACACACCTCTCCAATTTATTCAGCCTCGAGGTGCAGGAAACAGATGTGGTCACTGAAACATGTCTGGAGAGCTGACAAGATGACGAGGCAAATGATAAAGAGAGACGAGGATAGAATGGCTTTCCATCAGCCCAAATCTCTCATCAAATCTGGGATTTCGTTAACTCCACAGTCTTCATCCATCACCCTACGAGCTTATCAGGGAACTGAGACATGCATTGTTTCTCTGAAAACGCACAACACCCCAAAACCAAAACACTGGTAAGATCTGAGAAAACTAAAAATGCCTATAAAAAAATATTCATTCCCTTGGAGACTTCAACTTTTACTTGCTTTTGTAAAGGATGTCAAGGTCATTATAATCTGGCAAGAATTTGGAAACAGGAAAATAATTAGTAAATGTTAAACAGAAAACAAAATAATGCCACTTAATTGAAATCAAAAAAGATAAAGTGAATGAATGCATAAATATTTACTACCTTCTGGTCAGCATTTAGTCGACGCACCATTGGCTGCAATCACAGCACTGAGTCTGAATGGATACGTCTCATTCAGGTTGGCACATCTGATCAATCAACTCGTCCTTACAAGCTCAAGCTTTGTCAGCTCGCTTGGGGATCGGGTGTAAATCTCTCCTTTCGGGTCCACCACAAAATTCAAATATGAGCAGCTTTTGGTGTTTAATTGGGGTCGTTTTCTTGTTGGAAATCAAATCTCTGACAGTCAAATCAAATGATCCTCCTGGATTTGACGGTATTTTTCTGCATTCATGCTTCCCTGTTTTAAACCTTACAGTGCCTGCTACAGAGAAGTACTACCACAGCATGACGCTGCCACCGCCATGCTTCATGGTGGAGTGTGCTTTATGGTGATGATGTCTGGTGGTTGATATTTGGTGTGCAGTTGGGCTGCATGACTTCAAGATAACAAATAATTGAGATGGTGTTGCTGAAAATTTAAAAAATGATGTCAGTTACAATTAAACCACATTATCTTTCCCCACCATCACACAATGTCCCCACCACATTCAGATACTAAGATTTTTTAGTATCTTAGCCACTAAAATTAATATCAGGTGTTGTCATTGAGGACAGTTAGGAGTTCCAAAAGTTCAAATATACGTATTATGTGCTAATATACAGTGGAATGCAACACAATAACGCTTCCAAGCAGACCTTTGCAACTGTGATATTGTACGGATATTGTAATGACGACTGTGATTTAATATATTTTGCAGGTCTTGTGTGTAGTTTGATTACCAAAGAAGCTGCTACTTAGAGTCTTCCCCATGTCTGGAGTTAAGTACTAGTGATTATTAAATATGAGCTTTTTTTTTTGTCTTTCTCTCCTGGAGCTTCGACTGATAAAGAACACGGACAACAGTTGTGGTATGAATAGCTTCTCCCATTGGTGACACTGAAGCTTTTAAGTCCTTCAGAGTAGTCACAGGTGTCTTGGTGTCCATCTTCAATAGTCTACTTCTTAAAACTGGTATTTTTGGATGTTCATTGGGGAAAAATTCCACATTTTGATGGAACTGCATCACTGCTTAAATGAGACTGGTAAGACACCTTGAATCCACGGTAGTTGTCAAGCCAGGGCACTGTATAGTGCTGAGAGTTTAGCATGTCTTCGAAATGCACATGTGCTTTGATCCTTAACCTCCACCTCATTCTACAGGCATGCGTTCTACGCTTTTGCACTTTCACACCTGCGGAGTACTTCACACTTCTGCAGGGGATGTTCCTGAAAAGTTCCAGTTTGAGACCTGGTTACAAAAAGTGCCAGTTTTATGCAGAATTGGACCAGTTCCTTACACCTTACACCTCTTACGCATGAATTTAGCTAAAGGCAATATGATTTCCAGTGGAAATTCTCTTGTAGTCACCTCCTGACCTATCAGTGGGCTTTTCTCTGTGCTGTTCTTTTGTCTTCATGCTGTTATAGTAGCAGGAATACGGATGAACCAGATTGGACCTCCAAGAAACAGGTATTTTAATACTACAATCACTTCAGGTTTCACTACATGTGGCATTGCTAGTATCAATTAGCAGGACCTTGTATGTTTTTAATTATTAAAATTAGTACGTAGAAATCTCATCTTATTCTAAGATTATTTGATTCTTGTTAAAAATGTAAAATTATGTTGACAGTCATTTCAATAATAAAACAACTAACAGGATGAAACATCCAACGGGCATTGATACTTTGAACGAGCATTATATTTACAATCCTGTGGAAAAAAGTACTTCTCTCATATAGACTTCGTTTGGTTGTTTTTTTTTTTTCTCATGCTTGAATGTTTCATATCATCAAGCAAATTTTTATTCCAGACAATGACCAGTCTTTTTTAGTCAAAAACTCCAATGAAAAATGATCTTAACCATTGATGACTTTATTTACTAAGGGAAAAAAAGTTATCCAAACAAACTTGGCCCAATGTGAAAATGTAATATGTTCAATAATTAACCTGATGTTTTTGAAAGCTGAGGTTTGGCAGTTTTATTTGCCACAGCCAGGCCTCTTGGACCTGAAAAATAAATTTAAAAAATACCTAAAAAGAAAATGTGTGACAACATGAAGTAGGCTAAAAGGTCTCAAAAAGCAGGATTTCATGCCCCAATTCAAAGAAATTCATGAACAGATGAGACCAGAAATGAAAAAAAAAAAAAAAAAATGGAACAGTGGTGAACCTTTCCAGGAGTAACCATCCTCCCAGAGATATTTCAAGAGAATACTGACTACCTATTCATGGCACTACAAGCTTACTTGCCTCTGGACATTTAAATTTTTTTTTTTTTTTTAGAAATCAACAGCAAGAAAGAGACTGGGCAAAATAAGATGCTTGGGAAAGTTTCAAAGTAAAAACCACAGCAGATCAATGAGAACAGCCCAAAATTTGCCAAAAAAACCCCTCATCTTGATAATCCCCAATGTTTTTGGATTCTGTGGACTGACGAGACAAAAGGTATACTTTGCATTGGTGTGTCTCCTGTTACATCATACTGACAGTCAAACATGGTGGTGATAATGTGATGGTCTTCAGCTTCTTTGCTACTTTAGGACCTGGATGGCTTGCCCTAACTGATGGAACTATGAATTCTGCTCTCTAGCAGAAAATCTTGAAGGAAAAGCTCTGACTATCAGTTTGTAACCTTAACCTCAAGTACAACTGGGTTGTGCAACAGGGCAATGATGTGAAGCAGAACACCTAATCTTCCTTTTTTGACTTAGAAACAGTAAAATGAATGTTTTGGAGTGGCCTAGTCAAAGTTTAGACATAAATCTGTGGCAGATCCTGTGGCATGACCTTATTTAAGTCAGTCATCTTTAAACATCCTCCACTGTGGCTGAATTAAAACAATTCTGAAAAGATGAGAGGCCCAAAATTCCTCCACAGTGATGTAAGACACTGATTGCTGGTTATCGAAAACGCTTGATAGCAGTTATTGCCACCAAGGGTGACATAACCAGTTATTAGCTTTAGGGGGCACTTACTTTTTCACAAAGTGTCAGTTTTTTTTGATAGTTTTATCCCTTAATAAATGGGATATTGGAAAAATAATTAATCATTTAAAAACTGATTTTTATATTTACTCAGGTTATCTTTGTCTGATGATCTGAAACATTTATGTGTGAGAAAAAAAGTGTGTAGGAGAGCAAATACTTTTTTTTACAGCAGTTCATACGGTGAAATCAACATTTCAAGATTTAGATTCAATATGTCAGATTGTGTTTGTGTATAGGTGAGTCAGGTAGGAATCTGAACATTTACAGTATATAATGGCAAAATCTGTCTCACAACCTGTGAGGAATCTCGACAAAATAACCAAGATAATGAGCAATGTTTGCATGTTCCTTACCTGAGGGGTTGAGCAGCCGCCAGGTGATTAGAGGATCCGGCCTGCCACTTGCCAAACAGCTGAGTGTCACGTTGCTGCCCTCATTTACGATGATGTCTTCTGACACCTTGTAGATTGTAGCTGGAACTGTGGACACAAGAGATTTGATGTGTGATTGCACTGAAGGCAGAGTATAAATAATCTTATGAATGTTTCACATAACTCTCAGTGAAATACATTTTCACTTAAGGCAAGTAGTAATAAAGTATTACTGTAAATACCTTCACAAGATCTTTTAGAAATAATATAAAACAAGAATGAAAATAAAAAAAAGTTATATTGATCACTGGAGGTAAGGTGGACTTTAAGAAAAACTTTGTGTGTATTTTATTTTCTGTTCATTTAGCCATTAGAGGTAGTTACAAATAATGCGTTAAAAACAAAGATCTCAATAAGCAATTTAATCTCCTGCCCCAGGACCCAAGCTCAAGAAGACAGATTGGTTCTTTTGTCCTGTGGGAGATCCGACAGTTGTTTAATGCTGATTTTGAGCCAGACATATCTTCAAAAGGCGGGCTTTAATGCATGATTCATAATGTATAGGTTAAAGGTTGCGTTTACTTTCCTATTTTGTATTCAGGAGTGTCTAATGATTATTCTCCTTCACAATCCATGTTTACTCTGAGCTCCCAGTCCTGTCACTTTTAATGAAATAAAACATAAATACGTAAAAAATAAACCTTCAAAAGGGGACATTTGGGAGGAGAAACAAGCTTTGACATATTTTGATGGTAAAAGTGATAAAGCAAGTCATCAGCTAGCACATAATCAATCATGACTGATGCAAAGGGCATATATCAAGGGTTTCACAAACTCTAAAGTGGCATAGATGAATAATGGTAAAGCAGAAATGCAGCCAGAAATAATGATGAACAATGTTGGATATGATGATGCTCACTCCTTAGTATTTTAAATCAAATACGATTCATTGTTTCTCTAAAACACTAATTATGTGATTACTTGAGGTTTTAATTTCAAACAGTAAATGAGTTTGAAAATGTAAGGCCATTCTTTTTTCTGACCAGGCCCCATCTTTACAAGCTAAAAAGTTGCCTTTCATTCAGTGTGACCTTATAATATTAGTAAACAAAGCAATAACCATGTGCAGTTAAGTCCGAATGCAGGTATTTCTTTCATATTAATGTTGACGGAGAAACTGTTTTTCCCTGCAATGGTTATGCACCCCACTTTGTCCGAGATTAAAATATTGTTTGCTTTATGAATTCTGGAAATCACAAAGAAATTCAGCCAAGTTATTTCTTAAACTTAAATGCTGGGTTTATGCTGTTCGGACTGACATTAAGTAGTAGCCAAACATTAGGTCAAAAATTGTAACCAAGCTTGATAGGCTCGAGAAGAGACTCATCATTCTTCACAGAACTCTGTATTTAACTACACAACATCCTGATCAAACTTCACTGAATCCTATCCACAGGAAATAAGAAATGCTAAAATGATGCTGTATAATATTGTCAATATTAGCAGGGTAATGACTTTAGCTCATACTAAAGAACAAGTTTGCTTAGTTAAGCTAACATTAGCCTTTTATCTGCTAAGTTTTTAGCACAGGCCATTGCAAATTATTCTCAACATTTTCAATTTCACCAAAGAATTGGTCATAAATCCAATCCAGACATGGTATATTATTAGATCCAGTGTTGTATAAGGAGCATAATTTTATCGTAATTTCAATATTTGTCAATAAATATCTCAGACATTATGAAATTGTTGTCCTTATTTGACTGTATGATCTTTTCATGTAGAATTAAAATAAAAAAAAAACCAAAAAAAAAAAAAAACATTCAGAGCTTCATGGTGGAGTAATTGTTAGCAATTGCCCTAAAGAAGGTGATTAGTTCAAAGCCAGTTCGGAGTATGTCTATATGGAGTTGGCATGTTCTTCCTGTGCATCTAGGGTTTTTTTTAGGACTCCTGTTTCCTCCAATAGCCTCAAATCATGCATGTAAAATTAACCGGCCACTCTTAATGGCCGTTAAGTGTGTATATTCATGCTTGTCTGACTTTTGGATTTCTGTGCTGCCCCTGTGATGGACAGGCTGCCGGTCTAGAAACTATCCCACTTCTCGCTCTGCATAGATTAAGCTGCATAGGAAATAGAAGGGTGGATAATAATCATACATTCTATCCAATGATATTGCATTTTTAGTAACTTAGAATGTAGAATATAGGTTATTCCTTTCAACCTACTCATTGATACGGTGGCTGAGAGGTGCAAACGCAAAACAAACTGTGAAACTTGGGGCACACAGGTGTAAATGCACAACATATGGCGAAATGTGCCACAAACACATGGAATGGATGATGCAAACTCCAAAACAAAAAGTCTGAAATGCAACAGAAAAATGCTGCAAAGAAAAAAATGTTGCAATCACAGAAAATAGAAGCAAAAACCTACAATTAACAAAACAAATGCAAACGAAAAATGCTGAAACCATAAACAAAATACTGCAACCCCAGCAAAAATGCTGCAACTACAGACAAAATGCTGCACTAATAGACAGAATGCTGCAACCACAGGAAATAGAAGCAAAAGGTAAAATGCAGCAAATAGCAAAAACAACTACAAATATGAAACGCTGAAAACTTTACAAAATGGAAATGCTCCAGACCACTAGGTGGAGTCTAGAGTAGGTAATATTATCTATGTAACTATCCTGATGTTTAATAATATTGTAAAACACTAAGATTCACAGAGACACGAAGTATAACACACCTTTTCTTTCATCATTCTTCTGGACATCCCATTATATCATGACAGCCCGTCTTTACCATCGACATATATATATATATATATATATATATATATATATATATATATATGTCTATTGTCTTTACTGAGAGTCTGGTCCCATGCGATTTGTTGGTCGACTCCCCCTAGTGGTCTGGAGCACTTGTGTTTTGAGGAGCCAGTTTGGTGCATTTCATACTTGCTGTTATTTTTACTAATTGTAGCATTTTCCCCCTTGCTCCTATTTCCTGTGGTTGCAGCATATTTTTGTGATTGCAACATTTTGTTTATGGTAGCAGCATTTTTTATTTACATTTGTTTTGTTATTTGTAGGTTTTTGCTTCTATTTTCTGTGATTGCAACATTTTTAGTTTGCAGCGTTTTCTGTTGCATTTGTGTGTTTGTGTTTTGGAGTTTGCATTATCCATGTGTTTCACCTGGACTATACTGTAAAATAACCTAGACTGGATGTTTTTAAGTGTATAAGTGAGTGCTGCAAAAAAACAACCAAAGGTCTACATTTGATAACCGTACAGACAGGAATACTTGAATTGTTACATATTGCTGAGTTTCACTGGACAAGATTGGAAGATCTTGAGTACACAAATGATGCAAATGGAATGTTGGGCTGAGTTTGGAACATCCAGAAAAAGCAACCAGCCAACACGATGGTAGTCAAAAATCCAATATAAGAAGCTAAGCAGAAGATTTGTAACACAAAGCATGTTATTAAATGCAATCATACCAGGCATACGTGTTAAATCCGGAACCAGTGGCATGCTTTTCCACTTTTTATGGGAATGTCTGAAAATCCATGTTTTTGGGAAAGACATGTTTTTGGATAGGCTCTTACACATTATGAGTATAAAGCTGAACCCTAAGTTGAGTACTTTGTGGATTTTTTTTCCTGAGGATGGTGTACTAAAGGAGGTCAATAAGAAACCCATGATTTTTTTTTTTTTTTTTTTTTTTTTTTCTTATTGCAAACATACCAAACAACAGTCAACAGACCATATTTATAGACCTGGCTTTCAACATTGTCCAACTCACTAGACCTGGAAAAGCCTATGTTCATGATGATGGGTAGACACTCCACTAAATACTCCAAATGAAGATGTGGAGAAACATATTTATTATTATTTTAAATATAAAAAAGCTGAAGGGGACAGAGCAATCTAGGTGTTGGGTATGGCTATAGGGCATCAGCTGCTTCACTTGATGCAGCATACACTAGATCAGTGTTTCTCAATTGCGGTCTTTAGGGACCACTGCCCTGTATATTTTAGGTGTTTCCTGTCTTCCATACACCTGACATGAATAAGTGGATGATTAACAGGGTTCTGCAGTACTTGATGGCATGCAGAGGAGGTCATACAATCATTTGAATCAGATGTTCTAGAACAGAGACAAATCTAAGAAATGCAGGGCAGGGGTCCCTGAGGACTGCAATTGAGAAACACTGCTCGAGATAGATGTCTACTTTGGGCTCTTGGACTGGAACTTGATAAAATGCTTTGATGCAACAAATAACACTGCAACATGATTGTCTTACTGTATTTGTCTAGTTGGCATGTTTGACAATTGCTTAGTTTTGTTGATTTAAATGTAATAAATAGATATTTAAAAAAAAAAAAAAGTTTGGATCAGTGCATTCCTGTTCCTGGAGTTGCACACTAGTTTAAGACTCCTTGCCCTCTCTGGTAAGCAAGCAACCTGTTCTTGTGCTGAAAGTGAGATTGTAACTAGGACGATAAACATGAGCAATGTACTCTTCACATTCAGAGAAGAGCAATCACATGTGGCAGGTATGTGTGGATACCCAAAATCTTCTTGCTGAGCTCTTCTGCAATAGAGTACTACACACTGAGCATTCCCTTTGTGTGACAGAGGGTTCCTTTGGTCCTACTAAATTAAGGTCACTGTATGAGAGCAGGACAGTTCTAACTTAGCTATTCTCTTAAATAAAATGTGATAGGAGTCATCCTAGAAGTCACATGGTGTTCTTTAGCTTGGTTATTTGTGATCCTGATCCTTTACAAAGTACAGATCAGGATTTTAAAGTCACCAAGGGTGGTCTTTGATCACTATTTGCAAAGATTTATGATCTGCTCTCAACCTGCAACTAACTGTCCATAAGGTAAAGTTAATTTTAATGGATTATTGATGAAGGCTAGTTAGAATGAAGGTACATATTATTTTCTGTTTGTGCAGTGTCTTAGTGAATAGTGTTTACATGTAAAACAAAACATGGGGGAAAAAAATGTAAGAGCTCTGTTTTAAATGGCTTACCATGTAGGCCTATCATGTATCTCATGCTCTTCAATAAGTCAAATGCTTGACTTGGTCAAATGTTCTGGATGAACATCCCACTGAAAACACCAAGGATGACCACATTTTTTAGTCAGATGATAGAAGTGAGGATATTATTTTAAATCTTCTGGCTTTTGAAAAACTTCATGATACCATGCACTACAGCAAAAATTCCAGGGCCTCTGCAAGAAAAACACACCCACAGTACTGCAGATCTTCCTCTATACATAAAATTGTGCATCAAGTGCTTTTCAACATATTACTCCTTTCTTTAACACCCAACTGACTCAGTTCTTTGTCTGTTTTGTTTTTCTTGGGTGGCTGTACTGAAATGTAAATTTCCCTACTAATAAAGGAATTCTGATTCTGGTTCTGAAAATGACTAGGTTCCATACTGACGTAAATATATATATCTTTGCTTTATGAAATTGGCTTCATTCATTTAATATTTACAGTATGTATGACCATGGCTAAATGGAACTTCAATCCATGTTTGATCAAGCAAATTAATCACAGGACTAATTTCACAGTTGATCCCCAAAATTTCTTCCAATAAAAAAATAAAATCCTATAGTACCTATTAAGGTTCGAGAGTTCTAAATTGTGTTTTAAGCCATTTTGATTAGCACTGAAGCTTACTATTCTACTTTGTTTTGTAAAATCCTTTGTAAGAAATAGATCTTTCATATTACACTACATGAACCACTAAATGAAGCAAAGGAAGCACTTCCAGTTGCAGAACAGGCTTTAGAGACTGCCAGATATGATGCAGTTTATTGAGTCTTCAATATCCTCATTTATCATCATCTGCCAATGCCAAGGACAAAGACTTACTGCTGCTTTTGACTCCCTCTGCAGATAAGACACACACTATCATTTCTGAGCAATATCATCAGGGCCCTAAATATGCAGGAAAAGAATAAGGCTGACCCTTTCAATATTTGACACAAGCTGTCTAAAGTGATTCCTTCAGTACCTCAGGACCAGAGCTTTCCTCCACAAGGAGATTAGTCCCTTTTGTTGTTTAACTCATCGACAACATGTAGTCAATAATTTGGTTTCAAAGTGCTATTTAGATAAAGTAACTGAGGGCCACACTTTAAGCAGGAAAGATATTTCTTCAATGTAATTATTTTTCAAGACAGGGCTTTCAAGTTTTATTTTTTTATTTTTATTTTTCCTTTGTAGAGACGTTTCCAGCAAGTCACCTTTGTCAAAAAATGTGTGCTAGTGTGCTGTCGACATATCGCCCTGACTCTTGTGTCAAAATTTTTAGACATCAGTACATGGTAAAAAGATGTAACATCAAGAGTAAAAAACAATCTAGTTTTTAAACTATGGTTTTGGTCTGCTTCTACAAGCAGTAATAGAAACATGACAAACTTAGCAATTAAAATCCAAGTTGTTTCACTTAGGGTCCTTTTAAAGCTGTTTTAAGACTCATGAACAAAAATACTTTTATTGTTGATTGATATGAAGTAGTTTTCTGTCTATCTGAGAATGCTAAGACTTGAATGGAGATTGCTGAAGGGTTGCTTCTTTTATCCTATTTATAAAGCTGATTCAAAATATGAATACAACAGTTTTAATGCTAGTGGGTCACCTGAGGTATAAGTCGGTGAATGGTTAACCAAAATGCATCGAAAACAATACTCCAAGCTTCCAAAATGTCACAAACACTGTTCAATTCAGGGAAGTAGCCGAGAGTCCAAATGTAACTCTGGAAGTGCTGTAGACACATAGAGCTCAGATACAAAAATCTATCAACAAGCCCATACTAGTCATGCACTCCGCAGAATTGGCCTTTGTGAGAGAGAGGCAAAATGAAGAAGAGTCTTTAAAGAAAGCCATAAAAATACCACCTACAGTTTGCCACAAGCCATGTAGGGGACACAGTAAACAGGTGAAAGAATGTGGTAACATCCTGATATTAGAATGCTTTTAGTTCAGCAGACGTCTTCAAAAGGATGCTGGCCAGAGTTATCAGCCTGATAAATGGAGATAAAAACATGTCAGCCATGGAAGAAAAGCTTTAAGACGCTGCAAAAAACTTGAGACTAGGGCAGAAAAATCATTTTCCAGCTTGACAGCAACACTGAACATACAATCAGGGCTAACATCAAAGCATATTTATGTGTTCTTTGGCCAGTCAAACCCAAAACTAAATACAATAAAGAATCTGTGGCAAGACTTGAAGATTGCAGTGTAAAGTTGCTCTTCAACCAGTTAGTTAAAGCTTGAGCTCTTTTGGAGTGAGGAACAGGCAAAAAGTTCAGTCTACAGATGTGGAAAGCTGAGAGAGACATACCCCAGGAGACCTGCAGCTGTAACTGCATGATCAATGTCTCTGCAAAGTATTGACATTGAATACAAATACATTCTAAACTTTTCAAACTTTTATTGTAAAAGACTGCTTTCCCTTTACAATTAAGTGCTACTTTGTGCTGGTCTAGGACATGAAATCCTAATCTAGTATTTAGTACTTTGTGGTTGTGGCCTTGTTAACTTGTCCACAACAAGACTTTGTGACTGTTTCGCCTAAGCCCCTCTTTTCCATGTCTCCGAATCAACATTTACAGCACTACACGGACACATCCATCCATTCATCACGCTTATACATGCAGGGTCGCAAGGGGGACTGGTGCCTATCTCCAGCAGTCAACACGGACATATATATTTAAAACCTATACTGAAAGCATTCAATGATGTGGAGAAAAACAGTCATTTGTGAGCAATGTATCTTGTTTTTTTCTAAATCTGATAGTGTTGAACTCATTCCTCATTCCTTCATATCGACCGTATTTTCAAAGAAACAGTATTTCAATCTTTGATTCCCCAGCAACGGTATTATTAGAGCTTTGTCTCTGAACAACACTAACAGCTTTTCCCTCTCCAACGTTCCTCCATCTCTCTGTCTTTCTCACTCACACACATAACGCCCCACTGGAAACCATCTGCCTAATACAAACTGACAGGGCAGTCACAATCATGCCAGGCAGCATCTTCAATGAAGTCATACAGAGTTATTGCTGTAGTTAAATGGCCAAGCAGAAATGAAGATGTGCTTTCCAGATGTGGCGAAATGGAACAAGGGTTGCTGAGGTAGGATTGCTTTAGAAGTGACAAAGAACCAAACTGTCACTTGTTTTTTTTTTTTATCATTATTTTATTTATTTTCATCCATAAATCAACTGGTGAGGTCTTGGTGGTGAAAACTGATGAGTGGGAGGTGTGGCTGGCAAATAAATCTTCAGAAGCTGATAAAATAAATGGATCAGGAGGGGAACCGACAGCTCACGCTGCGATAATCCTGTCACATATAAAAATGGGGAAGGAGGGACAGAAGCGTGGGTGAAAAGCGAAGAAGGAGAAGGCATGAGAAAAGCATAACAATGGGGAAGAAAAGAAGGGTGAATGACATTTGAACTCGTGCGGCCGTACAGCGCCTGGTGTTCAGCTGTCGGCTGTGACAGGGGGAGGGGGAGGGCGTGATCATAGGTCAGCCTTCAAGGAATATCCATGGAAAGGGCAGCTAACTGAAAAGCACTTCCCCTCCACAACTGTAGGAAAGCACCCCTGCACAGTCTGCTAATGTTTTCCCAATGAAATGAGCTACAAACAATGATATTTAATATTCAATAACTGTACTTTTCACACTTTGCTTCGGAAAATTGATTTTCCAGCTTACTTTAATTCCACCCATCCACCATGTCCAGCATCATCCATAATCAAATATGACAGGTCATATTCCAAAGTGGCAGATTTCCCTTCGTCATGGCAAGTTTCCCAATAAAAATAACAACAAAAATTAGCAAATAAAAAAGCAAGATAAATAACAAACAAAAGGATATCTGGGTAAAAAAAAAGAAAAGATCCTTAACCAGAATAAATCTCAGATGAAAACATTTTTTTTAGATATACACTGACCTTCATTTCAACTCTTATTCCAAACTTCAAAGTCAGTGATATGGAGCCCACACAGAGCAAGAAAGACTAATTAGAGAAAAACGTGTTAATGTCTGCAGGTTTATATCCTTATCACAGTATTTTAAGAAGATAGGAAAAGGAAAAATGAAAGAAAAAGAACCACAGGCAATTCCTGACTCCAAGTGGCAAGCTTTTCCCAAAGAAAAGAAATGTTTGGGAGGGAATTGAGACAAAAAAAATACACCTTCTTTTCTAGCTGGATAATTAGAGAATGGACAACTAAAAAAAAAAAACAAACAAAAAAAAAACAACACTGTCACAATTTAAAGATAGAACAAAATTAAATAGAAATGTGCTAATTATGTTTTACTCAGTATCAGCATGTATTTACGTCCATGTGCAGTGGCATATAATTGTTTATAAAGGAGCAGAGAAATATTTTACAGCTGTGATGTTACCTCAGTAATCTGTTGAAGAAAAAGAGAACTTGTGTTGGAAAATTTCAAAAAGATAGGGACAAGGCTACCAACATTAAAAAAACTCCATTAGGCAACTCATGAAGAGAACTCATGAGGATCAAATGAAGGTCAAATAAAGTACATTTTTCCACTCAACGAGCTCTTTTATACCACTTTAGGTTAGTGGAAGTCAAATCCAAATTCAATTTATTTCTATAGCACATTAAAAGACACCACTAAAAATCAAGTGCTGTGCAATGATGAAACTTTAAACCATCAATTGATCGATCAAACCACAAGGAACCTAGAAGGGAAGTGGATCTTCAATATTCCCACTAAAAACTAAAAAATAAGACAACTTTGGTCAGCAGCATCAAATGCTGCAGATAGATCTAATAGAGCAGGGATCACAAAGCCTCCAGAGTCACTGACTAAAAGGATGTCATTAAAACCCTAACAGTGCTGTTTCAGTGCTATGTAGATGTTTAAAACTGGACTGGAAAACCACAAAATGTTAGTTTGGTGCACCCCGCAGACCCTGTAAAGATATGTAGGTGCAGATAATGGATGGATAGATGTGTAAAAATAGCAAGTTAAGTCAAGCCAAGTTTATTTGTATAGCACATTTCAGCAGCAAGGCAGTTCAAAATGCTTCACATTATAAAAAAACATCAATCAAGTATTCAGCAAATCATTAAAATCATCAAGCAAATACACATGACAATTATCAAAATCATCGAGCAAATATCAATGTATCAAAATCATTAGGATCATCAAGCAAATATCAAATTAAAACTCACGAGCTTTTGTTTTGTACATTCTGTATGTGGCATAGTATGTTAAATATGTGGATATGATCTGACCAGTTTTGGTCTTTTCCAAACAAACTAACAGTTTCAGCCATTATGATGTTCAAAATGAAAGGACAGTGTTGGATAGGGCCTATCTGTGTGATGTGAGCTGCTGAGCTGAGGTTCACGATTCCCACAGACAACTGCATGTGAGCCAGAGCTCACATCATTTATCTGAGTAAAAAAAAATAAACATTTCTTCCATCATTACTCCCTCCAAGAAGCTCATAGCATGTAGTAATTGCAATGTCATTAATTTTAAATAATTCCAGATCACATCATGAGCTATTTCTGTCCCTACGTGGTCACTCTTCCACTTTCAGCTCTTGCTCAAGGTAGGTTTATAGTTGACGCATTGAACTGGGCATGAGGGTGCGCACCCCTACGCGGTAGTCTCACATGAAGTCGTGGTGCCCACACCTCCAAATTTTTGTAACTCAGCGTAGATCGTGCATGCCACCTTTCACTTAAACTGAACGATTTGGAAGCAGCTTCATCTGTACTGGCATTAATATGATCCCTCTATGAAGACAAATCTTCCAAGAATACTGCACTAACCTATGCATCAAATACGAAAGCCAAACTGCTAGCTTGACTCGCGTACACTCAAGGCAAACTTTTAAAAGTGCAACTAGACTCAGCCTTTACTCTCCTGCACATAGCAGCAGAAGTAACTCTCCAGCTACTGGTACACATGGTGAAGGTCCAAGTGTACAAAATAGCCCAAGTGCTTCATGCCCTGCCCCTGACATGCAGCAAAACTCCAGTCATCACCGAATAAAACCTTTTCAACCTGGCTTGGCTGTCAGAGGGGAAATACTCCCCCTAACTGTACAAGACTGAGCTTGGTAAGGAAATGCATACAAGAAATTTAGAAAGAGAGAGAAAGAAAGGCACAGTAGATAAAAATTGGAAGATGGAGAGAGGCAGATAAAAAAGAGATATAGAAATGAAGAGACATATATAAATACAGTACAAAGAACATGAATACAGAATTTTCAAGTTGTTTTTTTTCCTAAGGAATGTTCTGTCAAATATGTGAACAAATTCAAAAGATGTTCAGGTACTTCTTCGATAACTCTGTTAAATGTATATTTTTTGTATTAATGGACATTATATATTTTTCAACAATCAATTGTTCTACAGAGTAATTGCTTGTTATTAAAAGATAGTAGGCGTGCACCAATTGCAAATTTCTGGCCGATCACTGATCTTTAAAATGCCTGACCTGCTGATACCGATTTTGGCCAATACCAATTATTTTTTTGTGCTAAATACTGCAAAAAAGTTGCTAAGTTTGCAATAGCGGGTTGACTGTTGCTAACCGCACATGTGGAGACTGGACATTGTGGGTGGACAGCTGACTTTTACACACACACACACAGATATATATATATATATATATATATATATATATATATATATATATATATATATATATATATATATATATATATATATATATATACACAGGGAGAGAGAGAGAGAGAGAGAAGATGTTTTTGAAAAAATGGTCAAAACAAAGGACACATAAATCTTCCTGAATGGCTAAGAGCTGGAATTAGTGTCAAAATTAAAGTATTTTGAGCTAATTATTGACTCAAACCTTGCTTTCAAAAGCCAGCTAAAAGAGAAGCTAACAGTTTTAGGCATATCAGAAACAGCTAATCAGATTATGCAGTGAGGTCATTTCTGTATAAAATAATTTGTCCCACATCGAATATTGTATGAACAGTGGGTTGCTAACGTGTATCTGATTCATTAAGGGTTTTTGATGAAAAATCTATATCTTATCATTTATCCAAAAGTCTTGATAAACATAGCCGGTTAAGTAGAACTTAATAGTCTTTAAAGGGACTGTCTGGTGTGTAAGGCATTGAACAGTTTTGCCCCCCAGCCATTGGGTGAACACATTAAAAGGCACCCTGTGTGTGTCTTTCTGAGTAGAATTACCAGAGTCTCTAGCAGAGGGGACTGCATTATTCCACTCAACCTGACTACATAGTACTGAAAGATGATTCTGTCTGTCATGGGGATAACGTTTGGAACAGGATACCAGTTAATGTCAGTGAATGTCCACAATTAGCACCTTTAAAAATCAGCTGATGGGATTACTTATATCCTCTCAAATTTGTGTTCATTTTTAAGTTACATTCAGTAAAAATAATTTGGAATGGGATCTATAATATATGTTTGTGTGAGTGTAGGCATAACTGCACATGTATACACAGGCATATAAGTATGCAAGCATGTCTGAGTACAGATATAACCCTGTGTAAACACGCAAGTTTACCTTCTTATGAGATGTGTGGTTATTATGCATAATGGTGGTGTTGTTGTAAATAACATTTATAGATGGAATTTTATAATTAGATGCCTTAAATGTTGTGTATACCATATTCTTATCAAGTGTATTTCATCATCATATTTCATAATTTTTGCAATTATTATTTTAGTTTTAAATTGTACTATCTGTTGGGGGAGTATAGTAAGCATTTGATGTGAATGCACACAGAAATTTAGGGCAAGATTCACAGAAAAATGTAAATGCTCTTAAAAAAAGATCCATATTTGCATTTGCTTCTGAGAAGAGACTTAGAAAAAGTTCATAAGACCAAGAAAAGGGAAACAGTCAATCCCAAAAATTTAGGAAACCTTCAAAACTGTTCTTTAGGTTTTAGATGTTCAATGATTTACAAATTCTTTGTCTTTAAAAATCAGACTACTTTCATTGTTTCTATGAATTATTTCATGGTTAAATTACTGTTGAGCACATGGAAGAAGTTTCACAATAAAATAATTATTGTTATTAATTACAAAAATTATTTTTTGTGGCATTTGAGTACTTAAAACTTTAAACTTCAAGATTTTGATCTGAGTGGCAAAAAGGTTTGGACAACACTACCCTAATAAATGCAGCAGGATGGACACTTTAAGTTTAGCCCATACTTCGCTGACTTTAACCCCGCAAAAATATGCCTGGATATATAATAAGACATACAGGAGTAAACATCTGAGCAACATCTGAACCTCATTGGTGAATAGGTAAAATATACAGTCAGAGGATTGAAATCTACTGATATGGGGTTTTTGATAGAGTTGTTGCAATCAAATATATCTTTGCAATTTTATGCACCTGTAACCTCAGAGCTGCTCAAATTCACTCAAATTCAGGGGTGAGACAATCCTTTTGGCAATGTAGTATTTGTAGATGTCAGGAAAACTGTTTTGTGATGTTATTATTATTATTATTATTACTGGCTATAAAAGGTATTATGGATAGCTGGCCTGTTTGAGGAAAAGTCTAGGGCTTTTTTTAGTCCCAGTCTATCACTGTCTGGGACAAACTTCCTTGGAGGCCAAGATTAGTAACAAAGGTGATCTGATTTCTAGTCCACCTTTCAGTTCAGGTGTGATATAAATCAGATAAAAAAGAATGACTTTGGCTTGCAGATGTCTTGCGAAAGGAACTTACCTATTGAGTTTGACTAAACCACAGAAAATGATCTTTGGCAGATCTTTTGGTCTAACCTACTTGGGGGAACTGTCAACAGCTGACCAAGCCTGTTTGAAAGTCAGAGCACTGAGGCTCAATTCAAAATAAGGTTGGTTGTGTCAGCTATTTGACCAGCAATTTATGTCAAAGTAAATATACAAAACTTTATTCTTGATTGTGGTCCACAGGGATCAATAAAATTATGTCAATATCATGATAAATTATGTCAAAATCATGTCAATAAAATTATAAAATAAAGGTTTAAAAAATGTTTAGATCATAGCACAAGTATTGTAGGGCAAGAATACAACAAATACTTTAAAGAAAAGCTCTTTAGAACCATAAAACATCCAACTGGTTGCTATACTGCTTATATCTGCAGATGCCCTACATCTAAATTTAAATTTTTAAGTTCTCCTTTGCTGTTTTTCTCATTTTCTGAACTCAGTTTCTTGGCAATAACAGTTCTTATTCTCTAATGTAGCAAAAAAAAATGCACCAATATTCTTGTTCAGTTTATCCCAAATGCAAACATCTTTGGCTGTAAATTAGGTTCTGAACAGAAGCAGAGAAGGCACCAGGAAAATACAGGATGAACCTTCAACCACCTGGATTCTGTCACATTGCTTTATGTTCAAGCTTAACTGTTCATTACAATGCACAGATTACAGTGCCAAACTCTATTCTTTTGCTTAGCAGACATTCAAGAAGAAGGAAACAGGACAGCTTTAGGCTTTGTAAAATTCCTTCCCTCACTCACTGGCTTCATCGACATAAAAAAGGAAGCAGCATCAAAAATGAAAGACTTTGTTGTTTTGATGTTGCCACAGTTCAGTTTTTTAAAGATCAAAGATGTTATTGTCCTGTACAACAATAACACATTCATAATGATAGAGGCTTGTGCATATCATTTTAAATGTTTTGTATTTTTCCCCTATATGGGCTTATTTTTTTGCCATGCCTAACATTTACACCCCACCAGCTCTCTGTGTGACATTTGGAGGAGGGATATGGAAGCCAGAGCATAAGAGGCATATGATTATGCTCAGCTAATTTGAGACCATTTGAGGATAATCAGGAAAAAGCACTTGTAGCTTTTTTTGCTTTTGGCTTTTAGTGCTTGGAAGCATTAGCACCAATTACCTCCTTTCTATAAAGAAAGTCAGCTCAACCAGGGCAGCCGCTGTCAAAACTAAGAGATGGAATCCCGTTGCTTTAAATAAGCACCTGCTGTGATTTAATGCTGCTTTGTGTTTGTGTCTACTTCCTCTGCCAGTTTGTTTTAAGCCTTTTTGTGTATTTACAATGTGGCACCTTGAACTCACAAGGTAATGTGTTATTGTAAAAGCTGAAAAAGCAACAATCAAGGAGCTTAAACCATTCAAACTGATTAAAGGAAAAAAGGAGGGGAAGCACACAGAATTCATGCATATGAAGACTCTTCATTGAAATGGTCCAAAAGAAATTGAAAACCTTAGCTAAAGAAGCTGCTTACTAGAACATAGTGATATCCCATTACATCATTGCATATCTAACTTGTATTCCAGAAGTTTATGAACCTATGCTGCTTGGAGTTATTACCCCTCTAGCATTGCCTTTTCACTCCACTGATGCTATCACACACATAATTTGGTCTCCAGCTAAGCCAGTTTGCCACAGATCCTTGACATTTCCCTGACACAAGCATTCCAACTTATATATGCAATAAAATCTGCATATATTTGTCACTGTTACGGAGCTTACAGAGCACAGGCTCTTGTGTGAAACTTAAGTGCAAATCAGATGTTGCAGCAATAACCAAACATTACTTAATCTCATGCTATCCTATGCAGATGCTCTGTCAGCACAAAGGAAGATTTGATCATGTGTCTAGATATGCAGTCCAGAAAGATGGTCCTCCCTGGCTCTACCTCTGTCATTTCTCATTCTAAGGGGTTAGATTATCGCTGTAGTTATGCTGCTATTGGCTTAGGCTACTGGAGGATAAACTGACAACTTTTCCTTACTCTGCCACTTTCTTCTTCTATTACTGTTCAATTTATACAGGGTATATGTAGGTTTCAGCAAGTTAAATGTAAGACTTTTAAAGATCTTTTTAATGCCACCTTGAATGAAATTTAAAACTGAAAAAAAACAAAACAAACTATGAATAGAAAGGGTGGTTGGGGGATCCTGCCGTATTGTGATCAAGCATAGCAAAAATTGTGAAATTTCTGGGGTCTGTTTATGCCCCTTAGCAGTGGCTTTGTCCTTTTCACAACTGCATATGGCACTCTACAGCTTTAACCCCTTAGTGCCAAGCTTAAAAGTTTTTTTGCACATAATGCACCAAGCCTTGTATGGGTTAGCAACAGAAGGGAGCCAGTGGCGAAAACTAATGTCATCCAGCCAATTGCTAATAAATTTGCATTTAAAGGGGTCGACACACAGGAGATGATGTCACTCCCTCTCCATTCATTTCTTATGGAACTTGCAAGACAATCGCTAGCCCTCCTCCAGCCAAATGACTGGTGACATTTGTGCATGTGAAATTTTGTGCTTGTATACATAGACGTGCACACGCAGGCTTGCAACATGA
The DNA here is from genome assembly GCA_014839685.1 of Anableps anableps. NCBI lineage: Eukaryota > Metazoa > Chordata > Actinopteri > Cyprinodontiformes > Anablepidae > Anableps > Anableps anableps. The sequence goes on along the minus strand of CM026068.1, from coordinate 28,334,350 downwards.
CACAAGAACTTTGAAAAATGTTCAAGTTTTGTCGTTCTCGTCGCTATTGCATCTTGTGTGTTGGGTTTCACCCTGAGTAGTGATGACTTTTGCCAGTCACTATTGTTCGTCACTCCTAGTGTGTCGAGCCCATCACCAATGATAGGGTGAGACGCAAAATAGCTAACTAGCTAGCTAGCAAGGGTATATTAGCTGCTAGTTAATGGTAGCCTCAACTGCCTTGAGTCACAGAACATAATTAAGATGTCTGACTCAAATTTTTGCCATACAGAAAAGTCCAGTGAGAAGAAACCTAAATATACGAGAATATACAAGATTAAATAGTCCTTTCATGATAAAATTTAAGACCTGTGATTAACGTATTTAAGGCCAACTTACATTTTTAAAATTAATTTTAGATACATTAATTTGAGACTTTTCAGACTTTCTGATAGGCCAATGGAGGCGATGGTGGTAGGAGTTCATCCCACAATCGGTGGGTTGCCGGTTCAATCCCCGAGCCATCCCCCTCTGTCGCTGTGTCTTTGGGCAAGACAATTCACCCACCTTGGCTGCTGGTGGTAGTCAGAGTGCCTGGTGGCACTGGTGCATGGCAACCTTGCCTCTGTCAGACTGCCCCAGGGCAGCTGTGGCTACTATCCAGTAGCTTACCATCAGTGTGTGAATGTTTGCATGAATGGGTGAATGACTGAATGTAGTGTGAAGCACTTTGGGTTCCCCTAGGCTTGATAAAGTGCTCTACAAGTACAGGCCATTTACCATTTTTAAGGATGCGCGGGCACCCTGTTACATTATTTCAACTGTTAACTTTATGTTTTATCTCAGTTTTTTTCTCTCTAAAGATGCTACAACTGGTCTGGCATTCTGTTTTAGCTGTGATACCTTCCTGGGAGAGGGCATCGGCTGGGATACTGCTGACAACAACTAAACGTTCTCCTTTTTACTTTTCTTTAACAGAAAGTACTCCTACATCAGTTCTTCTGTTTATTTTTGTGTATCTGCTTTGTCTTCTCAAACCCCCAGTCAGTCGTATCAGATGGCTGCTTGCACTGAATGAGGTTCTTATTTGACCAATTAGGGATATATATTGACTAGATGATGTAACACCTAAAGTAACTTACTATAACCTGACGTAGGTGTATAATGTAGAGTTTACATTCGTCATCTCAATGCAAAGACGTTATACGAAACAGAGACTTACAATAAGTCATAAACATACATACCATGTAACAAAAAAGATATGTTGACGGTGCCGTAGCTCCACCCACATGCATAACACGCTGCACGAAGGGCACCAAGTGCCCAGGGAGGCACCAAAAAATGTGGCTCGTAAAAAATCTATTACAAAGCATGTGAATCACGTTAATAGATTCAGTAAAAAAGGAAAGATGAATCTCTTGTGCGGCTCTGTATTCAGTCTCCATAGTGTGCCCCTCATCCCCCTCACAGTGGTCTGTTCCATTATGCTTCATTTTAAAGCTTGGCCAGAGTCTAGAGCACTTAGAGCAGTGGTGTCTCACACAGAGCCGAGTTGATATCTCAAGTTTGACAGGTGTCTGGTGGAGCAAGACTTGTCAGAGTGTTTGTGAGATTTAAACGCACATGCTTCAAATTATTGTTCATTCATATAGATATATGGCTTCTTCAAATTTGTTGTAAAACAGACCTCTACAGGAGATCTTTCATGCCCATAGCCATCACCATCTACAATAACTCTAATGAAATGAGTTACAACATTTAATTTCCCTTTGGGATCAATTAAGTATCTTTGAATTGAGTTGAATATGCGTTCAGATCAACCTCACTGCATGCGCAGATTGGTCACTACGATCTGAAACGGAGCTTCATAACTACACATTCAAGTTGGTTGGTGGCACAAATAATACCATAAAGAGGGAAAGAAGCAGGAAGAACTTTCACAAATATTTTACAGCTAGAGACAGAAAAATACAACACTAAAGTGCTTTGAGCAAATGAAACCACAAAGCATTTGTGCATAGGGCACACAAATGGCCAGCGACGTGCCTTGTGAAAGTATTCAAGCCAAATGTACTTTTTCACATGTTTTCGTGTTATCGCAGTATTCAGTGTGTTTTATTGGGATTTTTTTTTAACATGTCTTGTCCGGCAGTGTGGCACTCAGAATTGTTGTTTGATTGTCAAGGTAAGGCCCAACAGGTTTGCTTTCACAAGTGGAGCATTACAGCTCTCGCCATGATGTTCCCCTTGGTATATATGTCACTTTATTAGAAATTGCTTTGGGTTTATTCAAATGTGATGGACACAAAGACAAAAAAAGAGAAAAGGAAAGAGAGAAGGATGGAGAAAAGGTGTGAAGGGAAAGAAGGAGATAGAAATAGAGGAGAGGAAAAAAGCATAGAGCTAAAACAAGTTAACACCCTTGAAGTCTGCCTCTAGACCTGTGAAAAGAGCAAAAAAACAAAACCGAGAATCCACAACATCAAACAACATAGGCATATATAACAATAACAGTTATAATTTCAAAGTACACAGTACAAGGTAATACAAGATGTATTTAGTGGCAATCACAGCCCAACTGAGAGTGTATCTGACAAAAACCTGACTGGGCCCTTTGAACATATGAATATGCTGTCATCTAAACTGTTCCGTTGTACCTCTGGCTGTGTGCTTACTCTTATCCTGTAGGTAGGAAAATGAACCTCCTAAACGGTCTCAAGTCTTTCCAGCTTTTACATAAACTCTCATCTGTTACTGCTGAAAAAAAGCATCCACCGAGCATGATGCTGCCACCACCATGTTCCAATATGGGATGGTGAGTCTAGGGTAAAAGCTCATCCAATTTTGAATACGTCGGACTTACATGTTGCCTTTTTCAGTAAAATACATTGAGGTTTTGCAGTTGTAACAAGAACAGTGCACTGTTTGTGACAAGATAGAAAGCAGTGTGACAGCAGCTCAAGCTATGTTACTATTTTTAGTCAGCTGAAACACAAACACACACACACACGGACATTTTGTCCAACCAAACCTTGCTCTGTGATAAAATCTGTGGATTATCCCTTTATTTACTCATCTTCTAACCAATGCTTGATCTCATGAAAAGCAACCTATGCATAGCATGGGCAGCACACATGCTTAAATACACATTTCATCTGACTATTCCATTTCCCTATGCAAACTGTAGGAGCGCTGAGCTTTTTATGTTAAAACCTGAGGTGTTTTTTCTGTAGTCACCCAGATATATTCTTGCCAAGTGAACTAGGAATGCTCGTGGGGTTTTTCCCTATATTTCCATTGCACACATGTACCTCTTGCCATAACTTGAAGAAAGGAAGAAAAGGAAGATAGGAAACACAAAAGAGAAAAGGACTTCATCTCTGCTCATTCCTTATGTAGCCATCAGCACCTGCAATGCTTTAAAAGCCCAGGATGCCTTGGAAACTTTTAAAGGAAGCACAGAATGTAAGACGGATGCCATAGCCTACTGGCGGTGCCTGATTCAAGGAGGTGAAAAAGAGCTTTCCATTTCTGCTGATTTTTATACAGTGTGCTAGAATCATCACATTTCTATCCACCCAGATATAAACCTCAAGTGACTTGGGGACCCCCAAGGTGATCAATTAAGGAGATAGTTCTGATTTTTAAAAAAAATTCTTCTTCCAATTGACGGCCAGCCTCAGGGCAGCAGCTTGTAAATCTCTTGAACATTTAATTGGTCTCTGGACTGAAACCTGGAGATCAGGAGATGCAAGGCAGAAAGGTGCAAGAGCAGTTTTTTTTCTAAGTGACTGAAAAGAGAGGATCAAGGAGCAGAAAATAAAATAAGTCAAACATCTTTTCCTCATTGTATTCAGTTAAACATTTAAGTGTCTTGAACAAATCTAATCATCTGCCACACTGCAACCACAAATTTATGACATTGCATTATTGTTAAAAAGGTCAGAAATGAAATATGCCCCCCCATTTTCTAACAAATAAAAATCCAAAGAGTGTGGTAAGCATTCATATTAACCCCACATTTACTCTTATAGCCATAAATAAAATGTGCTATCAACTGTCTTCAGAAGTCACCTAATTAGTAGATAGGGTCAATTTAATGTGTAATTTAATCTTACTATAAATCCAACTGTTTCATAAAGGCCTCAGACATGTCACACTGGACATGTCAGTGATAAAGTTGTTGAATACTTTAATGCAGGGTTAAGTCATAAAATTATAACCCCACCCTTGAATACATCAAGAAGCATTGTTTATTTCAAATATCACATCTACAAACCTTTAAGTCTATGGCAGTCCACTTAAAACTACAGCCCATGCAAGGGCATCATTAATAGGAGAAGCAGCCAAGAGGCCAATAGTAAGTTTGGGGAAGTTCCAGAGATCCACAGTTCAGGTGGGAGAATCTTTTGACACAAAAGGTATTAGTGGTGGACTTCATATGTGACCTTTATGAAAGAGTGGGCAAAGGAAAGAAAAACAACTATTGAAAGAAAGCCAAAAAAGTCCTATTTGCAGTGCATAAGCCATGTAGTGGACACAACAAATGGGAAAGAGGTTTAAGGATGTAGGATGAAAAAAAGGTCAAGTGGTATGCAATTTTTTGCAAGTTTCATCCTCCAAAGCAAAAAGCAATGTGCTTTAGCACAAAGGATTTGCTACAAATGTAAATATTACTACAATAAGAAAGAAATTTGCAACAGCATACTGTTCAATGTGATGGCAAAGCCAAAATGGCCAACCAACCTAAACCCAAGGTTAGAGAATCCTGGCTGGAGTGGACACCTTTCCACCCATGGGTACAATTTCTTCGGCTGCTTAATACCACTTCCTGCCCTTTGCTCTCCCACTCCCAAACACCATTCCTCATTATGTCACTTTGTCTATAGTAGAGTTATTGGTGACCACAAGTTGTTTCAAAACTCACACCTACGCAGCTCATTGTGAAACCACAGTCACCTTTGCTTTGTCATTTTACAAGTTTTTCAGTGACTCCTCAGGGGTTGTTGGGCTGACTGTTTTTTCCTTTTCATCTCTGCTACACTGTTATTCCACAGTAATCATCAAAAATATATTTTTTTAATCTGTTTCGATATTTTACTTTTCAATTTTAAAACTGGCAGCGCCTGAATAAAGTTCATTACTCCAAGTAATGATTTATATTATAAATCTATAAAATGTGCAGGTGTAGTTGTTGAGAATAACAGAATAACATGTTGCTTCTAGTTCTCCACATAAACAGTTGTTTTAGTTATTATTTTTCATTAATGTATAATGCTTATTCATTTGAAAATAAGCTCAAGTTTAAATGTTTGCAGTCCACTACTGTGCCTTATTGACTTCCACTAACTGAAAGTAAAGCTAGAGGTTGAAAACATTAAGAGTACTGCTTCTTTGTTCACTCAGGCAATAAAAAGTAGATCAGATTACAGTGTGGCTTACTGTGGCATTCAGATGGCCTTTCAGTGTAATTCCCCTGGTTCTCAGAGGCCCTTAAGGATGTTCCAAGGAAGTCAAACTAATAGTCAGCACTAACTAATCAATACTACCTTATTTACCCCCAGTTGAGACAATTTGCTTAAGTTGTCTCAGTAACATGGATTCTGAGAATGTGGTTTTCTGTGTTGATATGTCAGTGAGGAAGTAACGAGACCTACATGCTTAGTCTGTACAGTATCTTAATCTAACCAGAGACTTGGCCCAAAGGCACCTTTATTTCAGAACCCAACAACAAAATAAGAGTTATATTGATGTAAACAAAATATCCACCCATCCCCTGTAAAGCAGAGTTAAGAGGTTCAGATTGGAAACCCAGATATCCTTGTCCTCAGTGAAGCTATAAATTATTCTGGGGTATCACAAGATGTTCCCAGGCCAGAAGAGATATACGATAGGGACTCCAGCAAACTCTGGATCTGCCCTAAGATCGTCTCTCAATGGGCTGTTCATCTAAAAACCTAAGAGAGGCAGCCAGGATGTTCCTGATCAGGTACCTGAACCATTTCACCTGATTCCTTTTGATTCACTCTGAGCTCCCCTCAAATGATGAAGCTCTTCACCCTATTCATGAGGCTGACCCCAACCACCCAATAAAAGTAAGCTAATTTCAGATGCTTCTGTCTTGAGACGTCATTGTTTCAGCTATTATCCAACTCTCATGTCAGTGGATAAGGGTCGGAGGGTGGATATGACAGTTATCTGACACAATAGCATATGAAGTCCTCTGCTTGAGGCAGAGACTAATCATCAACCTGTTGAGACCAGTCCATCTTGCTCCAGTTGAGACCATGGTTCTTAATCTTTGATAGAGTGATAAAAATAGTTGTTTTTTTTTTTTTATTTATTTTTTTTTTACTAAAGTGCAGACAAATCATAAAAACATGTACTAGATCCTTCCTCCACCATTTTCCATCAATATTTTCAGAGATGTTGTCATAGTTTCAGGATATTTGGTGGCTTCTGTTATGGGTTTTATTTTTCATAGTGGTATTCCATAGGTTCGTTATTTATAGTCCTTGCTTTAGTCTTGTCTCTATGTTTGTGCTTAGTTATCCTGGTGTCTTTCTTGTTTTTTTTTTTTATTTTTATTAGATTCCTTTTTGTTTCAGCTATAATATCTGGTTCTTCAGTGTCTGATCTTGTCTAGTGTCCAATGTCTAGCCTTGAATTTTTAGCTTTCCCTTTCAGTTTAGCTTATTCTCATTTCTGTTATATTTCTAGTTTAACCTTTTTGTTTGCTTGTTTATTCTTCATAGAGTCCTGATTCTGTCTTGCCTGTCTTTGTCTCATTTCTTAGTTCTTATTTCTTTCTTTATTTATTTGTGAAAGTTTTTATTCCCTTCTGTTCTTGTTCTAGCTTATTTGTTCTTTTGTCTAGTCTGTTCATGTCTTTGAAATTCCAAGCTTTGATTATCATTTATCCCCAGGCATTAGTCTTAGGTTCTAGTGTCAATGTTTTAGTGTTCTGATTGGTTTTAATTCGTGTCGAGGTTGTTTCTTATCCATTACATGTCAGGTTTTATTTCTTGTTTGTATTTATTCCTGTAGCCTCTGTCTCGTCTGTTTCTCCTGTTAAGTTCCAAGCTCAGCATTTTTGCTCCTGTTAATCTAGCTCATGTTTTTCACCTGTGTTCCCTCATTAGTTATCCTTCTCACCTGTCTCGTATGCTATTTAAGTTCATGTCTGGGTTTTGTTCCTTGCTGGTTCCTCATTTGTTTATGGTTGGGTCTTGTTCTTGTCCATGCCATGTGTTTTCTTTGGTTCCTGCCCAGCCAGTTATCTTTTTTTTGTGAGAATAAACTTTCACTATGCTACTCTACTCTGGCTGTCTGCACTTTGGCTCTTCCTTGTCTCCAACCTTGACAGATGTTCTTACTTTTCCAACACACTTCATAGCCAGCCCTTGCTTCTTCAGGCAAAGGAACTATTACTAATGATATCTTCACAGAACCTCACTTTATTAAATCAAACTAACCCTTTAACATCTTTGCTTTTTGATAGTACTACTGGCTATGAGTTCTTTTTTGCCCATTAACCGCCATTACCTCTGCACTTTCCTTTTCTCTTCAAGAGAAAAGACTCCTGTTACAGTCCTTCAATGTGTGTTTTTCTTCTGACTTCTGTCCTCTTAACTCCCCATGATCAGCTGACTGATAGGATTGTGGTATAACTAGGATTATATTAAACTGTTTGTATTTGTATCAAAACATGACTATATGAGAGTATTACACTGTAAGAAACTAAATGGATTTGAGTTCGGACCCACATGACTGACCACAATTTTGACCTGTTTTGTAGTAAAGTGTCTTGAGCTGTTTGTTATAATTTGGCACTACCTAAATAAAACATAATTGAAATTTGTTCTTCTTTGAATGTTTAAAAGATATATAATTCCTTAGGTTATGACTATAATATCTTGGATGTTTAAGTAACCTCCTTATACAGGGCAGAAATCAAATTTCTTCACCCAGAATGGAATGTTGTGAGATCACCAGTCCATTCAACTGTTTGATGTAGTTTATACATCTAAATAACTCAGATCTGTTACCTAGCCATCACCTCTGTCTTATCTTAACCTAAAAGGGTATTAATTGGCTGAGAAGCCAAATGTGCATTGTAATGAAATATCTGCACTCTCTAAAGTGCCACAGCAATTTACCATCTTGCAGCATTTCTTTCTCCTGATTTACTCAACACAGTAAGCAGTTTAAAGGTTTACTGCCTCTCTGCTATAATATAAACAACACACAACCAGGCATAGCCCTGTCTGTCTGAGGAAACCTCATGAGCTGGTTCATCTTTTACCTCAATGAGGCTTAATGCTGAAAGCAAACTTCATGTTGCTAAATAACCTGCCTCACAAGTTGAAAAGATGGAGACTGTTAAACAGGAATTTGTCTGTTGATGTTTGAGCACCCACAATTGCTTAAATTAGGCAAACACAAATGCCACATTTAGCAAACTATGAATACCTTTTAGAAAAGATTTGTTAAGTTAAAAATGTCAAAACTGCAGAGTTCCCTTCATCCCCTCATCTTTTTCAGCTTAGTAATCCATTTTAGCAGAACAATTTAAAGATGTCACAATGTGGTGTTGTGTAGTTTTTTTTCACCTCCCTATCAAAATAATACTAATGGACTGAAGGATGAAAATCAAAGGAAAAATTAGAATAACTAAAACAATGGAAAAGACAAAAATAAGTTGCAAAAACTGACTGAGAAAATCTTTGCCAAACAAGTTCCCCACATCTTGCATGGTTTGTTAAAACAAAGTGATCCCATTGATCACTGATTGATTGGTTGACTCAGTTACAAGTCTGCACCCTCTCTTCCAGTGTGTTAGTTCTTGCGGTTTAAAGAGCTGTGAACAGCTTCTGGAGTGGAGAGCACCTGATAAACTTAGCTGGAGACCACCACCACACACTGCTCTCCACACACATACACACACCCACACACACTCTTTCTGCTGCATCATTTCCATCTCTCTCTCGCTCTCTGTCTTCAGTCTCTGTGGATATCACCGATGCTGCTTTTCAATTTAATTTTACATCACTTGCTTTCTATATAATCAAAAACATTCTCATTAGGTTTACCTTTTTAAACCAATATCTTACATGTGCATATATCATTCTGATCTTCACTTTATCTGCTGCAATCAATCGCTCAACTATTACATCATCACTGTCACTTTTTCTCCAGTATTTCCTTCATTTTTTCCTCTTTCTGCACTCTCCCTTTAGCTCCAGTCTAATGAGTAAGCTGTGAGATTTGAGTGTTTTCTAGCTTTGACAAGAGATAGCAAGCCCATATGTTTATTTACTGCAGCGGCTAGTGAAGCATCTGACCTGTGCCAACTCTTGCTTATCTTCACAGGATGAAAATATTTCCCATCAAATCTGTGATTTCACCATCAAAGTGTTGCAAAGAGGCAAATCTTTGATAATATTCTGTGACTGCACTACCTAATCAATGGAAAGCAGTACACTGTACCAAAATAACCTCTTTTTACTAAACTCTTGAGAGACTTTTAAACATGTGGAAGATGCCTTACAATAAATTAATCTTTTAAAACAGTACCATAATCTCAAATTTTAATAGTTAGAATCCGGCTTTTAACTTCAGCACCATAATTTCATAGATGAAAAAAAAAAAAAACAACCAAAAAGAAACCAATATGAAAATTTGGACGATAAACAATATTCACTGATATTAAATGTATCATATACATTCCCTACCCTTTCAACATTGTGAAAAAAAACTGACCATACTGCTGACATTGATTCTCTGCTTTAAAGCTGCAGTATGTAACTTGTATAAAAAAAAAAATAAAAAATAAAATAAAATAAAATAAAATAAAAAAAAAAATGCTTTTTATATATTTGTTAAAACTGTCACAAGTTGTGACAGTGTAGTATGAGACAGATAATCTGCGAAAAAAATTTGAGCTCCTCTGCCTTCTCCCTGTGATCCATCTGCAGAAATTCGCCGTTCGGTTTCAGAAACAACCAGTCAGAGCCAGGAGGAGGGTCTTAGAACTGATAATCATGCTTGTGTATATGCTGATCAGACCTTCCCCCTTGATCTCTGCTACGCTACAGCTAGTTCCTCACAACGGAGCATGCTATGAATGCTCAGGCAAGTTAGCTTGACCACCGATGATGACGGATAAACAGTTTTCCTGTTATGGTAAGTTGCTTCTCTTCCATTAGCATATTAAGCAGCACATACACGAGTGTGACTGATAACTCTAAGACCTTCCTCCTGGCACTCAGACCACGGGGAGGTGGCAGAGTTCAGTTTTTTCACAAATTGTCTGTCTCATACTACACTGTCATGACAGTGATATTTTCAACAAAAAACATTTAACCCCCCCCCCCCCCCAAAAAAAAAAAAACATTTTCTTTATAAAATTTTTTTTCTGCAGTTTTAACTCCCCCCATTCCTGCACTGCATCACATGCCCAAACAAATACTCCATGGGCAACCCCCTTCCCTCCCCCACTTGAAACATATACACAACCAACAACAAAATGGAAATCAAAATTGTTAATATCGGTCCAGTTTAATTACTGGGATTGATATCAATATGTTGAAAAATACCTAAAATTGATCGATACCAATATTATTGCAGATATTGCAATATTGTGCATCTTTATTTTAAACTTTGAATTCTGAAGTAGATAACAGTTTCTAGGATTGTATAATTAGTAAGCAGTAACTTTTTGTTTCTGTGAGGAAATAAATACAATGAGGCCCATTTCTTTTAGCCACTGGCCCCCTACGCTGGATGAAAACCCATATTTATCTTGCCAGCATGCACAGTGAATAGGATGCTAATGGACATAAAAAAATCACCAAAAGCTCACTGTCAGAGAACTGCAACACAAAATGGCATGGGATATTACCCTACTCCAGTTAAAGATTAAATTAATTAAAAATGAAATTATTTGAAGACTTTTTACATAAACTAGGGGTGCCAATAAATGTGGATAGAGTTGTGCATTAAGCCATTTTTAGACAGCTATTTTTCAGAAATTTAACATAAATCCAACACAACATTAGCCTATTCAGTACATTCAGCAAAGAATCTATTTAATAAAGCTCAAACAGACTACATTAGTGTTCCCACTACAGCTCAAGCAACATGAAACAAAAAGTGCACTTCACCAGGAAGGGAAAGATGTTTAAAAATGGTTTTAGAATTTGTTAAAACTGCTCACACTGCATGCATAATAACACAGATTTACATACCACATAGACTGCACACAAAAACAATTTGTCTGTCACAATATCACTGACAGCCATTTTTTGTTTTGTCACATCATTTTGTCACACAGTTTGCTTAAAACTTATCAAACACTAAGATGATCAGCTGCAGTTGAATTGCACTTTCCTCAGTTACTGATAGAAAACCAGCTTTTATCAAATCTACAGTAAATGTGTGTAGTTTACTCAAAAACCGCAGACATATTTTTTAATCATCGTCATAAGATGTTAATATGTCTCGGAAAAACTATCGACCTGCAAAATAAAGATTGTCACTACTTACTATAAAGTAGTGACCTTTTTTTGCAGTTATTGCAATTGTAACATTTTTAATATAGTAACCATAAATCAAAAAGTTATGCTTCTTCATGAGTGTTTAGTACTCTGTTGCCACTCTCAAGAATTGGTATGTAAAGCCCTGCATCAGCGCTGGCCAGCATATGGTCCAACAAAATAGCATGCCAGACATCTGGTGGGGCAGCAGGGAATGTAGCAGCCAAGTACACTCACTGGAAAATGCTGAGGATGTGCATGAGTATGTAATCCATGCAAAGCACATGATGGATGTTCGGGAACAAATTTCAAACATCTTTAAAAGACTCCTGGAAAAAAACATTATTTTTACATTTTTCTTTTGTCCTTGATTCAAACAAAGAATCAGATATGCAATAAAGCCCCAAAGAAAGTAGTTTTGTGAAACTGCAGAAGAATAGTGCTTTAATAAATATATCACAGCCTCAGTACAGACATGAAGGCATATTGCAAAAGCTCAATTAACAACAATGAAAACATACATCTTTTTGCAATTACATGAGTGGATATTACAGCATGCACAAAGTAGTACCAAAAATACCTTTATCAAGATTCACTACAGGTCTGTTTGGAACTGTGATTTGAGCAGTGGTTGAGAGCACCACTGTGAGAAGCCGTGTGATGCTGATAACCTTACAGCTGCTAAAGTTCCCAGAAAAAACCACATTTTTGAGTAAGCTGACAGATCAACCAGGACTAAGTCAGTTGAGTCTAAGCTATGTCATGCTAGCCTTGTAGGATGGAATTAGCAGTATGTCAGCCAGGTTTATTAAATTCCCATAACATATCGATGAAGAGGCTAACATTAAAGGTAACATTGCAGCCAGAGTCTGTTTTTCCAGTGCGATTGTAGCTAAAAGCATCAACACACAATGAACTTATTCATGTCAACAATACACATTTTCATTCAGTCTACAAATTATGTGTGATGTACAAATACATTTACCAAAAATTTTGACAAGGTGGCTTAGTCCAAGGCAAAACTCATTCATTGTAATAAAATAGAAGACTGAGACATAGAGACGTTGTTTCTTGGCGAGAAAATTCTTGTAATTGTTAACATTAATCCTCTTAATACACAATCATCCTTTCTTCAACTGAATAACCTCTTATTTTTTGCTGGTTTACTACAGTTTTAGTGTATTCTTTAAACTCCTGAATGTATCTGTGATCACAGAAGTAATGTCAATAAATACTGTTGTAAAGTTTGCAATGCCTCAGCCTGCACCAGTGCACATTTACAATAGACTGTGAGATAACATAGAAAACACTGCTTCTCAAATCTTTGTTTTTACATGTGCCTACATTATCAGGAACATTTGAAACTCACATTCCATGAAGTTGGTCTCCAGCATGCTTGGAAAATAACATGTGCAGGGCATCTTTAGAGCTATTTGCATACTTAAATAGGGGTATACCCAGGAAGGTGTCTAATATTTCCTCCTGTGTGCTCAGTTTAACACTTACTGGGGCATACAAAGGAAATATGTGCTTATTCATTTATGCACACCATTTCATACATCTGGATTTGTTTGTCCAAACACTGTTTCTTTTTAAACAAACATATACCATGTTTCAGGTAAAAAGAAATCCATGTAAAACAAAAGCAATCTTGCCTCATTCACAAGTCTGTGTGCATGAGGCTCCTGGGTCCTTGCTTTACCCAGCCTACTGTCTTTTATACCCACATGTACTCCATATGTACATCACCGTATCTTTTTATGACCTATTATGAATTGATGCTGAGTAGCAATGCCATGTTTCTTGCTTTCTTTGGCTAATGTGCTCTGATTTTAAAACAGACCACCATACAATGAATAAGGCATCATTGATATGTGTTTTGTAAGCTGTGAGTTGCAAAGGACATGGAACAATTTTTTAAAAGTTTTGATACCACCCAAACTATATTGCTCATATCAAAACCAGCACTGCTCATGATTCAACAGACATTGCATGCACTGAAAAATGGAGCAAGAACGATTAATTCAAAAAGGGCCTGTTTTTGTATCTGCAGATAGCAGAAGGGAGCAAAAAAAAAAAAAAAAAAAAAGAAGTAGAGAGGTCTGCAAGCTTGCAGAGTGTTGAGCTTGATTCAACTCAGCCATCAGGAGGTGTCCAAAATCAGATAAATCCCAGCACGTACCTGAAGCACCTGCTTGCACTGCTTACAACACTTCAAGTGCAAAACAAAGTTCTTTCTCATGCCGCTTTCTCCACCTTATGGATGCCCAGTTGGATGTCTAAGGGGAAATCCATTAACATAATTACAAAGAATTGTGGGTTCTGCTCAGTCAAACTAAGCAGATGCTGCTAGGTGACTTTGAACACCTTCAGTATTGCTGTTATATCTCTGTGTAGAGCTGAACCATGGTGCTGATAGTGGGATCAAGTCTAGCAGCAGGATTGACCTTAACAGCAGCTGTGCTGAGAAGCAGAATGTTTACACTCAAACACGCTTTCAGACAGGTGACCCTTAGTAATGTAGGCCACAGGAACAGCTGAACAGGTGACAGCATTCTGTAAGTCCACAGCGTGGTAAAATAAAGATAGGCCTACAGATGTAGAACATCAGGGTGAGGTTCTAAAAAGTCAGTCAGCATCCCATATATTTTCCTGTGCAGAACTGGGTCTGTTTACTCTGACACAGCAGACGAATGCTGACACAACTTCTGCACACACTTCAGTTCATGTTTACCCCTCAAAGAAAGCCAGTCAGGTGGAGTTTAACTCTGCCACTCCATCTCACTTTCAAAGGCAAGTCTGCTGAGCTCCATTTCAACGAGCTGTCCATCTAATTGACAGGCCCAGGTCATACAGAGGATGGAAAAATGATGGAGGGAAAGGATTCTGGCAAGCTCTATACAAGTAATGGGGATGCATGTGGTGAGCAGAGGCAGTCAAAAAGAAATAGTGGCCCTCTATATCAGAGATCAGACCACAGAGATGCTGGCCAGAACCGATGTCCGCCTTGTTACTCTGTGAAATACGACTCTTCTGGCTCACCTGCAGTCTCTAGTCAATATATTGCTTCTGTCGTGTATGTCCATGGGATGGTCCCATTTAAATGCATGACATTTCCTTTCCACGAAAAGGGGGGAAAAAGATTAAAGGGGACTGCAGTCTTATTTTATTATTTTTATTTTATTTTTAGAGTTTCAGCCTGAGAAAGCTTCAGCAGCCCAGGGAGAAAAAGGGAATGGTAAATTGTTGCTTTCATTAAAACTTCAAGGAGTCAGTTTCATTATGAAAGTTCAAAGGCAACAGCAAATGTGTGTGGCTTCTTTCTCTCTGTGATCGCCTTCCTCTGCCTCATCCAACTGGCTTGCTGCACTGAATAATGTCCGCTGTGACGACTTCTTGTAATCTCGTCCCCAAGGGGCCTGTGCATATGGATGTGTGTCCCGCTGTCGCTCTGCTGTCATGCTCATGTCAGGCATAATGAGGCATGGCACAGCTTACTGCTGGCCTTCACCCAGTCAGAGCTCTTGCAGAGTTCAGCTTGAGCTTTTAAGAGCTTGAAAACTGAACCTCAGTTTCCTGTTAACATAGAGAGTGATAACATGCTAAAAATAAGTTGCCACTGGTGTTTTTAGAGATGCTTGTTATAACTGAGTGGGGATGCATTTTTAACAGCAGCACAGAAGTTTTACATTAACACTGAATATACTAACTTCTTTGTAGGTTAAAAAAAAACCCTCCTAATTATTGCAAAAAAAAAAAAAAAAAAAAAAAAAAAAATAGAATAACTGTTTAGCAATGGTTTTGGAGCATGCACTAACATCTGTAAAGGAAGTTTTCCAAGTTCAAGTTTGTAGATGATGTACAAATGTATTTATTCCCTGAGAAATACACCCAATTTCATTGTGGTAACATAAATAACCTCATACAGCCATTAGTCAATGTTAAGTTTATTTGTAGGCCTGACTGAGATCTATATATTTAATCTATGTTTAGACAAAGGAAAAATGCTTTGTTAAACTTATGTTTAAGCTTATTATATGGAATACTTACAGTGGCTGCAAAAACATTCATACCCCTTGAACTATTCCATATTTTGTCACATTACACTCAACAACATAAGTATATTTCATTGGAATTATATGTGAAAGACCAACACAAAGTGGTATATAATTGTGAAGTAGAAACAAAATTATACATGATTCAAAACATTTTTACAAATAAAAAACTGAAAAGTGCAACATGCAAAAGTATTCATACATAGACACATACGCATACAAACACAGCCTATATAAGCACTTGTACCAACCATAATCATAGTTTGAAATTAATTTAAAGATCAGTGAAAATTTGCTTTATTATGAAAAACACCACCGCCTCCTTCTTGTCTGGCTGCGAAGCTGGCTACGGTGCGGTGCGCTGCTCTTAGGAGTGAAGAAAAGTTAGAGATGGCAGTCCGAAGTGGAGTGAGAGAAAAGGCAAAAAAAGGTACCTGAGGAAGGTTAAACTGAATGCATTTTTAGTTCAAGCCTGTGAAAACGACCCTAATGTTAACGTATGTTGAATTTGAATGACAGTAACATAGTTAATTGATATAGTTTGACCTTTATGCATAATGTTTCAGATAACTTTTGAACAGCACAACATAGCTTAATGTCAGGTAATTTTTCCATTAAAACTCATTTCTGGTTGCATTTTCAGATGAGTATATTAAAACATTTTCAGAAGTAGAGGAAGAGACCCGAGGAAGACATCGAGGTAACTTTAGATGGAGATTCTAAATGTTTTTTATTGTGACGCAATTCACTCACATTCTGAGGAATATAGAAATGACAGTGATCTGTAACATGACACGTGTATTCCTAACACTCATTGTGTGATATTGGTGATTAAAACAAATCTAATACTTCCCACTTGTGCTACTTAGCATCGATGGACGCCTCAGACTGAGTTTCCATACAACAGGGCAATAGAGATCTTTTCCAAGAAACCCAGAAAAATAAAATGCTCTCTGACAGGCTACAAACTTTGCCATTAGATAACTACAGTAGAGCTGTAATTTCAGTTGCACAGTGTGAATATGGTGAATAAATGTTTTTTTTTTTTTAAATTCAGTTTGAAATGGTTATTAAACCATGTTGTGCTACAGTCGTGCCACCGGCGTTGTCTATCTTTAAAGAAGAGTTCCCTTTGATTACTGCCCCCATTTTAGATATGATTATCCCTAGTAAACTGACAGGTACGACAGGCTGTCATCAAACCTTTGCTTAAGAAACCTTTTCTCAATCAAGATGACTTAATAAATTACAGACTTATATCTAATCTTCCATACTTATCTAAAATCCTTGAGAAAAAAGTTGTTAATTTAGTACATGAGCATCTAAATACTAATGACTTGTTTGAAGAGTTTGAGGAGTTTACTTGTGGAGTACCACAGGGCTCTGTGGTTGAACCAATTCTTTTTACTAAAAAAAAAAAAAAAAAAAAAAAAAATTCCCTTCTCACCCTCCACGGGTGGTCTTTCTCAACCTCTGAGCTCGGGTCCTCTACCAGAGGCCTGGGAGCTTGAGGGTTCTGCGTAGTATCTTGGCTGTGCCGAGAACTGCACATTTCTGGACTGAGATGTCTGATGTTGTTCCTGGGATCTGTTTTAGCCACTGCTCCAGCTTGGGGGTGACTGCCCCGAGGGCCCCGATGACCACAGGCACCACTGTGGTCTTCACCTTCCAGGCCTTCTCCAGTTCCTCTCTGAGGCCCTGGTATTTCTCCAGTTTCTCGTGTTCCTTTTTCCTGATGTTGCTATATATATATATATATATATATATATATATATATATATATATATATATATATATATATATATATATATATATGCTTCCGATTGGTAAACTCATCAGACAGCTTGGATAAATATCCACTGCTATGCTGATGTTACTCAGCTATATCTATCCATAAATCCTGATTAATTCAATCCATTAGGTAGATTACAGGCATGTCTTGAAGATATAAAGACCTGGATGACACTAAACTTTCTGCTTTTAAATTCTGACAAGACAGAAGTCGTCGTCTTTGGACCAGAAGCTTTGAAAAAGAAACAGTTTTGTCAATCACTTAATCTGTATGGAATTAATCTGGCCTCTGGTAATACAGAACCTCTGTTCTAATCTTGACCAATTTATGTCGTTTATATCCCATATTAAACAGGTTTCTATGATTTCTTTCCTTCATCTCCAGAATATTGCTAAAATTAGACACATCCTGTCCAGGAGTGATGCTGAAAAACTAGTAAACATTTAAAGCCCTTAATAACCAAGCTTCAACATACTTCAGAGATCTGATTGTTCCATATGTTTCTAACAGAGCACTTCGCTCTCAGTCTGCAGGTTTACAAACCCCCTGTCAGTCACAGCAGGTGGGTACATAAAGAACGTGATGCCAGTGTTCTGACGATCTGTGCTACCTCATCAGATTGTTCTATTGTAACGTGTCTACGTAACTATCTATCTGTTGGTGCTACCTTTCGAAACTACTGGAACATCTGTTGAGGCTTGTGAATGGTGCAATTATGTCTCCACGCCTTGGTAGTTGCCAAGGAGATGAATATAAATTACTTTGCAAGTGGGCCTTCTTGGGGTTAGCGCTTCATGCAACGCAACCGCCTCTGTATCACCCCGGATTTACGGCATGCATCTCCACTCCGCTCCGCAGTGCACTTTGCTGGTGGAGCAGAGTCATTCCTGAGCACCCTGATTAAAGCACAGACATCAGTGTGTCAGAAAGTGCCAGTAGACTTCCAAGTCAAAGTCGACAGTTTCCATGAATTGTTGAAGCAACTGGACACAACGTTTCATCATACTATATCATTAACATGGACAATCATATTTAACAATTTCTAAATAAATGCAACTTATAGTCCAATGCGTCTTATATAAGTTTTTTGTCACATTTTCTCACTAACGCAACTTGTACTCTGGTGTGACGTACAGTCTGGAAAATACGGCGTATTTGCACTGTATTGACAGATAGAAATATGAAATACAACATGCATTTGTATATAAAGTGTTATTCAACATTCAAGAGTTACAGGCAGTGCACTGACAACAAGCAGGTTTCTTTTTTCAGTTTGACTTTCTGCTTTCTTTCTCACCACTTGCAATTCCATAGACTCTTCAACATATACTTCCTGGGTTTCTTTAATTTAGTGTCAGCCTAACCCCCCATACGCTCCCCCCCAATGCCCCCACCCCCCTTATTGCTGCAGAGACTAACATTGTCACTTTTTCTTTGTTCTCCCAAGCCTTGATAGGATTGCTTTATGCAGTTTGTTCTCACCGACTGCCTTACTCTGCAGTACTTTTTTAGAATTAACTCTGTCTTCTATCCTTCTCCCTGCATTTTCTGCTTGCTCTTTGCAATACAGCCAGAACCTTGCATCCAACTGTGACACACTATGAGTCTTGCTTCGTAAAAGAAATAGATTGCATCAACCATAAGCTGCAATGCTTACACTCAAATTGTTTCCAATGTCTTACTTTTATATCTTAATGGACCATCTGTGTAAATGAGTTTTAGGCTTTTTCTTCTACTTTTCTTTTCGGTTTAACTCAATTACTTGTGTCAAACTCTAGAAAACAAATATAGTATAAAGAAAAACTTTGTAATGATCAGGAATGCCAAAATTTGATCTCAGATATCAGCTTGGGGTCCTGATCAAGACATCTATAAATGACAAGTATCAGAACAAATTAGTGCATGTGACTCCGATCGCTTTTGTCCCTCAACTGTCCATGATTTTTCATGAGTTGCATGCTAAATGCTGCAAAAGCCATCACCTGACATAGAATATAACTGAACCATTTAAAAAAAAAGAAGATGAAAGCAGATCAGTCACTGCTAGTAAATTTAGAAATTTTGGTATTTTTTTTTTAAGAGGGGAATGAGAGTTACATGGTTGAATATAACAAGTTCATCCTGCTTACTCTGAAAGTGAATGAGGTGAAGCAAAAAAGGAAACTGAAGAAATTAAATGTTTCCAGCAAAATAACAGATTATAGAACAACAAACTAAATTTATTGCTCCTGACAACCAACCCATGGCTATGATGCAGAACGTGCATCCTCCTCTCTTCATGCAACACAGCTACAAAAGTTCACCATCACTTCCTTGGTATGTTATTTATTTGAGCTTTCTTTGGCATTAGTACAGACATTTGGAGTTCAGAGGTTTGCCTGATGTTATTGCTTAACCTAATGCTACATTAGAAAGATTTATCAGTGATCAAAAGAAAATACTGGACTGTACTGTATACCAAGCAGCTTCCTAGATCCCATACTGTAGAGTATATAAGCAAGTGATGTGCAAGAGGTTGTGCATGAGGGCCTAGAAGTAGTGCTGCTCAATTAAGAAAAAAACTTATAATTAGTATTACGTTGGCAGTTATTGAAATCACAAGTATTTAAAGGTGTTGGAAAAACATTGCCTCTATTGCACTTGAGGAATGAATGGCCTGGTACATAAAATTTTTCCTCATACCTGCTTTTTTAGCCTGGCCATTGCCTTCCTACACGATTTCACTTGATTCTCATCTCCCTTCAGTGCTCCGTCTGGGCTTTCTCCCATTCACTTAATTTCTCAGATAGAATTTTAACCAGATCAATCAGTAAACAGAAGGAGAAGTTGTGAACGATGATGTCAATTTTCTGCACAGCTTTAAAATTGTAGTCTGCCTATAGTTTTAGCAATGGCAGAGGAGGAAGTGAACGAAGCCCTTCAGTCCGTGTTGGCCATGCTTCCAAATAGTGAATTAACATTAATAGCCGCCTCGTTTGGCTCAGCACTTCTCTCTTCGCAGTGGGGGACCGTTGTTTACAGCGCAGACAATTTCCAGTAAGCTTCACAGGGTCGAAACTGGTGCATTATATATGTCACGACCAAATATTAGGGATTTACAAAATGTAAAATTTAAAACTTCAGCAGAGTCCACACTTACAACAAGCAATCGTACATCATTACGTATGGCCAAGTGTTCGTGATTGGGTAAAATTAAAAACATTTCTCAATAGGCAAGGGTACAGACCCTCTGTATGAAGCGAAGTGTAAAAGAAGGGGCTGGTTTTTTTTTACCAGGCTACCAATTATTGAACCCTACCTTAAAATAATTCATAAAGAATTCATTAAAATTGGAGCTATTATATAAAAGTAAACAAATAAAATCAGTTGCATAGTGTAAGTACAACAGATATAATTTGTGTTTTGAAATTTATTTTTTTATATTTCATATATAATAAATGATCATAAACCTATAAGAGATTAAAAAAAACTTCCTGAGCAATAATAAACAAGACCAACTAATTTTGACCAAACAAATTTGCTCATATTTTAGTGCATTACGCTACTGGAAAAGTCAGTCAGTTAGCAAAATATAATCATTATCTGTATTAGCTGCTCATAGATTACTCTATGTTGAAACTTCATCTGTTTGTCCAAATTTGTTTTGCTGCAAATGATGTAGACATCACTGACTTTGAACTTTTCAATTTGACAGTAAAGCACACAATTTTATACTCAGCCTCTCGAGTATCACATCACATTATGTCATCTGATGAGCTCAGCAATGTTAGACATTCTGGTCATCACTTTGGCAAAGATTCAAATATGGAATATGCATTGTTTTTGATACTAAACTGACAGAACTCTGACTGGGAGCTGATTCGCAGCAGGATATGGTAAGAAGCTCACTATGCTTGCAATAGACCATAACCACACAAACACTTTTATCACAAGTGACAAGGTGTGAAAAGAAAATATGAACTGTATTACTATTTCAAGGCCTGACTTGTTTCACAGAGCAAAAATAATTACAATCCCAGAAACTCTCACTCGATGTTGCTGATCTAATGAGGAATACCATCGTTGTTTTAAGAATGTGTTAAACACTGTCAGTACCAGGTAATAACAAACTTCTGTAAACAAATCTCAAACCTACACAGCGCAACAAGAGCCCAGTGTGATATATTTTTTGTAAAATTTCTAGTTCCTCGTGTGAGAGTCAAAATAAAGATGACTAATAGAAACACACCAATGGTTAAACTACTCATCACCACCACCAGTCAATAGCAGTCTACAGCACCAGGGTTTCCTCTAGGATTTCTTTAAACCATGGTGGTGGGCTGTAGAACAATAACAAGGTTTTAATTTTAACCATTTCAAACTGAATGCTTTTTGAAAAATATTTATTCACCATATTCACACTGTACAACTCCCATTAGATAACTACAGCAGAGCTGTAATTTCAAAGTTTGTAGCCTGTCAGAGAGCATTTTATTTTTCTGGGTTTCTTGGAAAAGAGCTCTAACACCCTGTTGTATCGAAACTCAGTCTGAGTGGACCATTGATGCTGAGTAGCATGCATGCTGCCAGATGGTATAATTGTTAATTGGGAAGTGTTAGATTCATTTCAATGGCCAATATCACGCAAGAAACGTTTGGACTATTTTAATATTATACGTGTCATGGCACAGATCACTATCATTATGTGTCACCATAAAAAACATTTAGAATCTCCATCTAAAGTTACCTCAATGTCTTCCTCGAGTCCCTTCTTCTACTTCTGAAAATATTTTAATATACTCATCTGAAAATGCAACCAGAAATGAGTTTTAATGGAAAAATTACCTGACATTAAGCTATGTTGTGCTGTTCAAAAGTTATCTGAAACATTATGCATGAAGGTCAAACTATATCAATTAACTATGTTGCTGTCGTTCAAATGCAACATACGTTAACATTAGGGTCGTTTTCACAGGCTTGAACTAAAAATGCATTCAGTTTAACCTTCCTCGGGCACCTTTTTTTTTTTTTTTTTTCCCTTTTCTCTCACTCCACTTCGGACTGCCATCTCTAACTTTTCTTCACTCCTGAGAGCAGCGCACCGCACCGTAGCCAGCTTCGCAGCCAGACAAGAAGGAGACAGTGGTGTTTTTCAAAATAAAGCAAATTTTAACTGATCTTTAAATTCATTTCAAAATGTGATTATGGTTGGTATAAGTATATATATAGACATATATAAAGAGAAAACTTCATTTTGAAGGTGTGGCGGCTTATATTTTGCCGTGGCACTGCACTACAATCAATTACTTGTAGCGGAATCCCTGAGAACTTTGTGAATACAGTGGACAACTGCCTCTTCACAGTTCAGTGTTTGAAGTTTCACCTACTTGCTTGTTTTCCAGAGGAACATAACTTCAAATTATTTGCGGAAAATTCGCCTAGTTGCGGATTTTAATGTAGAGCATATACCGCAAAAGTACTCAAAAGAAAACGCTGCTTGGAAAGCTGAAATACCTATCTGAAATGCTACTTGACAAGCTTATGGCTGGCATTTGTCAAGCAGCCAATCCAGGAGCACCGTTAATTTTTGTTGACACTGATTGGCTGTTTATTCAAGGGCACGGATAAGGAAGACCGTGGATGTTAGCTTCTGCTGTAGTGCTAAGACAGTTTCTACTGTGCGCATTAATCCATATTAAAATATATTTATTGTTTAAACCATTAAAATAGACAGTTACATGCATTTTTAGAGGGGATTTCAAGTAGTCACAGATTTTAACTATTTGGTGGTGGCTGTCGTCACTAACTCCCACAAATACCAGAGATCCAATGTACTCCTAAATTGCATCATGTTACAACCATAAAGTTCAGTATTTTTGCAGAATTGTATTTTATACATCAACATAATAAAGAACATAACTGTGAGGTGCACGAAATTTTTATTTTACATATTAGTAAAAGTGTGGTGTACATGTGTATTCAGCTCCCATTTACTCTGAAACTCCTAAATAAATTCTAGTCCAAGCAACTCCCTTTTAGTCAATTAATTAGTAGAGGAGATTCCACTTCTGTGTAATTTAATCGGCTGCAGGGATCCCCAGCTCAGATGAGACAATCAGTTCACAGGACTACTATTAGTCATGTACTCTACAAATCTGACCTTTAGGTGAACGTGCCTATGAAAGGCATTCTTGAAAGACAGCAATGAAAAGTTCTGCTTACAATTTGCCACAGGGCACTCAGGATACACAGCAAACATGTGGAAATGGGTGCTCTCATCAGATGAGGTCAAAATTGAACATTATGGCCTACATGCACTGATGTCACATTTGCTGATTAATATTCATAAGTCTGCTACTTGCCCAGATATTTGGACAAACAGAGTACAAACTTAGAATAGCAATATTTGAAATGCATATAACTTTGGTAGATGACGAAAGTTCATTTCAACATGCTTCAATACAGAGACACAGTTTATTTGCGGTTGGCAAATAACTATTGGTGGGTATTACATTGTACATCTTGCATATTAATAACCTAAATAAGCCGATCAGCTATTCAGACGCACAGACATTTCCCCCCAAAGCAGCAGTGTTTTGATGCTACCATAGTTCTGTTGAGAATAGGTTTTGACTCGTACAATTCACTACACACTCTTTATCCATAGACATAAATATTTATGTCCATGGCTTTACCGCTCCTGTTTGTCCAAAACTAAAATGGCCGCGGCACATGCGCAGTGCGCTAATCTAAATTTAGCATTTTGATGTCATTTGTGATCAGTGCCATTTGTTATGTGTGGTGTTAAGCTCAGACTGAACCACCCACAATCTCTATAGTGAAACACGGTAGCTGCAGCATCATGCTGTGGAGACACATTTCTTCAGCTGATAAAGGGAAACTAACCTGAACTAAGGAGTGAACGCAAAGCATACCCAGAGGAAAATCTGTTAGAGGCTACAACAGATTTGAGACTGGGCAATGGTTACCCTCATGTCCCCTTTGTTGGTCTTACAAGATCACAATGAAATACATTAAAATGAGTGCTTGTTATATGACAAAATGTGAAAATGTGCAAGCAGTATGAATAATCTTGCAATGCACTATATGCATATATGGCACATGATAAACCATCTGTGTACTCAGAGGTAGCTTGAAAACCCATGACATGCAGTATCTTTGCTCTCACTGAGAAACTGCAAACAGCTGTAGTACTTGTGGTTTAGAGGAAGTTTTGTTCTTGTATTTGTTTTTTCTCTTTGGAGAGTACAAGCTTCATTGATCTTTCTTAACATTTTTTATTTCAGACGAGGAAGGTGGAATCATCTGGGAGAAGGAATGAAGTCTGAGAGCCATGCCTGGCGGCAGAACAAGTAATTATGTGTTTGTGGGTGTGATCATAGTTTTGTTGCCGGAGAGTCAGACAGACTGCCGATATCCAGAATGAATGAAAGCCATATAGCAACTAATCCATTTTTACCCAATAAAGCTCTTTCAATTTTTCAGTCTTCCGGTGTGTTTCTAACTCCTGTCCAGCACCTTTATAGTTAGGTCAAGAGGAAGTAACAAAACACCCTGATAACAGCTCCTATAAGTGTTGGAGGTAGTCAGAGATGCACAAGTGAGCAAAGGAAGATGAAACGAGAAAGGAGGGTCAAGATAGGAAGAGGTGGAAAGAAGAAAATGGCTTCACAAGTTCCACTCAAAGAATTTGATTGTCCCATGATAATTGTAAAAAGGTCAGTCCCCCTCTTTGGCCAGTTTGAAGAGCAAGAGATGCGCAGAGAGACTCAGCCCCCTCCTGTTAAGGTGCTCTTTAGAGTGACATGGCTTTTCTTTACAGAGTTCAGTGGAGTGACTCTTTAAATACCACAGCATTGTGATAGCAAGACTGAAGCATTGAAAGGAAGAAATGATGAATGGGTGTTGGAGAGGAGATATTTGCAGGTCCCCATCACTTTACCAGAAATTAAGCGATGCCTGGAGGGGATAAAGATAATTTTCCATTACAGATTTGGATTCAGAATCAGAACAATAATTCTAATCAGTAAAAAATAAAATAATAACTCTAAGCAGATATATTTTAACTAAGTTATTCTATGTTTGTTTTAGATAAAAAACACAAAGTCTGAAATCACCTACAATGTATAGTCAGACTTTTGAAAACATTAATGTCAGACCAGATGTAAGTGCATATGTCTATATTCCAGTATCGCAACATTTTTTTCCCCATTCATCAACAGCAAGTGTTCAAAGTTCTTAATGAACACAGCCTGTTAGCATGTTAGTCACAGCGATCCAACAGGATCATGCCAAAACTAGAAGCCTGTTCTTCTTTTTCTTTCTTTTCTGCAATCATACTTTCTGTTGTCCGCCATCTTGAGAAATTATTCACTGATACGTAAAACGAGTCAAACTTTGATAAATAATAATCAAGCATTCGCGATAGACATTTACCAAAACAAATTAGAAAAATTTTAAATGACACTGTCAAAATATTCATTTACAAAGATACAAAACAGCATTCAGGGCCCTTGGCTGGTGCCCCAGAAAGCCCCAGCAAAAATCCAGACTTGGGTATAACACTAACATAGTGCTCTCAGTGTGATGGCAGTGACATCAACAAAGTCTGGTCTCTTCTATAAAATCTTGAAAGACAAAATTGGGCAATAAGTTTGTGACAAAGAACTTGAACATTTTGGTTATGCAACAACACAATGTTCTGAAGCACACTGTCTTGTACATTGGCTGTTGTGTTCTGAAGAACACCAGCACCTCTGAACTACTAACAAAACAATATGAAGGTTTTGGAGCAGCCTAGTCAATGTCTGTATTTAAACCTAATTGAGATGTTGTGGTGTGCCCTTAAATAGATGTTAATGTGGAAAAAAAAAACCCTTCCAGTGTGACTAATTTTGCAAAGAAAGGCCCAAAATTCTTACACAGCAAAGCAAGACTTACTAAAAGTTAATGCAAGCACTTGATGATAGCTGTGGCTGCCAAGTGTCACACAACCAGTTTATGGGGGAATTACTTTTTCATATAGGGACATGTTTGTTTGGACAGCTTTTTTTCCTTTAATAAACAAAATCATTAGTTGAAAAATACATTTCATACCAACTTAGGTTCTCTTTGTTTGATATTAAGAACTGTTTGTTTACCAGACATTAAAGTGTGACAAAAAACAAAGAGAGGAAAATCTGTAAGGGGGGAACATACTTTTTCACAGCACTGTAAACAGTTCAGAAACATGTCTTTGTTTTATCCTTGGTAAATGACATTTTCTACTAAGACCAATACATGGATCGCTTTGTTTCCCAGATGAATCAAAATTTTGATTTAATACCATAAAATCTTTATAAGGTCAATCGTCATGCAAAACTGATGACTCTTCCTCAAATACAACACAATCAGATCAACGCTGATGTGAATCAGCTTGTTCAGCACAGTCAACACTGAAATGTTAAAGAAGAGTTGAAAAAAGAGAAATGGAACCCTTAAAGCAGCATTTTTGAATGAAAATGTAGTAAATAAATTCAATGTTGTTTTATACCTGAACACATGCAGAATGTTTATGTGCAGAAGTAAGCAACGTTCTGGAGTACAACTTTCAAAAGTGACACCAAAACAAAACAGAGAGGACTCTCAGCTATCACTAAGCTCTGCTATTTAGAAATGATTAGGTTTCTTATGCAGCTACAGTGGAAAAAAGTTTTCAACAGCAATAAGGTATGTAGTTTGCACTACACTTAACTGAGTTATTCACCTGAAACAATAGCATGCTGAAGCTAAAGTTCTAATCCAGCTGCTTGCAGTATTCAACCGGTGGGAAATGCTGCACACCATATGAGATCCAACAACACACTGGTACTGTCAGGATAAGTTCCTCTGACCAGAGGGGATTTCCCAGCAGCAGTTCTGCTTTTGTGATGCATTCATGCAAAGTTGACCCCTGGTATTCACTGGGGTTAGGGACCACAACCATCTGCAAATAGCTAAAATCCAGAAATACTCAAGACAAACGCTAAAAACATAACTTCCTATTTCAATAGTGAAAACACCAAATATACCTTTTTATGCACTGTGAAAACCATTTTGGCACTACCACAGAAGCCAATATCAAGAAAAAAAAAAAATCCATAAATCCATGAATTTTCTGCTAATATGTTTAAGTCTCTCTTTCTCTCTCTCTTTCATCGGACTGACACTGTCCAGTAGAATCTAAATGACTCACAGGCTGGAGTTAATAATATTTTCTTAACCTATGAATCAGCCATGCCAAATGAAGTCTAAATGTTACAGACACTGGTGGAAATCAAGTTTCAACAAACTGAAACGCTTCTGATTGGGGTCAGCAGTCTACTGGCAGCTTGTCATTTAACTGAAATCGAGGTTCCATTCCTATGACAGAATTACAAGCTTGACCTCATGAGATGAATGAATCATTCCCTGGGCTCTGAATTTTATGAAGCACATTTACATGGCATATTATGGATTTGCTGAATTTGCTGAAACATTGCAGTTGTGCAGCATAAATGCATGAACAGAAATGGTTGCAGAGGGAATTTGTGTTTTATTTGACTTTAATGTAAACCCATTCTCCTTAGCATCTCTTTGGATATGCAGTCTTTCAAAAGTATTCATTAACCTTCAACTTTTTCATACTTTGTCACATTACAACCACAAACTTAGTTTATTTCAGTGGGATTTTAGATGATAAATTAATAAAAAAGTAGTATATAACTGTGAAGTGAAAGAAAAATTATATAGTTTTCTACAATTTACAAAAAAGTGTAATGTGCAATATGTGTTCAGTCCCCTCAGTCCATACTTTTGCTTGTACAGCTGCAAGTCTTTTGAGATTTGTCTCTAATAGCTTTGCACCTCTAACAAAATGTTTATAGCTCTCTACAATATAGCTTAACCTTAGTCAGAAAACCTGTGTTAAATTCTGAAGTCTTGCCACAGATTTTCAGCTGGATCCATCTTCCAATGAATCTTGATCATCTACCCTCTCCATGGAAAAGAAATGCATCCCCAAGGCCTGATGCTGCCACCATCATATTTTACCATGGGGATGGAGTTGGGTTTTTTTTTTTTTTTTTTTTAATGATGCTGTTTGTTCAGTAATGTTCTTTAACAACCCTGTAAAGCTGTCATGGAGCAGATGTATACTGAGAGTAAATTACTTAAGCAGTTGGTGGAACTAAAATTTCTTTAGGGGTATCAGAGAAAACAGGGGAAGAATACATACACACATGACATTTACCTGAATTTTATTTGTAAAATATTTTGAAAATCATGTCTCCCTTTTGGCTGCACAGTTGCAGTGGTGGAGAAAGTACTCAAACTTTGTACTTAAGTAAAAGTACAAATAAACTGACAAAAATGAACACTAGTAAAAAGGCCTCACTAACATTTTTACTTGAGTAAAAGTAAGTAAGTACTTACTTTTAAAAGTACTTAAAGTATTGAAAGTAAAAGTACCTGTTGAATGTATTCCCTAATGCAATGGTCTAGAACACGTGTCAAACTCAATGCCTGGGGACCAAATCTGGCCCACCATAACTTTTTAAGTGGACCTCTAGACAGACACATAAATAGAACCTTTAAGATAAGAGTTGTATGCATAAATAATACTTTAACAATCAAATCAAAGCAGTTTTCATCTGTATACTGCCAAATTACATCAATGTGAAAAGATGTTCAATATTTTTTAACTTTCAAAAGTACTCATCAAGTGCAGAGACAGCTATTTATTCATACTTCTATGGTTGGTTAATGGGTTTTATCAATACAATCTGCCACATCCGGCCCTTTGAGGACATTCATAATCTTGATATGGCCAAAAGTGAAAATGAGTTTGACACCCCCGGTCTAGAATATCATTAAGTGTGTCCACTGTATGTATATTTTCTTTAATACATCAATAGTTTTGTGCCATTTTAATGAATAATGCTGCAGATAATGCATGTTTTTATTGTGTTTACTCCCTGTGACAAAGTTGACACTTGGACTTCAGGGGTGACGTGCAGTTAAATGCCATTAAGCAAAATTGGATTTTGCTTAATGGACTTGGACTTCGTTACATCCCAACACAGCACAATTATCAGCACTGTTGCCTTGCAGAAAGAAATTCTTGGGTTGAAATCATGGCCTGGAGTCTTTCTACATGGAGTGTGCATGTTCTCCCCATGCATGTATGGGGAGAACTCTCGACAAGTACTCTGGGTTCTTCCCACAATCCAGAAACACGAGTTTTAGGTTATCTGGCTACTCCGATTTGATGCTTTCTTTAGTTTTCTTTCCTTTCCTTTCCACTTCACAATTATGTGCTGCTTTACATTGGTCCATCACATAAAATCCTTATAAAATAGATTGAAGCTTCTGTCTATGACGTGACACAATGTGAAAAAATGTTTAAGGGGATGTGTAATTCTGCAAGGAATGCAATATTTTGTGCACTCTATTAAAGGCTTAATATGTTTTAGGTATCCACATGGTTTAAATACTATACACTAGATTAGCAGGATAACATTCCGTGACTATCACTAAAAAATACAAGCATTAACATAGAAAATTTAACCAATATGGATTTTTAATACTAAATAACAAAACTGACAATATCAGCAAAACTCCAAGTGCAAAACCGAATGTTGGAAATCCACAGAGGGAAGGTCAAAAATAGATAGCTTTGTAGGCTGCTGTCTTTATATAAAGGATGTAATAATACAAACATCAAATTCAAATATTACCTATGTTTTTTATTTTCTAAATTTTTGCTTATGTTATTTTATGTCTTGCACTTACTCCTGTCTTTCTCATTTGCACTAATTCAGTTTTTAAACTTTTCTTTTTGCCTGATCGGTTGCAATGGTGTGTGGGAAAAAAACTGATGGACTTTTCTTAGATGAATATTTGAAAATATACAGAATCTGGAATAAAAGAAGGGGGTAAATATCCATAAATATTGCAGCTTTCAAGATGTCCCCAGGTTCCATTAGTCTTGTAAAAATAACTTTAAGACAACTTGTGCTTATTCATTTTGACAGCAGTTACACAGAAATAAGTTTTACAACTTTTTACACAACACATAGTTTTACATTATGGAAGAGAAACTACTGCTGTTTGTCCTTTAGAAGAGGAACAGCATTAATAAGGACAGTGAAGAAGTTCATATGGGCTGCTGACAAGATTTATTATTGTACATATTATTCTGAATGCACCGACTGTTACTGAGTACTGTCTGCATCACAACTGCAGAGGCCATTTTGACTGCTGGAGTTACGCACCAGTCCCTCAGCAATCCTGCAAGGATAAGGGATTGTAGACGATGGATGGATGGATGTTTATACAGGTCTCTGACAAAAAAAATTCAATCAGACACCTGCAGCTCTTTAAAATGCTGCTGCAAAAGTGCTTACCAACAACCAGTCATGTTTTTGGACTATGTGAGAAAGTCAAGTCAAGTTTATTTGTATCACACATTTCAGACAAAAGGCAGTTCAAAGTTCTTTACATCATAAAAACATCACACAGCCACCGATTATAAATCAAGCAATAAATATTACATTTTGTCAAATGCCAGATTTTTTACAGTCTCTCTTTATAGATTTCATAATAAACATGAAGTCCAGTTTTCCACCATTTTCATTCAGCCCTTAGGCTTTCGCCATGATGTTCCACTTGATATATATATATATATGAAACTTTATTAGTTCCGACTGCTCTCCAGTTGCTTTGGGTTTATTTTAAATGTATAGGGGTGCTACAATCGAATTAATTGTGATTAATCGATTGATTCAAAACATTTTTTACAAATAAAAAACTGAAAAGTGCAGTGTGCAAACATATTCAGCCCCCCTGTGTCAATATTTTGTGGAACCACCTTTTGCTGCAATTACAGCTGCAGGTCTTTTAGGGTCTGTCTCTACCAGCTTTGGACATCTAGTGACTGGAATTTTTGCTCATTCTTCTTTGCAAAGCAGCTCAAGCTCAGTCAGATTAGATGGAGAGCGTTTGTGAACAGTAGTTTTCAGATCTTGCTACAGATTCTCGATTGAATTTAGGTCTGGACTTTGACTGGGCCATTCTAACACATGAATATGTTTTGTTTTAAACCATTCCATTGCAGCCCTGGCTTTATGTTTAGGGTGGTTGTCCTGCTGGAAGGTGAACCTCCACCCCAGTCTCAAATCTTTTGCAGATTCCAACAGGTTTTCTTCCAAGATTGCTCTGTATTTGGCTCCATCCATCTTCCCATCAACTCTGACCATCTTCCATGTGCCTGCTGAAGAGAAGCACCCCCAGAGCATGATGCTGCCACCACCATATTTGACAGTGGGGATGGTGTGTTCAGAGTGATGTGAAGAGTTAGTTCTTCACCACACATAGCATTTTGCATTTTGGCCAAAAAGTTCAATTTGGTTTCGTCAGACCAAAGGACCTTCTTCTACATGTTTGTTGTGTGTCCAACATGGCTTCTGGAAAACTGCAAATGGGACTTCTTATGGATTTATTTCAACAATTGCTTTCTTCTTCCCACTCTTCCATAAAGACCACATTTGTGCAGTGCATGACTAATAGTTGTACTGTGGACAGATTCCCCCACCTGAACTGTGGATCTCTGCATTTGGTCCAGAGTCACCACAGGCCTCTTGGCTGCATCCCTGATCAGTGCTCTCCTTGTTCGGCCTGTAAGTTTAGGTGGACGCCCTTGTCTTGGTAGGTTCACAGTTGTGCCATACTCCTTCCATTTCCTGATGATGGACTGAAAAGTGCTCCTTGAGATGTTCAAAGCTTGGGAAATCTTTTTATAGCTTAAGCCTGCTTTAAACTTCTCCACATCTTTATCCTTGATCTGTCTGGTGTGTTCCTTGGACTTAATGATTCTGTTTGCTCCCCATTATTCTCTAAACCAACCTTTGAGGCCGCCAAACAGCAGCTGTATTTGTATTGGAATTAGATTACACACAGATGGAGTCTATTTATCATTAGCAATCATCAGGTAACTTCTGAAGGCAATTGGTTTCACTCAGAGAAAAGGGGGGTGAATACTTTTGCACACCACACTTTTCAGTTTTTTATTTGTAAAAAATGTTTTGAATCATGTATAATTTTCTTTCTACTTCACAATTGTATACCTCTTTGTGTTGATCTTTCACATAAAATTCCAATGAAATATATTTTTGTTTGTGGTTGTAATGTGACAAAATATGGAAAAGTTCAAGGAGTATGAATACTTTTGCACTTTACTTTTGCCACTGTAAATACACTGAGCTGCTGTCATATGATTGGCTGATTTGCAGTTTGTTTTGACATCCAGGATGGGAAGTAAAACTCTGCAAAATGTGCTGAATCTGCATATATCTGGCAGTCAGACATATATAATGAGATGTGAGTATTTGAAAATGTGAGTTTGATGGACATCATTGCTCATTATATATAGTTGCAAACATAATTCAAAGCACATAGATTGAATAATGTAAAATTTTTACTAGTTTCACCCAAATTAATTCATCAGTGCCCAAAGGTAAGCCATGCCATTCTTTATGAAAGGGCAGCTCAAGTTACCACTGCAATCTTAGTGAATTCATCTTTCCCTTTGTCTAAAAGTTGGCTAAACCTAACTTCAGATACTTTGAATGTGTTTTGTTTTTTTCAGCAGCATCACCCAGCATGTACTGGTTACCTGAACAACACAAGAGCTATAACCTGCAGACACAGACTGTGCCAAAGTAACAACCAAGGACCTTGCAACCTTACAGGGTTGTAGAAAATAATGGCTTTAAGCAAGGCTTTATGTGCTTGACTGTACAAACAAGTGCAAGAAGTAGTTCAGGAGTTAATCAAAGGCAATCACTCTGGAAGTTACTCCAACACTGATGGGGGAACTTCAGGGCTACTGAGTAATTACTAAACTATGGCTGTATAGACAGCAGAATGTGCATCTCACTTAACTTATTTTATTGTTTTCTTCACTTTATCTTACTGACAATTTGTCAAAGTGTGAGGACTATTGAGAAAGACTTGAGTCATTGTTAGTGGTAAATGTTATTATTTTTCAAAAGACATGGTCAGAAGTAAGAATTAGTTTCCTAATATGACATCAACATCGAAGAGCTCAATCAACCTTGTATATTCGCTATAATTTCCAGTTCCTTGACACACATTCTAACACTCTCAAAATACAAATCATTTACTTTAAAGTAAAATCTTTAAATCAAATCAAATCGAGTCAAATCTTTAAATTATTGTACCTCATAAGCAAAACATATTTTTTCAACAAATCTAAACAGATTAACACAGGGAGCCTACCTTCTTGTTGGGATTTCTTGTGCAATCACTCGGCTGCTTGGTTCCACTTGTATAACCCCCACAAGTCTGCCACTTTTTCATCCGCCACAAATTTACTTTGTCTGACCATTTGTTTTCCAATTACTTCCCTGTCCCTGCGAGCAGAAAATTGTCAGCTTTGGTTATGTGAACCTGATTTGGGAGTCTGTAACCAGGGGTAATGTTTGATGCCTAGGACTTTCATACTCATTAAAAGATGAAGGCAGGGTGAATTATTATCCCACCGAGTTGATTGGGTTTTCATGGGGGTTGGTTGAGGTCGCCTCACGCAAGGGTGTAAGTGTCTCTGCACACAAAGGGACATTTTTATCTTTCTGAATGAAAGATTTGACCTACAGTGAGTGAATGGGTGGGCAACACTAGGACACTGATGAAGCTGAATTTACTAGTGATGTTCAAAACCACTGATTTCCTTTCCGATCCAATACTGAGTAAAATACTGGCTGGTATCAGCAATATTGATCCTTTGTGCAAATCCAGCTGATGCACCTGGTAAATCTAAAGAAGTGTTGCTTTTTTATAATACTGAGTGACACACATTGAAATTACTCAGTAAACTATTTAATCAAATGCCACAATTATTGCATGTTTGTCAATACCTGCATTTAATTTTTTTTATTATATTTTATTTTTTTTTAATTTAAATTCGATTGTAAATAACAATGTATATATTTTATAGTTAAAATGATATTTTTTCATCTTTTCCAGTATATATTTTTCAAAGTTCACCATAGCCTTTTTATTGCAATTGCTCTATCTGTCATTTACAGTGCCTGCAGCATCGGAGACCTCTGTCAGAGATGCCTGTCCTGCTCTTAAAGCAGCAACTGACCCTGAGCTATTCTCTTTTGTCCACCTTGTCATAAATGCAACATATTCTGTGTTGTAGTTTAACCTAAGGTGTTTCACAAGGTTTGTTGTGCTGCCACTGCTCCTTATTTTTTTCCATAAACATCATAAACTGCACCTTGGCTGTTTGTGGAGCTGAAATGTCTCCACTCATGGCTCAGTTTACTGCCTTTGTGTCTGAGTGACTGACTGAGCTGAGCAGCAACAGCATCCTGCTCCTTCAAATTATGCACTTACCCAGGTGGAAGGGAAAGTGGTTTCTCACCATCCTAAGAATTTAGACAAGATTTCAATAGTTTAGTTTGTTTCCACTGTATTTTTGTTAACAGTATACATTACCTCAAATAACAGAAGTATCAAAAGTATTAATATTTTGATTTGAGGGTCAATTTTTGAACATGAGTATCTGGTATTGGTGGTATCGATATTTCAGTTTCAATCTGCACATCACTAGAATTTACATTTGTATTGGGTTGTTCAGAAATCATTTATTACTTATTATGACAAATTATGAGCTCTGTACCCTAGACTCAGCTGTTTGCCTATATTTGTTTTCAATTTCTGAGCCCACATGTATTTTATCAGCAAAACAATACTGAGAAACTAAAAGAAAAGAATACATCCATGTATTAGGGAAATGCAGGAGATGAGCACCAATGACTCCAGAATTAACCATCTATTTTGAAAGGTGAAGCAAAGGACACAACGGCCGGGAATGAAAGAAAGAAAAATCAATTTTTGGCTTAAACTGTTGCATTAGTTGTGATAAACGATCCTGCCTTCAGAAACTTTGGAAGTCAACAGGACATTCAGATGATCAAGCACTGACTAATCGCATGCAATAGATTCTGGGATGGACAGGCAGTTTTGCAGCCATGGATCCCAGAGGAGCAGCATCAATACACACACTGACCTTTGGAAATTTTATTAATGGATGAAATGATAAGTTCGTAATGAAAGGAGAGCGACTCTCATAGACTTTTGTCTGAGGTGACATTATGCAGTGGTGTATTACTTCTACCATCAAACTATCATTTATACCTGGGCTTACATTTCACAAAAGGTGGCTAACACATACATAATGCACACCTGGATTGAAGGAGCAAACCTCAATAATGATGGTACAACATTTGATTTGTCATGTGTTTTCAAACTTCAGAGCTGAAATTGAGATACATGCCCCACATACGTCACCTCCAAACAAACATAAAAACTCTATATGACCCAGATTTGAGTTGTCAAACAGATATAAAGTTCAGGAAGGCAGGCTGTTACAGACAGCTAAGCAGCAATTGCCACACAAAAAACTGCTGCTTTGCAAAACAAGACTACAAAGAATAGTCAATGGCATTTGGAAAGATAATGAAACTGTCTTATTTGACCTTGATGCAGAAATGGTCAAATGGTTCTATTGCTCTTATTCATTTATGATTCCAAGACAGACTGAAAGAAGAAATGAAATGGTTAATATTCACACCCCCCTACATTTTCTTTGAAAGGATGAAGAGGTTACATAACATCGGAAAAAATAGACTAGAGGTGATTCATTTCAAATTTGGACAAATTTTGTTTAATTTTTTTTCTATTGGCGTTGGTCAGCATTTATCTATCAATACATTTTATACCAAAACAAGATTGAATTTATAATACTTGTTATACTTAGTAGCGTTAAAAATATTCACACACTTAATTTCGTGAAGAAAAAAAAAAAATATATATATATATATATATATATATATATATATATATATATATATATATATATATGAGTGGCTGTGTGATTTTTAAGTGCCTATCATGCATCAAATCAAAATATTCTTTTATTTTTATTCTATTCTATTACTCAAACCCAGTAAGAATACTGAAATATGCTTAACCATGTATCAATTCAGTTAAAAAAAAATATGTGTCCCTATGTAGCCATGATAGCTGAATGAATGAATAAATTAGCGGTCCATGAGGTGTCTATTCTTTATTATGTCACAGCCACTAACAACACAAAAGTTGGCAACTGATTTGCAGCTTCTTAGTAGCACGAAGCTAAAGGGCTATTTCCCAGGTT
This sequence comes from Anableps anableps, assembly GCA_014839685.1. Taxonomy (NCBI): domain Eukaryota; kingdom Metazoa; phylum Chordata; class Actinopteri; order Cyprinodontiformes; family Anablepidae; genus Anableps; species Anableps anableps. The sequence goes on along the minus strand of CM026068.1, from coordinate 28,297,741 downwards.
TGAATTATTATGGACTATTTTTATATTTTCTGGTTTAGAACCCAAAATACCAAGACTAATGAAAGCAGATCTACTTAACCTTACACTGAAAAGAGATGGTTTAAGACAAAGTTCATGAAACCTTCATTCTATTTTTAAAACCTCATACAAGCTTTTCAATTATTATTATTATTATTTTTTTTTTTTTACATTAAAACCACATTAGAATGAGACTAGATTCAAAACAGCAAAATGTGGTCAAGTCAAACCTGGACTGGAATGTACTACACTGGCTACAGAGTCTTCAAATCACAGCTCATGAGAACTAAAGCATCTATTCTGTGAAAATGTAACAAACAATGGTGCCTGCTTAAATTTATTGCTAAAATCATCTCTTGTCTCTTTCTCACGAAATGCATGACTTCTGAGTCATGCATTTTTTCATGAGCTGCATGTATCATTACATCCATTCAGTCAGCAGCTCTGGCATTCAATATAAAAATGGGACAGGACAAAATACTGAAGCACCTCTGATCATATCTTTTTTGTCGGCTTTACTGATGTCTCAGTTCAGGACAAATAACTTCATGCTCTTTGTTATAAAAGACAAATGTTTAAAGGCTTGTCAAGTGCACTTAGGAGTCATTTGAAATGGAAAATGAAAAGAAGTCTACTGCTGTGGGCAGACAATTGTGACAAACTGCCTGTGTATTCTCACTGAGCACATTCAGAGATTTTATTGTAGAGTTCTTAGAGGGACATGTTTCCACATTCAGTAATTAGAATAAGCATAGAAATATCCTTTATTGTCACACAATGGGGAAATTTCTGTATCAGCAAAGTGACAGGCAATCAAAGCAAGTTGATTCACACAAAGATAGAAATATGTAATATATAAAAAACAGAATAAAGAAGAAAAATATTGTACAATAAGGGAAACATTTCAACATCAATACTGTGTAGCAACAAAACAAATAATGCACTCCCACCCAAAGGAATGTGCAACTGAGTCAATTAATTTATAAAATGTACAAAATGTGCATGTCTATTTGAGTATTAAAAATACTATTTACAATTAATGACAATAAAAACTGTACAACAGTAGAGAAGTGCAGATACCAGCAGAAATGTAATTCAGAATGAGTAAAGCTGGACAGATACCAGCATGTAGGTAAACACTTATTGATTTTGTTGGGAGCAGTGATTGTTATGGAGTCCTACAGCTGTTGGGAGTAAGGAGCTCCTATAACGCTCCTTTGTGCACCTACAATGCAGCAATCTCCAGTTCAGTAACAGCTTCATGCATGTGGTGGGAGAACTGAATAGTGACACTGATAGCTGCTGCTTTTAAGTACTCTGACTAAATTTGTGACTTTTGACACAGTTGAGATATATCTGACAGAACGTAAATGTAAATTAAAAAGAATCTGTCTTACATATCTTTGTTTTAAGTTTTAAGAGAATTTCTGAGTACAGCTAGCTGGTTGCTATGGGAAACCATGCTATGTGCACCCTGAGAACAGGTGTTTGCAGCTTACCTTGTACAATGAGGTAAACCTGGGAGGTTTTGGGCTGCTGCTTGGTTTGTATGGAGCAGGTATATGAGCCTTCATCATACACATCCACCTAAAGAGAAAAAAAGTACATTTTATGATTGTATTCTTAAAGAAAGTATTATTTTGACATTACTACTAAACACTTTATGAGCCTCTTAATGTACCTAATGCTTCATTATCATATATTTCCTCTTATTGAGCATTTTAATTTTAAATCTTTGTTATTTAGATTAGTTATTTGCAAAATTACTTTATAAGATACTTAAACTATCCACAGGAAAATGAGTCAAACTATTACTTTGGAGAAAGTGAAATAACACAAGAATCTGTTTATAAAAAGAACAATCTTTTTTCTAAGCTCTTATGCATTTTACCATATATGTTTGGGGTATACACATGTTTGGAAACAGAGGCCCAGTGATTTGCAGAAGTAATCACACTCTTAACTTTTTCACATGTTGTCATGTTACAACCACAGACATACATTTATTTGATTGGGATTTTATGTGATAGGCCAATACAAACAGGTGTATAGCTGTGTAGTGGTAAAAAAAAAAAAAAAAAAAAAAATAGGACTTTAGAATATTTTTTTCACCAGTTACAAATCTGAAATGTGCAGCTTGCATTCATAATCTGCCCTATTTACTCTGATACTCCATAATAAAGTCCTGAGCAACCAGTTGCCTTCAGAAATCCCCTTATTGGTGAATACAGCCCACCTGATACTTTTGTTTAAATCCCAGGATAATTGCAGCAGTTCTGTGAAGGCATAAGAGGTTTGTTAAAGAATGTTATTTGACAGACAGCAGCCTAGAGTCCCATAGTAATTGTGGAGGAGCTGCAGAGATGCACAGCTCTGGTGAGGGAATCTGTCAGCAACAGATAGTTGTATATTCCACAAACCACAAAACCATTTTGGAAGACAAAAAGAAAGCCATTGTGAAAAAAAGAAGGAGGTCCTGTTTAGTTTCCCAAAAGTCATCAAGACAACATAACATATGTGACAGGAAAGGAACTCCTGTGAATGAAGCTGATCAGAGTTGATGATTAGAGCAACAAACTTGAGAATGTTATGGAGGTTTACGTTCCAGCAACCCTGAAGATACAGCCAGAGCTTTTCTGATACTTTTAAGGTAAGTTATTCCACTTTATGTATCAAAGCATATGTTTATGACTTTTATCAGATTTTTGTTAAACTCCAAACAGTGTATCAAAGGAAATGCTGTCGGTTAATACACCTTCCGACTAAAAATGGTGAAAGTTCTTAGTTTTGATGTTGGCTGATCTCAATCTCTAGCCAACTGTGGTTTTTAGTAGAGACATGCCCCAAAAGGTGTGCTGCTGTAACTGCAGCAAAAGGTGGTTGTACAAAGTACTGACTTAGGGGTGTTGAATACAAATACGGTACATGCAACACTCTTTTCAGAATGCTAGTTTTGCATTCTGCTTCACAGTTATCCATGACTCTGTGTTGGTCTATCAAATTTAGCCTTAATAAAATACATTGATGTTTATAAATGACAAAATGTGGAAAAGTTAAAAGGGTGTGAATACTTTTGCAATGACTGGTATTCCACCCATTTTATGTCATGAAGAGGAACGTTATGCTATAATACATTAAGAAAAATGCTGATATTGTTGATACGTTAAAGTCAAATAAAATATCTGCAAGTCACCATCCTTGTATGTTAATTAATAGTGTTTACTGATGTGTTTAGGCATAAGGTAATGTTTTTTTTTTGTAATTTTTAGATAGAAAAAACTGCTACTTTGAACATTAAATAAGAGGCAGTGCATAAAATTAACAATTTTCTGCATGCTTTTTCTTTACTGACTTATATGCTGCAATAAACCTACCTTTTACCAATATTGTTTTATGCTCATTTATTTTGTATAGAAGAAGTGTCAAATGACACATTAGGTACCTACGTTTGAGGAAATTCACATAGAGCCTGAAGAAACAGTCTGGTTGAACAGAGAAAATCAATAACCCTCTTTGTGGTAGGGGTTTTCTCTGACTGGAGTTTTAACTTTTATGGAAAAACGCTAAGAGAAGCAAGCCAAGTTCAGTTGCCTTCAAAGTACACTACCTACTTAACTTTACTGACATTTATAGAGCATTCCATTAATGTGGCTGAAAGTGACCACAAATGGGACTCATAACATAAACCTCAGTATCTGATTTCCTGCACTTTGTATGACCGCTTGTATTTAATTTAACCTCCTTAATTCTGCTTATTGATTTGTTTGGACTATTCTGTTCAAATTTCACCTCCAGCCACAGAGAACACTACACTCAAATGACATTACACTCAATACAGACTGCAGTCTACAGTCAATGATTTACTATATTACTCTTTTTTGTTACGTTAAGTTAGGTTAGCGTCCTGCCCCTGACAGAGTCTTGCACACAGCAGTAGTGAAAAAGAGGGAGCAGAAACTATATTCACCTGAACGTTGCCAGAATTTATGTTTTAATAATAATTTTTGTCATAATGGGCCTTTCACCACCATGATGAATAACAGGCAGACTGGGCTTTCCACAGAGCATTTGTAAATCTCTGGGTCTGATGCAAGTGTGTTAAGTTTCAACATTGCCATCAGACACGTCTCCTGACTTCCTCCTCCTCACCAAACAAATCAACATATAAATATTAACCTTATGAGCTCATGTTAAAGCTGGAGACTTAGTTTTCACTACTTTAATCTTTGGTGGCCATTGCATTATGTACTGATGCCTCGGTTTAATGTTTCATTCCTAACATTATCAGCCTTGACAACTTTCAGCTGTGTGCTTGGCTTGCTTAGACTCAGTTTCTTCTTCACCAATTTTGACTTGTGGAAATGAATATAATTATAATGACTGCTAAGCCATTATAAATACTCTCAACTTTATAATATCCAAACATTTTAAGGCACATACTGTGAAATATTTGTAAGGCCAGAGGACAGTGGCAGCAGTAGACAGGAAGAAGAAGAGGAAAAGGAAAAGGAAAAATTGTAAAAATTATAAAATATGCCTTTTGATCCTTGTATTTAGGAAGATTTAATTAGTAAATCATGACCTCCTTTTTCTCTGGGGTGCTAATATAGCATGAGAGACATGAAGTTTCACCACAGAAGTCTACATTACCTTTTGTATGCGTAGGCTGTACTCCAGCTGTCCTTTAGTCACTAGGCCTACTCTGGGGTCCAGGGACCACTTGTCCTCACCGGCAAAAATGATGTTGGATCGATTGAGCCAGGCCACCTTGGAGACTTTGTCATCAACATAACACCTACATACATAATAAAGAGAGTGCCACATAATGGGGGAAAAAAACAAAAACAGCTCAGTTCATCTTTAAATGTCATCTTTAAATTACATTTCAAAGTTTATCTTTAAATTTAATTTAATTTCCCTTTGGGATAAATAAAGTATTTTTGAATTTGAATTGAATTGGATTAAATGGATGTAAATATAAATACTGTGATGAGAAATCTTATTAGGAAAATGACTTGTGGAGATGTATGACAAATGAATACAAACAATTTTTGAGGTATAACTGGGGGCAACTGTGGTCTAGTGGTAGAATAATTGTTTTGCAATTGGAAGGCTGAAGGTTCGATTTCAGCTTCCTCCTGTCACGTGTTGATGTGCCCCTGGGCAAGGCACTTAACCCCAACTTGCCTACCAATCTATGTACAGTGTATAAATGTGTGCACGTTTGTGAATACGAAGGACTGAAAGTGTCTGTAGTGTAAAGCGCTTTAAGTGGTCAGTATGACTGGAAAGGCGCTCAATAAATTCAGTCCATATATCATTTGCCATACAATATGTCTAGAGACACAGAAAAAAAATCTGGTAATTTGGTACACAGAGTGGTAATGTTAGCTGGGAATAATTGATTCTACAAAGGGTTAGAAAGGTATTCAAGCCAGTTATTTTCACATTTTGTCAGGCTTGCACTACAAATATGTTTATTTTAGGATTTAATGTGACAGACTAACAAAAAGTTACACATGATTAAAAAGGAAAAGAAAAGATGTTTGTTTTGTTTACAGATAACTATCTGAAAAGTCTAGCATTAAATATATTAAGACCCCTTTAGTCTAAAACCCCTCAGTAAAATCCAGGTCAACCAACTGCCTTAAAGACTAGACTAATCAGTCCCTCCAGTTTTTTGTGATTCCCTGATCGTAGAAATACATGCAAACTCAACAGGTGCCCGCATTTTTTCACACTAATGCATAATTGTGAGTTTACTGCAAATTTTCCACAAAAATGGTCAAAAACATTGGGTTTAAGTGACTGCTAACTCCCACCTGCAGGCGGCAGTATTTCTTACTTCTACTACACTGTTGCCTCAGCCTTACTTGATGTCAAGTTATAGTCTCTGATTGATGTGGCGATGATGTGGCAATCAAGCAATTTAAGTTCTTTAAAGAATAAAAATGTTTATGTGTTCAGTGTGCTTGTCTTTTTTCACATCTTTTTCTTCTATATGTAGATTTTGGAAGCGGCTTAATGAGGGAAAAACAGAAATATTTCCAAGGAATTTTGCAAACACCACAAAACCAGTGATTTTGATTGCAAAAAAAAAAAAAAAAAAAAAATCACTTAAATAATGGCAAAATCCTGGAGAAACTGACTCTTAGTAAATAGAGTCTTCCCATGTGTCTATGTGCTAAATGTATCTATAGCAGAAAAATAACACTCAACATCCACCTGAAGGCCCCTCCCCACCATGAAACTCTGTGGTGCCAGCATCATGCTGTGGGGATCCTTTAGCAAGCACAAGGAAGGTGTTCACACTTAATGGAAAGACATATAGAGATAAGTAGACATTGAATAACAACACATTTAAAAACCCTAAACATGCAGACAAAACTAAAATGAAATGGTTCAGATCAAAGCATACTGAGAGCCCAGTAAAAGTCCAGACCACAATATAATTAAGAATCCGTGAAAATTTGTAAGTGTTCTCTTTCGAAGGCCTGCTTGACTTGTCCTTCTCCTATAAATCATCTCTTTATGATAAACACATCCTCTTTAACAGCAATCCTCTTTCTGCGATCACAAAAGACTGCTGTCATTGCAGGGCTTTATGCCAGGTAAACTTAAGCAGAGACATCTCACATATGAAGCAAAGGAGCTGAGCATCTTCCTAATGAATACATGTAAATGTAAGGGGATGTCAAAGTAAATGAGAATGGTTATAAGCTGTAATGCAAGCTGACAACAGATGTGCCTCAAATGTAAATTCATGCAACTCTCAGAGCCTCAGCTACATTGGATTGGCCTACAAGGGAGTAGATTAGTGAGGCAGTTGACCTCGAGTATTACTCAAAAGTGACAATTCAGTCACTCCAGTGTGTGACCCAGTGGGAGGTAGATGTCAGATCTTTGAAGGCTTTTACTTGCAGCTTGAATCCCTGCTGATGCGCCTTCCCTTTATGAGGAACTATGATAGCTGTCTGTAGTTATCGACTATCTTTGACATATAGGTTCACTTTCCTCATCCAGAAGCACTTATCCATTTTAGTTTCAAAAATCTTCAGGGGTCTAATTAAAGGAGCAGCATGCTAAACTGATTCAGACAGTTTCTTATATTCACAGAGCTGGAGGACGAGCCCTTTCCCCCAAAACCATCCATAACCCAGAGGAAGCGTCTGGAAGAAATAATGGAGCCTGACTCAGCCATCCCAGGCCATGAAACATTGCAGATTATGACTCAGTTTCTTTGTTTTTGTTTTTTTTTTTTTAAAGTTTTAAGCCTTAGTGGCTCAAAATCATTCATGAATGATGCAACCTTGCAGTGCATGTTTCATACAAATTATCAGAGCTGTATATCCTGAAAACTTCTGGTTTTAAAGACACAATTCAATTTAAATTCAAACAGACTTTATTGATCCCAAAGGGAAATTAAATGTTGTTGTAACTCAAATTATTCAAATTTCTTCAAAGAGTTGTTGTAGATGGTGATGGCTATGGGGGAAAAAATCTGCACTGGTTTCAGTTATTGTGCTGTTGGTCTGTTGGACGTAACCCTGAGCAGAATGCAGAGACTTATCAATAGCTTGAAGAAATAGATCAGGGCTTAGCGCTTTAACATATTTGGATGAGACTGCCCTTATCACATTATTTTATGAGCATACAGAAACATACGCAGGTATCCTCTCTTACGTGAAAGCCTTTTTAGTCTGACACAAAACACAAAAAGCTTTAGACAAATAATGCTGCTGAATGTTTAACAACTTACTTTTTAATGGCCTACAACCCTTTTACAACCCAAAGGCAGATACTGACAAACTGAGAAGCTTTCTGGTGTTCTCAGTAAGGCTAGAAACTCCCTAGGGTGATGGAACAGCTGAACTTAGTTTTATTTTCTCTTAACTTGCTTTCTACTCTTAGTGATTAACTTCAGTCTCTGTACATGAGGTGATCATGTTTTTGTGATCAGAAAAACAGACCAAAAACAAAACAAAAAAACAAAATATAAGCAAAATAAAATAAAATGAACAATTGAACATGGGTGACAGCAACCAGCTCTTATGTATGCAAAAGGATTTAATCTACAGCAGTTATTGACATTTTATAACTGATCCATTTCTCACATTTTTCTTTCTATTCAACTTCTTTCAGTTTTAATATGAAGGTTATTCTTTCCATCCAAAATATTTCCTGCACAACGTCCATTCACTGGATCTGGGTGGGAGGTTCAGGGTTGAGCCATGTTCTTGTTATTGCTTTCCTTCCAACTGCCAATATTATAACTAAGTATTAATCTTAGTCTTTCTTAGTCTTTTTTTTACATTACAAAAAACCCCCATATACAATGTTATGAAAGTTATTGGTATAGAATACTTCAAAACATTAAGTATGGTGGACAGAAACACAAAAAGGTTTTATCTTTATGTAGTCCCAAAAGATATGAGCAGGCCTGTCACGATAAGCAATAAATCAGTTAATCGCGTGATTAATCAAAATGAGCTTGATAATTAAAATGAGGTCAATAATTTCCAGTTCCATGCTTGTTTGTTTTTGTCATCTCTCTCTCTCTCTCTCTCAACCAAATAGACTGGATGACAAAAAGCTTCAGTCCGGTGTATCAACTTACTCCTTCCCTTCCTATTCTCATTTCTTTAGAATGGGTTCGACATACAGGGAGCGATAAACGGCAGCAAAAAGTGTCAGTTTTCCACCACTTGCGGTGAAAGCAACACACGAGGCGCAATAGTGATGACAGCGGCAAAAGTCGAACATTTTTCAACATTCTTGTGTTTGTTGAGCCCATAGGGAAGAGTAAACTTTTGCATCAGTTACTTGCCAGGCCCATGGTCATGTGCCACAGAATGTAGCATGAAAGCCCCATGAAGAAGAGCAAGCCAGAAATGCTGGTTTAAAAGTCGCTAAAGAGATGCAGCCCTTTAAGCTAATTGAAAAGCCAGCATTTCGAAAACATTTGACACCCAGTACATAGTAGTAAGTTTACTTTTTTTTCACAAAAGTCCTAACTAGCAGTGTTGCCTGATTTTCCTGTTTAAGCTTTATTGATTAATATATTTTGAAGGCCACGTTTATTTACAGAGACTTCACAATCCATTTTATTTGCGTTTGGCTTATTTATGTGTTTTTGATACTTAAAATGTCTTCCAGATCCAGTGTTAAATGTTCTTTTGAAATTAGTTTATTGATCTTTAAGAGGGTATACTTGCATTATTATGCCATTTTTATGCTATTCACTAACAATGGTCTCAAAATGACAGTATTATCATTTTTTGCAATAATTTCTGGGACAATTAATCACCCAGCAAAATTTGTTGTTAGCAGTGCCACATTGCCTCCAACATATTTGTTGACATGACCGTTGTTTACTTGATAGATGGTGTAATAAAAAATATAATCAAATTCGTCCAATTGAACTCTCTCCATTTTTCTGAATTTGTATTTGTCTGAGACTGTTCACAGATATTATACCAGTCTTGGTATAATAAAGGCGAGTGTTTCTTTTTTCCACTTTTCTTTGATATATAAAATTGTATATTAGGACATTAGACTAATATACATACTGATATAATTTTATGTGTTTTCTGTTGATATGTGTCACATCATATTTCTAAGACTGCATTATGTACGCTTCCCCTCTTTTATTTCTTTATGACAATATTAGTTTCAATATAAGTGTCAGATATTGAAAGAAGTCATTACTGCAGAGTTTAAATTTCAATTGAAATTGAAAGCTCCTCATTTTACCATTGTTAAATAAATTACAAAAGGCTGTAATACATCTGTCAGTCTAGTATTTGAGTTATGCATTCCTGGTTTAAGATCAATTTGTCATACATGATCCATTTTGATATTAAATATTAAGACAGATAGCTTTTTTTTTATTCTTCAGTTTTAGTTGTTTTGCAACATTAAACCAAATTTCCAGTGTAGATTGTGCAATTGGGTGAAGGATTTTTTTAAGTTCAACTGGTAAACCATTCTCTCCCATGTTTGTCTGGATATTATACCCAGGGGTGCATGTCTCCATCTCTTTTCATCTGGCAGAGTATCAAGGATCACACCAGTTACACAAGTACGTCATTTGGGGTGGATAGTAGTACAATTTTAAGCTAGGAAGGGCCATAGCCCCCTTATCTTTTTACAGCTGTACTGCCGAATACCTAACTCTAGCCTTCTTCCCATCCCAAATAAATTTTGATAACATCTTATCCCAGTCTGTGAATTATTTAAACCTTTGAATTACATAAGAAGCATCTTAAAATATGTTCAAAATACAACATTTAAAGAGCAGATGAACCCTGAACAGTTTGTGTGTCCTTGTTGTCATCCTGTGTCTTCTTGATGCAAATTACGATTTAAATGATGCATCTTTATCACATGCTGCAGAGTAATAATTTAGATCATTTCAACTCTTAGCCAGAACTGTGACCATAAAATGGTGCCAATGTTTTGACAACTGTGTTGTTTTAAGTGGATGTGTCTGTATAATATGTAATTTTCACTCTTCATCGCCTTCTGATGTTCCTACCCTCTCTAAGGGTGACCAAGCTACTCACTTTGTCAGCATCCCCAACCTACAACCAGTTAATCAAGAGCTTTCCTTTTAGGTTCAGCTATCTCTTTGCCAATATAGACTGGGGAGCACCTGCATCACGGCAAACAAGACTGCAACCTGTGTATCCATCTTCCGCTCCATACAAAAAAGACACCAGTGTTCTTAAACTTCTTCTCTTGAGGTGAAGACTGATCCCTGACCTAGAGAAGCTCTTCACCCTTTTCTGGTTGAGAACCTCAGCCTCAGACTTGAAGAGGATGTCTCATCTCAGTCACTTCACATTCAGCTTATTAATCGCATCAACACCCACTTATGTTCAAGTTATTTTGTTAAGATGTTAGCAGACCTACATAATCCACAAAAATCAAAGGTCAGACGTTAAGACCAAGGAAGAGGCTAACAGCAGTTGAAACCGGGCCCTATACAAGCAGGCCAGTAACAAAACAACCAATGAGGGGAGCCAAGAGAAGCTATAGCGATAAGTGAAAAAGCAACTTCTCAACCTTAAAAACCATCACCAACTACAGGATTCTCCCCCCCCACACCACACTTTGGTGTGAAAAGCCCCCAAAAGCTCTGGGAACTGATGGTGTTTTCCCCGTCTGCCTGAGAACCTGTGGTGACCAATTGATCCCCATCTTCACTCAGATCTTCAAGAAGTCTCTGGAGCTTCGTGAGGTTCCCTCCTGTTTCAAGCTCTCCACCATCATCCCACTGCTGGGAAATGCATCTTCATAGGATCAAATCACTACAGACCTGTCGCCCTGATGTCTGTGGTGCACTATGAGTGTTTACACGTTAGTGTCGGTTTTATACCTGTGGGTCATAAGGGAAACATGGCTGCTGGGCAGAGCTGGATGCTGGTGTGTGTTAGAATCATGGCAGCAAATCAACAAAAAGCAAAAACCTGCACGGTTTTTTTCAAACAAACCAAGTAAGTTGAGTAATGCTGTTGGATGCAGATAATGTTTGCTAAATGATGATTAATCCATGCCAATATATTGCTTTAAGCTTGTTAACAGAAATACTAATGTTGTTATCTATGTTCAGAGGTGAGTAGTAATTAGTTACATTTACAATGAATCAATTTAAGATGGAATTATCATCTTTGACTTGCACAATTCATCAGATAAATTTTTTTTATCATAAAATCTTCTTTCACTTCTTTCTCTTCATGTGGGACTTCATGTAGGTCGAAAATACTGACAAAGAACAAAGAAAGTCAAAGAAGACTGAAAACCAGTGCACTCTGTGAGAACTATACTGTGGTGTTCTGCCTAAAACCTTTTCTTCTTCTCACGCTTTCTTCTCCCTCATCTCTATAAAACACAACTCCTCCACAAATTCCAATTGATGTGCTTGTTTTTTTTACCCAGGCTGCCTCACATCCTGGTTCTTGTCACTGCTTTCAGCAGGTTTCTTTTCAACTATTTTCTGCTTATCAATTTTCCAGAGCAGAGGTGAAAAGTATATTGCTGAAATCAAATGTAGAATTTATTGATCCACATATTCACTGTCTCTCCTTTGACTTGGCCAGTGTTTTCTCTGTCTATTGTAGAATCGTTCATGCCATGTCCCAGTTACTCTCATCTCAGTCTGCACAGCACTCCCAGTAGTTACTATTTTCTGTTCTCGCTAATGATCAACTGCCCGTGAGGTGGAGAGCATCCGATCACTTGTCAAAGTCATCTGCCTGTAGCTCTCACTTTTACTCAGCAGCGAAGCTGTCAAGGTGGGACTTTCCTAGGCTGGGCTGAAGCCAGGGACTACAACAGACAACAGTCCAACTGTCTTTGGTTGGTATCATTGTTAACATATTCAGCTTGTCTTTTCCAGGGAATTCAGTTTTATTGAAATAGCACGCCACAGTACAACAGAAAAGGAAATCCATCCTATTACCCAGGTTCAGGCTTCAGTATATTCAGAATCTCAGCTATGTTATCCAGTGTGACAATATTCATTAAATTTTTTTTGGCAAAAACAATCTGAGCGTCCCCATCTGCAAAGTCCACTCCCTGATCTGCAAAACAAGCCAAGTTTCCAATGTCATGAAAAAAGTAAATGCTTGCTAATTTGAGCCAAATGTTTTTGCAAATTAATTTGATTTTAGAGCTGTTGAACAACAGTTCCCACAGAGACCAGTGTAAGGTTTTGGAAGAATGTTTCAGTGATGGATGCCTGAGCTTCTGTCTCACCGGGAGCTTTGTTGATAGATGCTCTGCTGCGGTATATTATAGTCTTTTTCTGGCACAGCATGCAGTGTCAATATGAGCTGGCCAATAGGCTATGGCTGACAGGGGACTGTGTGGGCTGACAGATGCCTGGGCCAGAGCTGCTGAGCTGGGCTTGTGTTGACAGGAGAACTGGGCGGGATGGAACCCTGCTCCGGGGCTAGCCGTGGGGGAGGACCAAAGAGCAGGCTGGGGCCAGAGAGTGAAAGTGTAATGAGATGAACGATGTGCCAAGACTGACAGAGGAGCCACACCACCCACTGTAGCATCGATACCCAACTCTCCTCACCTAACCTCATCTTTTTTTCCCCCATTCTCATGTCTCTGATATTTCTCACCTGTTAACAAAACAATTTTCATCCTCTTTCCTCTTTATAATGCTGCTGTCTTTTTCCACCCCTATAGTATTTTAAACACCACACCTACAGATCATTTGTTTCCTTTCACTACTGCTCCTTTTTACCTCATATTGACTGGGAATCTTATGTCGCAAAGATGTCTCCATGTGCATCTTTGTCACTTAAGCTTGCGAGAGGTGGACTGGCTGCTATGTCTTTGCTGTCTATGCATAATTTGTGTGTGTGTGTGTATGTGTGTGTTTGTGTTGAGGAGGGTATAAAAACACAGGTAGCAGGCTAAAAGGGGTTTTCAGTGACCAAAGGAGACAGCACAACAGAGAGGTCTTAGACAGAAGAATAGCTAGAAGAACATATCAAATCAAAGTCAGGTCACTCTATTGTAGCCCTCAACCCCCAGTTATTATCAGCAAAGCAGGTTAATTTTATTTCCTGTACAGCTTTATCTTTAGGGACAAGACTTAACAGAAGAAAGCATTTATTAAAATACTTGCAATGTTGTTAAACTGAGGATTTTACCCTTCACTCTTTTATAAAGTGTACCACACAAAACCACACACCTGAAGGCTAACGCTGGAGAAGCAAAGAACTGGGTCTACCATCTTAAAACAACTCCACTCTCAGAATCATCATCATCATCACTCTCTATTTTGTTAATCTTTGAACCATCACAGACTTTGCATTGGACAGTTATTTCCAAAAAAGCTGATTATTTAAACAAGACATTAAGGTAGGAAGCAGTATGCCACAAATGAATTTTCAATGTAAATCACATAATGAGAATGTAACATAGATCAATTCCAGTTAGAGTACCTCTCTCCAAGAAAAGTAACACAGTGTAGACATCAATTAATAAAAAATAAATACATTTTATAAACTGTTACTCTAAAAGGAAATACTTTATACAGTTAAAAACCAGAAGTTTACATACACCAAATAAAAAGACACATATATTTTCTTCTCACAGTCTGAAGTTAAATCAGACCAAACTTTTCTTGTTTTAGGTCAGTTAGAACTACCAAAATTATTTTTTTGCTAAATGCTACAATAATGAGAGGAAAAAATATGTCAAAGATTCATTTATCAATGTCTTCAAAATTAGAAGTTTACATACATTTGTTTTCTTCAATTTTTGGTAGCATTACCTTTGAACTGTATGACTTCGGTCAAAGGATTTGGGTATTCTTCCACAAGTTTCTCAAAATAGTATGCTGGACTTCTGGCCCATTTCTCCCGACAGAACTGGTGAAACTGAGTCACGTTTGTTGATCACCTTGCTCGCACACGCCTTTTAAGATCAGCTCTCAAAATCTCAAAAGGATTGAGATCAAGGTTTTGTGATGGCCAAGCCACAACATTGACTTTGTTATCCTTAAGCTACTGTGTAATTACTTTGACTGTATACGTCGGGTCACTGTCTATATGGAAGACCATTTGGGCCCATGTTTTCACATCTCTCCAAAATTTACGGTCTTTGTGCCTGTGTGCATTTGCAAACTACAGTCTGGCTTTTTTTATGTTTCTTTTGGAGTGATGGCTTCCTCCTCACTGTATGGTCTTTCAGCCTATGTCAGTACAAGACAAGTTTCACTGCAGATAATGACACTTAACAGCTTCAACCACTATCTTCAGAAGATCTTTGGCTTTGCGTAGGAGTCAATCTGTATATTTTGGACCAAAAGATATTAAGTTCTGGGACACAGAACCCATATCCCTCCTGAGGGGTACGATGGTTGGATATTTTCATTATGTCTATACTCGCAAATACTTGTTTGAACAGATTAACAAGGCACCCTCAGGAATCTGGAAATTGTTGCCTCAAGGAGGCACCAGACTGTTGCTGCTCTGCAGTTCTCTTCCTGGTATATTGGCTGATTTCTTTTGACTTTCAAATCATGTCAAACAAGAAAGCAAAGTGTTCCATGTGTAGCCTTTAAATACATCTAAAGGTGTGTAACTTAAATGTGTAAGTCAACCAATCAGAGGTCTCCAAAGCTATGGCATCATCATCTGGACTTTCGCTCATTGTTTAAAGAGACAGTAATCATTCTGTATGTAAACTTCTGATTTTGAAGACATTGTTACACAAGTCTCAAACACATTCTTTCTATCATTATTGTGGCATTTAGCAAACATAAATAATTTTGGTAATTCTACTTGACCTAATTCTAACAGATCTAACAGACACAAGAGGCTTGGTCTGATTTAACTTCAGACAGAGAAAAATGGTGCATGTCTTTTTATTTGGTGTATGTAAATTTATAGTTTCAAATGTATGTTCCATTCCCAGTATGTGTTTCACACAAGAAGATCATGGGTGGTGCACCACCAAAAACCTAAATTTACCATGTAAATCATAATCGGCTTTTCTATAAATCCCTCCAATCAAATCCCTCCAGTGACAACAGTTTAAAGGTTTATGAAGTACCATTCACCCAAACCACCAGAAGGTGTTTAATATTGAAGTTTCTTTGGGATGGTAAAACTCTTTTTTTGTCTTGATGCCTCCTGAACTAGCCATTACCTTCAAATTTACAAAGCAAGATAATTTTAAGGGAATTTTATTGATCTGTATAAGGCCTTACTTTTCTATAAGAGTTACTCTGATAGAAACCACTTTATATGTTCTGTTTTCAGTGTGCATTTCACAGATAATCACTGGTGGATCATTTTCCATCAAAATCATCATCAACTTTTTTTGTAAATCCATCAAATGCAGATGTGGTAACAGTTCAAAAGTTCATGAAAGACCACTTGAGTGAATGTTATTTTATTAGTTTTTACACAACCTTACTTTTATATCAATTACTGTGACAGAAAACACTTTACATTTTCAATTCTTAGTATGTTTACTGTAGGAACAAAGATGATGGACCCAAATACTGATCATTGACTTATTGTAAATAGAAATGCAACAGTAGTTTCAATGGTCATAAAGCAGCATACACTTAAACTGTTCTGTTTTGATATTTATGTCATTTTAACTCAAAAAATCTGTTTTGTTGCTGTTAGTTTCAGTTATTTGGATTTATACTAAGTAAAGATGTCAAGAGTTATCCACCGCATAACAGAGCTTTGCAAAAAAAAAAGGAAAAAAAAAAAATCAGAATATTCAAGATAAACTACCAAAGTCTGTATACTTTATTCAACCAAACAGTGAAATGACAGTGCTACAATTGTATCCAGACAAATAGAAAAACTTAAAATATGTATAATATAAATTTTAAGGCCCCTTTTAAAAAATGAACAAGTGTGGAAAAATGTAATGTGCTTTAATAAGAAAAATTAAAGGTGAATGATACTTCTATCCCCACCACTATCCCCTTACTAGTTTGCCTTGAATTACAATAAGCACAATAAAAGGAATTTTACACAACATGGAATTGAAACATGAACCACAAATAAAACAGCATATTAAATATATTAATCCTAAACACAACAATCACACAAGCAAACATCTGTGTAAACTGACAATAAAGCAGGTAAAATCTATGTAATGAAATTGCAAATTGGAGTTGACATGAGTGGCAAACAACAATTAATTATCATAATTTCCAAAGTGAAAAGTGCTTAAAGCCTGCCTGTGAATTTGTATTTGTTGGTTTAATGAAGCGTTTAAGGAGAGTAATTTGGGGGGAAACAAACCAAATCCTTTTATTAAGAGACATGTCAAATAAATACACAATCAAGAGGATGACCATCATTCCCAGCTACAACAGCTTGTCCATCAGCTGAAATTGTCTGTTGTCTCTGTCATTATCAAAATATAAAAATCATTTGCACAGTTGCAACAAGTTGCATGTTGTGTATAGGACTAACGAATACATAAGCTTGCTTTATTAACCCAGAGAATACATTAGCACTTCTCTTTTTCTTTTTCTTTCTACACATTGGATTTAAGTGCAGTATAGTTATGAATACAGCACATCTAAACCGTTGTATGAAAGGAAACTGAAAAAAACATTAGACATAACAACTCTGAAACACTAATACTAGAATCTCACTTGTAAGCCATAAGCGAATGTTACAGCTTATAGCTGTTAGCTATAAGCTAATATCTTCTGAATGTAGTGCAATGTAACATAGAACAACAAACTATGCTGAAATACACTTTATTCAGATTATCAATAGGTTATCCTACACAGGAAATGCTGTCTGAATTGTAGTCAAACAAATAATGCTCTCTAAACATTCTCTTCAGTGAGTAAATAAAGGGGGTTGTCTCCAAAGTCAAGCCTGATAAAATGAAATTTCTTTTCTAAAGATGTCATCATTTAATTCTACATTAGAGTGTGTATCTTCCTTATTGGAGACTGACTGCACTCTCTTTGCTTTGTCTTCCAGTACCTGGTTGGTCTTTTCTGACTGGATGGGTGTTTGTTTTATTCTTCCAGTCTTTGCACAAATTCAGCTATTCAGTATCAATCAACCTATTGATGTAATCTCCAAAAAAACAGATTTTTTTTTTCAGAAACTAGTTTGCTGCAATTGTACTGTATAACGGGGCACCACTGGCAGAGATGTGGAAAAAAACCTTAATAAAAATTCATATCTTCTTGCAGTAACATAGTAACTGCTGAAAGTTTTGTAAAAAAGCAACCTTTAAGTAAATTTATTCAGCAATAGGAAAAAAAAAAAAAAAAATTCAAGAAATCTTAAAAAAAAAAAAAAAAAAAAAAAAAAAAAAAAAAAAAAAAAAAAAAAATCACTGGTGGTACAATTATCGGTGCTCCTGCTGTTAGTGTTCCATTGCTGTTTTGCCAATGGAACACTACTCATTAATACGACTTCTTATTTAATATCTCAGAAGCTGAAGTATATCTCTAACCATTCCTCTTAGCAAAATCTTGTTAGATGGTTCAGAGACTCGGGTACTCACTCATGTTCTCTACTTTCAGGTTATCCCATTCTACAGGATTAGGTCTGAGGATTGAATAGATAGAAGATTGATTTTGTGTGTGATGAACATTTAATGTGTTTATTTGCCATTTGTTTTAGATCATTCTCCTGTTAAGAAACCAAGTGATGACCCTTTTTCAATTCGCTGGTCAAGTCTGCGAGATTTTTATCTGAAACCTCTGGGTAAACTCTAATCACAAACTTGACGTCTTGCATTCTTGAACAACGTTCTCATGGCCTTTGAAAGAGAAACAGGCCCACAGTTTCACAGACCCTTGACCAAACTTAGCAGGGGCATTTTCTGTTTTTCTACATATTCATGCATTATTTTTAGGTCAAACCCACCTAGAATGTTGGTAACTGAGTTTAGCATACTTTTTTGGTGTGTTCCTTTCATAGTCGGAACTCAGAAATTGCGACATCCCAGTCAGAAGGGTGCCAGAAGAGAAGAAGAAACTCTGACTACCCCCAGTTAGGATTTTTAAGGTCAGCTTCGCGTTTCAATATGGCCGCACCTCACATCAACAGTAGTAAGCTGTGGTGGAAACATTTATTTTACAAGCCAAACTTGTAAGAGAGTGTCTAAAATCAATGTTATATGTACAACTGATCAAAGTGGTGTCTGCTTATGGAAAATAAAGCTTAAAACGACGTTTGTAAGAGGTACTGCAAACAATGGCTACTTGGGCATCGCCATGTAGAAATAATGACTTCTCCAACTGTTAACTGGAACACTGTTACCTCAGGTGTGACATCACACCCAGCACCGAGTTCCGACTTCTGAGGTAAATGGAATGCAGCATTTGTTGATGATTGTTGGACAGAACTCTCAAACAACTACTTGACATGTATCAAGCATATTTTGGTTGTTGCAAAGATTTTCTATTTTGAACTCCCTTATCATCCGGTGCACTGTGTCTGGTGGCAAAATAAATATGAGTCTTTTTCTAGCCAAGTGGCTAAAAAGATGAGTCTCTAGGCCACCTCATATTTACAGTATATGCTGGGAAAAAAGAAAGTCATAGATAACTAATTAAAAGTTCTTAGGAACTCTGATGAAAAATAAAAAAAAAGCTAAAAAAAAAAACAAAAACAACAAATCTTTACTTTAAGCACATTCAACCAAGTTTTAATGCTATTTTCCCCTCGCACCATCACATATGGAACTCCAACTGTTGATTGTTTTCTGTCCTTTATTAAATTCTGTTGATACCCACAAACAACCACATAATTCCTTCAGCATGAAACTCCTCCATCTTGGTTTGCATGCTTCAGTGCTCAGAACAAGCTGTTAATCACCACTAGAGTGATTGTTTTGAGACTTAGCCTGTTCGACCGCAGGGGAGAATATTATTAATCAAAAATGGCTACAAACCAGTCATTATATTGTATAAGCTATTCATATGTGCATGATTCAGGTGTGAACTTATTGCAATGCCTTTGTATGGACGAAGCTAAATAATATGTATTTATTTTGTGGTGTATAGTAAAGTTTTTCTTAAAGTTTCCACCAAGTTGTGCAAAGACAACATTTTAAAGTAAAGTGTTGCAAAACACAGACAGTAACTCAAGGAACTTGAATTACATACTTTTGCATTAAACCGTGTGCCTGTAATAAGACTAGATAACATACAGTACACGTATGACTATAGCTCAAACAAAGTCATAGTAATAAACATGTCCACAAACATGAGCTGTAAGTTGAACTGGCTTTTGATCAGTAATCACACAGATTATCTTACAGTGGCTTGCAAAAGTATTCATACTCCTTGAACTTTTCCATATTTTGTCACATTACAACCACAAACATAAATATATTTAATTGAAATTTTATGTGAAAGATCAACACAAAGAGGTATACAATTGTGAAGTAGAAAGAAAATTATACATGATTCAAAACATTTTTTACAAATGAAAAACTGAAAAGTGTGGTGTGTAATAGTATTCACCCCCTTTTTCTCTGAGTGAAACCAACTGCCTTCAGAAGTTACCTGATGATTGCTAATGATAAATAGACTCCATCTGTGTGTAATCTAATTCCAATACAAATACAGCTGCTGTTTGGCAGCCTCAAAGGTTGGTTTAGAGAATAATGGGGAGCAAACAGAATCATTAAGTCCAAGGAACACACCAGACAGATCAAGGATAAAGATGTGGAGAAGTTTAAAGCAGGCTTAAGCTATAAAAAGATTTCCCAAGCTTTGAACATCTCAAGGAGCACTTTTCAGTCCATCATCGGGAAATGGAAGGAGTATGGCACAACTGTAAACCTACCAAGACAAGGGCATCCACCTAAACTTACAGGCCGAACAAGGAGAGCACTGATCAGAGATGCAGCCAAAAGGCTCATGGTGACTCTGGACAAAATGCAGAGATCCACAGCTCAGGTGGGGGAATCTGTCCACAGTACAACTATTAGTCATGCACTGCACAAATGTGGTCTTTATGGAAGTGTGGGAAGAAGAATGCCATTGTTAAAAGAAAACCATAAGAAGTCCTGTTTGCCAGAAGCCATGTTGGACACACAGCAAACATGTAGAAGAAGGTGCTTTGGTCTGACGAGACCAAATTGAACTTTTTGGCCAAAATGCAAAATGCTATATGAGGTGGAGGACTAACATTGTACATGACTCTGAACACACCATTCCCACTGTCAAATATGGTGGTGGCAGCATCATGTGCTGGTAGTGCTTCTCTTCAGCAGGCACATGGAAGATTGTCACAGTTGATGGATGGAGCTAAACACAGAGCAATCTTGGAAGAAAACCTGTTGGAATCTGCAAAAGATTTGAGACTGGGGTGGAGGTTCACCTTCCAGCAGGACAACCACCCTAAACATAAAGCCAGGGCTGCAATGGAATGGTTTAAAACAAAACATATTTATGTGTTAGAATGGCCCAGTCAAAATTCAGACCTAAACCCAATCGAGAATCTGTAGCAAGATCTGAAAACTGCTGTTCACAAACACTCTCCACCTAATCTAACTGAGTTTGAGCTGTTTTGCAAAAATTCCAGTCACTAGATATGCAAAGCTGGTAGAGACATACTCCAAAAGACCTGCATTTGTAATTGCATCAAAAGGTGGTTCCACAAAGTATTGACTCATGGGGGCTGAATACGTCTGCACATTTGTAAAAAATGTTTTGAATCACGTATACTTTTGTTTCTACTTCACAATTGTATACCACTTGGTGTTGGTCTTTCACATTAGATTCCAATGAAATATACTTATGTTTGTGGTTGTAATGTGACAAAATATGGAAAAGTTCAAGTGGCATTACTACTTTTGTAAGGCACTGTACATCCACTGTTGGGTCTTGCAAGAATTTCTAGGTTGTCAAATCTCAACCTATCCCTTCATTCTGGTCTACTATCCACTAGATCTGAAGATCTCAGCATGTTAGCCAGCCTAGCTAGGTCTTATAACACTTCTGCAAACTCCAGTCACTCTGGTCAACTTCGGTGCAATCAACATCTGTTCTCTGACAAAGGACATATCACCCAGAATCTCCTCACGTACCACAAGCTGGACTTTCACTGTTTGACCGAAACGTGGCAACGACCTTTGGTCTTTTCTCAACTTAATGATTCAACTCCATCTGGCTTTGTTTACTGTACATCTCTCAACCCCGCAATTTCAGTTGCGGTGGTGGACTTGTGATAATTCACCGCAAGAACTGGAAAGTCTTCCCTGTGTCTGTACCTACTATCAAATCATTTGAGAGCATTGCATGTCAATTATCTGGCCCCACTCCCACCATTGCTGCCACATTTTATCACCCGCCCCAACTTCCCCAGACCTCATAAAGACTTCTTGAATGATTTTGCTGCTTTTCTCACTCATCTTTCTGCTCTATTGCCTAATGTTATTTTATAGGGAGATTTTAATATCATATTGACAGT
The DNA here is from genome assembly GCA_014839685.1 of Anableps anableps. Classification (NCBI taxonomy): domain Eukaryota; kingdom Metazoa; phylum Chordata; class Actinopteri; order Cyprinodontiformes; family Anablepidae; genus Anableps; species Anableps anableps. Next base: position 28,275,770 of record CM026068.1, on the reverse strand, counting down.
CCCAATCTTCCACTCACCAATGGAAGATTTGGACTCCCTTGAAAAGCTTTGGATTTCACCACTTTGCTGATTTTCCGATCCAGATCAAAGGACATATCTTGGACTTGATTTGTTGTTCTGGCCTCACCCCTGTTGACTGCAAAGCTGATGATCTTTCTCTTTCTGATCATTTTTTTCTTAACATTCAATGTTCCACTGTGTTTTTCATCAACCAAGACAGCCAGAGTAATCTCTTTTAGGAACATAAAAGATATTAAACTTGATTTACTTTCTTCTGCCATCACCTGTTCTCTGACCCCAGAACATCCTGTAACCCCTGATACACTGGCTGATCAATAAAACAACAATCTCACTCATATCCTCAACTCTCTTGCCCCAGATAAAACATGGTCTGTCACATTCGCTCATTCTGCCCCCTAGTTTCCTTCTGAACTCTATCTAACCTATTAAAGCCAAATGCTGTCAACTGGAGTGACTCTATAATAAAGCTGATCAAAACATTCATAAGGACATGTACATTTCTCATGTATCACATTACAAGTTGTTAATTTCTGTAACTAAATCTGCTTACTACTCAGGCCTCATCGCCTCTAATAAAGCTAACACCAAGACCCTGTTTTCACTGTTAAACAATACTTTTCGTCCCCTAATACTTTCCCTTCTCATTTTACTCCACTGAAATGTGTGATTCCCTTACGTTCTTTTTTTAAAGATAAAATTAAAAAGATTTATCAGGAACTCTGTCCTGTAACTCCATTTCCTCCCTCCTCTGATCCGCCTCCCTCTATTCAGTCATTTTCTTACTTTCAGTTTCCTTCCATTTCTGAAATTCCCAGACCCTGGTTGGACCCAAAAAAACACAACCAGCTCATCTTTAATAACATCAGCCCATAACAGTACCCTACCTCCACCTTGCTGCATCTAACTCATAGTGGAGCTCTGTGTCCATTACTGATCCAGCTATGGACTTGGCCATCTGGTCAGTCAAGAGTCACTCATTTCAACAGGAGTGAAAGCTGCTCAGGAGGTAGGGATTTGTCCTGTAACTGGTGGGTTACTGGTTCAAACACCCACTCCATCCATCTCAGTCGTTGTGTACTTGAGCAAGACACTTCACCTGTCTTGCCTACTGGTGGTGGTCGTAGGACCTGGTGATGCCAATTGTATGGCAGAATTGTTTCTTTCAGTCGGACCCAGGGCAACTGTGGCTACTTACCACCAAAAATATGTGTATGAATGACTGAATGTAGTGTAAAGCGCTTTGGAGTCCTCTGATTTGATACAGTGCTATAAAAATGCAGGCCATTTACCGTCAGTCCATAAAACCTTTGAAAAATCTGTCATGTATTTCTTGGCCCAGTCCAGGCACTTCAGCTTGTGTCTTGTTCAGTGGTGGTTGGGTTTCAGCCCTCCTTACCTTGGCCATGAGCATTGAACATTCGGTACTTCTAGGTACTCCATGTTGGTTGGAGTTCTGGACTATGACAGCACTGGAAGATAATAGGTTCCTTGTAGCTTCATGCTTGGTTCTTCTCAGATCCTTGGTGGTTAATTTGTGTCTTTTTTTTCTCAAAGTGTTTCTTGTGTGTCCTGTTTCTCTCAACGTTTGATGGTTCTGTGATCGTGCCCTAATGTCTTAGCAATTTCAAGAGTATTGCATCCCTCTGAGAGACCTTTGTTAATTTTTGACTTTTCAGAGTCAGTTAAACCTCTGTTTTGGCCCATGTCGCCTCAAGAAAAGAAGCTGCCTAATAATTATGCACATCTTGATATACGGTGTTGAACTTCTTTAGCCATACCCTCCCTCATTACACAGATGTATATCACCTGCTATGCTTAAATCCATTAACCATTCAAGTTTATCCAGTTTGGAGCTAGAAAATATGCATAAAAATTATATGGTCAAAATACTCACTTGCCTAATAATTGTGTGCAGTGTACACGTCAACGTTGAAGGAGCCCTGATGTTTGAATTGCAAATGAAAACTTTACCACTCTTCCACTTCTTCCTTTTCCTGCATTGCATTTTTATGCATGGTAGGAATGTGAGGGAGAAGGAGTCGAACGTAACGAGCCAGTGACAGATGGTGCCTCATTGAGATGTGGGCAGGAGAATGTATGGCAAGAACAGGTTCCTGCTATTAAATCTCAGGAGATGTACTATGCTTCCAGCCTCAGTCATACATTCTCCCTTTGTCACTCTTATTCTCCTAAGTTATCCTTTTTTACTGTTTTGTGCACTCCATGTCTGTTTTTGCCCTACTTGCTGGGTCTTCAGTATTCACTCTTGCCACATAATTTCTTTCTATTGCCTCTCCATCTTATCCAATATACCTCTTCTGTCCCATTCTTGGCTCATCCTCCTTTTCTTTTGCATATTTGTATAAGGTTGCTCTCACCATACAGCATTACTGTAACGGTGTTTGTGGAAGATGGACAAAGCAATGATAGATAAAATGTCACTTCCTATTTCTTACATTTGCACAGGTTTACTTATATTTTGGTTGATGTCAATGCAGGGTGGTTTTTGTCTTGCTAAAAGAAGGCATGAACAGGACAGTTATTATTCCTATAATATGTGAGCGACTCGCCTCTAATAGGTGCAGATTACACACATTAATCTGCAATTACTGGGTACAGACTCAAAACGTTTGCAGCTCTTTGCTGTCTTTATTCTGTTTTGACATCTCAACACACAATTTCCTTTTATTATTGCAGGATATCACATAAGGCCTTGTATCTAAGCCTGACACTGTGAAATGCCTTGTTTCTCTCCTCTCCATATTTTTTCTCTTATGTGATCCATCAGAGTGCTCTGCTTTGGTGGATTAAAGCTACAAAGAGGTGAATCACTTGATTATGCAGTGCCAAAGAAAGAGAGCAGAGGAATGGAGGTCAAATGACGCTTTTATAAACAGATAAAATACCCCACACCTGACTGATTCATGTAGTCTGGAGGTGCCAAACATTTAAAATAACTTAAAAAACCGGTTTATTTTGATTTTGTTAGCCAAATTTTCCTTACATACTTCTAGGAAATGTTCATGCTAAACAAGGAAGACTGAGTTAATCTCTAAGTGAGATTCCATGCACATCGAGAGCAGCTCTAACAGAACTCAGAAAATCATAAAGGAATAAGCCAAGAGATTTGCTGCCTTTTATGACTTATAGGCAGTTTCATCTCACTCATCTTAAATGATTATGTTTGAATAAGAGGGTATTTTTTTCTGACTTTTCTATGCCAGTGACTGCAATTTTTAATTTGCATTTTTTTCTCTTGTTGACCAATTTTCAAAAATTTAAAGCTTCCACAGTTGATGTTATTTGGCTCAACATCTGCAACATTTGTAAGCAGGCTCTGAAGGTTAGCTAGCTCTACTGCAAGAGATGGAAGATCAAATATATGACTGGCATATGCTGCGTCAAATGAGAAGGTCACACAAGTCTTCTGTGATTTGCTGCGAGGATTGGCAGTGCTAAACAGAAATGCCAAAGAAGAAGGGGAAGACATACAAAGCTATTCATCTTTTTGATGCAAAAACCCACAGGCAGAAGGGGAAGCTGGATATAGTCTTTAAAGATATCTGTATTAAGGCTGGGTGATGCACTTCAGTCGTGTATTATTTCAAGAAAATAATTTCTGAACTTGTCCTTATAATCAATTAGCTTGCCTTGTCTCACACCAGAATAGGAACATAACTGTGAGTGCGCTGAATTAATAAACATTCTACTTTTGATTTTGCTGAAATCCCTGAGGGCTAAGAGCCTAATATCACAAATGTTAACAACAGTAACTTTTTTTTCTTTATTAAGCTACAAAACTGTTGAACTGTTTCGTAGAGAAACTAAAGTTTTTAATAAATAAATTAGGAGATGGATTTAGGATTTGCTTACTTGAACCTTTGGCCCATTTAAAATAGAAGTATTATCTGCATTTTAGTCTTTATGACTGAGTTAATTTGTGTTCTTGTTTTATTCTTTTTGGTTGCATCCTTTAAACGACCCAGTCTTTGACCAGAGTTTCTTTTTAATTATTTGATTTATCCTTTTTAATTAATTAAATTAATGAATTAATTTAAAAGATCTTTTAAAAAATAAATTATAATAAAAAACAAAGCCAAAGAACACAACTGTTTTTAGCTTTTAATTTTTGTACTGCCAGATTTTAATGTATTCACATAAAAAACTGAACTCTTCTCCCACTTTCTCACTTGCTTTTCTTACAAGAACAAAAATCCCCTATTTGGCTTGCAGTGACTCTGGTGTATCCTTCGCAGCCCACCCTATCCCAAGACCCATTCTTCAAATTCAGATTAAAGGACATATTTGGGACGTTGCATGGTGCAGACGTTAGAGCAGGCGCCCTGTATACAGAGGGTACAGACCTCAACGAGACCGCCCCGAATTCTTGTCGCATCCTCGGTACCTTTGCCGCATGTCCATCCTCCCTTCTCTCTGCCCTCTTCCTGTCGCATTACTTGCAAATAAAGACCACTAGAGCCAAAAAAGTTCTTAAAAAAAAAAAAAAAAAGAAGGACGTATTTGTGCGCCATATTTGGAGGAGCCTTCAAATTTGGACAGTCTTCATCGCACCAGTGTGATGTCATTGGCCCTCAAATCCAGCCTTCAAAGGAATTTCCTCTGAATTTGGACACACCTATTGTCTCATCAGTTGGCTATCCCTCTTTTCCACTAGTACCGGTACACATATTCAGGAGAGTGTTTTCACTGCCAGTTGGACTCTCACTGGCCAAGCAAGGTTAAACCCAAAGCCCTTATGTGGCATCATACAAATGCAACAATGACACAATGTAGTAGTATGTCTCGAACTTGTCATAAGTAGTGACGTTTTTCTGACCCCAGTTAACGCCAGTAGCTCCACTCTAACTGTACCGTACCATGGTCCTATGGACCTAAAACTGTAGGGGGGCCAGGATTGGTGCGGTATGGGTCAGTTGTATGGGCCACTTTTACAATTGAAACAGACAAAACAGGATACCAAACTGTACTGACCTATGCCATACCGCTCAGTGGAAACGAGGTAGTAGACTCCCTGAAAGTGACAGGAACTACTTACCAACACTTCACTTTGATAATGTGGTGGTTTTTTATCATGACAAGATCTCATTACACCTCTGGTGAAAATTACACTTTTGAATATCTCAAAGGAAAATGCCTAAATTTAAAAGCTTTTTTAGACTTTTTGTGAAAAACAGCTAGAAAAAAGACCTGTATGTAAAACCATAACCCTAAAAAGTCAACATAAGGCGAATCTGAACATCAGGCTTTCTTAGTTCTTTGCACCATTCATACAAAATTGGTTCTACCAAGAGGAAAGGACCATCCTCTTGCTGTTGTTGATTATATCATTCAGTAGTGTAACCATGAGACCATCAAGTTATCATAGTTATATTTGTGAGTTATTTCCATGGGGTGTAATTATCTGTAATCTTTTAACAAATCCTTTTACAAATGGGCTATGGCAACCCAGCGTGACTCCCACTGATGTTAAACAGGTGTTCTAAAATACTTAGCACCAGGGATAACTCATTTTGAAGTGCCCCCTTGAGTTTCATCAAGGTTATCTTATGCTAACACCTTTAGCATGCTACTGAGAACATCAGAGCAAAAGGATTATATCAGCTCAAGGCTGTTTTCTAAAAAAAAAAAAAAAAAAAAAAGAAGAAGCTTTTTAATTATCTATTTCATGGTGAGTTTGCACCTGTCAAAGAAACCTACGAAACCAGGAGCTTTATGTAGTTCATGTTAATCCCAGGTTCCACAGAGTTCTAGCAAAGGTTTTTGGGCTGACAGAGAGATCCTTTCATACTCCCTTGATCTAGACCACAAAGCGAGATGATAATGAAGTGAAAATGTATTGATTCATTGATCCAGTCATTAAATTAAGCAGGCGGTAGGGCACAGGCCCCAGAAGCCCTATTAAGCTGTGCCACAAAACTCATTGCCATAAGATAATGACACGTTAGCAACATAATTTAGGATCAGCAGGGGACTCATAGATGACTGCAAATAAATTATAATTATATCTTTGACTTAAATTATTGTTAAATTATTTGGCAGAAGTGTACGAGGTAAACAAACACAAGGCTCATCTTCATAGCACGTCATGTCTCCTGCTACAGAAAAACGAAGGTGAAAGAACAAAAGAGAATTAAAGAAGGGGAATGATGATAAAAATAAATAACTCCTAAATTGTGATTTTAAATAATAACACAATATTTCTTATTGCATTGTATGATTAATCTGCTGTAAATAAATGTACTCAAAGTATAAACTGGAAAAGTGTGTAAAAAAGTGTCTAAAATTATTAGAGCAACAGTCTAACCAGAAGATACTCCAAACCAAACAAACCCCCCAAAAAACAGAAGATACAATATATATTATCCACTAGTCAGCAGATAAGGAATTATATGAGTATTTGTGCAGAGCTGTAATCAAAAACTGCCACTGTGTCATCATAGGTAAAGCACTTGGTGTGATATGAGTACCGTTTTTGTCACTGAGGCTCCACAGTATGAAAGACCAAGAAGGATCTAAATGGCAGCAATGATGAAAGCTGGTAGGGTTCTTTATAAAGGAAAAGAGCTTTAGTGTTCACAGAATTATCTCCTTCAAACAGGCGCACCTTCTGTACTAAAGTAAAGAAGATCATTTCCTTTCAACAGTTCTTTGTGACTGGAGCATTCAAAACAACACGACATTTGATGACTTTCATTCAGTCATACAAACAAGGATTCATGTAGATATGTTTCAGGAGTGAACAGCATGTGAAGACAAATGTCTTCTTTGGTGGATTTTACACCCAGTTTGGTTTAAATAACCTAAAAGTCATATTTAAGATTAGATCTAATACTAGAAAGGTATAGTTGTGTGCAGTCTCTGCAATACAAATTTTGGAGAAATACCAGATACACTGTTTTATTCTTAATTTGCATGTTTTGTTACCCATTTCCAGGGGTCAAGCTGATTTTTTTAAATCATAATTTCTCATTCTAAAAATATCTCACCTCCAGATAAAATACATTTAGACAGCTTTGGTTTTAGTTGCTAACACTAATGTAGAGGTGTCTAACACTATTTCTTTAGGACTGGTGTCTTGCATGTTTCAGATGTGTCCTTGCTCTAACTCAGCTAATTAAAAACACTGAACTACCTTCTCTAAAGGTCTGGTAATAGACCATAACTTAATATAAGTTTGTTAAACCTAAAACATGCAAGATGCCAACCCTTGAGGAGTGGCTTTGGACACTACTACTGTAAAATAATAGGTTGTGCTGGTCATTGTACCCCACCTGCCACTTTGTACTTTTACAGTCTTAGTCGTTTCCAGTCTGCTTTTTTGGATACAGAAAGATTCTGTCTGTACTGAGATATTTAATGGAGACCACATCAAATTTCATACCAATCAGAGGACACTTCATTCCCACTTTGAAAACATACAAAAGTAATCGATTTTCCGTAATATACTCTACTGAAAGAAGATTTATTTTACTTTGGTTAGTGTCATATTTTTTAAGAACTACTCCAAATAGAGATGAGGAAAGTCTCCAGCAACTAATTCATGATAAAATCTAATTAGTGAGATTTTACCATGATTATGATAATTTATCTCCATGATTCATCCAAACATAGAAAAAAAAGGATAGACAATGATTAAATAACTTAGTGTGAAATAATTTATTGAATGGTATGGGAGGTAGGTTAGGATGAGAAAGAAAGAACTTGGTGCAAAAAGTGAACACAAATGCAGAAAATCTGTTTAGCCTTCAAAATTTTGCAAGCTATACAAAGAAACCTAAGCAAAATGATGAAGTGACAATATATAATAACAAAGAATATCATAAGAATGGTAGAAAAATCTAAGATTATCTTCATTTCAACAACTATAAAAGGATTTTGACATTTAACTTGTAAATTGTTGAAGCTATAAAGATTCTTCCAAGGCAACTTTTCAAGTGACTAAAGAAATTGTATTAATGTAGGCTAAGTAATGATCCAATGTTCTCACAGCCTGACAAAATATTTTTTTTCACCATATATCATTTAAGTTGCTACATCTGAATCCTTCTCTTAAAACTGTGGTTTGAATATTTTTGAGAGCAAAATGATAAGATATGAAATAAAAGCAAAAAGAGGAAAGAAAAACAGAACACATCCCTATACTCTGGGTTCAACAACTCAGAAGGCCTCATTTGCCTGAGTGAGATTCTGTATCTCAAACAGTGCTTTGATATCCAAACTGCATTGAAACCTTCTGTGAGACACCATGAAAACAGACAAACAAACAGATTCTTTTTAAATTGTATTTTCTACTGAGGACAATTAAGAGAAACAAGGATAACAGTAGAGATGGGAAGACTGGAAGGACAAAGGGAAGGGAAGAGCAAGTCTTTTTTATCCTCAGAACAACTTTCCCAGCAGATCACACCAAGTAGCACTGACAGAAAAAAGGGTTGGAGGAAGACAGAGAAAGAGTGTGTTTGTGAGCTTAGAAAACATCCTTACTTCTCCTCTTCTTTCTCTTATGTAGCTAAAGGGAAGAGACTAAAAGCTTGAAACTAATAATCATGCTGAAATACTCAACTGACTTTAGAAAATCAACGAGCAGAGAAATGTAATTTCATGACAGTGGTGGTTTAATAAACAAAGAAACTATGCCCCCGTGGTAAACCTCCAACTCTGTGAAGAAGCAAATTAGCCTCCAGCAGAAGTGACGATAAGAGGGGTTGTTTAAAGCAAAATGCCACACATTGTTTGTCTCTTTATACAGTCCTCCTTAAGGCAAGAGAAAGCCTCATACAACTTTCCACAACACAATGAAAAGTTGCTGTATATTAACTGCAGAGTAAACCTATACATTATGTCGGATCCCTCGTTGCACTATTTTATCTTCTTTGTGAGATACTGAACACTGCAGTTTCATTTTACACTCCAGCAAAAGTTAGAGTAAGGCTCCATTAATTTTACAGCCTGCTCGTCAAGACTTTGAGGCTTTATGATTTAAACTCTATCAAACTGAATAAATTATTATTTTATTGGCTGGCTGCTATATGGGGCAACAGCAAAAGTATTCATACCAAATTTTGTCATGTTACAGCCAAAAAGTTTTATTGGGACAGTATGAGATAGGTCAACACAAATTAATAGCATAACTGTGAAGTTGAAATAAAATAACCTAATTTTTAAATTTTTTTTGCAAATAATAACCCTTCTTTTGGTTTGTGGAGACAGTGAGACTAAAGCTTCTGTCCATTACTCTTTGCAAACTCGCTCAGACAGATTAGATGGAAAATATCTGTGAGCTTTAAGTTTCAACTCTTGTCACTTTCATTGTCTGAAGTGCAAAACCCCTCCCCAACTAACACCCCGCTCTGAGAAGTTAAGACTTAAACAGCTCTCAATTCAACGGTCATTGAGATTCCTAAACCTGATCTGGATTTGTTGGTATTCTATTTAACTGGTGTATCAAGAAAGACTGTCCTGGCTTCTGATGACCTACATCTGAGTACCCCACCCCTTTCCCTTCTATGAATTAGTCAGACTGAGTAGCCAACTAGGATTCACAGACCACACCCATTAATGGTTGTTCTCCCTCTTTACTTGCTCTTGACTCTAAGCCAGGTACTATTTCGTGACTCATATGGGGCCCCAGGGATGTTCTTTTACTAACTTCAGACTTAAGGCGACTTTTAAAAACCTCCTTAAAAATTTGCGAACCAGGCACCAGGACAATTTTACCACCATTGAAGAATGTAAGAATAAAGGTGACTTAAATAACTGAAGGGCCACAACTTCTCTAAAATTTTACATGCTTCTTTAATTAGTAATGCTTTGTGAGGGTCAGTACAGCTTGATTCAGCAACACAGAATATTCAAAAAATAAAAATAATCAGTTTAATCTAACCTGTCTTTCCCTCATGCTGAAGGATTCGAAGTGGAGGCTTTGGGAGATGGAATGGCTTTCATACCCCAGTGAGGTCAGACCTTCTGTAAAAGGACTTAAGTTCCTTGGACAGAAGGCAGGCTGCAGTCTCGTCTTTTTTTTCCTCTGAGTGGGTACCCTTACAGAAAAATCCCATGAATTTCACATGGGTTCAGCGTGGTTCCCATGTTCCAAATGTGATCAAGTATTTTGTTCAAGTGTTCCACATGTGAACACATATTTCTCACATGTGCGCCACATGTGCCATATATTGCCCTATTATTTCACATATGAAAATCACGTGCAGACCATGTACCACATGAAAAATGCACATGTGGTACACACAAATTTTCAAATATGAATGAGTCACATGTAAAAGCACACGTATTCATGTGGATTTGAAACATTTCATGGAAAAAAACTAATGTGATTCTCTTATTTTAACATAGATTTCACATTTTTCCATGTTTATCACATGTGATACACATATTTCCACATGTGATACACCTAAATTTAGGTGAAATAAATGATAAATCTTAAATATGCTGCCTCTGGCATAACTTAAGACAAAACCTACACTTCTATTTTTTTATTTCGTCAATAGAAATTTTTAATATTAATATAAAGTATATATTTAACAGAAAAATAAACAACCAATGCGAATTAAAGATGATTAAGATGGATTAAGATGCATTACGAAATAAAATAAAGGATTTTAAGCTCTGCTACAGTTGAGTTACAGATATTTTTCTGTAAGCGTTTTTGTAATCTCAAGTTTTTTGAATTCTTGTGGTATTTCAAACCCATCCCCCAACTCTGGAAGATTCTTAACTGCACGCTGTTGGACAAAGTGGACGGTTAAGAGCTGGCATTTTTTTGGACTAAAGGTTAGAACATTTTGACTTGATTTGAATCTTGAGGTATATCTGAAATATTTATACAATTAAATAATGCTGCATAGCAACATGTGTCAGTAGTGAAATTCCAGTGAACTTTTCTCTAGCACTGAAGTAATGCTAAGCTAGTCGAAATGTTGAACAGAATGTTGGACTTAGCCAATTTTGTACAAATTGAAGGCATTTTCTTGAGCCTTGGATACCACTTAACCAGCACTCAAAATAAATAACTACATCCACGTAACATCAAGTTGCAGTGGGTTGGATGCCTTACTACTTAAGCTTTACCTTGGATGTTTTTTCTAAGGTTAGCATCAAAAAATGGCTGCCGAAGACCAATTTTTACTGGGCTCTAAATTTTTAAGCGGAATACAGCTCCATGTTAGTTTTATTTTCCCCATGTGTTGGGAGTGTGCACAGCAGTCAGAAAGGCAGATCAGTGATCTCACTATTTCTGATGAAGACATCATCATCATCATTAATCGTTATTTATAAATATATCTGTTCTTGTTTTTTTTTTAACACACTGCAGCTGATATAAAAGCTTTCAAGCTTTTAGATCAGAGTACCCCATGTCATTCTGGTAAAATGCATACTAATCTAAAAAAATGACACATTGCTGAATCTTTTCAATATATATATATGGTTTTTTTTGTGCTGAATATAGAACGGGAAATGCTGCTATAATTCCCTTAACTACATTTTGTTCATGTCAAGTCAAGTCAAGTTTATTTGTATAGCACATTTCAGCAGCAAGGCAATTCAAAGTGCTTACATCATAAAACCATCAATCAAGTATACAGCAAAATCATCAAAACATAGCACATACACATGAAAATCATCAAAATCATTGGCAAAAACATTGCTCAATGATTCGCTTACTTTATTATCATGTCAAACATTTACAGAAAACCATGCAAATGCCAGAGTGAAACTACGGAGGTCCGAAGCAACCTCTGATATACAGATTGAGTCAGATTATGGAAGTAGATTAGGAAAAGGGAAGCAGAGAAGGAGGTAATTATGTTTCTTAAAAACACTTTTAAAAGAAACAGTTTATTGGGCACGGTGGTGGCGCAGGGGTAAAGCGTGACCCATATGCAGCGGACGTCACACATCTTCCCCCTTTGTCACAACCCATCTTCCTGTCTGTCCACTGTCAATTAAAGGGCACTAGAATCAGAAAAATCCTTAAAAACAACAACAACAAAAACAGTTGATTATGACTATTATAAGAAATAGAAACAATCTATATCTTCAGCGGACCATTGTTGCTCACCAGTTCAGATATGATCTTAAAGCAGCACTATGTAACTTTTTGACTTCTAATAACCTGTTTCTGACTTGTTTTGATGTGGAGGGCTGTGCATTAACGTTTTTACCTTGTAGCACTGGTGATACAGGGGTTGATAATGTTGTAAGACAGGTATAAAATGTAAATTACAACTTCTATAAACCAGATATAGTGCAGTTTAGTGTCGCTTTGCCGTCTTTGTTCTGGGCTGTTAAGTGCTTTAACCATGAGCAAGCATCTGCCAGAGCTTTGGGGCAAACCTATATGGTGCTCAGATTTGAATACTGTTGCCATGTTCAATTGTTTACAGTTTTTCTGGTTCTAAATTTATAGTTTTATATATTTTCACATATTTCACGTGTCACATTTTTCATATGTGATACACGTGGAAATATGTGAAACCCATGTGAAAACATGAATCACATGAGTTTTCACCATGAAACGTTCCAAATTCACATGTATCCATATGTGCTTTTATCATGTGACTTACATCATTCACTTTTGAAAAAACTCATTTAACTAAAACTCTTCATTTAATATGTAATCATTAGCATATCTGATTTAACAAGGAATCACCCTAGTTATAATCACAGTTTGATTTAATACAAGTATATTTCTGTAAAAGAAAACAGGAATCATTATCATTTTAACTGTTTGTAATCAAATCATAGTTGTTCACGTCTGTGAGAGAAAACAATGTTAATACATGCCTTTTGTCCTTGCACTATTATTCCAAGTGCTTATACTTTATTTTTAAATCATATTATGTATGAAAATAAGGAACAGCCTCACCTATTATCGACACCACAGACTGTCAATCCACTTTAGGTCTGGACTTTGACTAGGCCATTCTACCACATAAATATGTTTTGGCCTAAACCATCATATTTTAACTCTTGCTTGTATGTTTAAGATCACTATCCTCCTGAAAGGTGGAACTCCACCTTAGATTCTTCCCATCGATTCTGATCAGAACCCCCCACCCCCCTCCACACACACACACACACACACACACACACACACACACACACACACACATCCACCCACCATACACTTACTGGACAAAATCACCCCCACAGTATGACACTGTGTTTCACAATAAGGATAGTGTGTTCAGGGTGAAGTACAGTATTTGTGCAGCATTACTTTTTAGTTAGTTGGGAGTGACTGTTTATTATGTGCTACCCTGTGTTTGTTTTTCACATAAAATCTGAACAAAAGACACCAATGCTTGTGGTTGTAACGTGACAGCAAGTGAAGAAGCTAAACACAAAGGATCTATGTTTTTACTGAAACATTCACTAAAAAAAGGAACAACACATTTATTGATTTTCATTCATGAAACATGAAAAACAAAAACAAATTTAGCCCACAGAGCACTAACTAATTTAAAAATGTGTTTACACACACAGTTTGCTGGACAGTAACTAAAAGCTGGATTTTCCAGGATGCAGAGGAAGTAACAATCCTATCTTTCTAGAATCCATTGGTTTGGAACAGCAATACTTGGCAACCATTACTGTTTGAGTTTATATTAAGTGTGACTGATTTTGATTCCTCTCCAAGGTGCTTGCTTTGGTCATCCCACTCCCATCAACTTGAAAACCCATTTTGCGGTGTCTCGACATGGACAATTCTATATATGTCACAGGTAGTTGGGAACCAGCTTTGTGGCATGTAGCATATCATTTTAACGTGACAGTAAAATGGGAAATCCCTTTATGCCAGCCTCATCCTCTTGTCGCCTTCTACAAGAACTTTGTTCAGTCAAAGACAAAAGTCCTTAAAGCTAAAATCTTTAAGGGAAGGTATAGTGAATCAGTGCCAAGTGTTAGCTTGTCTTTCACCCAGACAGAACCAGCATGGCTGGTGAATACTTTCGATCAACAAAAGAAGACATCTCAATGACTAGCAATGTTGTTACATACAACTAATAAGGATAAATATCAGTATATGTACACATTCTGTTAGCCTCCCACACGGATAATGAGAATGAAATATTCATACAGAAAACTTCTAACAAGCAGAGTTTGAGTTTTTTAGGACACACAGAAGTTCACCTTCTGAATTCCTAAACCTAAGATAAACTTTAAAAATGTTCCTATAAGTAACAAACCCACTTGCAAACAGTTGAATTTAATCCAGACAAATTAGGCAGAGGCAGTTGCTTCAGCTGTAACTATAGCTACTCAAGCTACATTCATGCATGAGCTTGAGAAAGAAAGGTGATTTGTTGAAATCACAGCCTTTCACAGAAGGTTTCACAGGAAATGAAGCCTGAACAGTGGCTGTAGGAAGGAAATCATGTTGCAGTCTGGAGATGAATTTACATACAGTGGGGAAAATAAGTATTTGACACACCAGTGATTATTATTTTTTTTTCCGTGTTTTCCCACACACAAAGAATGGAGGGGTCTGTAATTTACATTTTAAGTATGCACAACTGTGAAGAACAGAATCTAAAAAATATTAAATAAGTAAATATTAAATAAATAAATAAATATTTCTTAGTATTTTGTGTTTTATCACCTACCAACCAGCAAGAAATCTAGCTCTCACAGACCTGTTAGTTCATCTTTAAGAAGCCCGGTTGTCCTCCACTTATTATCTGTATTAATTGAACTGGTTTTAACTAGTTACCTGTGTAAAAGACACCTGTCCACACATTCAGACTCCAACTGGTCCACCATGGCCAAGACCAATGAGCTGTCTAAGGATACTAGGGCCAAAATTGTAATCCTGCATAAGGCTGGGATGGGCTACAGAACAATAGGCAAACAGCTTGGTGAGAAGGCAGCAACTGTGGCCACAATTGTTAGAAAACGGAAGAAACTCAAGATGACCGTCAGTCTCCCTCAGACTGGGGCTCCATGCAAGACATCACCTCATGGAGTATCATTGATCATGAGAAAGGTGAGGGATCAGGGATCAGGAGTGGCTCCGTAAGAAGCATTTCAAGATCCTGGAGTGGGCTAGCCACTCTCCAGACCTGAACCCAATGGAAAATCTTATGAGGGAGCTGAAACACTGTGTTGCCCACTGACAGCCCTATAACCTGAACGATCTGGAGAAGATCTGGAGGAGAGGGTCAAAATCCCTCCTGCAGTGCAAACCTGTTCAAGAACTACAGGAAATGTCTGAGCGTTAACTGTGAACAAAGGTTTCTGTACCAAATATTATGTTCTATTTTTCTGTTGTATCATAGTTATTTAATGCAATAAAGGGCAAATTGATTATTTAAAAATCATACAGTGTGGTTTTTTTGAATTTTGTTAGATTCTGTCTCTCACAGTTGAAGTTTACCTACAATTTAAATTACAGACCTCTCCATTCTTTGTAAGTGGGGAAACTTATAAAATCGGCAGCATATAAAATACTTATTTTCCTCACAGTAAATATATTTATTTGAAAGAAAGAAAGTTGCACTTTTGTTTAGTCTTATGAAAGATTTCTGTTTTCACATATTTAATTACATAAATAACAAAATGACTGTTCATATGTTTGAAGTTTTCTTAGTGTATCATGTAATATAGTTAATTACAAAATTGAATTCCTTATTAAAATCCCAGATGGTGGCAAAGATTGCTGCTGCTGGCT
This sequence comes from Anableps anableps, assembly GCA_014839685.1. Taxonomy (NCBI): domain Eukaryota; kingdom Metazoa; phylum Chordata; class Actinopteri; order Cyprinodontiformes; family Anablepidae; genus Anableps; species Anableps anableps. The sequence continues at coordinate 28,260,040 of CM026068.1, read as the reverse complement.
GGAGAAATAATTTATACTGTGAAGATTCACGGGCCTCCGGTATCTAAAATTAGGGGTATTCAACATAGAAAAACCCAACATTGCTCAGTGGCCATTTCATATTAAAACAGCTCAACATACTAATGCAGCTATGGGGACACTATTTAAATTTCTCCAGAATGCTGTCAAGTCATTAATACCTTGAATAATTTTCTGTTATGATCCAATCAGTATTTCCAAAATTTGTACCCAAGGTCTTTTTGTTTTCTGTTCAAAATTTAAAATGAATCTCAATGCTGCTTTTACTGCTATGCCATTACAGAATGTATTGTTGCTATTATGGCTATTTTACAAAGAGATTTCAGAAAGTTTTTATCTAAATACGTATCTATATATTTTTGCATTGACAAGCAGAAAGAAAAAAGCAGCTTGCTGTAAAAATATATTTTTTCTTGTGAAGTAAAGTTATGTTAAGTTCAGTTTAGTTCGAACATGTCTAAGTTAAAAAAAAAAAAACAACTTCAGGACAACATTTAGATAAATATATCTGATTGTCTTACATGTTAGAGTAGCCGCCTGACACATCCAACCCCCTCTCAACTGAAGTGACAGCTTTGTCAATCCATCCATCCCTTCCTCTCTCCCTCCTTCCCTCCTGGTCAGCCTGTTTTTGCTAATCTTCAGTATAATTTAATAAGCTGTGATCCATTAAACAAGAAGCATTTTTTTGCAGCATTACCTAGATTGTTGATCAATATGGTTTATTATTGTCAAGACAAGTCATTTTTACATTAGCAATAAACATAGCCAAAGTGCAATATATACTGATTGCGGTTAAAAAAAGAAGAAGCTGAATTTACAGAATGCCTTTGAGGACGGTGAGCAAGTTGCTCATGAATTTTTGGCTGTTTTCATGTTTTCTTCCCCAAACAACAGTGCCAAGCTCATAGTCTTAAGTATCAACCAGGAAAAAAAAGAAAGTGTCTTTGTGAAGGAGAAACAATGTTTAAGGGAGAAAGAAAATTTGTGAAAGCACTGTAAAAGCACAAAATGAGAACAGATTGCTTATGCAGTTGCTTTTAGAAAAGGGGCAGCCACAAGCCAAACTGTTTTTTTTTTTTTACATGGCATATTTAGCGCAGGATATTATTATTCATAAGAAAAACAATTAATTTAAGGTTATCGTGACATACTTTGCTCTAAATTATCTGACATTTCTGATGCTCTTTCTACTCAAACAGTATGTTGTTTGTTTTTGATGAAGAAAACAGGCAAGCTGGTAAATGCATGGACAGTGCTTTTCTTCAGCCTGGCTTCAGAAAGTGACAGAGCAAGGAGTTCACACAAAGAGAGAAAATTAGACAGTTTTTTTTAAACCACCAACAGAAGGTGCTGTCAGTTTATGCTAAGTGCATCCTTCTGAAGCATTTGAACAGAGCTGAGAGGCGAGTTGGCTAAAAACAGTTACATTTTTTAAAAGCATTGTTTTACAGAGTGAACAAAAAGCTGTGATGAAGTAGCTCTGTCTGAGCTGTCAATAGAATTTAATTTCACCAAAGCGTCTTTGATTTATGAGGTTTTTTGACTGTATGTTTTAGTGAAGAAGGTCAGCTGAAGACTTTTCAAATCCCGGCACCCAAGTTTAACTTTTTGGTTCTTCAAGTTTTCGTTATATTTAAACATAACGTTATTAATTATTTTTTTCTAAAGCACATCATCATTGGTCATGGCAATGAAAATGACCAGAATAAAGAAAAAAAGATAATTCTGATTTTTGCATGGCAGAGTGCCTTACAAAAGTACTCAGAACTTTTATACTTTTTTTTTTTTTTTTTTTTTTTTTTTTTTTTTTTTTTTACATTTTGTCACATTACAACCAAAACTGCTTAAGTAATGGTAAAACAGAAGAGATAATATGTATGATTTTAAACAGTTGTTTAAGGGATCCACGACTAGTTGAACATGTTGGCCTAAATATGTTGTAATTTGTCTATTAACCTAAACATTGTTGTTTGTGATACGTAAAAATGCATAATTACTTCAAAAATTTTATATCTGTATTATATTTTTCCCCTACGGAGGTCGCCATTTGTTCACCTGCGCAATGCATGCTGGGAGGATAACACGGGTAGGTTAAAGTGGAATGGACTCCATAAACAAAACATCGGAAGTCAAGGTGGTGGAGGTTTTCTAGGGCAGCCCCACAAAATGTCTGGATTTAGGCAAACTGCCTCAAAGTTTTCATTTGCTGTTATAAGCAAGATGTGCTGAAACTAACAGGGGTTAGTGCTGTTAGCAGGCTAACAGTGCTGTGAAATCAAAACAAATTGGAAGATAATGAATGGGTGCTTAAAGTGATAGTGAAGCATCTTTAAGTTTTTGTAACACAACATTCCAATGTATTTGAGAAAATGTTTTGATCCCGATGCTTACTGTTACCAGCTTGAGTTAGAAAGTGGAGCTCTTTGCAGCATACTGACATTTCCAAGCAGCAGCTGCACAAACACAGACTTTTTCCGCCAAATCTCCTCTTGGTCCTCCAAATCCTCATTTCCTCTTGTCATTTTTCAGTTGCTCTCTATTTCAAAGTGCTCCGGTTCAACTTGAATGTTACTTATTGTGCAATAATTGCTGTTCCAACTTGACAGAGCAAGTACTGTAGGACCTAGCATACGTCATCTATCCAGCATGCACTGCAGTGTAAACACGACGAAGTCCGTGTAACAATATTTTATTTAGGTTTATAAAAACTAAACATCCTATTGTATTTTTACTGTAGTGTTTTTATATCTAAAATAAATATTTCCCAAATAAAATCTATTATTACAACTAATCATGGATCCATTTAACAAATAAAATTCTAATAAGTGTCTAATGTATTCATACTGCACCCCCCGATTAAAATTTCTTTTAAGTTATGTCCCTACCAACATTTACAGTCTAAAAAAAAGCTCAAGCTCAGATTGGATGGAGTCTAGACCTGAATTCAAATTCTCATTGGATTCAGGTCTAGACTTTGTCTGGAACATTCTGACAGATGAATATACTTTGATCTAATCTAAACCATTGCATTGCATTGTGCTGCCACCACCATGTTTCACAGAAGGAATGATGTGTTCAGAGTTATGCACAAAGTGAGTTTTACACCAGACACCTGGGCCAAAAACTGAAATTTGGGTCTCATCTGACACACATGTTTGCAATTTCCTTAACATGGCTTGTGGGTAAATGACTGATAATAGTGTAAATATAGTGCTTTGGAATCTTCAGACTTGATAAAGCACTAGACAAGTGCAGCCGATTCTAATGTTCTCAAGCCACTGAGGCCTTCCCAGGTAAGCTATATTTACACAGAGATTATATTACACACAGGCAGTAAAAATGTGACTTTTAATGACAATTGGTTGTTATGGATTTTGTTTAAGGGTATCAGAGTGAAAGGGGCTGGAAACAAATGCACAAAACAGGTTTTGGATTGGTTTTTTGTGTAAAACATTGAATACCATGTATCATCATAGTTCTACTTCACAATTATACTACTTTGCCATATAACATCCTAATAAAACTCACAAAGGTTTGTCATTTTAATGTATCAAAATGTGTAGAAGTTTAGGAAGATTAAAAGAAGATGTCTTTAAGTGCAAAGTTCCTGTCTGCGTCAAACTGGATCTCTCAGCACTCCATCACTCCCAGTCTTTCAGTGAACACAGAATAAAGAAGCAGCTGCTCAGAATGAAGCTCAATCTGTTGCTCAATCTTACTCTATTCTGGCTTCAGATTCCCATCTGGGACTGTGACATCCTGTGTCTTCCTCTAAAGCAGCCAGGCAAGAAAGCTGGCTCAAAAATCCAATCTGTATCCCGGAAGGCTGGAATCACCACAGCCTGCTCTACCAGAACATTTACTGGGATACGATTTGAGATGTCATTTAATTTTTTTCATAGCTACTAACACAATAAGCATTGATATTATACAAATCTGCCAGTTCCTTGAAAACATACACTTTAATAAAATATTTTCTCCAACTTTGTGAACAAAAAACCTTAAAGTTCCACTTTAAGGATCAGAGAACACTCAACAGCAGTGTTCAACACCTTTCAATTCTTCAAATTTTGTTGTGAATTCTCTTTGAATTATCACCCACCCAGGGTGCTTTATGGATACCAGTTATACTGGTTGATGTATATTTTACTCATTACATGACACTCATAATGTGGGTTGTAAACACCATCTAGAAGTCAAAGTTATGCTCTATTACTTTGCATAGCAATTTCCAGTAAGCTTCATAGCGTTGAACTGGTGCATTACATACGTCACAGACATATGTTAGCGATTGGGTGAACTTTAAAACCTCAACAGAGTCGAAGCCTCCAGGAAGCAATCGTTTCTCAATAGCCAAGAGGCCAGACCCTCTGTACGAAGCAAAGTGTAGTTGAAGGGGCTGGTTTTGACCAGGGTTGTCCTGATATGGAATGGTGGATTTTTTTTCCTCAGTAGCAGCTCCTACTGTTTGGTAAGAGAATTGCAGAACAAATAAAAAAGTACAATTTGATTGGGACCCTGTTAGTCTGCTGCAGTTTAATTCACTCTGATCATTTAAATATTCCTTAAGAAACCACCTATTATCTGGCATGTTGGTTAGGGTTAGAAGCTGAGAGACCCAACTTTACTGTCAACAAATGCTTGTCAATTGATGAGTTGGCTAGCAACCAACAAAATGTCTCTGAAGAAACAGTTGAGTTTTAAAATAATCATTTTACCCTTGGCCTTTGCAAACCCTAATTAAGTATGTATGATTACTAATAAACCTCTATTAGAAGCTGTTTTTCCAAATGGGAATTCCAGTATTCCCTTTGGCCTCTGTTTCAGTACAGCATTATTAACACTGACTAAAAGTTTCCAGGCACAACTCATTTGGATTGATTGCAGAAGATTGCCAGGTCCGCAATCACATGCAGAGATGAATTTCATCGATTATGGCATACAAACCCATCTACCCCTCATAACCCTAGTTTAGTCAAACCTATGTTCTTATGAAAGAGCTGTGTGGCTTCAACACTTGGTAGACCTTTAGTTCCTTGGATCCAGTGGGTAGTATCTGCTGCCAGCAGTGGAACTGCTCATTTAGTCTTGTGTAATTCTATGACCCCATAACATGGGAAGCATGGTGGTTAGCAAGCTAGCCCAAACAACTTCATAATCAGGGCTCATTCATGCCCAATAACTGGACCTTATTGGCATTCAGTTATTGGCATTCAGCTATTGGCATTTATGCCCAATAACAGCCTTTTTTCTGCAGGGAATGTACTTTTTACAATGGCTGTGGGGCAATGAAGTATCTCAGCAGAACATAACAGCATGAAAAAAGTAAAAGCCTGGAGGCCCGATAGGTTGAACTTGAGATGAAAAAAGTGTAAGAATTACTTTTATTTACACTGCTTTATTACTGTTTGATGTCAAAATATCCTTTGTGTTGGAAGTCTGTTTTTCCATATCTCTCTCTGTTCTGCAGTAATAATGACAGCCTAAAAGCCTAATGTTTGGTAAGTGTTTTTCCTCACATCCATCCAACACTGAAGAACCACCCACAGACCTATACAAAGTGAAGAAAAGGGTTATGACAGAATCCGCAACCAAAAATAAACAGCACAATAAGTTTCCTTGCTGTGTTAACCGAGAGGTGTTTACGAGTTCAAAGCATTTTGACCCCTTCTCAAGCAGTGCTCGTGCTCACAGGCTTATTAAAGCGAACTGAGGCTCAAAGACATGGCAGCTGAGATACAAGGCCAGCCACATATCAATGCTTTTGTCTGGCATAGCTTGCTGTTCTGGACTCGGCAAACTGTTTCAAAGTTTCGAACTAACAGAAGCACTCAATGAGAAGAAGAATTTCAAAGGGAATTGAATGCAGCTGATGCTGGCAGCAAACTAATAGCAAAATCAGATCATTCCAGTCAGAAATTCATCCAGTGCCGCAGGAAACAGCAACACTCTTTACAAGCCAAAAAAAGGGCCTGTTCTCTGAGCTGGACAACTCAATAATCCATACCAATAAACAGATAAATATAGCACACTTTGAATGTTAATGCTTAGATTATACTCTGCTCATCATTTTTCATTACTATTATTATTACAGAGCAGAGAAATATTGATTAGCATGCTTTCTATATACTTCTTTGTTTATGTAGCAGTCTGGATTCACAGTATGAAAAACCATCAAAGCATCAGAATTATATTTTTAAAAAATGGCTGGACTCAGGACTCCTGTGCGGAAACACCTCTGGCGTTTAGCCCCTTTACCAACAAAAAGAATTTTTAAAGGCCAGACCTTTTATTTCAATAAGCCTTTTCAAATTTTATTCTATGCTTCCTACAGCATATGAAGCACATCAACACTTAAAAGGGAGCATCAGAGTGTGCCCGTGGCAGTGTTTCTTCCTCACCCTTTTACCAAAACACATAGTACAGGAAAAAAAGAAGTGCTCCACACAAAAAAAAAAAAAAACATGAAAAACAACTATTTATTGCTGGTGTTGTTTAATTTAAATAAAGATACTACAGTAAATATTTCTAACATCCAACACAGTAATTACCTTTTACTTTTTTACTTTTTTACACCTCTCAAAGATTTTGGCAGATTTTTCAATTTCAATTTTTGCTTTTATCAATTCTGGTTTCACCTTGAGAACTAAATTTAACACCATTAAAACTAAATTTTTCATACCTTCCTGCAATCAGCAATCTTTATTTATTTAAATTAACATCAGAGGTGATATCACGCTGTGTGTATTAGGGTTTTACTATTTTTAAAACAAGAAAAATCGATAATGGGGTTCACATTTAAGCTATTTTTAACATCTTATATTAATGATAACCATGTTTAGGGTTTGTCTGTGTGTGTGCATACCCTTACAGAATGCAGAACTTCATAAAAGCCATGAGATTTGCAAAAAGCTGCCAACACTTCCAAATCAATCTGTGACAGACAGAGGTTGAAAGCTCAAAAAAGATAAAACAGAGCAATTTTGCTTCAATACATTTAGTCCTTGTGCTATCTGCTGAAGTTTCACTCCTTGTTCTGAAGCCGCAATGAACACCAGACAGTTCTCCATACAAAATGCACTTTTTTAAAAAGCTTGTTATACCTTTTCTGCTCTTTTAACCTCAATTTTAACACCAGACTGATACTAAAAACAGCTAACTTTACATCTTCTTCTATTTTTCAACAACCTTCCCACTTCTTGTTAGTGTGAACATTTAACACTTAGGTATTGTGTGCTTACTACTCAGGGGAAGAAAAAAAACAGATCTTTAAGTTTCCCAAGAGCAGTTCAAGAAAAGAAAATCTGCTACAAGCTGATTTCTTCATATATCTTTATTCAAAATGCATTATTTTTCCCTTGAAAATAAGGATTAGTGAGAGGAAGTAAAGTGTAAGCATAATAGGACCCAAAACTTGAGACATGGGGGACACCGAAAGACAGCAGGGCAGTGGGTGAGAAAGCGTCGCCATGTTTGACAGAAACACATCGGCCAGATAAAAGAATTGTGTTATCAGCTGTCTCAAAACCTGCAGTGACATCATGGCTACATTATGGCTATGACAATGCTAGGATCGCCAGCACCATAAGGTCATGGTTAATAAGTGCTGATTAAAAACCATTAGTTGACTGTGTGCTGTGTAATACTTCAAAATGGGACTGAAAATTTTCAACCATATTTCTCTAAATGCATGAGATTTTCCACTATCACTCCCAACAGTCTGTGTACACTCTCAATGTGCAGAATAAACCCCTCATATGCTGAAAATACTTAGATTTATATTTTATTTCAGTCCTTAGAAACAAAAAATATTCCTTACAGATGGATTTATCAAAAAGGACAAATCTAGGAGGAGCATATCCTGGTGAAGCCTGTTGAAATTTTTGTTCAGGGGATTTAATTTATTTAAGTAAATGAGCAACTTGAAATATAATTGCCTGCAATTTCCACCCACGTCAATGCATGTACAAATTAAACAAACGAGTATGAAGCTAAAAAAGACGTGAGGTTTTCCACCTCATCCCTCTGCGGTCCGTGCACACCTTCAATAGACAAGTGGAAGCTAGCTGTAATCATACAAAAGCTAATCAAAAGGAAAACAATAATTCTGTTCTATGATTATTTATCCTGCAAACTCACTTCTCAGTCAGTCACTGTCCAGATCAAGCCAGTCTTGGTTTGTTTTGTTACCCTCTTCTATAATACATTAATCAATATTAATTTTGACTTGTTTTCTAATCAAGTAATAACAAAGTATCTTGGGAAAGCAAAACAGATTTTCTCAACATCCTAAAATTATACAATTCTCAAAAATTCTTATTCTTGTGCAGCTTTATCACACTTGGGGTTAATCTGTTATTATAAAGAACTGCTCAATGACGGACATTTCTAAATGTGGCATGCTCTCCAGCAAGGCCATTCTGGTCTCTGACTAAAGAAAGTACCCTTTTGTTTTGGTTTGATTTAGAAATATTTTCTATTAATCTAAAATAATAATAATAATAATAATAATAATAATAATAATAATAATAATAATAATTTTTATGTGTTAAAAACATTGTAAGCTTTGGTATCTTGAGATAATTACACAGTTGAACCATTATCACTGCAAAACAAGCTTCACTGTCACAAGCTAAATAGATAAACACCTCATTATCTCAAGATATAAAAATACCCATGTAAGCATGCATTTTCCTGTCTTTTGCAAATACAGAAATGTAAATTATGGGTTTTTTAACTGGTGTGGCGTGAAAGACAGCAATGTATGTCAACAATTACATTCTCAAAGTCCACATTTTAAAAACAGACAAACACATAAAAGTCAGTGAAAGGTGTGTATATGAAAACTGTTTTAAAAGTACTATACATCAGATTCAATTTACCAATGCAATCAGCAAAATTAGGGTAGAAAAAACAAGAGAACATACTGTTTAAGTCCAAACCCTTCATAGTTAGAAAATTACAAGAAAACAGCACATTACCTCAACTTGTCTTTATCTATAGTTGATGTAATAATTAAAAAGAGTGGTAAAAATAAATCCACAAAGCTCAGTTATGGAGAATTGCAGCAAATAGTTATATTTATTGTACAATCATTTGATTCTCAGCATGTGACTTATCTTTTCCTCACTGAATAAATGTACTTAAGTTTAAGGTTGAATGATTCCACTACCACCAGAACTAGATTCAGTTATTGTAAGGCTTTTTACATGTTTTTCCTTGTGGTGCCAGTACCTGTGGAGAGCTCCGTAACAATACAGTACTTATGGTCTGCCCATTTCCTTCTCCTTTATGGTATTAAAAATGACTCATAAGGTATGAGTAATAGTAATACAGTTGGACTGATACTATTGATAAAACAACATTTGGTGGTATTTAAAAGCCTCTTCAACATGCAGTAACAACCTAAAGCAGTTATGGCATGTGACACATGTATAACTTTAGATAGATAATATGTGAAGTATGTAAAGTTTAAGGCGTAAGGCATATGGCACAGTGACATATTTATACATTAAGGTTTTAAGATTACTCTGCTTTATGTATGATCACACTGCATGCATAACACCTCTTGTAAAAGTAGTAAAAGGCTCTCATCATGCATCAGAGGTCAGATCATTTTGGTCAATATGAACTTTTGAGAGAAATCTGCGATTCTTTAGTTACTAATGGTTCACCAGCTGCAGTTACTTTATCATCCTACGTGCAACATAATTGAGAGAAAATCAAAGCAATGCTCACAATTAACTAAAGCTTAAGTATATGGAGCCATTAATGTTCTAAATGTCTGGGGGTCACTTTGAGTGATCCCTTTTAAATTTAGTCCTCTGTGATTATAAATGTATGCTGTGCAGCCTTTTCCTCATTAATTGCTTCTTTACCACATTATTCCTATTTACCATTAGTGGCCATCACAATATGAAACTGAATTATAACATAAGGTTAGAGGTTATCTGTTTCCAGGGCAACCTGTAAACACCACCTGAGAGAAGCCATGACCCTTTTTTGTTTAAAAGATGGTGCTTAGGCTGTATGCATGCACACATGGAATCCAAGAAACAGTAACATTAGTAAACCGCTATGATCCTACTTTATCCTGAAAGAACAGGGTAGTTGTTTGGTCAGATGGTGAGCAGAGTTCCTAAAAACTATATGTAGTTGGACAACAGATAAGTTCATCATACAGCTTCCCTGCTCCTGCTCTGATGCGTCTCCAAACGTCAAATCACTCCCTAATAAAACAGCCATTAACCTGTTATTTCACACTGAAGAGACTCACAGAGAGCGAAAGAGACAATTAGTTTTATTGACTTAAAGTTCTTTGGCACTCGGACCCCAGTAGAAGACGAGTACACTGAGAATCACCATGAGCTTGAACGAACAACATAGGATGAGGATTGAGGGTCATCCCCCCCCCTTTAAAAAGGTCAAGTCAACCTTTCATTTGACTACATTAATTCACTGGGCAAAATGTCACTTTCACATTAAATGCTAATAACAGAATCACTAGTAGTATGATTATTGGTACTCCTACTGTCAGTACTTTGTAAAACCCGTAATTCCCAATTGGACATTTAATCTTTTAAATGTGAGATGTTTTTACTACAACATCTCACATGGTTGAAGCATACAGAGGGATCTTTGACCATTGATGAAGATTGTTTAGAGTCCTGGATCCTTCCTTCTGCTCAGTTCTCTTTAGCTCAGCTCACAGTTGTTTTTTTTTAATAGGAATTAGGTCTGAGGACTAAAGTGGTTTTGGAAGAAGGTTGACTCTGTCTAGGTAACCATTGATGTGTGAATTCAAACATTGGTCTGTTTTTTGAATCATCATTCTGCTGAAAGACCCAGTGATGACCAATTTTTAGATTTATAGTAGAGGCCCTCAGACTTTTATTTGAAATGTCTTGGTATTTCAAAGAATTCATAATGCTACAAGCCCACAGCATCACAGATCATCCACCATACCTAGCATAACAAAGGGCTTTTCTACATTTTCATCCCGTTTCCCAAAAAGCAGTGTTTGTTACATAAAAGCTCAATTTCTGCCTCATCTGACAAAAACACTGCTACTAGCTCACATCTCAGCATCATTTAGCAAGGACCATATATCTTCATTTTAATGACATCATTTCCAAACAACTGGATGGCATTTAGATAGCATTTAATAGTTTTTATGGCAGCTTGGTGACCCCAAGATAGCACTGTCTGCTATAGCACTCTGACGGTCAACTTTGGAGATTTTATTTATTCATCTTACCCTCCTAACAAAACGATTACAGGTCCTCCTAAAGCCTCTATACAAATGGGCCTATACCCCAAGGAAACACCAACTCATGATTCCTATTTTAGAAGTGAATATAAACTCTGGTCAACTGAAAAAGAAAAGGTAAAAGTAACTTAAAAGTATACATAACAAAATGTTTCAGTTACTTTTTAAAGGGATTATTAGGATTTCCAAACACAGTGCCACAGACAATTGTGTGCCAAACTATCAAGTCATCGAATTGGAGGTGTGGACTGGAGTCATGTGACTTGGACTCAAGTCAGACTTAAGTCATTAATATTATGACTTTAGACTTGACTTGAAAAGATGTTCAGAGACTTGTGACTTGATTTGGACTTTTATGCCAGTGACATGGGACTTGAATTGGACTTGGACCTGTTTACTTAAAAAGATTTGATATTTTCCCCCAAATCTAAAGTTTAAAACAGATATTGTTTAAAAAGTGTGTTTATTCTAGAAAATTATAGTTCATAGGAAGACTAATCTTGCAGCAGCTATTTTTAATTTACCATACAATATAGAGGTGGAATTTTAGAATTACTTTTTTATACTTTGTAAGTTCAGTTGCACATGTTTCATCACGATTTGAGATAAATACAGATTTAAAAAAGTACAAATGATGTATTATTTTAACAAATAATTACAACATTGTTGGAAAAAAAACTTGAAAAGACTTGAAATTCCAAGTTTCAAACTTGGGACTTGACAGTAGCTTGTCTTGACTTGAGACTTGACTCTGACTTGACTGTCTTTGCTTGAGACTTGACTTAGGAGTGAGGACATAACTGAGAATTGAAAAACAAGGACTTGGTCCCACCTCTGCTTAGAATGTCATTTTTTCCCCTTCGAATAAATTTACTTAAGTTAAAGAATAGTTTTTTTTCTTATATTTTCTGTGAGATTATGTTACTGCAACAAAAGATTCATTTATTTAAAAACTTTTCACACATCTTAACCAGAGGCTCCAATAAATGTGGCCACCGCTGTATTTAATAATTTAATCAAACACATTCTGTGGGTATGAAAACAACCCCCTTCAGTTATTGGATTTCAAGTCATTCTTCAGTTTTGCAGTTCAAGTATATATTTTTACACAGACTCTTTTTACACAAATGACTGCCAAAAAGCAAATTTTCTGCACTTGCAGAACAAGATGCAAAGGACAAAAAAGTGCATTATGTGAAACCAAAGTACGGCCCAGAAATCCTTACACACCCACATAACTTGCTATGCAATATTCATTATTGCTCAAGAGTTGTTTCAGCACAAAAGTTATACTAATAAATTATTCATTCAAGAACAATATCAAAACATATTAAGAGAACAGCTTTGTAATTAACTCATTCTTAAGTTTCTGATCTTAGTTGGTTCTGCTTTTATGGGGCAGAGTATCTATATACTGTATGAGTATGTCCAGCAGATGTTCACTAAATCTTATGGGAATCCTCACACTGTCAGATAGCTGAGTGAAATTCTGCCTTCAATTAGTTTTAATTTGCTTAGTACAAAAAAAGCTGTTTAATTTGGAAAAAGAGAGAGAAAAAGATCACAATTTAGTTCTGCTGACAGGCATCCTTCAGAATAATTTCCATTTTACCATGCTGTTACTCCTGTCATTTTTAGTCACTTTTGGACAAAACAAAACAAAAAAATTCTGGCACTGTCCCTGCCACCATTTCAACGTCTGAGAAAATATACAATCCTGACTTGGAGCCTGTTGAAAGCATGGGATGTTTATTTGTATAGCACTATCCATACGCAAGGTAATTTAAAAAGAATAATGGAACATACATACACACACACACACACACACACACACACACACACACACACACACACATATATATATATATATATATATATATATATATATATATATATATATATATATATATATATATTTAAAACACCTGATGCATAAAAAAACAAAACATCATATCAAAGCAAAAAAAGACATGATCATATAAAAGAAAGAAATGTTAAAATGGTCAATACAAAAGCTGAGATAAGAGAAATAAAGAAACAAAATAGGACAGATATTTCTTTTTTTTCATAGGTTGATGTCAGCAGTAATCCTGTTTTCTTTTTATTTAAGTCGCATAATTTCTACTGAGTCCCAGATGTAGAGTAGAGCCACTGCTTCTCCGTGTCGAGAGGAGCCAGTTGAGGTAGCTTGGGCTTTTGGTTAGGATGCATCCAGGACACCTTCCTGGTGAGGTATTCCGGGCACCCCACTGGGGGGAGACCCAGAGGAAGAATCACTTGGGATTACCCTGGAGGAGCTGGCCCAAGTGGCTGGGGAGATGGAATTCTGGGTTTCCCTGCTTAGGCTGCTGCCCCCACAACCCAACCCCGGATAAGCAGAAGAAAATGGATGGATGGTAACACCATTTCTATCCTGAATTTCAAAACCTGCAATATTTGCTATTAGATACAAAACGACAATCTAAGAACACATTCAGTGTCTCACCCAAAACATTGGAAGTTTATTTGGGCTTATGATGCTTCTCACGAAACTGATAACACACTAGCAAAGTAAGTCTTCTGACTTTCTCTATTAGTCATGTTAAAAGATATTCCTATTTTGTTGTGATTATGAAGAAGAAGAATACCATTATTAGTCCCCCAGGGGGGAAATTATATTTCAGTACAGCCCGTCCAGTCGACAGGTGTCTGAGGCTGCAGCCATCCTTGGAGGCACTGCCCTTTATGCATTTATGTCTTACTTAATAAGCATGTCATAAAAAACAGACAGGCAGAGTTCTCCTTCTAGTAGCTAATCAAAGTAAGGCCAATACAGATCTGAAAAGCAGACTGATATCAACGATTCAACAAAGACCCAAACGGCAGGTAGGCAGCACACAGACAAAGGATACTAACAGTTTTTAATGAAAATGAATGGCTCAAACTTAAAATCAACAAAATATTCTCTGGAGGCTAACTGTGGAAATACTGAACAAAAAAAAAAAAAAAAGAAAAAAACCCATCTGGGATAAATCAGGCTAAGTGGTGTGTGGAGGTGGGAATCATCAGGATTTGATAAAGAAGGAATGAAACTGGAAGTGGTTTAAAATGGGAAGAGTGATGACTGAGATGGAGATTTCTGCTGAGCTTGTTCACTCATAGATTGACTTTTTGATGAAAAAAAACTATGGTTAAAGAAGGAAAACAATTCTAATGTAGAGATTTTTTTTTTAAAAAAATCACTCTGGTGTTGCTTTGTGGGTGTGGTATTGGAAGATAAGTAGAAACAATGACACAGAGGCCCCATATTGCACATGCCCTCTATTACTTTCTGTTTAGGAAAAAATAACAGTGTAGCCAATCCACATCTGTCTCACTTTAAACATTGTGTGAAAAGGAGATTAGCAAACTAAAGCTGGAAATGTTCTCCTGAACCCTATTTTTATTATATAAAATAATACTTTCTGGTATAATATTGGGATTTGATTAATTTTGTTACATCTTTTCAAGAAATCATTATGATACCTCAGTTGTAATGAAGTTAAAACTCAAAGACATTACTCAAACAAATTCTTATACAGCTCCTCCATACTATTCCATTTGATCTCATCGAGATCAAGGTAAAGCCGAACACTGATTTTGAGCACTCCAAAGATTCTGAACTCCACAGGGCTGATCCTCGCTCGCTACTCTAAACTCAGAATGTCCTCTGTAGTGACTTCTGGTGTGAAGGTTCAGCTTTAAAGTTGTCTGGAAGCTAGAGCTTTTGTTGCACGGCACCCTGCCAGCATCTCACAGAGAGTCGGCAGCTCTGTTCTGACAGTCTGGGGCACAGACTGATGGCTGTAATCTCCACCAAAGCACACTGTCAGCTGCTCTTTTCATTAAAGCAAGAAGACTTTCTACGACAGCATGAAGCAGTTTTATTTCCCTGAAGGTAGAAATCCTAAATATTTTTCATGTGTCAAACCAATCAGTTTGATAGACTATCATTAATGATATTCAGTCTGACATAGAGTAAGTGACTAAGGTTGGGCTCTGACAGGTTGATGCGCTTTTGTAACTTTGAAATTTATCCAAGTATTTTCTTTACCAACATAGCTTCAGATTCTGATTCCGTCTGAGAAGAAATGAGGGAAAATCTGCTCATTAACATAATTATAATGCAAGCCACATCTAAACTTCTTTATTAAACTAAAGATTTAGAATATAGGAATCAAGTGCAAAAAAAGAATACAAGGACAATAATGCATTTATTACTTGGTTTCCAGTTTTAAAAAGATAAACTTTTGAAACTTGTTAAATTTTCCATTATATCATTGCTACAGTATAACTTTTTATTCAGCACTCAACATTACCAATCAGTCCCTACATATTGTTAGTCAGCTGGCTAAAAGAATACTTTTCCCATTCATTCAAGAAAGACAAATTTGGATGTTCTCATCCCAAGCTAATGGGCTGACTAATCAAATAGCTGATATCAGGTTACTATACATGTGTTACTCTATCTAGAGTTTTACACAAAAATATATAAGAACATTTACTTGAAAACTACTCCAACTTTTAGAGGGTGTTTATTTTGTGTTTATGTCAATGCCAACCTTATCTATATAGCACTTTACACAAACAGAGGTTACATTAATGAGTAGACAGAACAAAGAGTCACAAAAAACTTCAGAAAACAATAAACCCAAAAAGTGGGAAGAGGGTTAAAAAATAGATTAAAAATAATAAAATGAAGGTAAAAATAAAGGTATAAAAATAGAATATAATTAAGATGACAAGCTCCACCCTGAGTTAAAAGCTAGAGTAAATGTAAGTTTTTAAAATGTGCCTTAAAAGTCAATAAAAGTAGTTTTTATTAGGAAAGTGGAGACATTTCACAAAGGTTGGGGGATCAAGGCTTCAATAGCAAAGAGACAGTCAACATGTTTTAAACACACTACAAATAACACTCCAAAATGATCAAAATTAAAAATTTAACTTCTATTATAACTGTGTTAATTAAATAGAATTTGATTGCAAAATAAATCTAAATACATTGTAATAAGTGTATTGGACTCAGTTCTTAATACAAAATGGCATTCCCTGCACTTAAAAGCTACATCCTGACTCAAACATAAACAACAGAAACTACAGTAAAATATGTCATGTGTGACTCTTAGTACATGTTTGCAACATTTTTAGGAAGAAAATTAAAATTTACTAAGAGCCTGCTTCTCAAAGGAAGTCTGGTACTGAAGATATAAGAATCAGCTTGAACATAATAGTTTTCAAGCTTCAGAGAGTGAAATAATTTCCGAAAGCATACTCACAAAGAAAAAGGCAAGTTGGAGAATTCAGCTCATTTTCACAATAACGGCAAGTCTGTAAATTGCTAAATCGTGAAATCTAATCCCTGCATAGAAGTAGGAAAGAACAAGGCATCTGCTAGTTTTTGAAAAATGTGTTACATTAACGATAAAGAAATGATTAATTAACAAAGTTTTATTTTTAATACTCAAGCCTAAATGTGGGCAAGCAGGAATGTGTTCAAGGGTGTGTGTACAAGTCTGTGTGTGTGTGCAAGTCGCCATGAGAGTGTTACAGTGGCCAGAGGCACAAAATTTATCTTATTTCAAGAATGGGGGTTCCAAGTTATAAGATGTTGGAAACCATAGCTGTGAAAGACACGTAAATGTTTGTGTAAATCAAAATCAAAACACTGAATATATATATTCATCCTTCCATCATAGTCACCCAACAGTCCTTGCAGGGCCGTTGGGCAATAGTGTGCCTATCTCTAGGAGTCATTGTGCAAGAAGCAGGGTACACCCTGAACAGGTCGCCATTCCATCACAGGTTAACACAGACACACACAGAACAGACAACTATGTACGCACACACTCATACCTAAGGGCAATGGATGGGGAGAACATGCTAACTTCATGCATAAAGATCCCAGACCAAGATTTGAACCCAGGACCTTCTTACTGCAAGAAGGTTCTGGGTTCTTACAGTGCTACCAACTGTCCCACCGTGCAGTCCCAACAGTAACTATATGTTATAGATGACATTATAATAACTGGAATGACCACTATATTATTTTTGTGTTATACTGTGAAACTGTGGTATTTTTACTCAAAGTTATGATACTGTAAGGAACTCATTCCAGTTTGTGCCAATCAAATGGCAGCATCTCAGTGAATTTAGGAATTTAGAAGTGGTCAAGACAACTTGCTCATGTTCAAATTGAGCATCAAAATGGGGAGGATTTACCTGATTTTAAGCGTATTTGCATTTATTTATTTGCTTAAGAGGGACATTGTGCATTGATGAACATTTTGAACAATACAAATCTAAATGCACTCAATTACATCCAAGGCTGATTTCCATTGTTTGGGCCCCTGCCAGATGGTGCAGGCTAAATAACCTAAGTTAATAATCGTAGGACATAGCATGGTTGTTGGTGCCAGATTGGCTGGTCGGTGTACTCCAGAAACTGCTGATCTACTGGAATTTTTGCACACCACCAACTATCAGATTTGCAAAGAATCATCAATTGAGCAGAATTTAAGTGGACAAAAAAATACCGTGCTGATATAGTTGGAAAAAACAGGGTTTGAATTTATAAATTTGGCAAAACCAAAATGAAAGCATGTATCCATCCTGCCTTGCTATAGTATTTAGTATTATGTCAATATGGACACAAATCTGTGAGAAATGTTTCCAACTGTATGTTAAATCTATGCCACAAAAAATCAAGGCGCTTGCCATATGTACCTAACAAAGGAACTGATGTGAAAGTTCTCAAGTTAGCAATATAATGTTCCCATACAAACGGCAGCAAATTACTTTTTTGCTGTTTAAATATTTACAATTTCCTTCCTTAGATTCTACTATTTATGCTATAAACGGATTGCTTGTTTTCTAGTATCACCATAAGCAGGCATGGGGTATTTAATTGCAACAGTACATGACTTTTGTGACCTTGAGGTTTGAAGTTTACCGTTTACTTTCTGTGGTCACAAATTCACAAATTCAACAGGTCACACACTATGCAGATAAATCTGGAAATTTTGCACACTTTCAATAGCCATTAGAAAAATAATTACTTGGTTGGATGCGACTTGAGGACAACAGTCTACATTAAGGTGCTGAATTGTTTAATACACGGTGGTCCAGTTCATAAGGAAGCCATCAAGACAAAGTCATAAAACTGTATACTTTTTGAAGGAAGGTGCTATATCGACCATTTTGAAAATAACTGATGTAATGATGTTCAACATCCTTAAAAAGCAGAACTAAATGTTTAACTTATTATTATAGTGTTTTACAGGCAAAAAATGAGGTATCTGAGGATGCTGTTAACCTGTGGTAAAACTCACTCTTTTGAATCTACCCCAGCCTGACACGCAGCAAATGAATCCATTTATAACAGCTTAGAGGCACTGGAATGCACTTTCACATGAAATAATTAAAGCCAGGTCTCTTGAAAGGGTAATTAATTACTTTAAAGTGAGATTGTGTAGTAGGTAAGAGGACTAAGAGTTTACCTTTCAGTAGGAAGGTGCACTTTTCTGAGTCAAGCGGTTACATTAAGCATAATCTGTTTAAGGGCAATTTTCCATCACCCAAAGTATTCTAAACTCTAAACCTTCAAGTAGTTTGAGACAATTGCTTAAGTATTTATGACAGCAAATAATGAACCAACAACTTTTCACCTGCATAACTTAACTTATCAACCAGGATAAAGATACATTATCTTTACTTTCATAATCACTCAGTTTTACAATGTAGTTGCTCTTTTCGGATCAGACCAGGTGAACTGTGACTTTTAGCTGATTATGTGTTGCAATATGAGAAGAGTTTGAGAGAATAGTGAAACTATAAACTGTTACATTTTAATTGAGATAAATATTTACAGCTTTTGTGTTGAAGTGCTAGAAGTATATATATATATATATATATATATATATATATATATATATATATATATATATATATATATATATATATATATATATCGTTAAGTAGTTTCCAAAAGTTTCCTCTTTTGTTTCAACAGACCAATGTACAAAGTTCCAGGAAAAGTCCCAGTAAAGTTTAAGAGACTTCATATGTTTTTGAAGATCGAACAGAAGAAGCTTTTTATCTGGCCGTTTCTCCCAAATAACTTTTCTTATTGCTGACTCCAAGATGCCATTTTTATCTGTAGTTATCTCACAGTGAATTTTACAAAAACTTCTATACCAGGGGTCCTCAAATCCAGGCCTCGAGGGCCGGTGTCCTGCATCTTTTAGATGTGTCCCTGAACCCACAGCTCTGAATCAAATGGCTGAATTACCTCCTCATGCAGTCAAGTTCTCCAGAGTCCTGCTAATGACCTCATTATTTGACTCAGGTGTATTGAAACAGAGACACATCTAAAAGTTGCAGGACACCAGCCCTCGAGGCCTAGAGTTGAAGATCCCTGGTCTATACCATCCTGCTCACTGTAATTATCCAATCTAGTTTGTCACAGATCTGGTTCCTGTACACTTCTCAATTATTGCTCAGACTCAAATGAGCAAGTTTAGCTGAGTAACTATTTTCTTTCAGCCACTTCCTGACTTATGAAAATCCTATAACACTTGCCTTAAATGGTTGGCAAGTTTTCTTCTGTTTCTGTTTTAGAAATGAACCTCTGTGCCATATCATTTTTTTTTCTTACAGCAAAACAACAAATCATGGTTTATTAATGAAAATTCTTTGAAATTACACTCAGCCTAAAAATGTAAAATGTAAATTTACAGTAATGTTGCAGTTATAAATATATTAAAAGGTTAATTAGGGGAGCCAATATTTTTTTGGAACCCTTTTTAGAAACACTTTTTAGAATTTTATCCCACACTGAAAAATATACTGAAAAAACAAAGCCTGGATTTTTGCAACTGCAATAAAATATAAATTAAGTTAATTAAGGCTGATTATTTGCCAGGGGTTTTGATACTTGCAGTTCATTTCTGCAGTGCATTAAGGCCGCTCTTAGCAGGCAAGATACTGACTGCTCATAAGTACTCCCATCCCAAGGCAAAAAATTAAGTGTTCCCTTAAGTTGTAACCAGCTAAACAATAACAACAACAAAAAAAAACCTACTTCATCTCTTTACTGCAATTCTCTGTCCTCCTTAGCAAGTACAAATAATATCCTCCCAAAGAGGGACAGCAGTGGAAAGGGTAGTAATTATCCCTTCAGAGGCTTTTGAAAGTGAGCAACACAGAACTGTTTCCCACATGGTGGAGACATTACATGATCCTGAAAGTACAACTACCAAAGCTTTGCCTCTACTCTCCATCTCCTTGAAGAGCGTTTTAAGAATAGGGCTGTGTTGTATAAGCCTGGGTCTGTAACTCTGAGCAAGACTGTGGGAGAAGATCCCTCAGATTCAGGAAGAGGAGAGCCTGTTACCCAGTGTGCAAAGCAGCAGGATATTTTTGGCATTAAGGTCTTAGGCTAATGACTTGTATTGTCAAGATGTGTTTGCGTGCGGCCATGTGTGCGAGAGTGTGTGTGATAAATAAATTACACACACACAGATATAAATAAATCACACACACACACAGATATATATATATATATATATATATATATATATATATATATATATATATATATATATATATATATATATATATATATATATATATATATAAATAAATATGCAAGGTTACACAATTGCCGTACTTTTTACAAACCATTGGACTGGAAAGTGTATATTGACTTTGGACATCCTCCACTACCAGCCTGAGGCACATTTGTAATTAATGTTGTGTAAAGTCAAAAATAATTATTATTTTTTTCACCATTTTTTTTAACAAGATCAGCCACTTGTCATTTTTAATTTAAAGGAAATATCAGCATGTTTTTGAAACAACCTAGTGTTTCTCTTTACACAAATACAAAGACATTGATAAATGACTGCAATCAGAAATGCCATATTCGCCTATACAACAGCCACAGTTTGAGAGAAACACAGTTGCTGAAGCAGCCATTAATGTGAGTTCCTAGTGAGCAGGCGACAGCATAATTTACATGCTGCCTCGTGATTGCAGCATAGTTACATCACTGAGTTTGTATTATCCCATATTTGTCCCCTTGTCAAGCCCACGCTAGACAGCTTATACCTCACTATTCTGTGTCTAAAGTGAAATCCTGTCAGTCTTAAAGGTGATGACAGTGCAGCTCCTGAGCAGCCCCTCCACCAACTAAACGCATTGGGCATAAAGTAAATGAGTAAATGTAGTCATGTTTAGACTCTCCAATGCTCTCACACATGCGAACAGAAATTAAGCAGCAGCGCTCTCCAATACCGACTTGCCTGAGGCATGCCCCAAGTTAGAGGTGATCCTGAGCTTCCTGGTCTTGCAGGTGTGAACTTATGCATGTCAGAATGTGTGTGATCCTGTGATGTGTTTTAGTGATTCAGTGCTTGTTATTCAGTCAGCGCAGCAAGAAGGTTGGTAATGTCGGGAGGTGTTCCAAATACATGTAATATGGTTATGGATTTTGGCAACTTCTTGAGGAGAGGAAATGTAGACAGAAAGGCCATATCAGAGACTTTCTGGTACCTCAGAGAGCATTGATGGGAATGAACAGCAAGCAAAAATTGTGCTCTACTTTCATGGGGCTTTGTGATCAAGCAGCGGAATGCTAGCTGGAGAAACCTAACTTGCATGTTTTAAGTTCAAGCTGATGTAACATAATTTACTTCATTTATCTGAAGGCCTATGTTTCTAGTGTGGAAAGATAATACAAAACTTTTATGTAAACTAGTTTGATTAATTAGCTGCATTAATTGACCTTTATTTTGTTTTTTTCTAACCCTCACAGGGTCTGAATTATGCATACATATTCAAAAAATGTACATACATCCCCACTAATATTTAAGTGTCCCTCAACAAGTTACATGTCAGCCACAAACTTTTTCTCTTTTTCTCACAATTAGCAGGCTTCTGGCATAATTCTGTCTGGATATTTGATCACTCTGTTCATCAGAAGTGATAGAGTTCATTAAAAATGTTGGTTTTATGACACAGATCCAGCATTTCAGTGTAGTTTAAGAATTTTCAGTTTGAGGCTGAGGTTGTGGTGCTGGGAAAGTCATTGCACAAGCTTAATTTCAGCCTGCTTTAGCATTACAAAACCAGTTTTGATGTGTGTTTGGGATAATTCTGTGACTGGAACACCTGCTTGTTGCAAAGGTTCAATGAAGCTGTCACCATCAGATGAAGGGAAATTGATACAGATTCTCAAGGACAGGAACAACCTTGGCTAAAGCCTCCCATGAACTAAAAGATGATGGAACACCAGTGTCACTATCTAGAGAGAAACAAGTGGAACATTATCATAGACTGAAAGGCTGCCAACCATAAAATGCCCATACTTGAAAACTGACTTCTTCATGTGGGCAGCAGTTGACCTTAAAGATGTCAAATATATTCTGGAGATAAGTTTAATGGTCAGAAGACACAAAGAGTCAGCTCCAATCAGTTGTGTCAACACCTTTACAATGTTGAAAAAGTGAAATGGATAAAGTAGATAAACACTAAGTTTCTAAACCCTAGATATCATTTATGGACTGTCCTACAAGCCAAACTCATGACAACAAACAACCAGTCTGAATGTGATTCATCATGTTTGCCTAGAAGAGTGGGCCAATACTGAGCTAGAATTATATCAGAAGCTTATTGATACCTACAAAAAGCATCTGTTTTCTCAGTTATGAGGTAAGGGACATTTGTTGACATATGAGTTTGAGTGTACATATATATTTGAACACCTATGTATTATTTGGAATCTTTTTGGATAAGAGAAAATGCACAATAAACTTGTAGCATTTATTTCTTTTTTAAACACCCCTGAGGATGTTGTTTAATTGTTTTAGCCTGGAAAAGAAGTGTGCAAGTAAATCATTAAAAGCCCAAAACTGATGGGACATTTAGGCTGATGATGTGGGTGTATGTAATGTGGAACTGTAATTGTGTCAGTGGATGAGCATATGTGAAGGAAAAACAGATGACACAATAAATTATAGTTGAGACACTGAATGATGAGTGGATGATGAGAAGATATTTTTGTTGTGCTATATTCATTCTGGAAGTCTGACAGAACATTAGCTTGCTAAACCTGGACAAGACAATAGCTGCTCTTTCACCACTCATTTGCATCTAACACAAGAGACACAAGCTGAATCTAATCCTCCATTATAATAAACTCATCCATGTTTCAAGACAGTACAGTAGAGCATACCTGCCAGGTGCTAATCAATAGATATTGTAACTTATATACATGACTACAACAGGTGGGGAATGCAGGTTACAGTTTTTTCAAAGATTCAGTTCTTCAAATACAAACATTTAATAATAAATGTATAGTGAGCCTACTTTGTCATAAAACAACAGCCTCCACATTTTTGATACTACAATTCAGACAGATCATTTCTGTATTGATTTGCAGATGCTGGCATGCTTAAGATGCTGCTTGAGAGTTTGAGAGAGATTCAACTTTATTGACCCATAAGGATAAATTGTGTTATTCTTTACAGCAGGATCGCAGGAGTAAAAATGAAATAAGTGATAGATTTTAGTTTTAAAACACAGCAAAGATTTAGTTAACGTAGGAATAGAAAATATAAAAATGAATGAATGTAAACAGTGGTTGAAACAAAATGATATTGCCTTGAAAGTCATTATTATGGACCCAGATAACAGGAGGCCAGGTTTTGATCCAAGGTGTTTGTCCTTTATCACTTTTAAAACATTTGCTGTGAATACACATCTATGTGAACTCCCTATTATATCAAAATAGCCTCTGCAACATTTTTATGGCTCAACATGGTTGTAAATGATCGACTTTAATGCTAGATGCAACACGATACAATAAATTCTAGTTAAAAATAACAAACAAGATGTTTTCTAAACGAATTCTGTTTAATAAAATCTGAAAAATTCAGCCGTGGAGGAACAATAACACTGCACAAGACCATGAAGACGCCATCCTCATTGTGAAACATGGCAGGTACAGTGTCATGCTATGGGGATGCTTTTCTTCAGCAGTGAGTAAGATCCTGCTCAGAGAAGATGAAAACATGGATAGAACGAAACACAGGGCAAGAGATGCTGCAAAAAAAAGGGCCTGGGGCAGAGGTTCACCTTCCAGAAGCACGACTCTGAACATACAACAAGATCTATAATGGGATAGTTTAGATCAAAGTATATTTATCTGTTAGAATGGCACAGACAAAGTATAGAGCTATGGCTGAAACCAGACATATACATAGACTATGTAAAAAAGAAACATAACCCTTTTTCCTCATTAGCTAACCATAAATGACACCAAACATTTCCTCATGTCGCTCAATTAGGATAACCAAAATGATTGCTATTTGGCAATTTTCAGAATCAGAAGAGGGATCATTTTTGGCGGGTTATTTTTTTTCATTAGTTTCTTGAAAGTCAGATGTTTACATACAGCAAGATTATTTAAACTTTTTAATACCACAAACTAAATGGGATGATGTCATGGACATCATACTGTTCAGGAAGGAGACAGTTTTGATGTCCAGGAGATGAATGTGTATTGGTGTGAAATGTGTGTATTAACCCAAGAATAAAAGCTGAGCAGAAGTGCAGAAGATGACTGAAGCTGGTAAGACAGGGTTATTATCCCTAATTAATTTTTTAGCAACATGGATAAACATTACTTTATTCCAGTGGAAGAAGTCAATAATCCAAGAGCAATTCATGGACAAAGATGTTAATTTTTGGAAACTGATTGAGTGTTTGGTCATAACTACTGTTACATTTGGAGGAAAAGGGGAATGCCAACAAGCTCTGAAAACAGCCTCTCAACTGTGAAGTATGGTGGTGGAAACCATTATGTTCTGTGGTAATTTGCTGCAGGAGGAACCAATGCACTTCTCAAACTAGATGGCATCATGAGGAAAGAACATTATGTGGAATTATTGAAGCAACATCTTGAGACATCAGCCAGGAAGTTAACCCCTTCTAGACTATGGAGGCAAAACTTGAAAACTGATGTTCACAAACCCTCTCCATCCAAACCTCAGCTGAGCAAAGAACAGACAAAAGTTTGAGTTTCTAAAAGTGCAAAAGAAGACACACCTAAAAATACTTGCATCATTTATTTCATCAAAAGGTGGTTCAACCAAGTATTGAGTTGGGGAATGAACACAAACTGCAAAAAATATAAGACGATACAATTATTTTTTAAAACAAGGTATTCTTTTCCTTCTGCTTATCATCTATGGACTACTTTGTGTTGGTCTACAACATACAATCTCAATTAAATACATGGTTGTAACACGACAAAATGGGAATCAAAGGTTAAGGGGTATAAATTCTTTTGCAAGGAAATGTAACACATCAAAAGTGACAAAGTGTGAACATCAACCTTTTTTATTCCTAACAGTTCATATTCATGACAAATTTTGAAATATCAGTTATCTACAGTAAAATGCAATTGCCAACAGACTGTTGAATCGCTGGAGCATATCATACTAATAAAAAAACCTTGATTACAGATAAGGCTAAGCTGCATGATCTGGCATAATTTCAGAAGCTACACATCCCATTGCTTCACATTGTTTTATCAAAACTACAAACACTTCAAAGATCCCCGTCTTTTGAGGACACTGTTTTCTAAGAGTTAGCATCTATTATTCTGTGTAAAGTAAATACAATGAAAAAGAACAAATCAAACTACAATAGTGTGAGGTCAGGGATTTTACAAGCACAGAAATGTTAAGGTTTGTTTAATGTCATTTAAAGTCACATTCAGTACATAAAGATTAGAAAGCAGAAAAAAATCAGGCATATCTCTACAAACACTGAAGCTCACTCATTAAAATTCCTTTTAAGACCTTTAAATCCTCATAGCACAGAGCCAACACTGTAGATGTAGCCCCCCCCCCCCCCAAAAAAAAAAGCAAGAAAAAGTCTCGAGCTTGAATTGCCTAACATGTAGATAAAGGCTTCAGCAATGGAAAGGAATGCGAAATCATAAAAATGCCACTATTGTACTGTCTCATCTGTTCTTCATAAAACTGCTCAAACATGAATCACCTACTGGGGAAAATATTTTATGTAGAGATTTACAGCATATAATCAGATTAGGTGTTAATCAAGCCCCCTTTCCATAATCAGATTAAAAGATAATTAACAATTGTTATTAAAGACACAATCTTATGATTTAATACCATTTATTCTGTCAGGGTCCTCTTGGCAGCCTTTCCTGCTTAAAAAACTACAGTTCTGGCACTTCTCTTGAGTCTATTATCCTTATATTTCAATTTTGACAGATCTGTCTCAGTCTTTTGCATAATGCTGTAAAATACATGTATTTAGAGTGGATCCATAATGAGGAAGTTGTGCGGGTGCTTAAAGCTGGAAAAAAAGGTGGGCATTCATCAACAATAAGCTGACTGAGGGTGTTGGGTATAGATTAATGCCACAGAGACTCATCTGCCTTTTACAGAGCCTAGAATCTGGATATGAGGGTTTTAAGTATGCATATTCTTTTAAGACTTAAAAGCTTCTTGACATAGTTTAAGTCTCCACTTGGTTTCCTTTCGGCATATCCATCACTACTTCTTTTGGCATACCCCTCTCCTAATAATCTCCTTTCCCTGCTGCTTCCCATTACACCCCCTTTTTGTCTTAATCATCACAGTTCCTTAGTGTATTCCTTGCTTCCTTACAACTCTGTCTTTGCCTTGCTGTGATGTTGGGCTGTAGCCCGTGGAACTGTGGGAATAAACATTCGTCTATCTGGCTTGCCTCAGGCCATTCTCTTATCCCCATCAGACAGGACTCAGGGGAAACAAACCCGCCAACAATCAAATGTTCCACCCACCCACAGACAACACAACTAATTAGCATAGACACACAAAGGCATACGCACACAAGTAGACAAGGTTTTTTTTTTAAAGCAAATACACACATATGTTGATATGAAATGTATTAAAAACCTTGCCCAAGGACATGCAAACTTTTGATTTTGAGTTAAATAGGGCTTCTTTTTTATAAATTTGATTTAAAAACAAATTGTCTTGCAATCTCATTTCATTCTGATGATATTCCACTTGTTTGTGTCATATGGTCTCTGCATCATGTTGCAGGCTTTAATGAGCCGACACCATCAGTTATGTTTAAAGATTCAATTGGAGGGTGCAATGAGCCATATTTACAGTCAGTAAGTGGACATTTTAATGTTTGTTTGTTCTGTAATATCAATATCATCATCACTGTTCCACACCAACATCTGCTCTGCAGAATGTGATATTGTATTACTAACAGTCAACAGTTGCTTATGACTAACAATACAAACTTGTGCAGACTTGCATTATAGTGTACTTATAGGGGACTTGCAAATGTCTTAATACCCCATGAAATGTTTCATGAAATTTTGTCCCGTTACAAGCACAAACTTTAATAAATGTTTAATAAGTGTTTTATGTGAAAGTAGTGCACAGAGAAGTGGAAGAAAAATTATATATGGTTTTAAATATTTCTCAGATGTAAAAATATTAAAAATGGAGCATGCATTTATATTTACTCCTCAACTCTTGCTGAAATTACAGATGCAAGTTTTTGGGAGTAGTGTGTGTCTATACCAGCTTTGCACATCAAGGGATGACAATTTATTGCATTCTTCTTTGCAAAATTCTTCTTGCTACTCCTCCATAATGGCTAGATATGTGGAGAGCACCAATAATAGTTGCCTCTCATATTTTAACACCTGAGCTGTGTATCTCGACAGCTCCCCCAGAGGTACCATGGGCCTCTGGAGGAGCTGCCTGCCCTCCTGTATTTAGACGAAGACTGAATTACACGTCTCGACATTGGTTGGCTTCAATTATTAAAGCTTTTATTTGTAAAATGCTATGAAAACATTTCTTACCTCCCACTTCACAATTATAACTTTAAGTTGGTCATATTTAATCACAATAATATTGACTGAGGTTTGTGATGAACAAAATTTAGGAAAAGTTCAAGGAGAGTGAATTCTTTCATAAAGCACTGTACTTCCATCATAAAATATCTTAAAAATCTCAGATTCCCACCCTCCCTTAGGCATGTGAGCTCTACCACTGCTTCAAACCCATCACCGCTAAATGTATGACAGGAAGAAGTGGAAAAGCTTCAGAACAAAGTCTGCAAATATTATCAGCCCGAGGCCTGTGCGTGGGGTGAGAGCAGGGTGAGGGGTATTAATGTCTGCACGTCAGTCTGTCTCTTCCAAAGTGTAAGCGACAGGTGTCACAAGAAACTGCAAAGGAAGGCAAAGATGAAGAATGACAAGGAAATAGCCCATACTTCTTAATCACGTTTTACATGACTCATTTCTGTCATGAGCATATAAGTTATTATGTGTCTTAAAAGAGAATCAATCCACTTAATCTGACACAATAATGCAAAAGACCAAACTTCTGAGTCTACTTCTCCAAATAAAAACAAAGAAAAAAAAACAAAACAAAACACTGGACTAAACCCTGAAAAATTACTCACTTTGAGTACATTTGTGTGTGTGTGTGTGTTTGTGTGTGTTTAGACAGAGAGAGCAAGTTCCAAGTACGGATTTGAAACGCATAAGAAGGCCAAATCTCTATTCCCTGTTGAAGGCATTAGTGAAGTGACAGTGTAACAATATGATTATACACAGAATACAAACGCTCTTCTCCAAACACTGTTTACCATGGCTGTTTCCTAGATAAATACATTACTTTCTGCTTGTCAAACTATTGTTTATTTTTAGCAAACACATGCAGGATAAAAAGGCATGGGACTGTACAGATCTTATAGATAGATAAGGCAAAGGGTAACTGGAGTTTGTGTTCAAAAGCGGAAGCTGGGCATGGAGCAGCTTTACCACATTGAGATCTCTAATAACAGCAAATGAGAGAAAAAAGGGGGAATCTCAGTTCAATGACCCCCCTCCACCCATCCCTGCCCACATCATTGCACAGTTCAGCGATGCCAAGAACAAAACGACCTTTTTCCCATCTGGTATCAAATCCCATCCGGTGCCATCCAATCAATCCAACTCAGCTACCTAAAGACGTTGAAAAGAAGGTTTTGATTTGACAGTAGGAGTGTAACAGTATGTACCCTAGCTTTATAGTCGCAGTTTAGTACGTTTTTCAGCAAAGTTAGATAAAGTGAAACAAAACTGTATTTGGCATTTATACACTTGTAGTTGTTCAAACTATCATTAATGGAGAGGGCAATAGTAGAAGCTTCAAAGAGTTGTGGACTGTATTTACTTATAACTATAGTTGGTATTCACTTATTTAAAGCTGGTGTAATTTGTAGGCTAATATATGCTGATAAAAGGGAACTTTAAAATGTAGTTCTGCTACTCTCAGCTTGTGTTTTAAATCCAACAAACAAATATAGTCACATATCTGCTGCTAAAAAGACTTCCTATGGCTTTTTTATGGCTTTAGTCTAAGAGTTGTGAGCAGAGGTTGTTTAAACACTGCAGTTTTGCACTTAAGCTAAGTTTTTATCTTCAAATTTGTTGTCTTTACATTCAGATGATGCTTTTAGCACTTGACACTGAAGAATGATGTTGTGCCAGATACATATATTATTGCAATTGAAATTTCCAAACAAAGCTTTTCTTAGAGCCACCCTCATTTCACTATCATCACAATAGTTGACAGAACAGCAGACTTTGATGCTGGTAAGGGAACCTTGGATTGTAATTTTTCTTAGTTTTTCTTATGTAATTTTTGATTTAGTGTTGCTTCACATGCAGTGCCAGAACCAAAACCATAGTGACTTTTTTTTTTTTTAAAACAAGTTAAACTTTATATCTCTAAGACACTATTCTCTCTGTGTTACGGGACACTCAGTCAGAAAGGTGCTGTTGCCATGTGAGTGTAGTCTGGTTAAAAATTAAGATTCAGTCAACCGACCAATATGGTTTCTTTGTTAAAAAAAAAAATGGATTTAGCTTCTAGTGATATCAAGTGTCTTGTCAGTGGACGGTGTGTCCTACAACTTGAATGATTAACAACACTTTAGATTATAACACGTTTTAATCCAACAGTAAAGTACAAATATGTAAATGCTGCACCACATTTATCAATATTCTCTCAAATAAACAAAAATTAATGTGTGAAATACTTTTTGTGCAAAATGATATTATTACCACTATATTAAACAGAATTAAAATATTTAATAATACTAAATCAAATGTCTTATACACATATGCACAACATCATCCTGAGATATTCAGATGTAAGTGAAGTAACTCACTGATCATTGATGGGGGGCACCAGGGGCGTGAAGTCAAGTGAGATTATTTAAAGCAAAAACCAAACCAGAAATCAAACCAAGGAGATGAATGTGGACAGGAAGACATGTAGAGCACAACCCCCCATCTTAAGTGCTGAGGGAGAGTGGGTCAACAGTTTTGATATAGGCGAGATAAGGTTCGACTTAATATCTCAACGAAATTCTACAGCTGCATCAACCAACTGATTCACTGGGTACCACTGGGACCACGACTAAATGCAACAAGCATATGCAGTGTCCTCAGGATCTCTGAGACAATTGACGATGAAGCACTGTGTTTAAAACATTGAGTCATTGTAAAACAGCAGCTGGGAAAAATGTTTGTTGCTTCAACTCAGTGCATTTTATGTATTTGCAATGCTGCTGAATAAATACCACAATCAGGGAGCCTTCAAAACATATCTGAAACATTATGCATGAACAGGGTATATACAGAAGTTCTTAAGTTAAATGTAATACCTTTTTAATACCATCAAAATAATTTTTTAATACTAACACGACTTTGAGCTGCAACTGTAGCAGCAACCTAACCTCTTGAACTTCAGTTAGGCGTAACTAATTATAAAGTAATGGATTAGTGTCATTTTCTTACATGGCAGTAAGCCTGTAAGAAAATGGTCTGGTACACACTGAATGCTGGAAAAAAGTCCCGAAACGCTGAGGGGTAAAATTAAAAAGTTCTATAACTGCGCACCGGTGCATACTACTCCACCTAAAGCGCCAATGGCGAGTGAGGTGAATGCACACTGACCAACATCATGACATAATTGATACAGCATATAAAATTAGATTAGATAAATTCATGGGATTTTTAGGATAGACCTGCAATTACTACACATGAAAAAAAACAGACAGTTAGGTACTTAAAAAAATTAATGTTAATTATTTTTTAATGGCCTTATTTTTTTTATAATATGATTTAATACCTGTTAAAACTCTGTCAACACCCTGATGAAGGCCAAACTATATTAATTAACCATGTTAATGTCATTCAAATGCAACATGCGTTAACATTAGGGTCGTTTTCACAGGCTTGAATTAAAAATGCATTTAATTTAACTTTTCAGTACCTTTCTTTTGCTTCTGACTGTTGTTTCTAGTTTCCCTTCACTGCAGAGAGCACTGTATCCAGCTTTGGATACAGATACTTTGCCGCAGGCTGTGGCCGGCGGCGTTGCTTTTTCAAAATAAGGTAAATGTTAACGTTTCTCACACACACAGATATATATATATATATATATATATATATATATATATATATATATATATATATATATATATATATATATATATATATATATATATGCTAAGATGTTAAACCAAAAGCAATTTCACTCGGTTTCAGTAACATTAGTTTGTCATATGCAACAGTAATATGTCAATTTAAAAAAAAATGCTGACACATTTGCAAATAAAATCAGAAAATCCAAATTTTGAATTATTTTTAAGATAAATTAAGACTTATTTTACAATTATATTTTTATTTATCCTTTTTTAAATCACAACTTTAATAATTAACTACCAACAAAACATTTAAAAGTATTTAAAAATGACTTAAATCCAGATCATTATAGAGAAAATGAAACAAAATCTTAAAAACAAAACAATTTTAGACCAGATAATGTTTCTGAAATAAAAATGACAGGGTTTTGATGATACAGGATTAGCCATGCTGTTACAACCTGTATCTAAACCTGATGCTGTCATGCTCTCGAGCAGAAGACAGAATAACCTCTTGGACTCACAAGGATTTATTCACTCAGAACTTGTGCAGTCAATGTCATGGTAGCAGTTCACCTCACAATCTGGGATTAACACGGAAGTAAACGGCTTAAGAAGTGTTTTCAGACTTGAAGTGTACAGCACAGTGTACTCTCATTCAAACCAGTGTGGAACAGATGTTTTAACCACAAAGTGCTCCCAAATTGTGTTTTTCTGGTTAAACAGGGTGATGGGATATCAAACCTGCACTATGTCCACACTTCTCAACAGATGAAAGTTGGTTGGTAACATGATGATCGTAACTGAAAACCTCACTTAAATTTCAGTCTCTACTGTAACTTTAATCAACTGACCTTTTTCAGTTGTCAGTCATGTAGACATGTGCAGTACTGTTGTTACCGTTTCTTTATTTCAGTAACAGTTTTCACCACAACAAAGGTTTGCCTTGAAGCTGTCTCTTTCAGATATCACATAAGCATTTATTATAAAATAATTCACTTTACTATTATTGAACAGAATGAAAGATGAAACAGGTTTTGGTACAGAAATCATTTTAGTAATCATAATCCTTTAATCAGCATTTATTTTAGGACACTTTTTTTTTTTTAACTAAATCAAATCTGAGGAGGTATAATTGCTGGACAATGACTTTATCATATCAAATAGAACATGTTAGACAGAATCCTATCTTGCTAGCAAATTTGGGCCAACCTAGGAACTGTCAATTGCAATGAAAACAGTCTTTTCTTCAGCTTTTGTCACACTAAAAATAAAAACGGATGAGGGTATTTGTTGGCTTAATAACTTTAATATTAACAATAACTTTAACAAATTTTGTTAGCAGTTAGTGTGGTTTGCATATAAAATCGGAATTTCTAGATTATAAATATTTGGACCTGTGAATATTTCCTAATTCTTTATGCTCTGTGGCAGATGAAGCTCAAAAAAATTAAACAAATCATTCTTGTGATCCAGTCAGCCTTCTTGTTGACTGCTAAAGCTGATTGCAGAGTTCTCTCCTCAGTTGTTGTTACTGTAACAATTCAATGTTATTTCCAGTGCTCTAAAGGTTTGGATCAAACCAACACTCTTTTTGTCATTTCAACACTAATATTTCTCAGAGAGAAATGATACTGAACAGCAGAGTCCTCACTCTGCAACCGCAAAGTAACAGAGAGTGTGCAACAACTTTTCGGCTATAAGCCAAGTCTTATATTTGAGTCTTAGAATATCATCATTAATTCCTCTGATACCCATATCGGATTGAATTGGTCTCATCTCTCGGTCAAAGTAGGTTAAAGTACTCTGTTCTCAAATTGCATGTTTCATTTCAGCATGATGGCCAATTGTATTCCTGGTTACATTATTTGTTAAACTTTAATCAACAGGACAAAAGCAGCAAAACCAGACTGGACTCACAGAAAACTGATTGCATGACCTAACAACAATAAAATACTGCAGAAATCTAATTTTCTCTGTTTTGTCAGCTTTCCTTTAATGTCTGGAATTTACTGGGTAGAACAGACGAGTGAAATTGACTTCAAGTCCAAGAGTAAGGTATAGCTATTGGAAAGGCTGCACTGCCTTACAGCTGCAGCACTGCATGTATCTAAATTCAGGTCTCAAGAGAATTTCAAAGTGTTTCATTGACTTGACATATTAAACTGGACAGAGACATTGAAAAGGTGCACATTCTTCTGGACCACTTATAGTTGATGAGACAAGTTATATCTCTACTTTATGACAATTTTATTTTCCAGCGAAAAAAACAAGCAACTCAAAAGAGACAAAACACAAGCAAGTATTTGTATTTCTGTTCCTTACCTTTTGGTTTGTTTTAAGACTGGACTTAAATTGAGTTCAACTATAAAATAAGGCCTATGTGGTAGCTAGATTAAGTTGTGAAATCCCTCTGTTCTGCTTCTAGTTTATGGTAACTTCTTTCTTGCTGCCTGATCTGCTGCTTCTGCCAGTGAGAACTTTAGCGGGTGTATGTATGTGTGTTCACAACCATCCGCCATTGGGTAGATTTAGGTTCGGACAGCACGCCCGGCTCAACAGACGTAACTTCCAACAGCTGTTCAATTTCACAGTTCCTTTCACTCTCACTCACTCCTTATACTTCTGTGCCACTCTGGTTCAGTCGTATCGGTCCAAGCCTTATGCCCCCTCTCCCAGCTGAATATACAATGATGTCTTTCAGATACCAGCCTCATAGGTTTATCAAATGCACTCCAACCCACGTACACACACACCCCACATAAGCAGTACTACAGCTTGTTCTGACCCAGACCACTGGACTGAGTCAATATCTCAATTATTTATCACAAATCTCCAACAACGCACAGGGGGCCGTCTAGGAGAGGGATTGTGCGAGTTGTCATCTAAACAACAGCAGCATGAGTTCTTGTTACTCAACTCAGCGTTTTTCAACCAATACAACAAATTGCACTTCCAGAAACATAGACCTGAAAATCATTACTTGTCATCAGTCAGTTGAGCTGTTTTCCTCTTCTCTTCCTTGGTGCCCTGCATTTGTGTTTTCTTTTTTATGAGTCATATATACAAAGCAGATGAAAAGCCATGGTTCTGGTTTAGTTCTACAGTTACATAAGGGAGGCGTACTAAAGCAAGCATGCATGAAGAGATGCATATAATATACATTGAAGTTAGATTTTGGTCCCAGTGATCAATTCCTGGTATTTTCTCATGTGAAGATAGAGACACTGGAAGAGAAAACAGCTTAGTTAACCCAAAGATTTACCTCAGTTCGACCTGTTCTCAGAAGTCACTCTTTGTACCTGATGTAAGTGAAAAGCAACACCCACTGGTCTTGGCTAAATTGTCATACTCTAAGCAGATTACAGAAGGCAGTGGGAGCCAGTTAAATCAAATCAGAGCTGACCTGGAGACGGGACACATCACATAAAATCTATGCTCAGATGAAATTACAAGTTTATGTTTTAAGACATATTTTTAGATACTATTTGAATAAAACAAGAGTGCATAGCTACTGACCGTCATCGAATGCAAAACTAAAGGACTGAGGGATGTTCCAGTCAGTTTGCCCCAAACACCTCACACTGCATCAGACAATCCAAGTTTGCTGGTTTTAAACTGAAACTGTGGAACCTGGTTCCTGGTTGTTCTTAAGAATGGGGGAAATACAATGGATTTTGGCAACATTTTCTTTGAATAAATACAATTATTTGAAAACTGCTTTTAGGTTTTACAGAGGATATTCTTGATGGATTTTTTTGTAGAAGATCTGAAACTTTTTCATGTGACAAAAAAAAGCAAAAACAGAAGAAATCTGTAAGGGAGGAATGTTTATTTAAAGTACTGGAGATTTGGTGTCAATATCAGTTTCATTGTACTGATTTATATTTCATTGTCATAAAAGCAAGAATTCAATCAGCACTATTGATTAACAGTGTAGGGGAGCCAAAGAACGACCTGCAGGTAGCAGATTCAAGCAAAGGATTTACCAGGGAACCTTAGCCACTTATTTGAGTAAAACATTTGTTGAGGGACCTGAATGTTTGAAAACTTAGACTCATCAGGAGGTTTGGAAGGTTTCCCGACTAAACCTGCCAATGGTCAGAATGTGGTTTTTTTTTTAACCCCATAAACAGCCACCCTTGTGGGTGATTTGGTGCTTCTAAGGCAGTAAAATGTCAGTCTGATACTTTACATAGCCTACTCAGGGGAGATAAGAGCAGCCCCTCCCAATTTGATAAAGAAAGAAACAAAGAGGATCAGGTTAAATTAGTCAACAGAAGAAATGAGAAAGCAATGATTGGGGCTGAAAAACTTAAGAAAAAAAATGTTATTGCATGATGCAGCCAAATACACCAAGTCAACTGATATTTTCCATGGTGGAGGGGCCAAGATCAGTGACAACACTGAACCAAGCAGCGACAGGTTAGCAAGCACTGTCTTCATGCCTCTATCATCCCATAGTGTGTTTGTGTTTTTGGATGTGTTCAGGGCACACAGAACATTAAAGGCAGCCTATCAGCAATGTTACACCATAGGTGCATAAATAATTACTCTGCTTGATTAATTAAAATTAATCCATACTGGTTGACCAGAAAAAGGCACACATTTATTTTTTGCAAAATAAAACATTTTAGGAGAAAGTCTGTGTTCAAAGCAGAAAAGATAACATCTGAATATACAGACTATACATCTAGCTCTGTTCTGTTTTTCCATTAATATTTAGGTTTTTAACCAGCTCAAGAAAAATACAAAGTCAATAATTCACTTCCTGTGTGTTTAGCACTTTTCTTAAGTTGATTTTTATGTTGTTTTTGAGCTCTAACTGTGAATTCTTTGCAAAAGTGCTATAAAGTTTATCATTGTTGTTAAGTAGCAGAAAAGGACAGTGTCAGCTGAAGTTGTGGAGTTGTGAACAGGATAATGCCAGTAGGAGTAAGAAGGAGGAGGAGGAGGAGGAGGAGGAGATAGAGGAGGAGGAAAAGCAGGAGAGTGGAAAAGGTACCACTAAAAAAGTGCAAGGTACAGGTACAGGTGTGGGATTGAGTTGGTATTATGTCTTTCCTTAGGATTATATTAACCTCATAAGATCAAAGGATTGTGGTCCAAACCTTTTTGACCTCTGAAAACAATCTAAAAATATATTATTTCCCTTCATGATGTAATAGGTCTTGGAGGTTGTTTTTTGTTCCCTAACATTTGCTTTGATTTTTATAACCTGCTTGTTTATTTACCTGTTGTTGACTGATTTTTATTTTAATTTTGTCATTAAATACATAAGCACAAACAGTAGTTTTGTTTGTTGAAAGAACGTAGTGTTCTTATACTGCAAATTAAGTTGTTTTGTTTTTAAATTATGGTTCCACTTTTGTCCATTGTGCAATCGGATAAAAGGCCTCTCCAATCCAAGCTCCCGGACTGAATTTGAACCCAAGCCTGCCCCTTCACAGAGTCCTGGTTGGTCTACTGCAGAGGTGTCCAAACTTTATTGCGAGCTAACATAATCAAGTTTTAATCATAGGCGGGTCACACTTTTTATTTTCTTTTTATTTTCTTCCAATGATTTTATTAAGAAATATCTTGCTTTTACTTGTCTAACAATACACCACCACACACACACACACACACACACACACACACACACACACACACACACAATGCTATAATGAAACAAAGTAGTCTAAGTGTTGTAAAATGGATCTTGCCATATGCTTCATTTATGAACTAATTTGCCTTGACCTCTTTATATGTGTGGATTATTTGGATTGTTGCCGACATCTGCTGTCAGTGTTTTATGTCAACAGAACCATACTTAAAATGGAAAAACATTGACATGCTCAGTACTTATTTTACCCACTATATACATAATAATACTGTATGTTACTGACTAAACTACAGTGACCTTATATATTCCTAAAATCATTGGACACATTTTTGCATTCTATTTTAAACTGCCCTTAGTGCCATACCTTGCCTAATATACTGCTGAATTATGATGAAATAAAAAATGTTATTACTAGCACAATGGCTTTTTCCTTAAAAGGACAATAATGAAAGGAAGAGAAAAATAAAAAATAAACCAGAAGTGTTTTAAAAGTATGATTTGACCTTATTCCAATAAAAGATAGCCGAGAAAAAACCTTTTTCTCAAAAATTTTCTGCTTTGTGAATTTGTAGTGGAAACCTAAAAGGAGATCTAGAGTGAAAAAAAAGCTGAATGTAGTTTATTTTTGTTTATTCATCCTGTTATAACAGCCTAAAATACAGACTGTTTAGTCTCGTTTCGTCAAAGACTGAAGTTTATTTTACTTTTTTTTCAGAACTTTCAAAGCAATTTCTCAAAATAGTTTTTTAAATTTATTTTGTTTGTATTGAACTGAACAAATAAACCTTCATCTTCCACTAATCCCAACCAGATGAATTTCTCACCCTATTGATGCTTCTGTTATTTCTATGAGTCTTTTTGCTGCTACTTAATATTTAAATGAATAATTTGGCCAAACAGAATTTTAATCGCATGAGACAAAATTTATTTTTTCTTAGTGTATCTGAATAATAAACCACATGCATTTCTATTTCTGATGATTGCTCTTTGTGTCGTCAGTGCTGCAAATACATTTTGTCTACCTCAAGCTGAAATGGCTTCATTATTTGTGGCTTTTTATGCCAGGCAGGTGTCTCTACAAAACGGTTTGGACACAATTCAAAACCATCTCTAGAATTCGACTTAACTTTCCTGAAGAGAGGCGTTACAAATATGCAGTCCATGACAGCAGTGTTGCATCATCTGAGGATCACTGTTATGTTTTGGTTTCATAAAAAGTCTGGCTCTCCTTGTTTTAAGATGATTGTTTCACTTTCATCTTTTGAGGGAAAGCTAAAGAATAACTAACAGAGATGGCTCTGTACAGACATAAAAATAACCAGCCTGGGGAAAAAGGGAGCCTAATATAAGTAAATCACCTGAAAGATTGATTAATTTTGTTTTACTCACTATAAACCTAAATCATTCTATTTGCAAAGCGTAACCTCTGCATCAGAGTCCATTTCAGCCCATCTCAGTGTTTATTTAGAGCTGTATTAAAGGCTTTGTTTTACCTTCTGGTTTATGTCATATTGAGATAACGATAGCACTCTTTATGTGATTTACATAAACTGATTAGCACTGGTTCATCAAGCCAATT
The DNA here is from genome assembly GCA_014839685.1 of Anableps anableps. NCBI lineage: Eukaryota > Metazoa > Chordata > Actinopteri > Cyprinodontiformes > Anablepidae > Anableps > Anableps anableps. The sequence continues at coordinate 28,221,022 of CM026068.1, read as the reverse complement.
TACTGGAAAAACAAATGGAAATTCTCTTTGTTTAGAAGTGTTAAAATAATTAGTCATGTAAGACAGACAGACAGACAGACATAGATTAAATGACTGTCAAATGTAGTAAACAGATAAGTGTTTTCAAGCATTCATTCTGAGGATGTAATCAACCTCAGCAGATTTCATAGTGATTTTAAATGCAGTGTAATTAGTTTTCCTCTTGGTTGACCCTTGTGCCAAAGCCAAAAATAGAAAATCAGGAACTCTTGTGTAGTTGTTTTGCAACTATGGTAGTAAAGTGAGAATAAACCTAGCTCTTATTTTTGTTTCAAAACATGTTGATATGCTGCATGTCATTCTTTTTATTTCTTCATTTTTAAATTTTTTTTCCCCAAGAGATTGATTTTGTAATGCCACTTGACTCATATTTTTCAGGCTCTCAAGCCAAAAGGGATGAATACGTGTTATGGCTATACATAAAACATAACTTTGCAACAATACTTTTTTTTTTTAGCACACTGCACATTGTACTATAGAGTCTGTTAAAAGGATTACAAAATATATAAAACAAACAAACAAAAAGCATTAAAGGCCCTGAGAAAAACTTTTAAACACCTTCAGAAACCCTGGAGAATCTGTTGATCATTACCACTCTCAGTTCACGCAGAAGTCAGGCTGCTTGGAAGTTAAGTTTAAAACTCCTACACGGCACCACACATGAACAATGTCATCATAATATTTCTTATGAATAATTTTATAGTGATACACATTCCTCGGTATCATATAAACAACAGTCTCTGTCAGCAACCTTGAGGAGTGCTGGTTTTTGTGCAAGGCCACTGCTAGCCATTTAGGTGGCCTAAGCACAAATCCTTTGTGGTGAACATGCAACAATTGCTTCCATACAATTCTCTGCTGTTTTATAACATTATCATTTACTTATATCATGTCAGTCAAAATAAACTATACTTATGAATACTGAATAGTCATTCCCTCTAAAACAAACAGTTCTCATTTCATTGCTTCAGTCATTGCAAACAAAAATGTTTTAACTAGTTGTCAAAATCTGACAATTTTATGGATTTCTTTATCATTCTTTCCCAAAAAATTCTCCCAAATTGAACAATGTCTTTCAGGTCAAGTTTCTTCTTGTTCCTTTCCTTCTTCATGGCATTAGATTTGTGCCACCAACTTGAATGCACAGTAACCATTCTGTGCGTGCAGTGAGACTGATCTGAGTGCACATATCTTTGTCAATGGATACTAATTTGAGGCGTGTGCATTGAAATCACACACACACGCGCTCAGCAGTGTTCTGGCACTCGCTAAGCTCTAACAACTCTTACGACTTGAGATACCTACTGGGTTTTGCTCTGATCAGGAAGTGAGGTACTGGTCAAACTTGAGATTGAGGCATAATAGAACAGACCACTAGGAGGGGTGGCACCACAGGGAGATGTGAAACAGGGAAAGATTATTCTTACCCTCAAGTAAAAATGTTACTTTTGTATTTAATCTATTAGCATGCATTACATACTTTTATTTTTAATATATTTTTATTGTGATAACTATAATTATGACGGTTTTTCATGGGCCTGATTTTTTGGTGCCCACCCCAGGCACTACGTGCCCTATGCGCAGTGTGTGATGAACTGTGCCGGTGGTGTGACAGTACTGTGCTTGTGTATCGGGTGCCCTGGGGAAGTCCCTTCTGCATCCGTCAATTCCTTGTTCCCACCTGCTGTTGCCTTCTGCCCTCCACAAACACACAACCACTTCCCCACCAAAGCCTATTTTGAATAAAAAAACAAAAAAACTTTTTATTATGTAACTTTTTGAAAACATTCAGATCTAAAAATATATATTCGTGTGTAATACTTTTTGATTTTTTTTTAATTGTTATTCCTCAACAGATAATGGTTTTGCAAATCCCAAATTGTGTATCAAACTCTCAACCTAAGGTGGTCAAAATGTCACAAAATCTTTGAAAATATTATTTTAACAACTAGAATAAGGGTTTCATGTATCACAAACTATGTTTTAAGTAACCTCTTCAAATTATGATTTATTATAGTATTTTACATTTTGAACTAAAGATGATCAAATGTAATCTAGACATCTTCAAAATCACTGAAATAATCCCTTAATTCTTTGCTAAATTTAAAGCTGCAAATGACACACCAACATCTGTGTGGCATTGGCCAACTGCAGTGCAAGGTCATATTTTTTGTAAATAAGCAATAGAAAACTTGTATGGGATCCAACTAGCAGATGGCCTTTATATTTATTTGTCTGTGTTCCGCCATTAGACTATGGTGTCCTGGGCAGTTAGTCATATTACTTAATTTGAGCCATTGACATTGAAACTGCAACCAGGTAAAGTTGTTTTCATTTTAAATATTTAATACTTGTCATTAATCTATAATACCTTAAACATGTTTTATCAAGTGACTCCATGACATTTGAGAATACACCTCCTTGCTGGGAATATTTCAGATGATGGACATGCTAATAAAATATACTAAAAAAATCTTAATAAAAATGACAACCGGCTTTTCACACGGAGACCAGATTGGGTGACACAATATGGAAGCCAACTTCAGTGATTTAGTGGAACAAAAATCATGAATGCAAACTGTGGTACAGACAAGGCATAGTAACATCAAAGAAAAACATAAAACATCAAAGAGAGGATGTCCTCTATTTCTCCAGGCATACCAAGAAACAATGATACCTCAGAGTAAAAAGTCACCTGGCACCAAACTGGCCCCATATAAAAAGAATGTTTTTGCATGTTGGCGCTGCTTGTTCAGTTTCACCATATATTTTTATGAACAAATAAGGAAAAAAAAAAAAACAGCACCTTCTGCTATGCATCTGCTGGCAGGACCCATTTCAGGTGGGAATTTCTTTGTTTTTATAATTGTTTTGTTTTCTTCCACTTCTCTCTGCATCACAAATACTCCTGGACTCGCTCAGAGCTCTCCAAACAAAAATGTCTTTTTGTTCGCTGCCTCTGATTGTTCAAAAGAAATCCAGTGTAATTAGTGTAATCTTCTCAAATTTCAGCCTGGCAGATCACGCACAAGTGCAGTCAACACAAATATCTGTAAAATGAGTTGAGAAAAGAGGGGACAGAAATGGGATAAATCACTTAAGATTTTTACACATAAACATATAAGCTTTAGAGCTCTTCTGTGTGGGGGCAATTATATCTCACGAGATTAAACTCAGACACTGCACAATTAACTGCATCATTGCCATTATCACAATAGCCCTCCAAACAAATCACTCAGGGGAAACGGATCAAGTTATGCAGAGACAATGGCCACTTTATTAGGTAAACTCTGATAACACACTACTGAACTCCTCTTTTGAACTAAGATCTGGTCACTGTTTAGACCACTAAAGAACAGTGAACTCATTGCATTGTTCAAAAAACCAGGTTGACAGGATTTACATTTAATGGCATGTGGTGCATGCTCAGTTGGTGCTAAGGATTTCAAAGTGGGTCAGAAAAAAAAACCAAACAAAAAAAAAAACAAAAAAACAAATCAAACAAATCATTATCAATGGATCTATGTTTTCATGTTGTTTAAGCCAAATTCTGACTGAGACTGAGCTGAAAAGTCAATGTTTTTACAATCTGTTATTATCCAATTTTGGTGGGCCTGTGTGAATTGTAGCCTCAGTTTCCTGTTGCTAGCTGAAAGGAGTGACATCCAGCATGCTCTTCTGCCACTGCAGGTCATCTACCTAAAGGTTCCATATGCCGTGTGTTAACAAATGATATTCCATATACCTTGGTTAAAGTGATTAGCTGAGAATTTCTATATTCTGAAACCACTCAGCCAGCTTTCATCTGAGCTCTGACACCAACAAGGCATTTTCAACCACACAACTGCTGTTCACTGGATTTCTTCCTATTTCAAATCATTCTTTGTAAACCCAAGAGATGGTTGTGTGTGAAAATCCCAGTAGATCAACAGTTTCTGAAATACTCACACTATTCCATCTGGCACCAACAAACGTGTCGTTTTCAACGTCACTTAAATCCTCCTTATTCTCCATTCTGATGCTCAGTTTGAAATCCAACAAGTGTTCTTTCTCACATCCAGATGCCTAAATAAATTGAGTTGCTGTCATGAGATTGTCTGATTCCCTGTTTGTTTTAACAAGCCATTGAACAGGTGTACCTAATAAACTGGCAGGGAGGTAAATGCATAACTGTTCTCTCTAAATTAATAAGTTAATTAACATAGTTAATTAATAAGGCTATCTGGTTGGGTAACTAGCCTGCAGTGTGCCAAACAGACAACTTATTTCCACTAGTTTCCATACCACAGCTGTCTGTCTGGTTTTCATGACTGGGGAAAAAAAAAAAAAAAAAAAATCCTACAAGCCAATTTTTTTCTTCTTCGACAAGCTTCTTTTCAGCCAGATGATCGACAGCTTGTAGCGATGGGATGAGAAGGGTTTCTGTTGCATTACTTTATGGTTTATACACCCTGAGGAAAAACTCAGTTCACTTTCTTTAACATGTCTTTAACAGGACTTTAAAACACCTGGCCCATTTTCACAAAACATAACATCATGCAGTTCTGTTCATTGCTAAATATGACAGAAACCACTATCACATTCTAGCCACATTAATGTCACTCTTTCACCTCCAAGTAATTGCACTGCTTCTTGCTTTTTAATAGAGGGCTTGCAGGCATGTGGGCTCGGTGCTAGGAGGGCTTCTCCAGCAGCAAGGTTTCACTGCTGTCCCCCAGCTGAATCTAACCAATCCTTGGAGGGAGACCATCATAATTATAAGGGCTGAAGATCCCTCCAACCCCCAGTGTTTACAGCATGCTATGTCTGTGGCATGACAGAGCAATTAAGCACAGGCCAACAGAGGGAGCAGCAGACACACGCAACATACGCAAATATGCAGGAAAAAGACACACTGTCAGGAGGAGAGGTGTGAAAAGTGTCAGCTTGTTTGGGCACATATACAGTGGTCCAATCTTAGCAGCCATACTCCTGTTACAATCTAAAAATAACAGACTCTGTTGATTCAGTATATTAATGACCTGAGCACAATTCCTTCAGGCTTGTAGCTCAATGGATTTCAGTTAGAGTGAAGGTTTCTTAGTGATCGGTCTCGAAACTTTTAAGTCAAGTCAAGTTTATTCGTATAGCACATTTCAGCACCAAGGCAGTTCAAAGTGCTTCACATCATAAAAAAACATCGATCAAGTATACAGCAAATCATCAAAATCATCAAGTAGATACTCATGAAAATGATCAAAATCATTGAGCAAATATCAATGCATCAAAATCATAAGGATCATCGAGCAAATATCATCAACCAAAAATAGTTCAATGTTCGACTTACTACTGATCAAAGCCGTTCAGTGATTTATAAACTCACAGAAGTATTTTAAAGTCTATTCTCTGAGCTACAGGGAGCCAGTGTAAGGACTTTAGAACTGGGGTGATTCACTCTATCTTCTTGGTGTTAGTGCATTCTGGATCAGCTGCAGCTGTCTGATTGATATTTTAGGCAGACCTGTGAAGACACTGTTGCAGTAATCAATGCGACTTAAGATAAATGCATGGATGAGTTTCTCTAGATCTTGTTGAGGCATTAGCCCTTTGATCCTGGAAATGTTCTTCAGGCGATAGAACGCAAACTTTGTAACTGTCTTTATGTGTGTCTGAAGGTTCAGGTCTGAGTCCATCACTACACCCAGATTTCAGGCATGATCACTAGTTTTTAGCTGTAATAACTGAAGCTGCGCACTGACTCTAGATCGTTCCTCTTTAGGTCCAAAGATAATAACTCAGAACAAATCAATGTGTGGATGTGCCAAAACTTTCTCCACCTGAACAGAAATAAAACTAAGCATCTGTTCAGTGTTTGGATGGGTTCAGAGTCACCTGGTGACTTCATGATATAGAGCTGTATATCATTTGCGTAGCTGTGCGTAGCTAATCTTATTACTTGTTATAATCTGAGCTAGTGGGAACATGTAGATATTAAATGGGAGGGGTCCCAGGATTGAACCTTGGGGTACTCCACATGTGACTTCTGTCTGCTCAAATGAGAAGTTGCCTATTGACACAAAGAAATCCCTGTTCTTTAGGTAGGATTCGAACCAACTGAGTACTGTATCAGAAAGTCTGACCCAGCTCTCCAATTGCTTCAATAATATATCATGTTCAACTGTGTCAAATGCTGCACTGAGGTCAACAAAACCAACACTGTGGTTCTTTCACAGTCTGTGTTTGTGTGGATATCATTAAACTCTTTGACAAGGGCAGTCTTAGTGATGTGGTGAGCACAAAAACCGGACTGAAAGACATCAAAGCAGTTTGTTGTTGTTAAGAAGCTGTTTAACTGCTTTTTCAATAATTTTGCTGATGGATGGAAGGTTAGAGATTGGCCTATAATTCTGCAGTAGTGATTTATCCAGATTGTTCTTTTTTAACAGTGGTTTGATAACTGCTGTTTTTAAAGCCTGGGGGTAAACACCTGATGAGAGGGATGAGTTTACTATTTGAATCAGATCAGATGCAATGACAGGCAGAACATTCTTAAGGAAGTTTATAAGTAGGATATCAAGACAGCAGGAGAAGGAGTTTAATTGATCTATAATTTCCTCTAAGCTTTATAGTTGAGTAGTTGAAATGTGGCCATTTTTTCTGCATTTGTTATGTTTGGGCATAGTATCGTTATTGGATTTGGTGTGGATGTGCAGATTAACCCTCCAGTTTTTTTTTTAATTTTCTCTGTAGAAAAGTTGGCAAATTCACTGCAGGCCCTAGTAGAGTGAAGTTCAGGTGGTAAAACCACAGGAGGCTTTGTCAACCTGTCAACTGTGGCAAACGGCATGAGCGTTGTTAATGTTTTTACTTATGAATTCTGCAAAAAATGTTTCCCTTGCATGTTTTAGTGATGAGTGATAGCTTTGCAGCCTTTCTTTGTAGATTTCATAGTAAATGTGAAGTCGAGTTTTACGCCATTTACGTTCAGCCCTTCGGCAAAGACTTCTTTTGTTTCTTACAAGTGGAGCATTTGTCCACGGAGATTTCTTCCTACCAGACACAATCTTCACTTTAACAGGAGCAATGGAATCAATGATGTCTGAAATTTTAGAGCACAAGTTATCTACCAGCTCATCAACTGGTTTACAGCATGGAAGTGAGGTATAGGAGTAGATTTGATAAAAAGTTTCAGCTGTGTTGTCTGTAAGAGAACGTTTTGTAATATGTTTTATTAAGCGAGTAAACAGAGACTATACTTTCAAAAACAGAAAGATGATCAGACAGAGTGACATCAATAACAGAGACCTTGGAAATATCTACACCCTTGCTGATAATCAGATCGATTATGTGTCGACTGTTTAACATGTTGAGTCAAAGTTTTGAAGTACATCATTCAGCTTTTTTGCTTCTCTGTCTATTAAGTTGTCAACATGGATGTTAAAGTCTCCCATAATTATGAAACAATCATAATCTATGCATATAAAAGGTAACAGCTCACTGAAAAAATTTGCCACATATTTTGGGGTTTTGTATAGCGTTAGTGTCAGAGTTCGTTTATAGCCTTTTACCTCAATTCCCAAATATTCAAAAGAGTCTAAGTTGCCCAAGGAAACCTTTTTACAGTTTAGTGAATTATGAAACACTGCAGCAACCCCTCCGCCCCTCTTATTCTTTCTATTCTCACTTAAACAATTGTAATTAGGGGTGATGGTTCAATTAGTTCAGGTGTTTCATTGTTGTCATCCAACCATGTTTCTGTGAAAAACATAACATCAATTCTCAGTAATGAAGTCATTAACTAAAAGTCCTTTTGCTGATAGTGATCTTATATTAAGCAGAGCCAGTTTAAGTGTCTTGGGGGTGGATAATTCTACAGCTTGAGGTTGATTAAGACAAGGGATTAATCTGAGATTTCATTTTAGACCACTGCATTTCCTTGCCATTTCTCGATTAGTAATTCTGACAGGGATGCTCCTGTATCTTATTGCCAGGGGGCCAGAAGCTTTCTGGAGAAGGACAGGTTTACTAATGTCTGGACCTCTGTCTCAGACTTCAGAAATGAATTGATGGTGTTCTGATGGGCCAGAATCCGGTGGTTGTAAACCAGTGGTCTCAAACTGCATTCCTCGAGGGCCAGAGTCCTGCAACTTTTAGCTGTGTCCCTTGTCCTACACACTTGAACTACATGGTGAAACTGCCTCACTGGCATACACTCAAAATCCACAGAGCTCTGCTAATTAGCTAATATTGGAGCCAGGTGTGCTGAAGCAGAGAGAAATCTAAAAGTTGCAAGACTCTGGTCCTCGAGGAATGCAGTTTGAGACCACTGTTCTAAACCATAAAAGCATGCTTTTTGGGAACTTAAGAGGGACATTCCTCGCAGTACCTGGTGGTCCATTTTCTCACTGAAGTTGAGAAACATCAGTTCTGGTGACGGATTTTCTGAGCTTTTAGTCCTACATCTGTTTTCAGTTAAGAATCAATTGCATATGTCTGTATATATTTAAAAAATATTAAAAAGAAGTTTTCAGACAAATCACAAATCTCAAAACTTTTATGTTAACATGCAAGTTTAGTCTGGGCATTCATACTTTAATCATCCGAACAACAATCTTTGGACATATTTAAATATAATTAACAAAATCTCGCCCTAATCACTCTGTTTGAGCTAAAGCTAGTACTACTTTTTAAGTAATAAGGCTACTACCAACAAGCTTTGCAAAGTGTTTAGTCTGCAGACAGTTTTTGTTCTCTGGAGCAATGACCAGACAGTTATTGAGAATAATTCCTGACCACAAAGATCTGAGTGCAATGGCAGTTCTGACCAAGCAAAGGTAACAACACAAAGCAAATTAAGTAAAAGAGCTCCCAAACACCCTGAACACCAATATGGAGGACCGAAACTGACATAAAATATATACATTTCCACTTTTATTTTTAATTGTTTTTCCTTTTCCTTATATATGCGTTTTCGTCAAGAAATGTAGTTATGTCAGTTTCGGACCTCCATACACCATGATCTTAAATAAAGAAAATCATTCATTAAAGCTTAAACGAATAAATACATGAAATGAATAAAGTGAGGGAAAAGAATATATGATTTCCCAATAAAACCAATTTTCAGTCTCAATCAAATTACTATGCTTGTTCAAAAGCCATCAAACTGTTTCATCCATGATATAGCCTATTCAAGAAGAGCGCTAATACTAATACTGTCCGCTTATTAGACTTCCCAATTTTAAGCTTCACTCTTAAAGTGAATATTTGTTCCTGAAGACAATGAAGACAATGTGGCTGCTAATTAGTGATAATTGCTACTCATAGCAATCATGGGACCATTTAATACCTTATTGTCTTCAAGAACAATAATTTGTTACAGCATTGCTAAAAAATACCAAATTGAAGCAATGCTGAGCCTAACTATGCTGTAAGAACCTGTAGAAACATTGTCATCATCATCATATAATATGTTCAAACTCACATTGTTATGCTGTTATGTGGTGCATTTAACCAAAATACTCTCTAAGATGCTACTTTCATAAATTAGACTACATCATGGAAATAGCATTGAGATTAAACACCATTAAAGGAGTATTAATAGAACCATATTTCTAATGACAAATCAATGCTTTGAAGAACAGAGAGGGATTTTTCTTAGTAGGATTCCTCTAATCCAGTTTGAAGCACATCAAAGTAGTACATAAATAAGACAAAAAAATCTTCTGACACCAAACTTTCAGTTTTAGTAAGTGAGTAAGATAAGAGAATGACATGAAAACAAAATCTAATATGTGTTGCCAGCGCTTCATACCTGTTGTATTTCACTGACAGGTATAGGAATGATTACTTTAAAGTTGTAAAAACATTGCGTTTTGTTTCTATCCTGTCTTGAAGCCACAAACATTCTGCCCTTAATACCTACCAGTCAAAGTCAAGTTTATTTGTATAGCACATTTCAGCAATAAGGCAGTTCAAAGTCCTTTACGTCATGAAAACATAAAAACATCATAAACACAACAAACAGTCACCAGTTGTGAAACCAGTTACAAACATTACATTTTGTCAAGTGCCATAATTAAAAACATCAATACACATCAAATATGTTGGTCAATGTTCCAGTTATTATGGGTCAAAAGCAACTCCAAACAGGTGGGCTTTTAGCCTTGATTATTGCAGTTTTCTGGGAGTTTGTTCCAGATTTGTGGAGCATAGAAGCTGAATGCTGCTTCTACATGTTTGGTTCTGAGGATGCAGAGTAGACCAAAACCACAAAACCTGAGTGGGCCGGAAGGTTGATGCAGCAACAACAAGTGAAAGGGGTAATGCCAGGAATATGAAGACTTCTTTTTGTTTAAATAGAGAAAAGTAGGAATGTGCCTGTTACAGGTTCTGAGGTATTTCACGGTTTAAAAAAAAAAGTTACATTTTCAACATCATAATTTCCATAATACCACTGCCGCAGTTTAATGACATTATTAAAAAGGTAAATAACTTTTTAGAGTGCCTTTTCAGATCCATGTGAATTTGGCATTGGGATGCATAGGGAAGCATTTTGCTGAGATCCAGCTTTGTTCCAATGAATTAGTAATAGAGATGCCATATCTGTCACATCCAAAATGTGTTCCCGATGTCAGTTGACTGTAGTTTTTCAATGGCAGTGGTTTTAAAACATATCAGCCCAGCCTTGCTGCGTTACAGAGCTTGTCTGAGATAAATCTTATATTTTGCCTTTTCTGCCTCTAGGGAAGCAACATATCCTTCAAGCAGCTCTTGGCTTTTAAAATGACAGCTTGAACACACAAAATAGCTTCCCAGCGTACACTCACATCATCACACACTACTTGATATTTCATCCCATGCTGTCAGAGTTGAAGGCGAATTTGCTAGACGAAGTCCGAGCATCTCCAGGAGCATTACTTTCAAATTTCATGGGGTTTTTAATATTCGGTTTCAACCAAATAGTGAGCTTCTTTTTTAAAAAGTTTAATTTTATGTTAGGATGTTCTGAATACTGCCATATTGAGTGTTCTTTCAGAAGCAGCATATTAGCAGTGGGAGCTTAAGTGTTTAGTTTATGCAGGAAAGCACAACAGAATAGTCAAAGTAATTACAAAGTGTTAGGGATACACAGAAAATATAACAAAATATAGAAAGGAAGATTTTTAATTTGTAATATTTATGCGTGGACTTGTTTTCAGATAAAAAAAAAAAGCAGTGAACTGTGGCAGTGTGCAAATAGGATGCTTCTGATCAACTGAGAACAAAGTCAGGAAACTCGCTAGTAGCAAAAAAATTTTACTGTCTAGACACAATGATAGTGGGAGAGCTATGATATGGTCAAAACATAACATTTTACCCACAATCATAATTTCTTTGGAGAATTTAGAGGCATACATATCAATCCCATGAACCCACACTGACACAATATCCGAAGTCAAACTGTGGCAGGTAAAACCCTTTATCTTTAACATCATTGTTACCCCGATGGACAGCATTATCTCAGTGTGAATCCTGATGTGGTTGCCAGCAATTGCAGTTTTCTGCCAATCCTCCCATTGTTTTTTAGTATAGTATTAAGTGATTAGTTCCAAACACAGCATTTTGGGTTTGTGCCTGTTTGTGCTGATATTCCCTTCAAGGTGCCTGCACTTTTGTGCTGCGCTTTTGTTTCTGTTCATCTCTTCTCAGTGTTTTTTTTTTTTTTTTACTGAGGAGAGACAAAGAAATCCAACTATACCACAATTGCAACTGCTTCAAATTATCTGCTGGGGCTAACTATGCAGGTCCTGGCATTGTTTTTTAATTAAGACAGTAACAGTAATCATCCCATCTTGTTGTTGTTTTTTTTTCTTTTGTGTGTGTGCAAATGCAACAGGCTTTGTGTGGGGTGTTTGTAGCTGAAGATACATCAGGCTGTGATCTTACTTGTTTATTAGAAATTTCAGTAGTTTATCCCAGCACACCAGCCTAATCACACTGAGACACATGCTTGTGTGCATAAACAGCAGTGGTACATTCATTCAAATCATTCTAATCAGTTGATACAGCAGAGCAGACTTTTTTCTATAACAAATATAAAGAATGACTCTCCTTCCTACTTGTGCTCATTATTTTCATATGTATCTGTGCTCAGGCGTTGCTACCAATGAAATGAGCAAGATGCAATAAATCTTTCATATGGTAGAGACACGAGTGTTACTACAAGAACAATCCAGCAATCCAGGACCTTAGCTTCCTTTGTTCTGATACCACTGTGAAATTACCTGCAGGTGGACAAACTTTTTTTTTTTTTTTTTTTTTTTTATACACCCACTGTTGTGTTTGGAATCCATCTTAGGACAACAGATCTAATAAATGTGGGTTTCACTTCCAAGCAATTTCACACATTTTTAATCCTTTCAAATGTTAACTGTGAAAGTGAGACTGTATTGGCTGCTGCAATTACCCATCTGTGTAAAATGACCAGCTTGGCACACTGACAGTTGTAGTGTTGTGTCGTTCATGAACTTGATCCGTTCACACTGCACGAATGTTACTGTATGAATCACACTGTCTAATCTGCGAGACAAGTATGTAGGCTTAATGCAAAGCAATATAATGTTTTATTTGATCCAACAGGGGGACAGGAGAGTGTGCGTATTTGTTTTTATGTGGCTTGACACAGCATTAGCTATTAGCCTGGAAAAAAAGAACAACTCCTTGTGCTGGAGTGGCGCCGTGTCACAGCGTGAACAGGTCACGTTCTGAATTGTGCAGTACGCAGATTGTGATGGAAAAGGTGGTGTTCTCCATGAATGAACTGTGTGATCTGGTGAACGGATCTTTTGAATGGATCGTTTCAATGTACTGATCCTAGAGATTCAGTGCACTCAAATGAAAGGTTGTTCCCATCACCAGACAGCTGCATTGCTACCAACTTCGTGACCTTCTCATGACATTTAGTGAGTAATCCTCTGCTTTTTTTTTTTTTTTTTAAAGTCAGTAGCAATAAATCTTTCTTTTTTGTTTAAAAACGTCACTACAGACAAATCTGCTGACTTTTTACGGGAGACTTTTAGAAGCTCTGATGTGATAGCACATATTTTTTTAATACTTTTCTCAACAAGCAGAGGCTGCTGCCATGAGGCCCTCTTCCATCCCAAAGCACTCATACTTTCTCAAGGGCTCTGCAAGGTTGAGCTGAACTGCTGAAATCAGTTCTCACTGTTTCAGCTGCGTGATGAAGTTCGTGTCATTTTGTTCTCAGGCTCACATGGTCCGGCCCTTCTTGTCAGAAGCTCCCTGGTGAACTTTTCGTCCCCCTCTCCATGCGGAAACTATTATGTGATTGGTCTGAATTTTGTGAGTGCGTTTATTTATGCAGAAAACTGCTCCAGCTACTCAACTTCCAGAAGCCATTTAGGCACAGAGCAGGATCGATAGTTCTGTGGAGTAATTGTCCGAGGCCGTGAGAAAGTAGGTACTGAAACATTAACATTACTCGGTTCTGGTTCGATGCAGCGGGAGAACGTCCCACCAACGCCTTCCATTCTTATTTTCTGATAACATGTAAAGCAAAATGAGATTTTTCAGCTCATCAATCATTATTTCCACCTCCGAACTTGTAATCTCTGCCACAATTACCTTGTTTGCTATACTGCTGTAAACCATACATATGGCAAAACACCATGACCTTACACTGCAGCTTGGCTTGGTGTGTCTTGCAGAGCATGAAGGGTGTGTGCAAAAATGAATATCTGAAAATCACGTGACCGCGCGTCGACAGTTCGACTTCGGTCTGACCATGCTGGGCCCTTCTGTCCTCACACACCAGCCCCACCCAGCTGCAGTCAGAGCAGGAAATAGTCATCTCGTTGCGCTTCAACTGCAAATAAATTGGAAATGCCATTGATCATTTTTCTACTGTCTCTTTTTGGTTCATTAAGATTATTTATGTAGATCACTGAAAAAACAAAGATTCATGTTTGACTGTGACTTATTGCAGCCTCCTAAGTGGACCATATGGTTAAAACCGAAACCAGATAGGAAAAAGAAAAGAAAAAAAACAATTTGTAAATGTGCGATAGCGGCGCAGTTCTGCATAAAAACATTGTCACATGGAGCAACACATGAAGTTATTGATGACTGCAGCTGTAAGTGTCAAACCAGATACAAAATGGAAATTGCAGACTCTGGAACATCATTGGTTAACGAGTGCGGTGGGACACAGTCATAACAGTCATGTAGAACATACAATATGGATCAAATGTAGTGTGTTATCTTATTGAGTTTTCTCACATATGCATGACACTGATCTTAATAAGGTATCAAATTTGGACTCAGTATTTGCAAATGACTTTTTAAAGAACTTTGATCAGTATGAGGCAAACAACAACAAAAAAACAAATCTGAATGAAGCATACTAAGATAAAAAAAAAAAAAAAGATTATTTGCATTGTTTCCTCATGAAAAATTACTATCTATAAAAGCAAAATTCATTTAAAAACTAAACAAATTGAGGAAATGGTACTGTGCTGATAGACATAGTAGCCCTCCACTCCACAGTGTTTAACTGATGAGCCATCTGCATGACAATCTGTCTCTCTGACTGACTTGCTGACTGTCCGAGTGGAAAGCCCAACAGACTTGCCTCAGACAGACAGATGTACTGACTGATATGCTGACTTGACTCACCAGCTAATCGTTAGCTGACACGGTTCTGATTGGCAGGTGTCACGACAGAAGGTGGGTGGTCTGGGCAGGTGGCTAAGATGAAGATCTTGATATGTGTGGAGCTGACTAATGTATACATTCCTGTTCTGCTGAGAACAGCAGGCTTGAAAATAAGGGGAAAGTAAAATAAACTTAAATATTTTTGCAAAGCCAACAAACCTTCCTGACTTCAGTATATTTGTCTGGGATCTTGGTCACCGAAGGTCAGATCTCACTGGGTGCCCATATCAGTAGTTGGTGAGGAAAGCCAACAGGCACAGGTGAACTGTGTGTGTGTGTGTTTCCAGATTACTTTATCTACAGACTTGAATGCATGTTTAAGAATTTATGAGCTTCTGTGACCTCAGTTTGTCGCTCTCAAACAGTGCAAGACTTACTTCAGCTGTCCTTTTTAAACACCATTGGCGCCAAAGTTCAGGAAAACCAAAGCTTAAATGTGTGCCAGAAAACTGGGGTTTTTGTGACAACTGCAAACTGGGCTCCGCTGGTCTTGACTGGCATTTTGACAGCCAGACCTGGAAAACTGAATAGAAATTCAACACGGTTGCGCCAGCTTGGCGTGTGAGTGGGAGTGGGGGTTGCCTCTTTCTGTGACACCTGTGGCAACTTGAGCACAGCCGGCTCTATCTCTGAAAAATATACTGTATCGAAAATATGTTGATAAAATGCATCAAAAGCAAATTGGAGAAAGAAAACATGTTGAGCTATGCTGAATTGGCATGCAAAGTAACATTTAGCCAAGCTGTCATGATTTCTTCCTTTTCTGCAACGTGGGTTGTCAGGTCTGACCAGACTCTGTTAGCACTTTTTTTTATTTATGCTCCAAGGTACACATATTTATTAAAGTTTAAGCCTGAGAGAGATTAAGTCAAGATTTGAAATTGCAAAAAGAAATTTTTCTTATTTGTACCTTTTTTAAAAAGCATTAATGTTGTGGCCATCAACATTGTCATAGAAATCCTAAAACAGAAGTATCATTAATGCCAATATGAATTTGGACAAAATAAAACATAATTAATATAATACTAATATAATACTTGATAATAGTGGACAACTTTTGCAAAACTGAGTAACCATTTCTTGCACATCCAACAAGCCTGACTGCTTATTTGTTACCATTTTATTTCACTTTGAAAACTTAATGAAAATCATCAATCTCCTCAAAAACTTTCGCCGTATCACTAGATTATAGAACCCTATGGTGGAAAATTCTGAAGGCATCCCTTTAAAAAAAAAAAAAAATAGGTCAAGAAAAACCAAAAACTGATCATTCTCATCACGCAAACATAAATGACAAAATACTTAATTGAAGAGAAATGCTGTTTCATATGAAAGATGACTTTATGGGAAAACAGCTTAGTGAAAGCTCATGAGTGTTTATAAAAGTTAACCTCCTTGAAGCAGTCGGTAGTGTTCCCAAATCCTTAAGGCTGCCTCCATATGGAACAAGACTTTTTAATCTTCATCTAAATATTAAGAAACACAGCTAATCTCTTAAGAGAGTTTAATCTTTTAATAATATTCACAATGTAATATAATTCAGTATGATCATGAGTTAATAAAATACTAATCTATTAGATGAACTTCTAAAACCCCAATGCTTGTTCTTTGAGACTAGTGAGTGATGCAAGGTGAAGAAATAAAATGTGTGAAATCAGTGCTTAACAATACGTCACCCTGCACATTTTATCCCTGAATAAAACATGCCTCTCTCAGACTAAATGCTCTTTAAATGTTCTTTTCTTTCTTGTTTTTAAGATCAGAATGAATCGGTCACATTTACATTAACAATAGCCATACTCAAGGCAGAACATTTGATATTAGGCTAAAGAACACTTTTAAAAAGATATTTAAAAACGCTACATGCATTTTTACAGACATGACTTAAGAATACCAATTTTCCAGTTCAAAAGAAAGCCTGTTTGTTCTCTTCAAACATTTAATGTCAAAGATGAAGAAGATTTGTATTATTTCTGAGCAATTGCGCCAGTCAACATGGATTTTACAATCCCATGTGAATATCTCTTCAAAAAATATATATGAAGTGTGAGACAGTGCTACATAATTTGTATGCATTAACTGTGATTAATTGGTTTGTTACCATGGAAATACATCATGCCATAGCAAATTTTGCAGTTTAGAATTACATACGTGTCATTTTTAAGCCTGAAATTCAACCCTGACACAAAGCAAAATAAATTACATGTAGCTCCTAAAATTGCTACCAGGGAAGTTTATAAAGCCAAGACGACATGTAATAAAATATCTTTAAAGATGTATAACCATACTGGCCTTTCGACTTAGGAAACAATGATGAGACATTTTTTGGTAAATCACAAATTCATTAGCACAGGCCTTTGTTCTGCTCCCTTTCCCAGTCATTCACTAAGCTTCCCAGAGATACTTCAGTAAAACAGATGAACAGAGAAAACTGGCTCCCATATGTTGGCAAATCGACTTTAATGAGCCTTTTAACTCATAGCTGCTTTAAAATTATTGCATTGCAGGTTTATTCATTCAACTACATCATTCCCAGCAGGACAGTCTCTAAACAATGTGTATTTTTATGTGGAAAGAAGTGATCAACATGCAATATCTTTGTCATCTGCTGTGTAAATGTTGCATCAGTCTGTCTTGCATAAAAATGCAAGTATGGTTTCTTTCATCAAGGGCAGGCTCTTTGACTTTCACAGTATCTTTAAGTTGGTCACTCAGAATAAGGTTTATCAGTGTTACATGAGTTCTATGTTGTCATCCTTGCACTATCTTTGCCCTCCAGCTTTAAAATGGATTTTCAAGCTTTGCTGTTGGTTTTTTCTCAATCCTTCAACCAATAAATGCATCAACAGGTGAAGATTTGGAGATATGGGGGGATCCTGCACTTAAGACTGTAATTATCTTGGTGACTTGTTGATACTGAGGAAGGACAAAAATGTAAGAATTCTTTATTCTGTTGTTGCAAAATATAAAGCAAGGATAATGCTGCTGTATCAGGATGCAGCATATGTTGCTTTCAGCCTTCAGGTAGATATATGTTTGCAAAGAGTAAAAGGCAAACAACAATTACCTCTTAAGAGAGAAAGCACCTAATGCCTATTTGGAAACACTTCCAAGTTAAACCTGTGGATGTACATGGCTATTAATATGATTTAACAAATACGTTTAACTCTCATCATATTAGTAAGTATATTTTAAATGATTCACGTTTTTTATGCTTATAACTCAGATGATAACAGTGAACAGTAATGATTTAGACAGTGTTAAAGTCAATCTCTCCTGGTATTCAAAACTGGTTCAATGCTGCACATTATATGTTATATATTCAGAAATCATTCTTGACCCACTTTTGGGAGCTCATACAGTGACTCTAAAAAGTGTACACACCCTGGTAAAATACACAAGGTTTTTTTGTGAATATTTTTTAATGATAATAAAATCAACAAAGTAAACATAATCCCCTATTGCACTCCAAGGCCCGGCCTGGGTTCAAACTTGGATCTGGCATTTTTGCATTAGCATTTCCAGCCCGGTCCCACCCCGCTCCCTGGAATCCCGAGAGCTGTGGTTCCATTCAGGCCTGTCAGACATCCTACCTACCTACCTTGTCCCTCCAGCGTGTCCTGGAACACCTCACCATGGAAGCAGTCTAACCAGATGCCTGAGCCACTTCAACTGGCTCCTCTCGATGTGGAGGAGCAGCTGCTCTACTCTGAGCCCCCCCCGGATGACAGAGCTTCTCACCCTATCTCTAAAGGAGAGATCGGACACCCTGCAGAGGAAACTAATTTCAGCTGCTTGTATCTGTGAGCTTGTTCTTTCAGTCACTACCCAGAGCTCGTGGCCATAGATGAGGGTGGGAACATAGATTGACTGGTGAATCGAGAAGTTTGCCTTTCAGCTCGGCTCTCTTCACCACGTGAGATCGGTACAGCACTCGCATCACTGCAGACACCTATTGATCTCCCACTCCATTTTTCCCTTATTTGTCAGCAATACTCTGTGATACTTAAGCTCCTCCATGGCAGATCTGATGCCCAAATATGAGGATGACACAAAGTGCATATTTAGGTGGATTATGCACAAAGCAGACTGAATTTCTGTCTAAAGTACACCACAACACATCACTGGCAGCTGTGTTCTGGATCTGAGTCTGACAGAATTCTGCTTACCAGATACAGTTCTGAGGCACCAAAAAGAAATTTAATTCCAGAGTTGATGCCTCGTGTTATTTTAAATTATAACATGAATATTTTTGTGTGTTTTTATTGTGTGATGTTTGGGCCAATACAAAAACATTTAAGTGCATGTTACAATGTGTTTGCATTCAATAAAGCTCATGAGAGATTGATCTTTTTTTTTTTAAATATTTTCTTTCTTATTTGGAGGTGTGAAAGGTGTGAGGACTGCATTTTAAGCAGCATATGGGGTGGAGATTTAGACAGATCAACATACTAATGGTGGCAAATTTACCATCTCATAAGGATTATTTAAATTTAATCTGTATAAGCAGTTTAACAGGTTGAGGTTTATGCAGAACTGCATAATAATGAACCAGAGTGACCAATGGTGGCAAATTTACCATCCTCCCATCAATAATATATTTTACACAGCTACAGTTCCAGCCAATCAGAGCTTTTTCTTGTAAACTGTTAACACAGTGTTGAGCAATTTGAATGCCAATTAAAACCATTGGCATGTTAATTTTCCCTCCACCACAGTCCACCAACACTCCCTCCCCCCCATGACTCATTTACAGATGTTTCTGGCACAGATAAATGTGAATGCTGCAGGCAACAGCTGCTAATTGCTGGGAATTGACTAAGTTTACAGGTGTTCAAAGGCCCGGAAATCAGTTTTTTCTTCATGTTCAGTGAAGATATCAGTTTATATTTGTTAAAAATTGTTAACTTCAGTCAATACATAACAATTACATCTTTATTCTTGAACTGCTTACTCATAAATTTTGTGTAATATGGAGACACCTAAGCCTATACAAATAATAAACTTCTGTTTTTTCATTAAAAGAGTAATAGTAGAGGCTTTTTGTTCCATGTCAAAAACTGTTGAAATTGATTTTTTAAAATCATGAATCACTTAGTTTTCCTAATGAAAAGTTGAGGTTTTTGTCTTCTCTGTAAAATTGCTGTTTAAAATCTGAATTTTACTTTAAATGAAATCAGGGACTGAATAAAGGATTTCATTCATGTGCAAATTGGTTTCTGCATGTGTTCTTGTAACAATACCCATAAGAACTTGTGCATACATTCCACAAGTTCACGATATGTGCAGAAATAAAAAGTCCTATAAAACTCTTTATCTCCCCATAAGGAAAACATTTACAAACTTTTCTAAAATATTTTATAAAGTGTTATTTTTATATTATAGCAACGTTGTATTTTATTTCTGCTTAATTTTCTTAATTTCAGGGACAATGTACTTTCTGTAAGCTTATTTTCACCTAAAGGAAGAAAAAAAAACCCTTCATTAGACACAAACAGAAATCAAAGACCATTTGCTACATTTGATGCAATTACAGATAAGACTCTTTAACTGCAAACTAGCCTTTTTTCGGAGGATTAGGGACTTCCATTTACTAACATTCTTATGTGCATTAGACTTTTTACTACTTACTTGACAACCAGAGGGACTATAGTTTAAGAGAACATTTTCTCACCCTTGAAGTGTTTCAGTAATTTTAAAACCTAGTTTTCTATAGATCTATTCAGTCAGGAGACTTGTGTCTATGGGTTGATGCATGAGAGCCTAACGGGGTTTACAAGACACTCTGACACTGCACACATTTGAATGTCCTGTGCAGAGATATTTCATGTAGTGAACAGACAGGCATTGTTCATTCTTGAACAATTCTATCTCTGTGTGATAACCCCCCCTCACCATCCACCACTCTTCCATCCTCTTCACCTCATCCATAATACATGGAATGTTCACTCACCAGTTCCAACTTGAGGTACGAGGATGTAAAAATTCACGCTTGGTGACTCAGAGCGAATAGGTGCACGGTTGTTTCCTACCCATTGCTTGATGTGAATATTTCCTCTCCATTATCAAGGCACCCCATGTAATAAGGTATCCTTGATAACTAAGAAATGTCTGTTTGTGGTGTAAAGCAAGTGGTGGCTGACTCCATTTATATCTTGTCTCTTTGGATATTGAGCAAGACTTTAAAATGTATGTATAGGGCAAAAGAAATAGTTATAGTATTTTCTACAAATTGTTTCAGGACCTAATTTTCTAGTGTTGCATATACATGCAGTATAAAAGTCTAAAGCAAATCTAAAGAAAAGTTAATGCCCCAAAGCATCTGGTGTTGCAAACTGAGCTTTACATTACAATCTCAAATCCACTCTGAGGATGTTTCTTTTTTTTTTTAGCAGATCTTCCTCATCAAACTATGTTTACATAGTATCATGGGGCTTTGACAAGTGGAAGAAATTTTGGCCGAGAGGTTTGTCAAAATTTTTGGACAACGAAGGTTAATATGGGACTTCCAGCTATTCTGCTCTAAGATTTATATAGAACACCATTTCCTATCATTGCCACACCCCTACCCATTGATTCTCTGTTGATCAGAGTGTCGACGTTAGAGTATTTCCCAAAAACTGGACAATCTTTCAAGCCAATATGCCAAATGTTACCAATAATGTGTCCTTGTCTGTTTCAAAATGCCATGTAAAATGGTGTTTTGTTTGCAGAGAGAAATTGCATGTCATCTCCATTTGGTTGTTGAATGTACTAGCTAAACCTTTGCTTTAAAATCAATTAGTCACTTTTCATAGATTAAGATTTGTTTGCATTGTTTGAAATTGTTTTATTTGATAAAATAGATCCTTCCAAAAAATGACCTTAGATATTTTGAGAAACTCAATGTCACAGGCAGATGTTAACCGATCAGAGTCCTGCTAAGGATGTCTGTTTGTGTTTATTTTTAGCCTCCTTCACAAAACACTTCAAGCTGGGTTTAAAATGCCTTTTCACTGGGTTTTGTTAAGCATGGGTGGTTGAGGTTAACCCACTGTTATGCCTCAGACACCAAATGAGGTAGAGACAGCCCCATATCAGCTGACTTGTGGAGAAGTGAGCTTGAGCGGGTTGTGTATCAATTACACATAGCTGCCTGAGGGATTTACAGCAAAGACTCTGAGGTGGATCGGTGTGCCACACTGATCATTTCTTGCCAGTTGCACACATTGGATGGGTTGCGCTGAAGTGCAGAAAACAAAAATGTCACTGGACCTCAGCCAAGGGTAGCTTCTTCACTGTCTTTTGCAAACAGAACAAAACTGATGAAGCATCGCATGACATTGATATGTCTAACTCTTTATACTGGGAGATATCCAACACTGAGTTCGCATGCAAAGCTCCACACAATGTATACTTCATGATGATCATTTAATTTTTCAATGTTCAAATTGATGAGATATCGCTAGTTTCAATAGTGATTTATGACTGCTAGAAGCAGCTCAGATAGAGACTCTTCTTTGCATGTTTATGGTGCAACTGTTTGTAAGAAAAAGGCTTTTGTGTTTTTTTTCTGATGAGATATTTGTAGTTTGTACAACTGTAGCAAAATGCGAGCAATCAGTGAGATCACTTCATAGCCTTTAGGATCTTTGGCAAAAATAATGTAAACATATATAAGCAGTCTGCTCTGCCCCTAGATCACAAAACTAACTGGGACACCTTAAACCACCAATATGAGAAAGAAGAACAAGGATAAGTCTACATAATCAAAGGAAGTGGTGAAATGAGCCCCCATACGCAACCACACAAAGATTTGTCTTATCTGTATTGAAATTCAACACTCACCTTTATATTTAAAAACATGGCTCAGCTATTTCAAATCAGCATTATCTGGTTTAAGTTTCTGTAATTAAACAAACATATCGAACCACTGAGAACAAGTTTTAAGCATGAGCAAGTTTTCGATATATCCAGTTAAAAGCACAGCAACATTAATTTGTACACACTAAATTTCATGTCTGAAATGATCAGTTTCATAATCGAAAGTGATTTACATATTTGATATGAGAGTTTCAGGAGCTGGAGGCGATGTTTGAGAGAAACGCAGACTCAACAAGCCCCAGCTTCACATGGCTGCATTTAATTAGAAGAGATGCTGGAGAGGACATGAGGGCAATGCTTTTGTTAACTTATTCCCCTCTTTAATCAGAACTAATCTCCAGTCATTTCTGCAGCACAATTGCTGACTCATTCATGAAGTCATATTAATATGGTACAAATGCAGTGCAGGCTGGTTCAGAAGGGAATCCCATGATGTTTGAGTCCCATCTCTCTGTTTCTCTCTCATCTCCTTTACTTATCTGCCTCTGGAGGGAATGAACTTCCCAAAAACAAATGGGAAAAGAGAGTTTGTATAGAGGAAGAGGGGTTGTCTATGACAGCAGCATTCTAACTAGAAGTCTTTCCATAATCCATATATTTTTCACAAGATACTTTTTTTTTTTTTTTTTTGGTGTGTGTGTGTGTGTGTGTGTGTGTGTGTGTGTGTGTGTGTGTGTGTGTGTGTGTGTGTGTGTGTGTCTTGGAGAGAATTTCAGCTCCAGGTGAGTTCGCTTGTTTTACAATTTGTAATCTTATTTAGAAACCATGGGTTGCCATTTCATCCTTTCATACTTCCATTTTGTACTCAATTACAAATGGGTTTGAACCCATGGACTTAAAAACCAAGTTTTTTTTTTTTTGTAGTTCACTAATTTCAAGATTTACAGAGATATTCATAAAAAAAGTATTAAATCTCATTTAATTTACATTAATAAAACTTTATTACACTTTTTTTATTATTATTCTGATCCCTTTTTGGGTCAACTGACTAATAAAATATGACAGAATATAATCCCTGATTAATCTACAGTAAATCTGGGTGACCTGCAGCTGGTAGATATTAGATAGGATTTCAGACTATCTCAGACTATGAATACAGTTTAGAATTCCTTTAATTCATTAGTTGTCAGAGCTGATATAAATAAACCCCACAAGGTCAGGTACAAAATCACCAAAACTTCAAAGCTATAAAATGGAGAACAACAACAGAGCAACAGAGGAGATCATGCCAGTCAGTGGAAACATGCCATTCACTTTTATAAAACAGAGACAGTTGAAGATGTACTGTACATTTAGAAAAGAGAGAAAAAAAAAAGGACAGGTCTTTTGAAATCAGATGTGATATTTAAACAAACTTAGCTGCTAATATATGATGCAGAGGCATTTTGAAATAAAGTCCAACTTTTTTTGATAAGGATTCTTTCTGATGAGTTTGTTTGACCTTCATGAGTGAAATCAAAGTTTCCTTATAAAGTTCAGCCTTATATTTCGTAAAATGATCTTCTATTTAATGGCACCCTTGGGACAAACATTAATTTTCAGTAAATTACATACAAGTTCTCTAATTACTAAATGCAATTGAGACCAAAAAATATTGTTGATGCATGGAAGTGTTCGTTCTGGCTTAAGTAGTGACTGAAATCCTATAACGACTAAAAGTAAATCTTACAAATTATTATGATAACCTAAAAAAAAAAAAAAAAAAAAAATAGTGAAATCGTTCTAAAAATGACAAGATTGTCTCAGAAAGCTATATGATTTTGTTTAAAGATTAAAAACCAAGGTGAGACTGTTATTATGAACGAAACCGGTTTCTGTCAAAGAAATCCAATGTATTAGACTCTCTGATCTCACAGGACCCTCTGTGAATAATGAACAGGAATGTAATGCAATATCCCCACAAGTAGGGCTAATTGTGCGAAACTTTGCATGCATGTGTTGGCTGAAGGTCATTGATAGGTCCCCACCTACACAAATCCCTCTGGCGCTTCTCAGTTACACTAAAAAACTAGCATCCAACACCCACTTTGTGTCTATGTTGATGTTAACAGAGCAAGCCCTCATCCTTCCACCTGCAATGTTTTACAAACAGGATTAGTCCCAGTTTTTCCACTAAATTCCACAGCTGATGTACTGGTAAATCCACAGCTGCTGGCAGTTCTGGAGGCCATGGCCCTAACTCCATAATTCATGTTCCAAATATTCTGCTGCTCTTATCTAAATGAGCAGCTCTGCTCAGAAAGTGCAACTCCTCCACTATGAGGGAAGTTATTGGTATGCTGCCATGAGGACAAAGAAGAAGATCTGCACAGAGGCATCCAAACAAATGCATGCACAGAATTATTCAGGTTACATGTATGATGATGAAATAAAGAATTAATACAGATTTAACCGCATGGCTCAATCATATGCATGGCCTTAAACTGTGAGGAAGTACAGCATCTTGCAAAAGTCTTGACAGCTTTTAACTTTTTTTTAAGGTTAGAACCATGTACTTATAATACTGACTTGTAATTGTGGGGAAAATCATATGTGGTTTTACCATTTTGCTGACAAATGAAAAATTTTGAAAAGTATACCTTGCATTTTTATTCAACCCCCTGAGGACTACAAAATGAATAATTTGTAGTCTGTTGATCTTTGGGGTATGTCTTTGCAGATCTAGACTAAAATATTTCCCTTTTCTTCTGCAAAACAGGTCAAGCTCAGCCATACTGAATGGAGATAATCTTTTGTTACACTGATTTTTCAGGTTTGCCACAGACTCTGAAATGCATTTAGTTCTAGATTTTGACTGGGCCATTCTAACATATGTGTATACTTTGATGGAAACCACTGCAGCTCTGGCTGTATGTTTAGGGTGGTTGTTCTAATGAAACAAAAGGTCTCATCTGAGCTGTGAATCTGAGGCTCCTCCAGAGTTACCATGGGGCTCTTGACTGCTATGATTAATGCTCTCCTTCCCCGGCCTCTCAGTTTAGGTGGACAGCGATGTACTGGTAGGTTTGCAGTTGTGCCATGTTCTCGCTGTTTTTAGATAATTGGAGAGGGTTCTGTGAGATGTTTAATTTTTTTTTTTTTTTTTTTTTTTTTTTTCAAACCTAACCCTGCTTTAAACTTCTTCAAGACTATCCCTGACCTGTGTGGTGTCTTCATAATGTTTACCATTGTACAGAACAGCTGTATTTATAGTCACATTAACTTAAACACAGGTACACTCTTAAAAAGGGGCAGTATTATGCATTTTCCAGGGACATTAAATATTTTTGTAACACAATCAAGTAACTATGTTATCTTCAGTTGTTACAAAAATGACGTATATATCAAATGTGACAAAAAAAACTTGACTTCGCAATTTAACGCTTTGAAATTGGGCCTCTGTCTCTTTAAGAAAGTTCTGCTCTTTCTGAAACTTCCTACAGGAAGTCATCACAACAGCGGACCATCTAACAACGTTTTTACCAGCATTGCACTGAGAAGTACCTCATATAATGAGCTCAACAGGTGTGCAGTTCCACCAGGTGTTTGCCAATTGCTGCCAGCTAGTCTGAAGGGGCTGAGTAGGGAAGTCACGGGGAAGGGGTGCTCTGTGAGGTGGAAACTCAGAAGCTTAGAAACTGCAGCTCCGAGGAAGAGCTGGGTCTCAATGGCGGCACTAGGTTCATCCAGACGTTTTGCACATCTGAACGGCTGCCACGGGAGATTAAAGGATTTCTCAAACATGCATGAAAGAATCAAGGCAATACTCCAGGTATGTTTTTGATGAGGGAATAACATTATAACATCACGTAAAGCTAAAAAAAAAAAAAAAAGTTGATTTTACATAACACTGCCCCTTTAAGTACTTATGTGACTGAAGGCAGTTACTTGAACTGGATTTTAATTAAAGGGACACAATACCAAAGAGAAAAATATGTATAATTTCCCTATCCACCGATTTGTATTAGTTTATCACATAAAACCCCAGGAAAATAAATAAAAGTTGGTATTTGTAACATGCCAAAGTGAGAACAAGTTCAAAAGGCTTAAGTAATTTCGCAAGCCTTATAAAGTTTGACATGAGCAGTCAGCATAACCATGAATAAGTGCAACCAGGAGTCGGATGGCAGTGTTTTATTAAACACCGCAAACCTGTGAAGACCAATGTCTGAAGTGTCGCTGACTCACACTGCTTTATACTGGTGGAATCAATATGCCAGAATGAGTTAGTAATGTATAAGATACAGTGACTAAAATTAATAGTTGCTGACAACAACCCAAACTAATAGTGTTTGTATTAACACCTTTCATCCCACCTACTCTATGCTAAGTCACACAAGATAGAGATGTTTTTATAAATGCAGGAGATGATAAAAGGCAGGTACTTTTTTTCCCCTCATCGGGTATCAAGACCCCATTAACAAACTAAAATAATGTTTCCAGGAAACATTTGTGGCTTTTTTACTACCGCATACTGATGTTTCAATAGTTTATTCACTAAATTTGTTATGATGCATGGTTGTTGAGGACCCAAATACAGAGGCAGCGAGTAGTTTTGAAGATTTAATAATGAAAATCAAAAACACCAGAGGTCAGAGGAAGCCAGAGCAAAACAAAGCATAAATCCTGTGAGCAAGGAGGAGGAACTCAGGCATAGTCACAGGAGGCTTAACAGGGAGAAACCAGGCATAATAACATGTGGCAAATAGAAGGAACCAGCCAGGAGTGACTGAAGGAGAGGAGCTTAAATACTGAGGGAGTGACCGCTGGAACAATGGCTGGGGCTGATAAGCTAAACGTTTGCAGGTGTGGGCAATTAACTAGTGGGGGGCAAGGGAAAGCAACAGGGAAGCAAGGAAAATAATCTAAATATAGCTGAGAATAACTAGACACATGGAAATAACTATAATTACTAAGAACAGACTGAAATCAATCAAACTTAGAACTGGACAAACCAAAGTGATAAACTGGACTGGGGAAACAAGGGAATCAATACAAAGAAATGATAGAAGCAAAATATAACAAAAACAGAGGATGACTAAGACTGTACTAAAGTTGAACCAAAACATGACATAATGAATATATATATATATATATATATATATATATAAAAAAAAAAAAAAAAAAAAAAAAAAAATTCCCTTCTCACCCTCCACGGGTGGTCTTTCTCAACCTCTGAGCTCGGGTCCTCTACCAGAGGCCTGGGAGCTTGAGGGTTCTGCGTAGTATCTTGGCTGTGCCGAGAACTGCGCATTTCTGGACTGAGATGTCTGACGTTGTTCCTGGGATCTGTTTTAGCCACTGCTCCAGCTTGGGGGTGACTGCCCCGAGGGCCCCGATGACCACAGGCACCACTGTGGTCTTCACCTTCCAGGCCTTCTCCAGTTCCTCTCTGAGGCCCTGGTATTTCTCCAGTTTCTCGTGTTCCTTTTTCCTGATGTTGCAATCGCTTGGTATTGCTACATCCACCACAACGGCTTTCCTCTGTTGTTTATCCACCACCACGATGTCCGGTTGGTTCGCCATTACCATTTTGTCTGTCTGGATCTGGAAGTCCCACAGGATCTTAGCTCGGTCATTCTCCACCACCTTTGGGGGTGTGCCCCACTTTGATCTCGGGGCTTCCAGTCCATATCCTGCACAGATGTTTCTGTACACTATGCCCGCTACTTGGTTATGACGTTCCATGTATGCTTTCCCTGCCAGAATCTTGCACCCTGCTGTTATGTGTTGGACTGTCTCAGGGGCCTCCTTGCACAATCTACACCTTGGATCTTGTCTGGTGTGGTAGATCTGAGCCTCTATTGCTCTGGTGTTTAGGGCCTGTTCCTGTGCAGCCAGGATGAGTGCCTCTGTGCTGTCCTTGAGTCCAGCTTTTTCCAGCCATTGGTAGGATTTCCTGATATCAGCCACTTCAGTTATTTGTCGGTGGTACATCCCATGTAGGGGCTTATCCTCCCATGATGGTTCCTCCAGCACCTCATCCTCTGGTCCCCATTGTTTGAGACATTCGCTGAGCACATTGTCGGTTGAATCTTTGACCTTGATGTATTGATGGATCTTGGATGTTTCATCCTGGACAGTGGCTCTCACACTCGCTAGTCCTCTGCCTCCGTCCTTACGGCTCGCGTATAGTCTCAGGATGCTGGATTTAGGGTGGAACCCTCCATGCATGGTTAGTAGTTTCCGAGTTTTAACATCCATGGTCTTTATCTCTTCCTTTGGCCAGCTTATTATTCCTGCAGGGTATCTGATTACTGGCAAGGCATAGCTGTTTATCGCACGGATCTTGTTCTTGCCATTGAGCTGGCTTCTCAGGACTTGCCTTACTCGTTGGAGGTATTTGGCTGTGGCTCCTTTCCTTGTGACCTCATCGAGGCTGCCATTTGCTTGTGGTATTCCCAGGTACTTGTAACTGTCCTCAATGTCTGCTATTGTTCCCTCTGGGAATGAGACCCCTTCTGTGTGGATGACCTTCCCTCTCTGTGTAACCATCCGACCACACTTCTCTAGTCCGAATGACATCCCAATGTCAGTGCTGTAGATCCTGGTGGTGTGGATCAGTGAGTCGATGTCTCGTTTGCTCTTAGCGTACAGCTTGATGTCATCCATGTAGAGGAGGTGACTGATGGTGGCTCCGTTCTTGAGTCGGTATCCGTAGCCAGTCTTGTTGATGACTTGGCTGAGGGGGTTCAGACCTATGCAGAACAGCAGTGGGGACAGAGCGTCTCCTTGGTATATGCCACATTTGATGGACACTTGTGCAATTGGCTTGTAGTTGGCTTCAAGGGTGGTTTTCCACATCCCCATCGAGGCTGCAATGAAGGCTCTTAGAGTCCTGTTGATGTTGTACATCTCTAAGCATTCAATGATCCAAGTGTGTGGCATTGAGTCATAGGCTTTCTTGTAATCAATCCAAGCCGTGCACAGGTTGGTGTGTCGGGTTTTGCAGTCTCGGGCGACTGTTTGGTCTACCAGGAGTTGGTGTTTGGCTCCTCTGGTATTTATGCCGATGCCCTTCTGTGCTGTACTCATGTATTTATCCATGTGCCCACTGATCTTAGCTGCTATGATGCCTGACATGAGCTTCCATGTTGTAGAGAGACAGGTTATTGGCCGATAGTTGGATGGGACCGAACCCTTTGAGGGATCCTTCTGGATCAGGATTGTGCGCCCTTCAGTTAACCATTCAGGGTGAGTCCCACTTTGTAGCAGCTGGTTCATTTGAGCTGCCAGTCGCTCATGGAGGGCAGTGAGTTTCTTTAGCCAGTAGGCATGGATCATGTCAGGATGTGGTGCTGTCCAGTTTTTCATACCTGAGACTCTTTCTTGGACATCTGCCACTGTGATAGTTACTGGGGCTTGCTCAGGGAGGTTGCTGTGGTCATCTCGTAGAGAGATTAGCCACTGTGCATTGCTGTTGTGGGTCGCCTCCCTTTCCCATATGCCTTTCCAGTACTGTTGGGTCTCCAGCCTTGGTGGGTCTGCTCTGTTGTTATTACCCTGCCATTGAGAGTACACTTTAGCTGGTTGGGTGGAGAAGAGCCAGTTAATCCTCCTGGCTTCATTTTCTCTCGTGTACCTCTTTAGGCGACTTGCCAAGGCTTGGAGCCTTTGTTTGGCAGTTTCGAGCGCTTCAGGTATGGGCATCTGGCTGTACCGCTTGGGTACTGGTCTTTTGATTGCACCTCTTTGGAGCTCTGAGAATTGGCTCACTTCCCTCCTTGTTACCTTGATTTTAGCCTCTAACCGTCTTTTCCATGGTGGGTATTGAATCTCATGGTTGCTCCTATAGCCGAGCATCTCAAGGATCACTGATGCTGAGTTGTACACCAGCTCATTGGTTTCCGTTATGGTGTTGGTAGGGATCGTTCTCAATGCTGCATTCACATCTTCAATGAGACTTTCTGATGGTACTTCACTCAGCCGTTGTAATTGGCATCGGGATTGCCTGGTGTTCATTCGGGCCACGATCATACCTCTCAGGTCAGTTGCTGCCTCGTTCAGCTGTGATGGTTCGTTCATTATTGGGGCTGCATACCCAATCTCTGGGTGGGGAGTTGAAGCTAACTCCCCTCTGACCTGGCGTCCTGGCTCCCCCTTGCCGTAGCATTTGTGTTGTACCTCGTCTATCTCAAGTTGTGACAGCATTCGCCGTTTGCGGATGTTGGAACACTGAGCTACTAGTTGTTTGGCAGTTAGTGTTGAATGGGGATGTCGACGTAACCATTCCTCCCGCATTCTTTGCATGTAACCCCTCTGACTAGGGTTACTTGAGTAGTAGCATTCCAACAGATCCAAGTTTTCACCTCTCGCCCAATTCCGTCTTGTTTCAGTAACCCATTTTTCGTGAAGGTGCCCTGGTTCCCCAGCACCTGACGCAGACCTTGTTTGGCCGGGCGACGTCTGAGCCGGTATGGCGTGTATTCCTTTGTCACTCATCATGAGGTAGGCAGTAGCGCGAAGGATCTTGCCTAAGGACACACACTGGATATCTCAACCAAGCGACCCGGCCTGGATTCGAACCCCGGTCTCCCGGGTGAAGGTCGGGTGACTTACCCATTGAGCTACCCAGTCGCCCAATATATATATATATATATATATATATATATATATATATATATATATATAAATATAAATAAATAATATGAATATAAAAAACACAGGATGACAAGAAACAAAGAGAAAACAGGACGTAAAGAAATAACTGGGATAACTAAGAAAAGACTGAAAGGATCAAACATAATCTAAAGGTAACTGGATACTCAAATTAAGAACTGAACAGAAAAACAAAACACAAAATGTGCAGATCCTGACAGAATTCTTATTAAGAACACACGCACACACACAAACACACGCACACACACATTATATACACTGCTGTTGACTGCTCAAAAAAATAAAGGGAACACCTAAACAAAACAATGCACTCCAAATCAGTCACACCTTTGTGGAATCAATGTCACCAGTTAGGTAGTAACACTTATTGTGAATCAATTTCACCTGCTGCTGTACAAATGGAACATACAACAGGTGGAAATCAGAGGCAATTAGCAAGACAACCCCAATAAAAGAGTGATTCTGCAGGTGGTGACCACAGATCATTTCTCTGTTCTTGTCCTTTCTGGTTGAACTTTTAATCACTTTTTATTTTGTCAGTGCTGTCACACATAGAGGCATCATGACTTCAATGAGCTGTGTTTTACAGCTCATTGAAGTTACTCAAGTAGTGCAGCTAATCCAAGATGGAACATCAATGTGAGTGATGGCAAGAAGATTTGCTGTGTCTCTCAGCCCAGTGTCCAGAGCATGGAATCGGTACCAGGAAATAAGCCAATACACCAGGAGACATGGAGGGCTACAACCCAGCAGCAGGACCGCTACCTCATCCTTTGTACAAGAAGCAACAGGAGGTCCACTACCAGGGCCCTGGCAGTGTCGGGAGGTTATACAGGCATGTGGGGGCCACACACACTGCTGACCCTCATTTAGACTTGTCTTGAGGAATATTCACTGACATTGAATCAGCCTGTCATGTTATTTTCCACTTTCATATTGAGTATGAATCCAAATCCAGATCATCCAGATGGTGTAATAAAAATTATCAATGTAAATCAAAATTATGTTATTTTCTTCTCAATCAAGTCCACTGTGTTAATAATAAAGTTTTTCAATGAGAGTATTTAATTAAGATCTAGTATGTGTTGTTTCAGTGTTCCCTTTCATTTTGTGAGCAGTGTGTGTGTATATATATATATATATATATATATATATATATATATATATATATATATATATATATATATATATATATATATATATATTAGTAATTCATATTTGCACAGAACAGTACATTTCAGCAGATTTACCACAAGGCCAGAGACTCTACTGACTGAGATAGAAAGCATTACAAAATTACCCAAAAAGCTATGAGTGCTAAATGTGAAAAATTCATCTAGAGGATAACTGGGAAAAGATTGAAATGTTGCCAGGAGAAATAGTCTGCTTTCTGAAAATAATATAACAGCACAGGTGAGGTTTAAAAAGTGGCATTG
Organism: Anableps anableps; assembly: GCA_014839685.1. NCBI lineage: Eukaryota > Metazoa > Chordata > Actinopteri > Cyprinodontiformes > Anablepidae > Anableps > Anableps anableps. Next base: position 28,188,395 of record CM026068.1, on the reverse strand, counting down.
GAATTAACCACAGGACCTCTTTACCAATCCCCCCCTAAAGGTTTATTCATAATGTATGGGTCCTTTTGGCAAGGACCAAACAGTATATCAGAACAAACACCTAAGTCTACCTCCAAGACTGTTGGTGGAGGGTGTGATGATTTGTGCTTGTTTTGCAGCCATCTGACCAACAGCTGCAACTTTGCTGAAATTGGATCATCTACAGGACAGTCATGCCAAACAAAGCAATTAATGTATTGCAATGACCCAGTTAAAGTCTAGAACTCAACCAGATTAAAATGCTCTTCTGTAAGACATGCCCTAATGACCGAAGATCATTGAAGCAATGTTCTAAGAAGACCTGGGACAAAATCCCTCTACAGTCATGTGACAGACGACTGCAGGTGACTGCTATAACAGGTGGTTCTACATGCAACTGTTGTTGCTTTGTTTGATGTTTTATGTTTCTGTGCAATTGAGGTTAGATTTAAAAAACTGCTGGGGAACCCGGTATACACCACATGATTTTAGGTTGATCTTAAGTCACAAAAATTTAGGACTGCATAATGATCTACTTCTGTTTTCTAATTACTGTATGTAATACTTTTTAGCTCCTTATGCTTGTTTTCATATATTTTGTTTCCTAACATACCCTCTGTTCTCCTGAAATTATGTTTTTGACATAGTTTTAATAATATATCGCTGACTGTAAACCCTAGCTGTGAACTATTTCTGTTTATTTACCAGTGACTAAACTTCATTAATTCAGAATAACTCATTCATTTCCACTGGTGTAATGCTTGTTTTCTGAGTGGTCTGATTCCTCATGGGACAATTTATCTCATTAAGATTTGGTTATTTCTTGATCTGATGCTTCATACAGGTAACATTAAATAAAGGGACTCATTTCATTCTGTCCTCAGATTGTATGTTAAGCCGCTAAAAACAGAATTTTTTTTTTTCTCTCTTCAAACCATATATAAAGGATATTCGGACATTTAAAACGTAACACAACACCAGACTGACAGCCAATATTTATCACCAGAATCATTAGGATCTTTGTTTAGGGCATCTGTTTTTCACTTTGAAATATCTTTTTTAGTTTCACATCATCAGCTTTATTTATGAACAACATTCTCTTACTTTTACACATACCTTGGCTTTTCAGCTTTTGTTTACATCTACATTTAATATATATTCATATGCTGAAAATGCTTTTAATTTTTCAAATTTACTGCATATTTAAATTAAAAATTGTGTGAGGTCAGACTAATGACCTGAACTGCTGTTGACGATTGCCACAGAATGAAAAATGCAGGTTAGACTGCATTCATCTAACCAGATGCAATCCTGATGATGTGGATGTTTATAAGTTAAATATGTGTTATATTGATGTTAATACCAGATCTTAAGATATTAAAATGCCTCAATATTTTTTGCCAAAGCAATCTGTCTACTGAAGCGCTGCCTGAGTTAACGATTCTGCTTGTCGGTTCCAGTAATGTGTGACGTTTTTGCATGATGACGTATTGTACACGCTCCATATTTTGGTTTAAAAAACATCCAAGATGGCATCGCAGCAGAAGCGCTCCAAAATATGGTTACATTTCACAAAAAAAGATGATACTAGGGCCAGCTGCATCATGTGCAGAGCTTTAATTACAATAAATGGATGAAATACCTCCAACACCCTCAAACAGCTGACCTCACAGCAAGCAACTGATTGGCATGAAGGTAAAGTGTTTGATACGTTGCTTAGCTACGGCAATGACTTTCGAGGCAGGGAGCTTCTAGCACAGTGTCTGATGCCATGAATGTTCCAGGTAAAGTTAAACTTCTTCACGTCTAGGTTATTACATTAATGTTCGCACCATACTATATTAAAAATCTCCATCTCATTTTAACATTTACAGTCATGTTCAATAAATTAGAATATGGGTTCCGATGAGACTTGTTTGTCAGATTAAAAGCACGTTTTGAAAACAACCTTTAAGTCTTGAAAGATCATTTCTCAAAAGGCAAACATGCAGATATGTCTGCACAAAAACTGTTGATGTGCAAAAAGTTGCACTTCATGTTAAAATGTTAATTTGACAGAGTTATTCTTATTTTTTAAGCCAGTGTTAATTTTGTTTGAATCAAATACAACATGGTGCATATATTGAATTAAATAGTTTATTTCCTAACTCAATGAGAATCAAGATATATATATATATATATATATATATATATATATATATATATATATATATATATATATATATATATATATAAATAACGTGTTAGTTCACCTTCTGTTTTTAAACTTTCTATGAAAAGTGCTCTGTAAAGATTGGCTGACTGATGGATTAATTAACTGAATCAGTCATGGAAACCTACCACTTACTGCTTCACTGCTAAGTCTTTCAGTATACAGTACTGAAAGAAACTTTATTCAAAATCAGTTTGCACACTGCAAGCAACTGATAAAGCCTTATATAAAACTAAAGTTGTGTCAGGGCTAATCATGGTAATGGCTGGTGTTTTGAAGGGTCATTTAAACTCCCACCAAGGTATTCATGTTAGAGGAGTGGTAGCCATGCATCACAGCACCTAAGTTTGATGTTGTTGCGTCACACGTGCTTATTTCCTATAAAGGCGTGTCGAGAGAAACTACTGAAAAACTACAATTAAAGCTGCAGTAGGTAACTTTAATAAAAATATGTTTTTAATATATTGTTAAAACTGTCACTATGTCAAGACAGTATTAGACAGATCATCTATGAAAAAAATCAAACTCTTCTGCCTCCTCCCTGTGGTCCTACTGTCATCTGGTCAGAAGCAACTAATCAGAGCCAGGAGGAATGTCTCAACACTATCAATCATGCTCACGTACACGCTGCTCAAACCCTCCCCCTTACTCACTGCTGTGCTACAGCTCCTCCCCCACCATGGAGCCTACCGTGAATGCGCAGGCTCGTAACCCCAGATTTACACTGCATGCGTTTACACTCCGCCAGCGAAGTGTGCAGCGCACCGCACCGGAGCAATTCCTGACCACCCTGATTTACACTGTATGCAGCTACATTCCGAGAAGCATATATGGGAAATGAGAGATGGCACAATAAAGCCAGTGATAAAAAGGATGAGTGGTATCAAATAAAATACTTTAGTTCTCAACTTCCAGAATTAATATTTTTCCCTCCATTGCTCTCTTACTTCTCCCTTGACTGACGCTCCTACTGCGACTTAATCAGGAAAACTTGACTTCATAGGTTTCAGAATTAAATCCACATTTTATGTGTATGCATAGCCATTAATTATACATTCTGATAGCATGTATATGTAAATATACCCAAATATTCATTAACATAGTATTTCAAGAAAATGTGGTTAAATGCTGTGCTTGTGCATTTTCCTGTTGGAGCGGTGTGATCTTTGAAAACTGACTCCGCACTTCCACCCGCATCCAGAAAAAATAGGATCGGTTCTAATTTTGACAGATGGCAATGCAGAGGTGCTGCACATGGCACAATGTAAATGCTCTCATTGACTATAATGGGTATATATTTACTGCGGAGAGCGTTCCATGGCAGAGCAGAGATGCAAGCAATGTAAATTGGAGGTAAGGATGGGCGCATACAGCTGATAAACAGTTTTCCTGTTTAGGTTAGGTTAGGGTGTGAGCTGTACATACATGAGCGTGAGTGACAATGCTAAGACATTTCTCCTGGCTCTGATTGGTTGTTTCTCACCAGGAATGGTGTATTTCTGCAGATGGCTGTAGGACCACAGAGAGAAGGCAGAGGAGCTTGCTTTTTTCGTAGATTTTCTGTCTCATATTATACTGTCAGGACATAGTGACAGTTTTAACAAATATGTAAAAACATATTTTTATAAAAGTTATCTAGTGTAGCTTTAAAGTTCCTTCCCATCTATCTGTGGAATTGTTCAAGAGGTCTGTGGTTCTTTGACCAAACAGTGATAATTTACAAGAGGAAGTAAGACTTTATTTTTAAATGTAACAAAAGTTACATTTCTGTTGATGTGAGGGTTCTTGGCTAAAGTGCCATTTTTTTGAAAAAACAAACAGGCAATTATCAATGATTTTTTGGCATCAAATCACAATGTATAGACAAGTAAAATATGCAATGAAACATTAGTAATTAAAAAAGAAAAAGCTGTGTAAAGGAGTGTGTAAATCAAGATTGATATTTTCACCTACCTACACTTAAATATGTACTTTTTTCTAAAAGTAAATAATCTAAAAGGTATTTCATATAAACTGATAGATGCAAAACAAAGGTTGGTGCAGTTCTCCCTGTTTTGTTCACAGAAGGGGATGCACTAGTGACTGCAGTTCGTCTGAACTAGTCACTGTGTTTCTCACATCAAAACACTATAAACTGAGGTGAACAGAACATGAATTAGGTGTTTTCTAGCTTCTCTGTAGACTATTCATAGATGTATCCTTTCTTATTCCTCTTTCCTTTGAACCACATATACCGCAAGCCCACCAACGACTTCTAGCCTTTGCTTAACTGTCACAAAACGTAGAAGATCAGTGGATCCACAAGTGACAACGTTAAGTCTTTTTTCAGTTCCTTTTAAAGGTCACAAGCATTTTATACCATTAACCAGAAGTGACACTGCTTCTAACAAAAACTGATAGGCAAGGGAGATTTTGTCATCCACAGCCATTAGAAACTGTTTGATCTCTCCCTATTTCCCACAGGTTTTGAAATCCAAGTATTGGTTTTGGGAGATAAACAATTTCAGTGCATTTAAGAATCCCATAGTACCATCTGGAAGTGAGTTGAATGGACAATATAGATGGATACATGACACTCCAGGGTTGTAGATGTCCACTAGGTTTATTAGATCTGCCCCTTAGAGGAGAGACTTGAGTGAAGAGGAACTGAAGTGATAGGTTGTGACATATCCAGCAACATACCCTCCCAAGGATTTACTGAAAACTGTCCCTTGGTGTGAAAGAGACATCAGTGATTATGAAGTGGATCTTAGTGTGCATTTATGCATGTCTGTGTGTGCGTGTGTGGATCTGTGGATGTGCATAAGGGATGGCAGCAGGCTGCGCTGATTACAGTGCAATTCAAGAGCTAAAATTGCTCCGTGATTCACGGACTGTGACAGCAATCTCTTTCTCGAAGTCGGAGAGTTGTTTTCAGCAGCATATGAATATTCAATGAGATCCAGGAGTGCACACACTGATTATGCAAATACAAGTTCACAGTCCATCTTTATGTCATGTCAATGATTCAAACTTTGATGTACACAAGTGCTTATCATTACTAAATGGTCATGTTGGTACATTTTCAGTGCATGTGAACAAAACAAAAAATGCTTTTCTTACCTGTAGGGAGGGATGTGCAACATGTGGATGATACAGGAGGATGACAAATGCACCCAATGCCCACAAGAAACCACATGAAAGAAAAAAAGAACAGACATCTTTATTAGCTAGAATGCCATTTTATGCTTTGTTACATGACAACCACAAACTTTAATGTATTTTAAAGGGATTTTCTGTGATAGACTGAAATGTTTTACAGCATAATAGGAAAGCAGAAGAAAAAAATAAGTGCAGTGTTACATCAGTTTGCATGTACGTCAAAAAGTAACATTTATGTTTCATCTTAGCAGAGCACATTCTTTCACATGTTTAAATGAATCCTAATCATGGCCAGCGTAAAACTGCTAACGTGAGATCTTATGGCTGTCCTTTGTCAATTGCATTTCTTTTTACCCACTTTTGCAAAGTGCCAGATTTATGGGGTACATGGCTACTGGTTGTCCTGTCCACACACACTCCAAACCTAAGTTGTGAATATCTATCCTCCAGAGTGACCATGGGGTTCTTGGGTGCTTCTCTGATTAATGCTCTCTGTGTCTGGTATGTCACTTTAGGTGGAAAGCATTACTGTGTAAATTTATAGATGATGGATTAAACAGTGCTCCTTGACATGTTCAAAGTTTGAGGTACTATTTTATAACGTAACCCTGCTTTACACCTCCTTACAACTTTATCCATGACTTGTTTGCTGTGTTCCTGGGTTGTGATGATGCTGTTCGTTCTCTAATGATCTCTAATGAACATCTGAGGCCTTGACAGAACAGCTATACAATAAAACACAAATGGACAATTTGTTTTGTGCAAGTGACCTCCCAAGGGTGTTCGTTGCACTGGATTTTATCTACTTTTTATCCATTTTTTACAATCAGATCAACACAAAGTAGTGGATATCACATGAAATTGTATTAAAATGCATTCAAATTAGTGGTTGTCGTGACAAAAATGTTAAAACGTTCAAGACACGTTTTGTGAGGTAATGGAGGAAGCTTGACAACTTGGTGAAAATACACACAGCAATGGCAGCATTCAGTAAATCAGCTGCAGTTTTTAGTGTACCTTTAAGAATGTTTTTAAATTCAGTAAAGGAAGTCAAATTTATTCCATTAAGGACATCTTTTAGTCAGTCATTCACACTCACTCACTCTTTAGTGTCACCACCAAAGTCAGCAAGACCCTACTGATGCAATTAGGAGAGAAATTTTGTTTGGTTAAACTCATTTTAGTTTAAGCCAAGTGAATGAATTTTAAGATGATTCTTTTTCACACAAAAAGGTGAGGCATGGGAAACGGCTCAGAGAGAACACGATTCACATTGGCATTTTGTCATAAACTATTCAGTGTTGTAAAGTTGAGATTCTCCATGGTGATAAGTGATCTGCTTGGTTCCCCTGAGCTCTGTTTAATATAGGGAAACGGCTTTAAGTTCACCAGTAGAATTGATTGTTGATGTAGTCATAATGTTCCTGCTGTTGCCTCTGAGCTATGGACTCATAATGCTTTATTAATGGTCTGGCTTTATGAAAGTGACGGTTTCAATTCAAACAGCACAGGTGGGATAAAAAGCCAACTTATAATTTGCCAACTTGTAATTAAAAGAAACTCATGACAATGAGAGTTTGCCTCTAGCTTGATGCAGAACTTTTCATCAGGTACAATAAGTATTTCTAACAGCTGATATTCTTAGTCAACAGCTCAAAGTAATAATCCAGCCAGGTCCTGTCCCAAAGCTCTTGATACATAAATAACTAGGTAAAGTCAGCAAATGACACAATTATTTGTGCTACAATGACTGAACAATAAAGAAATGTCTTGGCATGGGTTGTGTATTATGTTATTCCACTCAGAAAACAGGATCTCAAGACCATGAGTGAATTGTGAAAAGGTTACTTCCTCTGACAGACAGAATAGGGAAGGTTAATGAGAAGGCCAGAGAGAAGCTGTGCCAGATAGCTGGCATTTAATTAATTATATTGAGAGGTTATGGAGACTCTTGTATTTTCCTTTTATTCAAAGGTCCTTGTTGTATATTTTGCAGGCCAGTTGATTAGGAGATTTTTATGGACAAAATCTTGAACTACAAAACATCTATGGAGAAAGTTTACATATTTTTATTGTTGGAAAGAAGTCTAATTTCCTTTAGAGATCATGTCATTTAGTGGCAAAGTTCCACCTTAAGACAATAATTAAAGCATGGCTTTAAGGAAACTTCAAACCTTAAGGTTTAAATATATACATAGCGTTGCTCAGACTTCAAAAATTTTAAGTGTTTAATAATTTAAAAAGCCTATAAAAAAGAACTCCATTACCCCTTTTACAGTGCATGAACAAATCACTATGCTGCTAAAAATCAGTCAGAACTTGAATGGGCTACGCAGTTACATGGCAAGGTCTTCAAGGGGGTATTAAGATTGTGGTGTATTCTTTGTTATATATCACTGATCTGGAGCAGCATAATGATTGCCTTCACACTGAACGAGGTTCTCCATCCAGTGTAAGCAGGGTGTAAACAAAGATGATGACTAACTTTTTTTCTTTCTATTACAATTAGAGTTGTTAAAGAACTTCCCATGAGTTCCTAGAATTCTGAGCTTTGGTTGAGATACAGTACGGTTCATCTCAGGAACGAACAGTTTTCATTACAGAGAAACCTATGTTATTACATCTTCCTCTGCTGGCTATGTCCGTTCGGGTGCTACACTAATAACATTCATTTCAGTATTATACAGTTTCAATTTGGTTCCACCTACTGAAAACCCTTCTTCACCTTTGATGGTTGTTTCACTGAAGTACAACCTTACTTTGTGCAGATTGTAATAAGTTTTGAATAGAAATAAGTTCAGAATGAAACAGTCGCAGAGAGAATCTGCTCTCCTTTGAGATGTGTGGACCACAGTATTAAGCTACTGAAAACTCAGAGATACACTTTCAGCTAGGACACAGCAATGCCTGAGAAATAAGACTGAAACATGTCAGGCAGGACAAGGTTTTTTAGTGTATGTCTGAGAGATAAAAATTAATTGTTTGTAAGGACTGATTTTGTTTATAATAAAAAATTTTGTCATCAAAATCCCCCACCGTTCAGCTGTAACTTATAACCAACAGTATGCAGCTATCAGTAATGGTTCTGCATGAATGCCTCCCTGGGCATGCCCCTTTTTTTGCCCCCAGTTTTTATATTTTTCTCAATCTAGGATAGTCTTAATGCACAAAAAAATCTATGAAAACACTATATTTTACAGTCATTTTCAAAAAGCTAGAATATGATTGAAACAATTAATTTCAGGTGTTCAGTTTAGTAGCTGAAATACTACATAGATTAATTACACACGGACTAATGTTTTCAAGCCTTTATTTCTGTTAATTATGATAATTCTCCTCTTATAGCTGATGAAAACATAGCATTTAAGATAAGAATATTACATTAGACCAATAAAAAATATGTTTAATATAGAATGTGACCCTAATAAAAAAAAGTTTGTTTAAATCAGGAAAAAGGTTATTTTTAGATGGTACTTTTTATCTGACAAGCAAGCCTCATTGGAATGCATATTCCATTTTATTGAATATGTCTGTATGTAATACCAGCAAGTTTTATAAATTTTACAGAATACGTAGGTCATCTTGACGTATTGCTTTTAATATAAAGGTCTCAGTGTTTAAAAAAAAAAAAAAAAAAAAAAAAAAATGTTATCACAAAGACATCTTGGATTATGTGAAAAACATGATAAATGCATTTATTTAACGTGTTGGAAAATCCAACCATGAAAAACTGAAACTGACTTAAAGCTGCAGTATGTAACTCTTTTAAAAATATATATTTTTGTCACTGGCAGAGAGAAGGTTCACTCTTTCTCCAGGAGCTCTGGATTCAAAATCATCTTACAGGTGATGGCATTAACCAGCTGAAAGAACAAACCTTGATCCTGGTTTTTTTCAGAGTTTATGAAGAGGGAATCTTGTAGTTACAGGTTCCCCAAGATAGCCTTTGACAACCGACACTGGCTGCCACCCCACCGAGGGAGAAGAATTGCAGTCAGTGCTGGTTCCAGGGCTGTGAAATGCAGCTTCATCAAGTCTGGCCGCCTGCTAGCCAAATGCCGCTGATGCAGTGCAACCCAGAGCTAAGACGAAGCCCCACATTGAGAAGCTAACATGTGCTAACCACACATAGCTGTTACTAACTGCTGCATTTATTCTAAGACCAGACCTGAAGACGCCATGCTCCGAGCTTGCTCACCACAACACACTGCAAGCTGTTAGCTGCAGCATCTAACTGGTTCCTGACTTAGCCATCTGAATGGCTAAGCCCACCTTGTCATCAAAACTGTATTTGTAGTAGGTAGTGCCTGGACAGAAATAGATTAAGATGATCAATTTAAGTGTTTTTGTGTATTTGTATAGTGCTTAGAGCCTGATTAGAATGGAGCAGCCCGCATATGCTGTGGCTAAAGCTAATTACTCTTAAAACTTCATTCCAAGGAGTGTTTAAACTACCCATAATCTGGTAATGTTGAGCTTATCTCTTTTATGGGTATGTTCCTTCCCTTTCATGCCATTAGGTTACATAAAATTGCCCTAAAATGTCCCGTTTTCTTAAAGCTAATGGCAACTAAACTAAATGTGGCTAAGAACTACATATAGCTTTTTCTGCTCCTGCAGTCAGCTGTAGTGGACTGTTGACTATCATCAACAATTAATATTGTTATTTACAGTATTTTCCAAGAGATTGTTTAAACAAAAAAAAAAACACAAAACATTAGATTCTTTGTGTCCATTTTGCTTATTATCGATCACTACGGTAATTAATAGATTAAGAATCAACTCTCAAAAAAGGTTTTTGATTTTTAAAGGCTATAGCCATTTCATCCAAAACTAACAAAGCATTATTTTCTCAATGTAAAGTTCTGTCTTTTACATTGTAAAATTACTTTTTGAGTAGGCATTGAACGACTTCATATTTTTTAAAGTCAAGGTCAACATGATGCAAATAGACTGGACTTTGACTAGTCGCTGTGACGTCATGGAACCACAGGAGAGAAGGCTTCACAGCAACTTACAGGCTTTGTTGACTATATTTACAGCAAAAACTGACAAAAGACATCTTAGACAGAAGTTTATTATGCAGAATAAAAAGAACAAAAAACAGAACATTATCCCAGACTTCTTCAGCAGCAGCATAGCAGAGAGGTGATCTTCACTCACTATGGTCTGAAAAGTTGCAGAAAGTCCTGTCTGATGTTTTTTTCCCTAACACTGGCTGGTACTGATGATATGCTCATCTTGGACAGCTGGACAGACTATCAGATCATCAGAATGCAGCTTGAAATTTGGTTTCAGATGTTGTCAGACAGTATTTTTATAGGAGTGTAAAGCTCCCAGCTTAGATGCTTTAATAGGGAGAGTGACTGATCATGTCGAAAATCAGTTGGATGGATGAAAAAGAGCCTGACATGTAACATGCCACCCATTATTCCAGTAGCCTTTGTCAGGGTTTGCAGTACTCCTTTGGTAAATTACTGACACATTGTTTATAAATTCAAACTATCTGACATTCCCTATACAGTTCCCCTTTCATCTTCTTGGAAACATCAGTTTTGTCACGTGACAGCAGCTAGTTGATATGAAGCATAAAAAGTCACTGCAGAGCACAGAATCAACAAGTCTAAAAGGCGACTAGTTGGTGCAACCCATAGTTTGAAGTAAGTATCAAGTCTGTCAACATGTCTAAACTAATTCTTATATTAATATAGAGCTAATTATCTTTTTCACATTCGTGTAGTTGAGTGTTAATAACATAGCGAGTTTGTTGAATAAATGATTTAACTGTAAGGTTGATTTCTTTTTTTGTTAATAAATTCTTGTACATTTGAGAGAAGTTAGTTGTATTTATTCCATACACATATGTATTATATTGCTGTTCAGATAACACCAGTGCTGGATTTATGCCTTGATCTATTATTTTAAAACCTAAGCCTTATCAGGCAGGTATTTATGAACAATAACTAAGAATGAACTATTTGTCTATTTTCACAATAATAGAGTGGTGCCCTGACATAGTAATTTTGATCTAAATTACTAATTTTTTAATAATTGCCCTAAGCAATTATTTATAATTATTCATAGCCAAAACTAGAGTCCTACTAGCACAATATATGGCAATTGAATAAGATCATTACAGACTTCTTTTTTAAAGAATGTTTGCTATGTGTAGATTACTGCAGGTCAAATTTGACTAGTTATAGCATTTTAAGTTTTGAACTAAAATTATGCAATCCAGTGTGCTTAAAACATAATGTAATAACACTTCCAATAATTTAGCACCAAAGCAGAAGCTGTGAATTAAATGCAAAATTCAGCATCATTTTTATATTTTCTTCCACCATTTTTTACTGTCAACACATTCAATGAAAATGGATCAAAGTTGTGCAAAGTTGTTACTGGATGCAGCTAACATATACCTTTTTTTTGGTTTTCCAGGTGCTCAAGAAACCCATCAGCAGAATGGCACCATGGTAGGGTAGCCATATTGCCAACAAGAAAAAATTCTACAGCATGTCAGCATGGTTCTTATGTTTTGTTTCTGTCATTGACCATCTGTGGGATTCTTGCTCAACAGTTTTAAAGAGATGAGAAGTGTTTAAACTGCACATTTCATTCAATATAGAATGATGATGTTGGGTGATCTGGACCAAACACAGGACACAAAGGCACACAAACAGAGGCTCTCCCAATCAATCTGTCTGACAACCTCTGCTGGGCATTATTGGAGAGAAAAAAAAAAAAACATGGAGAAAATCAATAAGCCAGTGGCCACCTTGAAATAGCTGCCGCTCTACAGTCACACATTGTTTCCACATGTGAACCAAAATCTTGTGGAAAACAACAGAAGGAAATAAAAGTATTGATGTTAGAAAGAAAGTAGAAGTCCAGAGGCACACATTCATTCAGGAACATTTTATGCAATGAAATATGAAACATGTCGTTGCATGATTTTTTTAAAGTGTGGCTCAGAAATAGAGATGTGTCTTCCCTCACACTGCTGAGCACACAGGCTTGAATGAAAATGACTTGGAGGTGTGAAAGAAGCAATTACCACATATGTTCCCCTTGAGGCCAAACGCCCACTTGAAGATGTTTTGTCTGAAGTCATGTCCCTTAGGCTGAGTGGAATATCTACGCCACTGCCAAATGGTGGGCAGAGTATTTAAGGACAAAGGGAGGCGCAATTTAAAAGGACGTTTATTTGAACGTGGAGCAAACATTATTCATACAGCCAGAAATTAATTTGCCTTTTCTCTAGAAGACTGGATGTCTTTTTTTGCACATAATCTTAACATTAAAAGGATACTTTTGAGTTTTCAAATTGAGGTTTTGGTGTCTAAATGTGCATTTCAATACCATAAAACACCCATGAAAAGTTATATTTACTTAGTATTTCCGTTCAAAAACTGAAACTCCAATTTTATAGATTTACAAAACATAAAGTGAAGCCAAATAAATTTCAAAGGTTTTCTGAGAATTACCAGTTTTCAAGCATGACTGTAGAAATGTGGATTGAACAAATCCCAAACACAAGATTAATGTTAGGCCACATTCCAGTAGTAATACAAGACAATTTTATACATTTATTTTTTATGGCCCAACAGTTGGTTGTATAGTGTACATTGCAGTCACTCTTCATATCAACATTTTGGTATTGCCATTTGTTGCATGCTCCCTTCAATAGAACATAATTTGAAAGACTTAAAAATGAAAAAAAATATTAAAACATTTACTTTTACAAATAAACAATAACCCTGTCTGGTCTGCAACGTAACCCATGTTTAAAGTTTTGGCCTCTTCTGTGATTCAGTTTAACAAAGCTGATCTAGAACATCCTTGTCTTATTATCAAAGACCCAGAATGGAGACTCTTTTTTTTCTTTCTGCAGACATGTTCAGTCTGGGATTAGACAGGATGTTCAATGAAATAGCTGATAGAAAAATAACCTGACAAAAACACATATAGAAGAAAGACGGATGGAGAGTGTGAAGATAGAGAGCAAAGAATAAAGAAACACAGGATCTGTGGACAGAGTCCACACTTGTCTGAAGGACTGTGAGAGGTGTAGAGGCAATAAATAAATAAATAAAAGGTGAGAAGGAGGGCATGAAGGCATGTCCATTTATATGGGCTTGTCAATTTGCTTTCCTCAAGAGAGGTGGGGAGAGACTAGCACAAATGAGGGAGAAGGAAGAGAATGAGAGATTTGGAAAAACAGAGATGGATGATAAGTCAAAAAACAGGATGGAGGTAGACAACTGAAACAAGGCTGAGCCAAGAGAAAGCAGAACATGGTATGACATACAAACAGTATATAAATGAGTAATGGATGGAAGCAAAGAGGGAGACATTGGGTGAAGATTTGTAAAGTCAAATAATATTAAACAACTGTTCTTGATAATACAGTGTATATAGTAAAACCTATTACCTTCTACTGTAAGCTGTGTCTTCAAGTCTGGTACATTTTCGGAAAAAAAGGTTGCTTAAATCATACCGTCAAACTTCAGATCTGTTTCTAAGCTATCACAGCTTTCTTGGGAAAAACTAAATCATCACAAAAAAACAATGTTACTGTAAGTGAACAATGGTACAAGTTGAAAGAACAAGCATGTTTGTAGAATTTGTAGAAAAAAAGATGAGCTACTGCAAATGATAAACAACCTTCTGGAGGTGTACAGCATTCTTAGATATAAAAACTTTTCCAACAGCGGAAATTACAAACATATGGCAAGAAAGTTAGAACTGCTGTTAAAATGTTTTTTTAGATAATTGCTGTCGATATGGTGAAACGACTAAACAGATTCACAGCTACTACAACGTTCCCTGTGGGGTTGTCCAAGGGCAAGTGTTAGGATCAATATCTTTTGCTTGTATATTAAAAATATCTCATTTTTTACTGTTTGCTGATGACAGAGATCCATTTTGTTGTGGACAGGAATTAGATCATTTATTGCTGACAGTAGTGGGAAAGTTAAACAAATAAAGAAGTTGGTTTGATATTAATAAATACACTTTAAATCCAAATAATACTAAATATATCATTTCTTGTTTATTAACTAACTTAACTACTAAAGCCTTCAATAAATGATGTTGATGTTGAAATAGAAAGATTCTCTGAATTCTCTGAAATGTATTGCATAGTCATTCAAAGTGTCAATAAGAATAAACGATGGTGGGTTAAATATTAGAATTTTATGCAGATTCATTCAAGGATAAACAGGAGCAGAGTGGAGGAGAAATTATATTATTTTTTCCATAGCAAAATGGTGCAAAAGGCCAACTGAAAAGGGCATTAACAATTGTGAAGGACAACATCTACTCTGACACACTCTATCTCCGTTCTCACCTCTGTTTAGTAAAACATCCCCCTGCAGCAATCAATACATAACCAACACACAGACACAATACAAACATTGGAGTATACACAGCCTCATACCCACTTTACATTCTGAACCATCACCGGAGAGAAAACCTCAAGAGAAATGTTAGAAAATGTTTAATAGATCATCACTAGATCTAGACTTAATTCACTACCCCACTGTTTCAGCTTTTCCGGCAAACCCATGGCCTCAGATTATAAAAACACAATCTTTTCAGCTTGAATTGCGCCAGAGAAATCACACACAATCACAGATTATCTTTTAAAAATATGACTCCCACCCTAGGGACTTAGTGCGTTTCATGGACCAATTTACCAAGCCTCACAGCAATATGTATACTTGGATCTATCCCCCCACACACGTGGAGGTCAGAAGAAAGGCAGCTTGTGGTTGTATTCCTGGGGACAGAACCTTGTTTTGGAATTAAGATTCAACTTAATTAGCAACCCGTAGAACAAAAGGTTTTATCTTCAAGGACTTTTTCATTTGTTAAAATCTAAGATAATTTCATATCAGAAGAACAACTGAAAAATTAAAGCCAGAGCTTAATAATTTAATAAACCCATCATGAATCTCTTAATAGGCATACAATTAGAGTTGATTTAACATAATATTAATATTAAGTATCAACATAATGTTGGAAAATAAAAATTGTAAGATACTAATTGTAATATCAATTTGCATTTCCAATCTATGATCACCAAATTACAACTAGAAAACTTTTGTGACTATTACATAGTCATTTTCACATGTAATTTAATAAAATTTTAAAAATAAAAGGTTAGCAGATTTTACAGTCACAATTGCAGTGATCTGCCTGTGACCTGGGATTAAAGATTCAACAACACATAAAAAAATAATAATTTATTAGTGATTTTTAACACTTAGCATACATTACGTCTGAGCCTTTCCAGTTCAGTTTTGACGTTTTAATGTTTCCTGTTTTTCACAATGTTTTCTTGAAACTAATAGAAAACTTCACAGCAGGAATATAACTTATCATCATACAGCAATTCACAGAACAGATAATGAAATAGCTACATTTTATGGGTAAAATAAGGAACTTATGGCCAGGTTTAGACCACAGATTTTAAACCCAAATGACCTATTCTGGATCATAGGATACAACTTCAAAAAGGTGAAAATGTGACACATTTACAGTTAAATAAATCTTAGAAGCAGAAGTCAAATGTAACTGGACATTACTGGCTAAAATATCTTTGTTTATTTCAGCAGTTTTCAATGCAACGATCAAGGTAAGGTAAGGAAAACACAGAAAGTTTATTCTCCCTAATTCTAATCCACTAAACTCCCTCTTGATTCAACCAGGAAGAGAAACAACCACTCGCTAAGACTTACGGCAGCTTTTACCTGTCAAAGTTTGAACTAAACTGCTCAATCTCTGTCCATACTATACTAGGTCCATTATTCTTTTCTGTGAAAGCACACACAGTGTTGACAAAGTGAATAAGATCAGTAGCTTTAAAACATTTTGCACAGTGTGCCACTTCAGAAAGTACCTGGTAGTATGTCATCCTCTAAAGACATAACAGTGATGAAAATAGGCAGACTTCCATAACTGTCTTATCTAATGAAGTCTCTGCTTTCAGAAACGCAGTTTCTAAATGTCAGACTAATACAAACTATCTATGCCTTGATGTCTGCAGTGTACAACTAGGATAAACCTAATGAGAAAAATATACCTGTGGTGTGAATAAAGTCCTGTGATGTATGGATCAAGGGATTTAAGCTTCATTCTCCAGATTTACTCAATCCAGCATCCATCTGCACCTCTCATGGCAAACCAAACAAGCCGTTTAGAGCAGACAGGGAAATGGAAAGGACCAGCCATTGTTTAAAAATACAGGCTACTATTGGTTGTCTTGCCTTATCTTAAAGACCAACTACGATTTAGCTTCTAAAGCTGACTTTGAGAAGGGACTTCTATTTACAGCTCCCTAAATGTTCTTAAGAATGTCAGAGATGTGAGGGCTTGAACACATGCTCTGAATTTCTCAGAATTCCACCGAGTATAACTGTTGTCAGGGGGAGCGAAAGCATGAATATGTTCTCTACAACTATAATCAAAAGTAAGATTACTGTCATCCAGAAAATAAAGACATCTCCCTCTTTTTTTGTCTTGGTTTTTCTGAAAGTTTATAGTAAGCACTGAGTCAACTCCTTAGTTGTGCAATGTAAGGGCAAGACTGCTGAGTGACCTGACACACAGACAATCTCAATATATTTTTTCACTTTATTCTCAAAGTATTTACACTCCTCAGCAATTTTATACCATACTTTTATGATTCTGAACCTGAATGCCACATCTCAAATAAACACTCATAGGACCAGGCAATTATTTTTCAATGTTACTGTCCAATTTGAGGTGAGCCTGTGCAAATTCTAGCCTTAATTTTCAGTTCTGAGCAGATTGGAGTGGCAACCACATGGTTTTCTGGGGCTCTAGCCCCTCTGCTTAAATGTTCAACCTGTAGTTCTCTCATTGATGGCATATTGCATCCCTTGGTTGTTACAGGTGAGCTACTAGTCAAGTCAAGATTATTTGTACAGCACATTTCAGCAACAAGGCAGTTCAAAGTGCTTTACATCGGAAAAATATCAATCAAGTATGCATCAAAATCATTGAGCAAGTATACAGCAAAATCATTTATACAGCAAAATCATTGAGTAAATATCAACACATCAAAATCATAAAGATCATTAAGCAAATATCAATGCATCAAAATCATACAGGTTGTCAAGCAAATATCATCAAGCAAATATAATTCAAAAATACTGATCAATGTTCCACTTACTACTAATCAAAGGCAGCTCTAAAAAACAGCTCTACTATTGCCTTCCTTTTGTTTTTAAAATATTCCATTTTGGATTTTTCAAGTGCAAGCTTACAATTACTAACTGACAAGACAAAATCAGTTCAGCAACAAGTTAGACATCCTGTGGGTGGCATAACAATTAAAAAAAGGGGTGGGGGTGGGGGGGGTTAATAGTTAAAACTGCAGTATGTAACTTTGCACTGCTCCTGACCTAAAACAACCAATCAGAGCCAGGAGGAAGGTCTCAGTGCTGACAATCACCCTTGTGTTTGACAGCTAAATGTGGTCATAGTGAAAAAAAACAACTTACCATTCCAGGAAAACAGTTTATCTGCCATCATCGGTGGCCATGCAAATTAGCCTTAGCATTAGTGGCAGGCTATTGTTGTGGTAGCGTAGCAGAGAAGAAGGGGAGTGTGTGAGCGGCGTGTACATAAGGATGATTGACAGTGCTAAGACCCTCCTCCTGGCTCTGATTGGTTGTTTCTGACTGCGTGGTGTATTTCTACAGCTAGTACTGGACCACTGGGAGAAGGCAGAGGAGCTTGATTCTTTTTGCAGATTATCTGTCTTATACTGTCATAACATAACAATAATTTTAACAAATATGTAAAAACATTTTTCATAAAAGTTACATACTTCAGCTTTAATGATTGAATAAAATATATTATATAATAATCAGTGACACAGGGAGAGACAAAAGATATCACTATTGTTCATAGATCATGCCGAGCCCAGCCTGGCAGTGAGGTTAGTCAACCCAGTGTGCTGGTAGGTTTTGCACATACCTTAGAAATGGTTGGCATATTTTGTAAAGAGTCTTTCTTCTGTTCAGTGTCTAATACGTTGTTTTCTGTAAGGACACAAAGCTATTGATTTTACAAAGCCATATTTTATTTAATTTTATTTAATATTTTTATTTAAGGAGGGCATCCGATATCCACTTTACTACTGCCTTTCTATCATCTGAAACCAGTCTCCCCATTCTTCTCTAACCCCTGACATCAACAGGGCATTTTTTGTCCACAAAAACTGCTGCTTAGTGAATGTTTTCTCTTACTGGAAAAAACCTCTGTAAAACTGAGAGATGGCGGTGCATGAAAATCCCAGTACATCAGCAGTTTCAGAAATACCCAGACCAGTCAGTTTGGTACCAACAACCATGACATGTTCAAAGTCACTTGAATCCCATTTCGTTCTCAATTTAGATGCTCACTTTGAACTTTAGCAAATCATCTTTACCAAGTCTGAATGCCTAAATGTAGAACATTCCTAACATTTGCTGATTTACTATTTGTATTAAGACAGTAAACTAGTGTGATATATCGAGTGAGCAAACAATTATTACTATAAACTGTCTTTTTTAGCAGGTCTTTATAGCCAACTGCTGGTGTTTGCTTGCATTTGTCATTTGGTTGTAAATCTTAACCATCATCTCCTGCCATGCTTCTTCGTCAGCACAAGGGAAGGGAGCAGCCAGCGTTGGTTGTGGGTGAATCTGTAAATTCAAGGTTTTTCCTGCAGAAACTCTTAATACACCAGGATCAATGTTTTTTCCTCCAGCAAATCAGTGCAATACAATTCACCTGCATAGTTTTCGGTCAAAAAATCCTGCAATACCAGGAGTGGGTCTCTGCCTGCAGAACAAGTGAGAAGTCTTCCCCATGCTCAGCCGAGCAACAGCTTGGAAGAGAGAAGAGCGCAGAATAGAAGCCGGTTTCCTGTTTGGGCTGGGATTTAAAGGGGCTTGCAACATCCGAGAGTTTCCTCCTGAAGCTCTTCCTCTTCTGGCCAAATAGAGTTATTCCAGAATAAAAGTTGAAATAATAGTCATACCAGCTTTAAGTCTGTTTCAGTCCTTCATGGCTGGGTTCTCAACACCTCTGCAATGTACTCTATGTGTAAAATTGGCTGTGCATCTACACCAAGTGGTCAGGTGTGTGAACTGCAATGATAGATGGCCTTCAGATTTTTCCGTCGTCGTTTAAAAAAAATGGTCAAATACGAAAAAATTCCATTAACGCGACCCATTATCTAGGGTCACATAGTATCCATCTCCAAACCTCAAAGGAAGGGAGGCCGGGTACAGCCTTGACAGGCTATCTGTGCATCATAAGAAAAAAACTCATTTCACTATTGTGCATTCTTTTTCAGTTTCATTATAATCTACAGTAAGAAAGAAGAAAATGTGTATCTTAAAAAGCAAGTTATGTTATTTATTAGATTGTTTTATGGATGCAGCTTTACCGCTTGACTCTGATTTTAAGTTGTTTCGGTTTCTCTTTGAAGCAAAATGAATACTATTCAACATACACACGGAGGCCCTTTTGAGTGCTAGTTTTTCTCAGTCACTGGTGAATTTCTCAGAACAGAAATGAAATTCTCAAAACTACTTGTACACTCTTCAAATCATTGTGTCACTTGTGCACATCAAAAAAACAGTTTCTAATTCCTTTGAGCAATTTGCAAATGCTTTCGTACATCATGCAAGTGATTATGAGCAATTCTCTACTTTTTCCTACATTTGGAATTGCTTTTGTCATATTGATAAAAATGAATTATATGGGTCTCTGTTGAATAGTCTTAACCCTCACAACATTTAAGCATAAGTTCATCGTATAAGTCTTTACAGGCAAAATGTTTGGACAGGTTGTTATAATATGTCAAGCACATTTCTATACATTTCCATTAGACTTTTTAAATCTGTCATGTACTGATAAATTGCTCCCAGGTGAATCCTGAGTTTCTTCAGCATAGGTAAATGTGTGAAGCATTAGATCAACCAATGATCAACCAGTTTTCTGAAATAACTCAAGGTGCCATGAACAATCAACTGGCAAGAATATAGTGTACATAGCTGGAACACAACATAATATTACATTTCTTACAATGGAAGGACAAGGATTTGGACAGGGTCAACAGCCAAAGAGAAGAAGAGGAAGAGGAAAAGGAGTGAGGCTATGACAGAGGAGTTAGGAGGCGAAGCAGAGGAAGAGGCAGAAGAGGCTGAGGACATATGCCAGTTTCCATCAGTCCAACATCACCAGGCAATAGTTTGCGGCCCTCAACAGAATGCTGATGGAGATCCCCTCACCTTATTCCTCATACCTAAAAGATTCTTTCCACGCTGCATCGCCAGAGAGGACATTCATTGTGATGTGGATGAGAGTTTGTGGCCCAACAGACATGAACATGAGGAGACGTAGGAAGACTGCACTGTAATTCCTACAGCACTACATCTACAGTTTTCCTTCAGGAGACTTTCATGTTTCCATTTCTACTTTTTTTTTCTTTGTGCTTTCCAGTGCAGTATTTTTCTTTCTGTATCATAATGACATTGTCTGTCAAATTACAGTCACAGGATAAATGCAACTCTTGTACAGTCTCTTGGCATTGATCTTCCACAATTACTCTTTACAATACTTGTCATCAAAACTTTAGCCATAGTTTACAACAGAGCATCCCTTCAGAGTATACTGCTATATTGACAACATGACTAATCAGTTTGACTGTCTTATCTATACACACTGAAATAAAAACTTGTCATTCTGAGGCGCTGGCATATTCATTGATACAGATCTTTAATTCTGAGAGATGAACCAAGGAATTTTGAGAAAGAGACTGGATTTTGCAGGTAATCCAAGATGTTTTGCTGTTGGTACGAATTGTTTTGAGAAAAGCACTTACTGTTTTGCAAATGTCGAAAATGATTTGCACCAAAGTGACTGAGAAAAATTGTAGGTCTTCTTGTAGTTGTGCTTGGAATTTTAGGTTTGTTCTGGAACACTGATTACTGCTATATTACTGTTACTTGGTGGGTTCTTCTGTTATTTAAAGAGCATAAACTTACCTGTCTCTACACTGCTCTGATGTGTCCCTTTTTGTTGTAGCCTTTGAGCCAGGTCATAACAATAGGCATGTTTCCTAGAAATGTATCGCTGCATGAAGGGTATGATATGAATTAAACTGACTTGACGAGCCCAAGTCTTGTATCATACCCATAAATCCCAGCCACAGAACCGTGAGCTTTCAATAACCAAAAACGATTATAGCACTAGTAATTAAAACTACAGCAGTGGTTTTAAAGCAGTTTCAGATTATCATACTCTGAGACACTATAATTTTTAGGATTCTTAGTCAAATCTGAGATTCTCAATGCCAAACTTGGTCTTGAACACTTCACAGCTCCAATCCTCTCTAGAGATAACCTCAATTACTGCTTCTATAGACTCACCCACATACACATAAGGCTAAAAAAATAATGAGTGATGGAATTGAGTCAAAAAGGTGATAAGAACTGAGAAGATAAGGATATAAGAGGACAGAGAGGTTGGCAGACAGGAAGTAAGGAGTGTTCCATTTGAATTAAAGTGAGGTGAAAGGTCAGAGCTCAGGGAAAAACTGAGGACAGCACTGCAGACCTGAACTCTAGCAGAAAGTGTTCTAGCTACTGTATCTCCATTTTCCAGTTTTTTTCTCATGTGTCTTTCTTCGTGGTTCATCTTTGTCTATCTTTGCCTTCATTTGACATGATTTCTGCCTCTGTATTGAAAATATTTCACTCACCTTACACCTGTCACTATATACAGCAAATCAATTGCTCACATCATGTTAAGTTATAAATGCGTGCCAACTACTTGGCGGAAAGATACGCTCTTCAACCCACAGAGAATAGCTCTGTCTTCCTGCCAAAGTTTTGGGTTTCTATAAGTTCACATTGAGCAAAGTTACTGAGCAAATCATATGTTATCAAAAGACCAGTGCTTTTTTGTCAAAAATTTGAACCAAATGTGTAGTAAATATGGACTCAACTCCAATTTCCAAACAAAAAGTATCTATGAAGTCCAAAGATTTGTATTCATCACTCAGACTAAAGCCTCACTTTGAGGCTAATGTTTGAGCAAAAATCCACTATATCTTTTAAACTTTTCCTCAGCAACTTTTTGCCATAAAGAGATGTAGCAGCATAACAATGTCCTTACCTAGGAGAAATATCCCTGTACCCTGTGTGCGGTATTAACTGTACTGTTCTGTGTTGTGGCTGGTCCACACTAAACCTCTTTCTTTTGATACAAAGCCTTCCACAAAGACAAGGATTACAGCACAGACAATA
This sequence comes from Anableps anableps, assembly GCA_014839685.1. Classification (NCBI taxonomy): domain Eukaryota; kingdom Metazoa; phylum Chordata; class Actinopteri; order Cyprinodontiformes; family Anablepidae; genus Anableps; species Anableps anableps. The sequence goes on along the minus strand of CM026068.1, from coordinate 28,165,691 downwards.
TTGCTCTGTCTTTTCCGAGACGGATGACCCTGCAAGCTGCTGAGGGACTCCAAGTTAGGTTTTGGCTCCCTTCATTTTGGTCTGAGAAGCTGTAGCTCTGGCATAACTCCCAGTGCATTATCTACAGTGAGTTTGTATGTAGGACCTATGACAATGCCATTTGCTGTTATTCACTCCTGTTACATGGAGTCTGACTTGTCAGTTTGATTTCATATGAGAAACTTGAATCCATTTGAAAAGGATAAAATGTGGTCCAATTGCGTAATGTCTGCAATAACAAACAATGTAATAAATGCTAGTGTTTGTGAAAACAAGTCGGACCGTCGGAGATTACCTATGTAAATTAATATTGTCAGATGAAAAAGTTGAATGGCGTGCTTCTCGAACCTTGCAAATATATTGCCATTTTAAAAAAATCTTGAAAACCGCAGTGCTGTACAGTGTGACGAATGTCGCATTTGTGATGAAAAAAAACTGTGCGATTAATTATTGTGCTGATATCGCACGTCCAAGAACGTTGTGACCAAAGTCTGCAGTAGTTGTGTTGGTCTTGAGCAGAGACTTTAGGTGACAGATGAGAGCTGAATCATTTAGGATTTAAATCTGTTTCCATGGTACAGCTTTCCTAAACAGGTCTCTGTATTTTCTAACAGCTGCTTGACTTCACATCACAGCATACTGCGCTGCATCCAAGCTTAGAGGATTTTGGCTCAGAGGTGGGAGCAAAGCAGAACAAATCATTACCAAGATAAAAACAAACATATTTTAGAGGTGTTTGCAGCAGGTTCTGGTGCCAATAGCAGAAACGTAAGCCAGTCCTGATCACATTAACAAACTCAATGCTGTGTGCACTGCGGTGATGCACAGAGTAGCAAGTTTACGAACTTCAGCTATGGAAGATTTTTCAGGTTGAATTAACTATGATATTTATTAATGTGCATCAGACCCACTGTGTTTAACCTCTAAGTGAGTTTAATTTTACTGCATCATATGTAAAATATTTAAAGGTATTTATACTTGAATATTAATTTTTATATTAAATGCCTCCTTAAAACTGGTGAGCAGGGGTGTACCCTGGAAGTTTTTAAAGAGGGCTAAATGTGGGGCAAGGACGACCTTGGGGTGTCACCAAAAGAAAAACCCAGGCAGGAAGCAGAGCTACAATTCAAAGTGAGTGACAACTTATCAGACTCACAACATAAATAACACAAATTGACATGAACATAAATACATAAAACACAAAAATAATTCTAATTGAAGCAATTTATCTTTTTTCTTAAGTTATTATTCATTAAAAATATTATCCACATAAAACTCTCTCACAGTTTCTTAGATTTATCTGAGCAGAAGGATCATCTACCTCAGAGGATAAAATCTTAAGAATTAAAAAGAAAAAAAATCACACTGATGTTCTTTTTTTAAAAATTATTCCAACATATCTTTGTTGCAATACTTGTCAGCTTGTCAGGCATATCACTGTCCCCTTCAGAGGCTGTAACCATAACAGCTGTAATTCATTGTAAGAATAAAATTTTTATCTACCATGTTTAAAGTACAGTATACAATATGGAAATGTTAGAGGTCACTACAATACTCTCAATTTAATAGATACAAATCTGAGGCACGTGAATAAATTGTCATGCCTGTTTCAAATTATCCAGTGTGAGACACTTTCATGTCTGCCAGTTTGGCAGACGTAGCTCAAAACCTTTCACGAACACTGAGATGCTGTAGTTTATTTTTTTGTGTTTGAATAAGAGCCATTCCATATAATATAAAGTTTCACACTTCATTTCCAACAAGTCTTGGATTAAATATTAAAATGTATATAAATCAGGGATGGACTGGGAAGAAAAAGTGGCCCTGGAGTTCCTGACAGGCTGGCCCACCTTCAATTGCACAATTAAAATTTTAATGGGAAATTTAGGCCTATAAATTTATATAGCTATACACACAGAGTTACAAGACTAGTGAGACATTTTTTTTATTACCAAATGGCCAATATGTTTTACAGCAACAATATATAAGTATACATACAAAGCCTATGACGTGAACTATAACATAAAATCTGTCTGGCATAACTGTGGTGTGCTTTTCACCAGCTGTACAGTCATCACCTGGACACCACCCTCAACTGATTTTTTTTTTTTTTTTTTTTTTTTTTTTTTGTTTTAATCCTGGAGTGTCTCAGGGTGGTGGAGCAAATAAACTCTGATCTGCCTCCTCAGAAAGATCTTTGATAGTTTCCTTAGTTTGTTGCGATAGCTCTTTTGGTCTTTAGAGGCACTGCTTAGAGGCTTCAATGTAATCTCTGCAGAAAAGCCTCTGTCAGGATTGTGAAATCGCTCTACCCTGCTTCAAACCATGCAAGTACCAGCATTAGATACTTGTCTTTCTTCCTTTCAAAGGCAACCTCCTTTCTGTCTTCCTATGGGATGGTCAACTCGACCATGATGACAGTCTTTGTCAGAGAAGAGCAGAGGTAACTGAGGTTAACTGGAGATAACAAATACCAAATATCCCTAGAGTGTGACATCTGTGACATCTGATGTTAGTTTGTCTTGTGCATCTGTTGGCTCTTTGATAGATAAACAGCTTATCTATGGTATATAGTGTCTTTAACTTGTTAAATATCACCAGCTCTTCCATAGTTCCATAGCCCTTGTCAGAGTTGGGGCAGTATAGAACACCAATGGATGGATGGATTTCTTAGTTACAAAACTAAGCAGTTGAGGTAATAATTTTAGATCTGGTATTCTCTAATAATCAATGTAAAATAGTCGTGTTAAGAAAATCCAAACAACTGGATGTATTGCAGTAAAATTGATTCATGAATTGATAAAGTCCGCAAGATGAACACCATTGACTTATTGATTCCTGGAAAACTAGGCTTAATTGCAGCATGATACTAAAAGATCTGTTACTTTCAGTAAAATGGCTCATGACATATGGCTTGGTTTGGACTAAAAATATTTCTTTCAATTAGTAGTTTTGCATTTTTAAAACTTTAACATTACATTAGCATTAGTTACTGAGCCTCCGGGTATTGCTATTAGACAAAAAACACTGCTGAGATTGAATACAATAGCATAATAATATCATGAGCCTTATGGGTAAAAAATAATAAGTAAAGATGAACAGCATACAGACGTGTTGCCACTTAAACAATACCTGCTACTGTTGTGGCCATTCATAGGACTGATGTATGATCCTTATCTTCTACTTCACATATTGTTAACAGCTTCCCTGACACAGAGATAAAGTGTTTCAGTGCTATAGGAGAAACAACAGAATCCCACTATTATTTACGAATTCAGTCTAAAGGTTAAACTGTCTGTTTGCTCAAGCAAGACGGTATTTCCTCTAATGGGTACAATTATTCTATTGTAGTACAAAGGACACAGTGAGGGGAGTCTGAAAGAGCTCTATGAATTAGTAATAAGAAACAAAATCTGGATATTTGTGTTTATGCATCAAATGTGATTTTACAGATTTTGTCATACCTATAGATATTCATTCAAAAAAAAAAAAATATGGATTAAAATGAAATGAATGTGAAAATCCATCCATCCATTGTATATACCTGCTTACCCTTGCAGGGTCTCAGGGGGGCTGGTGCCTTTCTCCAGCAGTTATTGGGCAACAGACAGGGTACACCCTGAACAGGTCGCCAATCCATTACAGGGCATCATAGAGACACACAGAAAAAATATTCAAACTTGTACACTTTCATACCTAAGGACAATTTAGGGAGACCAATCAACGTAATAGTCATGTTTTTGGTCTGTGGGATAGAGAAACCACACATGCACAGGGACAACATGCAAACTTCAGAAAGACCTCTGGCCAGGGTCTTTCTGGAGACCAGAGTCTTTCTGGAGAACTTCCTGGCTGCAACTTCTGTTGCAGCCAGGAAGTTCTTGCTGCAACGGTGTTACCAGGCATGGACATGCCATATGGTATACTGGTCAGTACCTGGTGGGCTGACACACATTTTTGGGCCAGCCCAGAGCGGTCGACAACCCATTGATTGATTTTCTTGAAGGACACTGAATTAATCCAATTACATTTCTCATCCCTCCTCAGCACCCATTGCCTCTCCTCTCTCAAAAGAGAGGAGAGGCAATGGGTGCATTGCCTCTCCTCTCTTTTGACCAAAGTTATCAAATGTTGCCATTAGAGCTGAGCGGAGTTAGAGAGAAGTGAGTGGAAATGGATAAACCACAAAAATGCAAGGGTGGCACAGAAAAGCTGCGACAAAAAAAGGCTAAAAATCCTACAAGTGGACGAGGCAAGTTATGCCAAACGTACTGGTATGTTTGCCATTGCCACCACAAATTTGACTGTGGCAGCAGCTGCAGGGCCAGAGAAGCAGAATTAGCTACTCAGGGGGATTCATCGGAGGATGAGGAGAGAGACAAGACCCAGGGACAGATTGAGGAAGAGGTCAGATTAGCAACTGTTAGCCCAGTAAGAAGTAGCTGAATGACATTAAGAGGTGGGAGGTTTTATGTAGGGAAGGTGGAGGGCTGTGTGTGTGTGAAAGAATTACCTTTATAGCCTCTGTTTTTTAAATAATGCTATGAGTAGACTTGGTGCCAACTTATTATTTTAGCCATAAAGTTACAGTTTGCAGGTGTTACAGCTTACAGTTATCATGTAATATTAGTAAAATATTGCTTTGCTGAAATGGATGATTTATCATTGCTTGATAACCATAGGAAATTACACTAGTGATATTCTCTCTGTTTTTCATACTTTAAGTTACCACTTTGATGATGAGCTCTTTATTTTACATGGATATATGGTCTTACTATGTACAATATTGTGTATTTGTATAAACAGCATATTTTATAAAACACTGACAGGACATCTTGAGCAGTGCTTATTTGACATCCACTTTCACTTCAAGATGGGACTTATGAAACTATGGCCATCTCTCCCAGGCAGTCTCTGAGTATTGAATGAATGTATAAAAATTATTAACATGGTAACTCTCTTCATTGTCATCTGCTGGGCTTTATTTTAACTTTTAAAACAACACAACATGCACATATATCCTCTGGTATGTCGTGTGCTTTCGCATATCATATGGTGGGCCATCATGACCAAAATGCCAGGGACATTTTTTGGTCCAAGTTCAGCTTCAAGTGTTACCAACTGTGCCACTGTGCAGCATGAAATGTAAAGATATATGAAGCTAATTTTTTTGTTTCAAAAAAGGTGAGTGTGAGGTGAATGAGATAACTCAGCAAACATAAATTATGACAAAATAGCTATGTCTTTGCAATGTATTTCTAAGTAAGCACAAGTAGAAATAAGTAGAACACTTTAACAGAGCTCCTTGCAGTTTTATTTTGGTCATGCCAAGCCTGAATGTACTTCAGTGATATCTTTCTTGTGTGCCATACTTTGATCAGGTTTTCAGTTTTGTTAAATTTTCAATATCTAAAAGCTATTTAAGAAACACATTTTAATATGGCTGTGACTGGGTTGGATATGAACTGAATTGACTTTATTTAATTTAGTCATAACTGGATTTTGTATAATTTTTGTGTAATTTAAAATAAGTAGGACCTGTTAACGCAATAAAACAAAACAAACTTGAAGTTTTTTAAAGAACTCACTGAAAAGTATATTCAGTTTAAAGTCCTTTTTGTACTCTGTGTACAAAAAAACAAAACAACAACAACAAAAAAAAACATATCAGCATCCCAAACCAAAAACAAGAAAAGAATAAATGAAATGATTGAAATCTTTTTTTATTTTACCATAATTTTAGAACAATTTTTGGGACAGGCCAGCTCCGAAGTTTTTATTAAATTTTACTCATTAAAAGTTGACAAAATTGTATATTTAGGCAATCCGTATTTCCTTCTACTCAGTTTGATATCAAGTTAATGTTCAACCAGTTGCAATCCATTTCAAAGCTGAAGTGTTTCCTTAATTTTGCAAAGAACAGAAACCTTTTGCAATCACCTTTCACCAGCAACTGTTTTAATCTGTTTTTTCCTAGCAGCTCTGCAGAAATGCAGCCTAATGTACTTTTGTGGTTTATGATTATCAACATACATACAGCACCAGGACAAAAGCAACAGTGCAACATATGTTTAAATTTGGTTATCAGGAACCCAAAAATCCTGGATTAGTCACTCTGTTGGAAGGTGGTAAAAGCCTAACAAGATTAAAGGCTGGGGCAGGGTATGAAGTACCAGCAGAGGCAAAAGACCATCCACAACTAAAAACCACCTCCCCTGCTGTCACCCGACCCTGAGGCTTGTGGGAGCTTCCTGACAAACTGGCCTCTCTTTATTGATGACAGTGATTGATCACAGCCTCCAGGGAGTTATGAGCAACAGAGTTATTCCTAATCGAAAGTTCTCACGGTGGCAAAGTGCACACATGCACAAATACACCGACAAACACACACACATCCTTCCAGAGATGTCCTCCAAATGCATAGCCACTCCGAAGGGAACAGTAAACGCACAGTAAAACTTTGCAAATGTCAGCAGACTTAACCACAGTGACAGTACTGGATTCAAAGCCATGTCTAGACAGGCCTCTCATAAAATGATGAGGATAGAATTTACCCACATCCTTCTTCGTGCTGACTTCCTTAATTAGTTTTTCATGTTCTCAGCTTACACATTTTCTCCCAAACAATACCTCGCACCCTCACCCTCTTCTAAGTTATTTTTTCCTCTAAAATAAAAAAATCTTGTCTTCACCCTTGCTTGTTTTTTTCTTAACACACTCTCAGCTAGTCTCCTTTGTATGGATCTACCAACAGCACATCCGCACTGTATCCCTCCCTTTCCTCACTCCCTCCTTCATACCAAATGAATAGATGTGTATGGGCTCAAACAATAAATTAATCTCCAACTGAGCAGACCACTGTATGTATGAAGGGGTGCAAATATTGCCTGTAAAGACCATAAGGGAAAGAGATGCAGCAGCCTGACAGCTCAATCAATTTAAATCACAAGGATGCATCTCATATGCTTGATGAGTGTGAATGTGTGGTTAACAGTTTGTCAATTTAAGCAGATATTAAAATGAAGGTAATTAATTACAGTTACACAAAACACTTTTTAAGATATGCTTTAAAAATAATCAGGCCTGTCTGTATGCTGATACGTACACAGAGTACCTTCAAGGTAGATTTATTTAGCAAGGGGTGATAAGTAAACCTTTCAAGCATCTTCTCTATTCACTAGCAACTGTATATTTGAGGCTTCTTGACAGAGGATCAAACTGTGGCCCATTAAATATACCTTTAGCTACTGGTGTCTGGTATGTGCGTGTGTGTGTGTGAAAGACAAAGGAGAAGGAGAGAACCTGAGAGAAACAAGCCGATACACCGACACTGAAAGAGGGAGCTCATGGTTCAGCCCACAGCCAACGGCAGTCTAAATGGCTCCTTAGGGAATCACTAAAGCGGAAAAATCGATTTCAACAACGGATGGCTTAAAGATTAAAAAAAAGAGAGCCCATAGTGTCCTCTCCTCCTAACTTCAGTCGTTTCACACTAACTGATTTCCCTCACTTATTAGCAGATTCGTTGGCTAAGAGGACAGTAATGAGCACAACACCGTTGGAGCTGTAGCGGCTGCCCCCGCAGGCGATGCTGCGCACTGCTTGGGCCGTAATGATGCAGACAGGGTTGGATTATTCCTTGAACTCTTCCGGAGGGGGAAATCACACAGAAGCGCAACTATGTTTACTTGTTTTTACTGTGCCCTGTTGCCAAAAAGGATCCACTGGAGTCACATCAACATTTGACTTCCCGGCTAGACGAGGAGCAGACTCCTCTTTCTGATGACAGCATCTGGTTTGTTGATGGAATACATTAAAAATAGTCATTTTTGTAAAACTATCATATCATCAGGGAAGCCCACGTCCTTCTGGGGTGTAGTAAGGTTTGTCTGATCCATCTGTTATGCATAACAATATACAATTTCTTTCACTGTCTCACAGAAATGTTTTTAATGTCAGTACCTTCAAATTTACTCAAAACATTACAAAGGTTTAGAGCTGTTCTGCGTTACCTGTGGATAATGCAGATGCATTAAAAGCCAGTCTGGACAGGATCCAGTCCAACACAACCCTCTATAGGATCAACTGAGGGAAACAGCTCAAGGATATTGCAGCACAGGCTTTGGTGGAAATATTTGAATACATTTTCAAATGAATAACTAGCTGATTTATTACACAGTAATGAAAATAATTTTATTCAAATATGGTAATGTGAGCCTTTCTCATCAGAGCTTTCTCTATTTCAGGAAGTGGATATAGGACTTACTATAACTAATAAATGAATTTGTTATGATTTACATATAATAACATTGCATTTTGTGGTTAAGTAGCTGTAAGTTGAATGATAATGTTCCTTTTTGTGATTTATGTTCATTGAGTAAGAGGTAACCATTTTTGATAATAGGTTAAACAGAATGCTAACCTGTTATTTCTATTCACATTCCACTGTGTTTGCTTGTTTCACAATTTAGCAAGATCAAGGAGTATAGATAAATACTTAAATATTTTGTCTGTAACCATTCAGTTTTATTTTCCTCTGTTACAGTTTATTGAAATATTAAAATGCAAGTCTCATTCAGGATGTTTTTTTCTCACAAAACTGATCAGTTGTATATATATATATATATATATATATATATATATATATATATATATATATATATATATATATATATATATATATATATATAGAAAGAGAGAGAGAGAGAGAGAGAGAGAGAGAGTTATCAAGGGGACAGCGTTATCAAGGGGACAGCCTTCTGTTCCTTAAGTATACTTTCACACACAAGGTTCTTCAATGCACCACTAACGTCTTGCTGCTGCTTTCATGCAGATTAGTTTACTGCAGTGTTACCTCTGTTTTTGAATGGAGTCATCAGCTCATAGCTCATAGCCTGTTTCAGTGCAGCTCCAGTTCGTTGTGAGCAGAAAAAAATGACAGAAAAATGTTGTTTTTTTTCTACTTAACAATGAACCGATTGTCACTAAATACTGTCCAATTAGTAATTTCTGTTTTGATTTTGTGTCACAAAGATATCCTGTTTAGCCAATACAGGTCAGAGCAAAAGAACCTTGAATAATGTCTCTCTGACAGTTTGATTGTACAAAAGCAAATCATATACTATGTAACCTTGATATTAACACTAGAACCCATCAGGAGAGTGCATCTTTAAGCAGCTTTGGATACTACCCATGCGTGAAGTCTACCCCAGCCAATTATGAAATTATTTCTGCTTGGTCAAGCAATTTGGATTTTAATCTCATGGGTGTTATCTCTAAATCCCCTTTATGAAGTATGGAGCAAGTCAGCCAGAGCAATGTAAATACGTTTTCTCCATAGCAAAAAGGTCAGAAAGCGCCATGCCAGACTGGGAAGAGGAGGAAGGCCTTAAGATAACTAGACCATAATAAAATAAATTAAAAAATAAATAATCAAATGACAAAAAGCATCACGATGTCATCAGTCAGCTTTCTGTCTCAGCCACGCTACCTTCTTCACCCCCCCACCCCAAAGGTCTCATCAGGGAATGCCGTGGAGATTGGCTGAGACGCCTCTGCTTAAGATGAAAGAACAATTAGTGTCAGAGAGCATCAATTTGCATTCTGTGCCACTCCACAAGGGCCCTTATCACTCAAATCAGTTTTAATGCCTGTAGATGAGCAAGGAAATTCTGGTGCCATAAAATATTGTATAAGAAAACAAAAGGAGCAACCAAGCCAGCAAAACACAGAGAGAATTTTGGTTTGGAAGTACTGTATGTATTTGTGGCCATTTAGCCACACGAATGCAGATTAGATTGATATGTGTGTCTGATTTAGTATTCTGTGTGTATCTCCACCCATTCATAAAATGCACTAACCAACTCAAAACCAACTGATTACTGGTTTCTACTGTATTTCACCATTGTTTAGCCACAAGTTTGATTTAAAATCTGTGTTCATGTGGAAAAGCATGAGGGAAATTGCCCTTGAAGGGCCCTCACCCCACACACAGAAGGAAAATCACCAAAACTGCCTTCATATTGTATAATATAGGTAAATACCAGAGAAGTTGGTCAATACTTCTTAAAGGACAGAACAGAAGTAACTGTACTAACTAATGAGGCCAGTAACTATTGAAGATGGGTATTGATTGAACTGAGTAACAGAAAGTTCCTAAAACAGTCTCAATAGTAATCTGGAGGACAAGGATTTCAGTGACTATCATGGGTTATGGTGATCATTACTATTATGCCAGAAACAAAATTATATTCCCTTCGACTTCCTGTTTTTTTCAGAGAAAGCAGTTGGCAGATGTGATCATTTGGGGACAATCTTCTCTTTAATCAGTTCACTTCCAATAGAGAAAAACTATGAATCATATAAAAGATGTTTTTAACTACTTTGAGTATGGCTATTAATACTTCTGCTTGGATCTGAACTGGAAAGCCTTGCCAAACTCAGAGGAGGGAAAAAGCAGAGAACAGAACTGAAGTAGATGAGTATGCTCGGTACTGCTTTTGCTATTTCCTGTGACATATTGTCATACCTGCCATCAGCTGAAATCCTAAAGGTTTAGAATGCAAATAATTGCCCGGGGGGGTCTCACACCTTCTGTAATGAGGACTACCACTAAGGAAATGCAACTAAACTGAGGGTGTGCTTAACAAGTATAATCATCAAATAAGAAAATCAAATAATATTTACGCATGGTAGTCTTCTTATTTTTTGCTTATGGAGTGTTCTAGAGTAAATAAAATTGCCACATGGGACATAAGTTTGTCCATTTATTGTCATGTCTTATTTGTCTTGCTCATCTTGTTGTGCAACTTGGTAAATAAAATTCCCTTTGCTCTGCAGTCCTTGTCACTGCTACCTCCACTGCTGACCTCGTGTGTATCCTGGGAAGCCACGTGTTTACTCTTGTGTAGAAGATTCAGCATGTGCTGAGACCTGCAGTGTCCTAACCAAATCCCATTGCTCCTTGGAGGTGAGTTTACATTTCCTTTTCTACAGCAAGGTCATAGTCCCTCTCCAGCCTTTTTCAAGATTCTTTTGTTTGTGGAAAAAAAAACACAACAGGACTACAACAAGGCCCAAAAGTAAAACTTTATCAGCAAGAATATTGCCTATCTTTCTTTATTTTGGAACCTCGTTCAGTCCATTTACAGTTGGTAAAAATGTCTGACCTCAACTGAGGTTCTATCTAAAAAATTTTTTTTTTTTTTTAAATAACAATGAAGACTTGGGTAAGTTATTTATACCAGTAAAAACAATGCATCAACCTGCATAAAGAGTTCATCTTTTTACCCAATCCAAATTGGGTTCAAAACACATGAAATTACATTAATATAATTTTCAGTTAGAGCTGTAGAGATTACTGCAAGGTAAAGGATGAGTTCCATAATTTGGGAGAATTATTAAATGTTTTAGAGAAATGCCTGCTGGCCTGCTGATGCTGACCACCCTCAGAGCAATAATGTGGCAAGATGTTGGAGCACATGAGCATAAACTAAATTACCAGTAACAGGAATCTTAAATCACTCCTGCCAGTAAAAATCCCTCGAGGAACGCTGTTTGCTTGGCGGACAAGCAATGGGATAATCCTTCTATATTATATATGAGGCTATAAAACTTTTTATTTTTTTCTCAGTGGGATTATGCACCCTGTTTGTGAGTGTTTTGTATCGATTCATGTAGGAGCCTTTAGGCTGTTCCTTTTGATGTAAGCATCTTTGCAGGGGGCCATCTGATTCTGTCTCCAAGTTGTCGTTCGCACAGAGATTCTGCAGTGCTGACGCTGACGACACCACTCATCTTGAATTTCATTTGCAGTGTTGATAGTTGATAGCTGGAATGGCAGATTCCTCCTGCTGATTCATCCATATAGCAAAACAAAAGCAGCTGTGCTTCTATAGACTGAGGCACAAGTAATATACAGTGACTGAGTCATTGAGCACCAAGTTAAAGAACAGACTCTTTCACAGCTCAGTGCTTGTGATGGTTCATAAAAAAGTACACTGTGGCAGATTGTACTCTGAAGAACCATGGATTACCAGTTCCAGAATATGCCATTTTATATGGATCTCTCACATGAAAATGTTTTAACAGTTTTTAGTGCTTCCTATTTATAATACCCTTGTTCACACATACAGTGAAAAAAAAGATGTTTAATAGTAATTTACTTCAAAACTGTTATATTTAGACACAAGTCAGTCTTTAGTTTCCTCCTTAACAAAGTGACATCAACTCTCCTTGGACTTTAAATCAAACTTTCTTTTTGTATTTTACCATTTTATTACTAAATAACAACGAAAAAAGTGCTTTATTCTTCATGTTATTCATATCTTTATGTAGCATTTCTCCTGTCCAGGGGAGTAGTAAATTCTTCCTTCAGATGTTAAAGAGAGATCAAGCAGCATTTGGGACCAACATTGCTGCCACATGGCACATTGCACCCAAGCAGCAGGGGAACTTGTCGAACTTAAGATAGCTGCATGACTCTGGTTAGCAATGTCTCTCCACCACCCTTCACCCAAAATCTCCACAGTTTATTTTACTAGCCAATGAGTGGCTTTAGCACCCACGATTTCCATAACAGCTTTGGGTCTCTGCTTGGTTTCAGGACATGTAGGCTGTTTATGCAGCAGCTCAATCACCAAGGAAGTTGGCAGCAAGCATTGCTAATGGAATCAGGAAGGTAGCAATTGAGCTGGTCAGAAACAAAAACATTGCAATCTCTTATTTGCCAGACTAAATAATGCTTGTGTTTTTGGAGTGGTAAATAATCCATCCCATTATACAAATAACAAACAAGCAGAAAAAAAAGCAGTGGTGTAGGTTTTTTTTAGATAGTTGTTATATATTTACTGAACTGCCTATGTTTCCCAAAACAGTGCCATATGTGCATCTTCTTTTAGTCACCCTGGTTATCTGGACTGCCTCCTCAGCAACTGACCATGTTGCCTTTTGATATCTTGATCAAATATTCTAAGCACCATGAAACACTTCAAAAAACTTGCATCTTACCACACGGAATCAGTATTAAAGTTATATTTCTGAAACAAGACAGACAAGAGCAAAATTGTGCAATATTCTTGAATAAAAAGGACACATTTTTGAAAGGATTTGACAATTTTGTCTATAAGCAGTATGTGCAAAAAAAGATAAACAAAATGATGACATATATTTGATATTTTGACAATAAATCTGTAGATGAAGTTTGCATCCAAACATATAGTGTTGCCATTGACTAAGTTGGCAAATAATGTAGTGGAACAAAGGAAATTTACTTACAAAAATGTATCTTCATTGTCTAATCTAGTAAATTACATTCAAAATTATGACATTCTGATCGGCTGATATATGGGGTCGAGGGAACAGTATTCGAGGGAGCACTGCCTTCATGAATCTCCATTTTTCTCGACAGTTATGAAAAGATAGCGATTCATTTTTACCAGTGCCCTAAAAACAAACTGGTGTAAAAATGTAAAATTTGTCTCTCATTTAATACTAAACTGATTATCACTGCAGTGAAAATCCTCACAGAAGACACTAAATAAATTTTAATATTTAATGTTGAATATTGAACAAGTCAAATTCTGCATCAAATGCTGCTATCAGCTCCTGTCTTTGTTATATTCCCAAACCACATCATACAGTTTAAGGCCTCTGTTCAGTTCTTTGTTGATGCTGCTGTGAGTCAGTGTATGTTCTCCCTAGTTGCAACACAGGCATTCTTTGTGTCTCTAAGGCCTCTTTAGTGTGCTCTCTCTTTTCTGGCCAGCCCTCAACACAAACACACACATTCTGGCTCCTCCGTGAATGAATCTCTGCTATTCCTTCCTAGATTTTCACAGGGAGGACATTCCATTCCTTGCATATTAATCACCTTATTCATCTGTCCATGCAGTGTGCCCGGCTAAGCCAACAATGGGAGTCCCTTCCTGCCCAGCTCCTCTCCCTCCTCCTCTCCCAGAAGAGAAAGACTACTGCTGGGGTCAGGCACTCTGCAGGCCACTAATTATGAACCAGAACGGCTATACACTTACAGCAAAAGCTAAACTCTGCAACACTTTCTTATAATGCTGTGTGGTGTCAGACAGATTATTCCTACTGATTGGCAGCGTTTTTTTTTTTTTTTGTTTTTTTTTTTCCCCGACATCATTTTAACAGCTGAAGCTGTTGCCTAAAGCTACACAAGAGACTCACTGCAATATGGAAAATAATTTGGTTAAGATGCAGGTCATCACTCATGATTAACACAACAGAGGGAACTTGGCAGGGAGGTGGAAGTTCAGTCTTGATTGTTCTCAGAAACAGAAGAAGTTGCGCAGGGCAACACGAAGAGGCAATGATACAGCTGCAATAAATGTGATTAAAACATAGACACAAATGGGCTCTCAGTGAAGTGGCCTTTTATTTCACAGCAGGGACAAGGGACTTTAATGGCTTGGGTGGAGGCCAGCCAGGGGCTGACATGGTCATCCATTGGGACAGCATGGCACCACTTAGCCTCTGTCAGTAAAGGCCTGGACATCCCTCATTCCTCTCGTCCATCACAGCGGACAGAGTTTACTATCCCTCACAGTGTTCCCTTCTTTGTCCCTTTGTCTCCCACACACACATTATTGTGGAGGATGTACTCAAAGAGCAGGTGATTCAGAGAAAAGAGGAAAAATGAGCAAAAGGTAAATTTAAAAAATAGGTTAAGTTAACAGAGAAGAAGGCTAGAGAAGGAGATAAAAAAAAAGGGGAAAATACTTTAAAAAGGGAGCAGGACGATGATTTCAACAAGTCCTATTTTTTAGCCACTGACAGAAGGACCAAGCCCCACTTTGCTCCTGTGGGTAAGTCTGGGCCAAATAATGAGAACACATAGTGTATCCAATTCTTGACTCACCACAACACTGCAACACTACTTCTGAGCCAGTGAAGCATTCCTATAAAATCTCCACTTAGAAAAACACAAAGAAAGTTCCTTTTTTTTTCATGATTGAGTCTTTCAGTTTCCTTATCTATGCTAGCAGCTGGTGTATTGGAAACAAGAACTAAGGCTTCTATTTTTTTTCTGCAAAGCCTAAAACAAACACCAGTTTCTGTCATTCTGTCAAATATCCAAACCAACATACACACTTTCTCTAATATTTGTCAGCAATGTAAGGGTCTATTGGGCTCTGCGTTGAGACTCACTAACAGCAAGAGACTCATGAAAGTTTTGAAACTTGCCCTTTTGAAGGAAAAAGCTCTATGTGCAACCTTCAACCATAATAATTGAGTTTACCATAAAAAACATGTCTTTTTATTCTACTGTTTATCTCTTTAGCTTGCTGATCGGTAAATCCCTGAAATGTTTACTTTATTTACATGTATTTCATATATCTTTCTTGACAACCATAAAAATAATGCATGCTGATGTCTGCTAACACTAAAGGACAAAGATGATATAGAAGAATTATAACCACCCCATCAACCTCCTTCCAAAAACTAATATCAGATTATACCAAAGAAAACATCACTAACTTGACATTTCATGATGCAACATCCACCATGTCACTATTAATATAATTCCTACACCCTTTGCTTCATGGATGGTTTGGTAGTTCATTGAGATTAAACACTGTTTTCATATGCAGAAGATCTGAAGTTCAGTCCCCAGTGAGACCTTTTTTTCTTACTTGTTAATATTAGCTAAGTGCTTAAACAAATTAATAATCTTACAGTTAAATTTAGTTTGGAAAATAGTCTAGAACTTTGTGTCTGTGAATGGTGAAAAGCTTAATTTTAACAGACGCAGAACGATATATTGTCAGATTCTTGGTCAGTTTGACAGACACATTTAAAATGTATCACTTAAAGAAACTGAGTCTAATTCTGTTAATTTACATTTCCTATCTATGATTTTGCATAATCTGACCAACAAGCTTTCATTGTGAGCAAGAAATTTAATTCTTAAGCAGACAGCACCAGGTGCCTTGGACTAAACCAGCAGGTACGACAACTTTTAATTTTGATTGTCTGATTGCAGGTAGTGGTCAGGTTTCCTTGAGTCAATGAATGCCAGAGCGAAAATCCAACTTTGCTACCCACTTTTAAAAATGTGTGAGCAGTTGTTTAACTTACTCCATGACTCAGGTGCCAGTGTGAGACAACAGAAATATTTTGTCAGTTGTCATATTGACAGCTTCATATTGATTGAAAGGGTATCTCATGTCATAAAGAAATATTTTAACCACAACCTCTTGCAACTAAATTAGGCACAAAAAGGACATTCAAAATCTAGAGAATTTTTCAGAAAGGCACAAACTATGGTATTGGATTCAGCCAATACTAAAACCGAGGTGATGACAGTGATTAAATTATAGTTAAATAGGCCAGCCTATTAACTGACCCACTGCACTAGCCAACTGCGTACTCCAGCAGGCCAGTTGTGGATGTACATCATCTAATGATAGAACTCTCTAATCAATAATAGCCTCATTGAGAGTCACTGAACTTGTTCTCACACATGCAGGCACACACATCCACAAGCCTATTACTCCTCACTGTGCTCTGTCCCTCTCTTGCTTGTCCTAAAGCATGTCCTCTTTCTGATGTCTTATCTGCCTGGAGGACAGCAAACTATCTGTAATCAGATCTGTGGGATAATAACTCAGAATCCTATTTTGTTGGGCAAAATATAAATGTGAGAAGCTTAGACTGTGCCACATTTTAAAAATTCATTAAAAAGGGATATGCACCAAATCTAAAACAATAACATGTCAATTCTTTTACCTTTACTCTAAATTAAGTTATAGCAAACATCTACTGAGCAAGCAAGTTATCAAGTATTTTTAATTCATTTAGGCACTGTAAGATATGAAAAATGTATGTGAAAAATCCTGTTAAATTATTTGCCAACAAGCTTTCTATTGTGCATATTACATGTAATAAAACCTCATTGTTCACACATTTGTTTAGTTTATTTAACTTTAATCCAGGCAATAAAAAAATGCAAAAAAACAGGTACCATGAATGTCTCATCTACTCAGTCTTCAGTAGGACTGCAGCAAGGGTAGTATTTAATTGAAGCTTAGAGGTTGGCAGGGTTGGGTCAATCACATGAGGTCAATATGGTGGCAAGGGCCATGCCTGTCCTGTAATAAGCTGACATAGTTACAGTCATAATTGGACAGCCCACTCAAGCGACAAGGGCAGGCCGGATGGAAGCGCTGACCGTGGAAAATTAGAGGATGGTTGAAGATTGATCACCAAAAAAAACCTTTCCACAGGGCTTTTCTGCTCATATTAACTGGTAAGGATTACGGACGGCAGGCAAACTAATCTGAGAAAAGGGAGTATAATTGCATACGCCATATCTCCCAGAGTGTTAGCCTTTTTAAGCCTATTCATTCTTTTGTGAGAGATGATGAAGTGAACAAAGAACAACGAAAAGTTCATCTTGCATAGCTGTTAATTCATCCCCTGGGCCAATGTTGTCTGTGATACTTTTATGGGGACTACAGTTGATGTTCTAGATGGAAAAGAGCTCCATTGAAATTTGGTATGCTTATGATAATGAGCTGAAGGGTGGGGTAAATACAAGGGTCTATGGTGACAGCAATAACTGACATAAAGTTACCTCCCCCACACACACACACTGCCAGTATTGACAGCTGAGGGTGTTTACCGTTTATCCTAATTGGCATAGCAATTTCCATATATACAAGCAGCAAATTGTTACAAATGACATGTTAAGTGGCAACACATAATGCAAGATGGCGGCCCGCGCAAAACAAATTGAAAGCCGGAACTAGATTGCTCTCTGTGGACCGGATACTATAAGGGTTGGAGGAATAGTCCAATGAGGTGGAATGGAGGGCTTGTTGAATACAGTGTTTGAGAGACTGATGGAAGATGGCATATTAGAACTTGCAGATTGACAAAAAGAAGAGGAGAAAGAGGGGGGACTTACCATTACCATTACCAGTACATCTTTGCATTGTCTGAACCATGACAGCATTGGTTTTGACATGCATGAAAACACATAAAAAGCTGATTAACTAATACATCTTCAGCCACATGCTACTTTCAACCTGTGTTGATATGGAACTGCACTCATGTCAACTGGAGATGTACTGAGGAATAGTCTAGTGACTGATATTAACTGTCTTTTAGCTTGACCAGCCTTGACATGTGACCATCTGATGGGAATCTCAAAGATCTAGGGTTTCATTTATAAAGGATTGCATAGGATTCATACTAAAAGTGTACGTACACCCAAAAGGCAAAGATAGCATACGGCAAAAAAAATTTCAGATTTATAAAACCATGTATACGCACACCAACACACAATTTTCCTTCATTAATCACAGTTGTACCTAACCAAAAAAGTGCCACCTCAGATTCTGCTCTCTACATGCCCACATTTAACCGTAAATGGTCAATGCAAAGCATCTCATGAATGTCAGTGTTTATTTAAATGAGCCAGCTGATCAATGTTATTTCATGATTAACAGGGGAAAAGAGGGAAAAACACAATTTCTCCATGGCAGAAAGCGATGTGAGTGAGGTGGAGAGTTGAAAATATAATTTTTGGTTGCCTCAGTAACGTAAAATAAAGTTTATAAACCGCCACCAACATTTTAGGACCCACGCTCCACAGTTGAGGGCACACGGGTGTGAGCGATATTAAAATGTCTCCTCTGCACTCTGGGTGCTTTGAAATGGGGTTAGGAGCCAGCGCCTGGGGGGGTACCCACCGTCCCCTGTAGGTTATAACAGAGTAGTGCATCATCAGCCCCTAATAGTTAGAATTCCACAAATTAATTTTTCATGGACTCATGTTCTCCCACAGAGTAGGAAAATCTGATGTATCGACCAGTCATGGTAACAATGCCATCCATGACGACAGGCATTACAGCGCTTAGCGCTAGCTGTAATATCCCAGACCTCTGAATAACTTTACAGAATTACGTTGTTTCTTAAAGTGGCTTCAGACAGAGAGTTAATTAATTTGTGATTAATTCAAACACATATATGTCTGCTAATTCGTGCTAGTAAGAGCCAGTTTCCTGGAACCCCAGAGTGGTTAACACCTACAATTGGACAGGGATGGTATGATTCCGAAGGGTCGGTCTCTCCAATACTGGACCCAGTTCAGCAGAGAGATCTAAGAGCGATGATCTAGGGAGTCTAAATCTGCTTATGAGCCAGTCATCATCATGGGCCAGAAGATCTTGGTGATCCCGGAAAACGCTCTTCCTCCTGATTCTCCCATTTAGAATGTCTTCCAGCAGTGCCAATGCATCCATAGCGCAGCATTATGCCCGGGTGTCACAACGGCCATTTGGATGTTTACAGAAATCACTGTGAATCCTTTACACATTGTCACAATTTATGTGTTATTATGTGGTAAAAAATAATAAATAAATAACCATGGTACGTCTCAACCTGGTAATCATCAGGGAAAGGAATGTGATAGTGAGAAAACTCAATCCTAAGGCACAATTGAGGCTGCCTTCTCAGTCTTTATTGTTTATTTGACAGGTCCTCATGTATAGTTATGGCTTAACAGCACAAGCATGTTACACTGTGTTTTTGAAAGCTTATGATAAGGTAGATCTATGGTTTAAGTTCGATGTGTAATTAAATGTCTGATAAAATCATGATGAAAGGTGGCTTCTATTCCACACCTCACCATCTGTGTCACCAATTTGCCCTATGCTAATATAAGATGCTAAAAACAGTTAAAAATGAAAACACTGTTGATTTCTTCTTTGTTTTGAAACATTACAGGTGTATTCACACCTGACACATTTGGTTCACTTTAAACAGACCAGAGCTTGTTTCACCCGTTGGTCTGGACCTTTTGTGCAGGTCTGAATACACTCAAGCAAATCCTGGACCGACACCCACTTCTTGAAGTGGTCTCGGTCTGCTTCCAAACAAATTCTGGTGTGGTTCGCTTCTAGTTTGCATACAGACCAGCTCGATTGGAACCAACTACAGGAAATATACATCTTTTTGGACTTCAAGAGCCACCATTGCTGGGCATTACGGTAAAAATGAGCCCTTTTTTGTTGCTCACGCTACTTCTGTATGTACTGAAATCGTATCTGATCTGCTGTTTTCTGTTTAGTGATCTTGTTCCTGGCAGCATGTTGGGGGCAGGACATGCAGAGCATCTCGTCTTATTCAGCTTGCAGCTGAATTAGCTGACATCGTTCCAAAATTGTTGTATGTGTTGTATGAGCTGGTCTTGCCATTCAAAATGGTATTGAAGTTGTAATAACAGTACAAATGTGCACAACAGAAAACAGGACTTCCAAAGTTTGATTTTTCCGGGTCTGTGCTCTGTCCTGCCCCCCCGTTATTTCTGCTGAACGGGAGCAATGATCGTCACCCATGTGGCTATGTTTACAAATTAAAGTCAACTTGCAAAAAAGCTCAACCAGACCAAACAAACAACAAAAAAAAAAAAAAAAAAACAGTCCAGTTTTGGTCCAGACCAAACAAGCAGACCAAAGGACTTTCTTGGTGTGAATACACCCTAAATCTGCTACACTCTTCTTTCACACACACAACTCTTGATGTCATCTCCATATATATATATATATATATATATATATATATATATATATATATATATATATATATATACAAAATCTAAATTCAAGCCTAAAAGAAAAATAGTTTATTTTCCATTGATAGTTCATTGTATAAAAGAGGACATGGGCAAATTTCACATAAAATGTCATTGACAATCAAGAGTATGACTTACAAATAGGTGGCCATCATAAATGAAATTACATACTATGTAAGGTTCAAACTATGTTTTACTGCAGTCACATAATCATCTGAATGGAGGTTGTTCACTTCAGGAGCCTGGTCCTATTTAGATTTCCAAACTATACAAACTACTGGACAGGACATTTTTTTACACTATAGTCACAATACATATGGATAACTTCAAGCCAAGACTGACTTTTTATGAATTCTATTCAGCTCTTTCTGTTGACAGCATATATTTTCCAGGGCTATGGGAAAAAAATGCACTGGCATATCTTGCTGACATCCTGACATGCTGCAGCAATGGTTAAGAGCAATACGCAGAAAAATCCCCCAGCCTGACACTGTGCTTTTGTTTCTTCACTAATAGCTCTGTTTTTCTCTTGCCATACATCAGATTAATTTAGTGCCTGATACACAGGCTCAGGCTATTCTGATTTAAATAACTAATGAAGCGCTTCTTGCTGCCAAGCAGCAGCATCTGCTCAAAGAGACGAAGAGTCGGTTTTCATAAATTTGAAACACCCGCTAGGGAATTTGGGGAAGTGGGAAAAGAAAGAGAAGAAGAATCCACCTGATAAGAGGAGGTGAATGTGATAAAAAAGCGTTAATCTGTATGATAAAGCCTCTGACAATACATGTATCATGTATTTCTTTTTAACCCTAATATGAGAATGCCCAAATATCTTGTATCTATATCTAAAAACCTTGTGCATGGAAAGAATTATTTCCACTCAGCATTTGTAATCCTTATAAGCTCTATAGAAAACCAGTCAAACTGTCTGTTTTCTGTAAAAAAAAAAAAAAGTGTATATAGGCTAAACAGTTGAACTTTTTTGCAACAAGTACTATGTTTTAACTGTTACCAAAGGTCATGTTTGTTACAGCATGTTAACAATGGATTAAACAGTTGTAACAATTGAGAAAATACAGGGTATATGTCACTTGTCTTGAGAAGGGTTGGATACCTTAATCAAGTAAAGAGTGTTGCCCAAGGACATAACGCCAAAGTGACTAAGATGGATGGAGCTCAAACTGACAACCCACCGGTTACAGGATGAACCTCTACCTCTTGAGTCACTGCCGCTCCCCTATTTATATACAGAAATATATACATAACTTTACATACAGAAATGTATATAAAGTTAAATATATATTTATATGCCAATTTGCAGGTACTTTTACATGTGGCAGTGGAGAGAGGCTATATTATAACTTTTTAATTTTCATACAACTGCAAGTCTTCCCTACTGGGCCATGGTTGCCCAGTCCCTTACATAGGTAAGGGACTAGCATTGAAAAATGTAGTGTCAAAAATCCTTAAATTTTCCTTCATAAAGGGGATATATGTTTAAAGTTTTAACGCACACTGCTGATTACTGCTTAAATTCTCACTTGTTCACAGGAAGCACAAAGTTGGAACTTGTGGTGTGGAAATGAAAGGAGCACCATCAATCAGTCATATTAACGTAACACTGTTTTAAAACTACAGTGTTATCTTGCCAAACTACAGTTGGCAAGATAACACAGTCGTCTGTAAAGGAGATCTTATACGTACTCATGCTTACTGCTCGTACGAAATACCCAATAAATATTTTCTATGCTCTCCAGACGAATTTTCAATTATCAAACTGCTTTAAATGATTTGCGTATAAATGTTGCCTTGTTTTATTGATATTTTACAAAGTTTCCTAGTTTTATTTTTTTGTTTATAATGTAGTTTTAATATCAGTTTAACCTTGTTGTAGAGGTCTAAGCAATAAAAAACATCCATGCAATGCAGAAATACATAACATTTGAGCATATTTTTAGCATTTTTTTTCACACAAGTCAAGTAGAAGTGTAAACAGCACTATGTTTGGGAGTATAAGGATGTCCTGATCCAATCATGAAATCGGAAATCGGGCCCAATCACATGGTTTCAGACTCGATCAGAATCGGGTGTTACATGTCGATCAGGGATCAGAGATATATGCATATTTATTATAAAATTATAAACACAAATAGGAATAATAACAGTATCTACCGCTACATGGTGGTACAGAGTCAGACTTCAGTCAGAGTCAGACAAAGTCAGTCTCAAGGTGAGCACTGATCTTTAAACAAGTCTCGAGGCCCATGGTAACTCTGGAAGAGATGCAGAGATCCACAGCTCCAGCGGGAGAAATTCTGCTTTTAATTGTGCACTTCACAAATCTGGCCCTCAGAGAAAAGTGGAAATAAGAAAGTCATTTTTCAAAAGAAAGCCATAAAACACTCTGTTTACAGTTTGCACAAGTAATGTAAGAGGCACTAGCCTGGTAAAAACCAGCCCCTTGTTCTATGCTTTGCTTCATACAGGGGGTCTGGACCCTTGGCTATTGAGAAATGATTGCTTGCTGGAGGCGTGAACTTGGTTTAAGTTTTAAATGATTGGATCTGATTTTACCCAATTGCTAATGTTTGGCCATGTTGTGCCAGAGATGTGCCAGCTCGATGAAGCTTACCAGAAATTGTGTGTGCTGTAAACTACATCTTTGCCAGCAATAATAACATTTCTTACTCTTGCTTCGACTTTAGTTGCTCAATATTTGAGCAATGAGCATGACCAATACGGACTGAATGGCTTTGTTCACTTCCTGTGCTGTCATTTTCAAACTACAACCATATGCACACTACAATTCTAAAACAGCGCAAAAAATAACATCATCGTTCACAACTCCTCCTTCTGTTTGCTGATTGGCCCAGTTGAAATTCAACCAGAGAAGTTAAGCTCAGTGGGAGAAATCCCAGATGGAGCACTGAAGAGAGATGAGAATCAAGCTGAATTGCGTAGGAAGGCAATAGCCTGGATAAGTAAGCACAAAACCAAGAGAGGAAGGTGCTCTTGTCAGATGAGATCAAAACTGAATATTTTGGTCTCCAAACAAAAAACGAATGAGTGACGGAAAACAAACGTATCATGCTAAAAATGCATATTGAAAACACCACCCATATAGTGAAACATGGTTGTGGGTTCATCCTGTTGTAGGGTTGCTTCACTTTTGTAGAGACCAAGAAGCTGGTCAGAGTTGATGGGAAGATGAAGAGTGCTAAATGGAACGCAATCCTGGAAGAAATTCCTGTTAGAGGGTGCAAAGGACTTAAGATGAGGGCAGAGGTTCTTTTTTCCTTTTCCTTTTCAGTTGGAAGAAAATTTGATTAATTATCCATTGAAATAGAATTTTATGGTTGTAACAAGACAGCATGTTAGAAGGTTTAAGGTATTAATAGACTTCTCAGACACTGCAACAACCAAAAGAAGGATAACGTCATTATAGTTGCTGTTACTTTGTAATGTGTGACCAATAAATTCATCTTCCATCCACGGAAAGTTGTTTCATTACCACTGCCATCGTCAGTTCACACCCCCTTCGCAACCACTCACATCTTCATTGATTAGATCAGTTGCATCTTGCAAATCATTTCCTTCTCCTTCTCTCACTTAAGAATATAAACACATTTAACACAGACAGGTTTTTTCCACTCTTGAGAAACTGTAAAAAAAAAAAAACAACAAAAAAACACACTGTGGATGCGTAACAATTTACAAAACAGAGAGGAAAGTGGAGATATGCATGCCAGAACAAAATGAGGGAATTCTATTTTTAGCAGCAACTATACATCCTATGCTTTGTTCACAGCAGGAATAAAGTAGGTGCGTGTGTGATTGCTCTTTACTGCAGACAGATATTTTTATATATTCATCCACATATTTAAACCAAACACCAAAAGCAAAAAAGAAAAATTTAGCTTTAAGCTCTTTGATAAAGACAAATATTAGCAAGTATATGTTTATATTCCATAATTATTCAATGCTGATTATGGTTCAAGCCGAGCAGAGATAGAGAGGTATATGAAAAAACTCCTGAGACTAAACTCCTAAAACTTCTGTAGTCTAAGATCCCACACTCCACAGTATCCGTACACTGTTCTTCCGGTAAAATGAATTCACCAGAGATGGGACCTACATTAGCTCAGTGAAACAGCGCATCAGAGACAACACAGCAAAAACCCTGTAAATGCTTTAACACCTGCTCACATTCTTAGAAGGAAAAGGTGCAGCCTTATCATGTAGCTGCTGCAAATCGGTCTCTTTTTTTTCAGGGGGATCCTTTGATGCATTGTACTCCATCTATGCAAGATGTTCTATGTTGATGTGACATGATCTGCATCAGACAGAGCCACAGCAAAAGCATAACTATGTAAAACATGGCTGCAAAGCAAGAAAAGCTCTAGAAATGAAAACTGTTGCTAATTAGGAAGGCAGGTCTCAAAAAAGGAGGGCAGTCAAAAAAGAAGTTCATAAGATGCTTTGGATGTATCAATATAATTAGCAATAACTGTACGCATCTGTAAATTCCTGCTCTGTGAGGCAACTAGAAGTGGGGCAGTTGCTGGTAACAAGAGGCCGATTTTGACTATGTGCCCAAAAGTGTTGTTCAACTATAACTATTTCCCAGAACCTTTTATATTATCCAGACTGTTAGTTGTGCGCATTTCCAGTGTGAGGTCTGGAACCAGACCATTCAGATACAGTAGATTACGTTCCCTTATACTGAGAGGGTCTGTATGGACCAAAACAGCAAAGCCCAGAATACAACTAAAACAAGGAAATCAGACTCATTCAGCATTAATATCAGACCTGTTTATAGCAGTTATGATTTAAAACAGAGGTACTGTTGCCCCAAACTTTGTCGAAACAAAACATACAAAACAAAACATGGCTATACCAAATTTATTTAAAAAGCCACAATTTTCAGCAATAAATCTATATTCAATGATTCTGCAACAATTACACTTCATAATTCATGTCGTCACTCTTAACATTATGGGAAGGTGTAACTGTAACAAACTGAATTTTGCCATCCCAGACTTCTGTGTTTATTTGCCTTTGAAGTGAAAGGGAGACTCTGAAACTGAATCCAAATCATTACTCAGAGAAAGTTTGTGAAAATTTACACATCTTTCTAAAGAGTTATTGTTTTACTTTTTCTCTTCAGAAATAAAGGCTGTAAATTATTTTAACATTACAGGTTTAAATCCATAAACAGTTGCACTGACAAAGAGCATTACTCTCTTTGCCTCCACAAATCCTAAAAGCTCTTTACTTTTTCATTTAATCAATATTTCTACCAAGGTTTGCTTAATGCCATTATTGTATTTGAATGTAAATCATAAAAACACTGTGATATTTAACATGTGTGGTTGGGTTTAAATGTGTTTTTAAAATATAGCTCACTAAATGTATAATTTAAGGTTAAACAATGTGAACAACAAAGGTGTCTGTCTGGAATGTCTAAAACAAAACACTAAGTATATTCCATACCAGGGGACTATTTCTTAGCAGTAAGAAAACTTTATCATCCTCCAGCAACTGGTCTCTGCTAAAAGTTGCATCCCCTCCCAAAACCCTTTTCTGAAGCATTTCTACCCTGGTGGTGTGATTTGGCCCTAGTTCTTGCAGTGAAAACGATGGGGGTAGAAAAGTGGCCCCAGAAAACTACCCTGGTTGACTTAAAAAACCTAGAGTTCTACTACTAAATTTACCATGTTTTTATTCAAAACGTTTTGCTGACTTCAGTGTGATAAAATTATAACAAAATAAATCATATAAGTATAGAACTGTAAAAATCAATAAGTTACATTATTTGGTATCAGTGGGAATAACTGTTACTTTTCTTTTATTAATGAAAGCAATTCACACATTAGAATTTAATTAAAAGGTATAGTGTAAATGCAATAATATGAAACCGTGAAGTTGATATTTTTACTCAAGATTATCATGATGTTAGAATCTCATATCAGATCATACTAAAGGAAAACTGCTCTTAATTTAGGTCAAACAACCCACCCTGTTCACTTGTGCTTCAAAAAATAAGTTCAGAATGTAATTACTAGAGCTGGGTGAGTAAGGCTTGGTTCGGACCCTCATGTTTGTGAGAATGAGAGCCTGTCTTGGTTTTAATTATTTTCATTAAATCTAGGTTATGCAAGAATATGTGCATGTGTAATAAATACCTGTGAAGTTTAATCTCCTGTGCTTGATTCCCCAGTGCACAATGGATCTCGAAACTTCAAGTTTCCCCTAATTACTGTTTATTTTTAAACTCAAATTTAAAAAACCCATATGCCTACAGATATCACCAGTTTCATGGAAGAATGGGCAAAAAAGATTAACTCAATAGCGCCCCAAACTTCTCTGGTTATGAAATACATATAATAGCATGGTCTGTTTTTCTATCAGCAATACTGGAGACAGTACATTTCTGTAAAATAATATTTTACTGTACAACTTTTTTTTTTTTTTTTTTGCAGTATGTTGCAGTATGTAAGTTTTATGAAAATGTTTTTTTTTTTTTTTAATATTTGTTAAAATTATAATTTCATGACAATATAGTGTAAGACAGATAATCTTTGAAAAAAATCAATCCTATGCCTTCTCCCAGTGCTCCCAGTACTAACTGCATACATACACTGCTCAGTCAGAAACAACCAATCAGAGCCAGGAGGAGGGTCTTATTGCTGTCAGTCACCCTCATGTACACGCCACTCACACACTCCCCATTGCACTCTCCTATGCTAGAGCTAATCATAACAACATAGCCTACCACAAATACTAAGGCTAGTTAGCACTGCAACCACTGACAGCGGATAAAGTTTTCCTACAATGGTAAGTAGTTTCAGCACCATTAGCAGGGACTTACACGAAGGTGATTGACTGTGCTAAGGCCTTCCGCCTGGCTCTGGTTGGTTGTTTTAGGTCAGGAACGGTCCATTTCTTTAGACGGCAATAGTAAAGGTTACATACTGTAGCTTTAAGGTGACAGTGTTGATCATTTTCTTGTATAAGTCATGCATCAGCACCAAAGAATTAGTGAGCTCATTTGAGGATCTTTCAGTACCTAAATATTTTGACGTTTCTCTTGATGTCTGGACCCGTACGTACCAATGATAAATATATGTGGTAAAAGGAGGCCAATACCTACACTCAGGAAAATACTCTACAACTACTGCTGTGCAATTTCCAGTGCAGGTGTGCATAGCCCTTGACTCACTAATCTTATTAAGTCGACCTTTACCATTAGCTTAGCATCATGTTTGAAACAATCTCTGGCAGAGTTAAGGGAACAGGCCTGAACATTTCTTTTTCTTTTTTTTTTTTTTTTTTTTCTCACTTTTTTGTTTTTTTTTTTACAGTAACAACATATTGTATCAGTTGACAAAAAAGACAAAACTGATACTCACTTCACAAGGTGAAGGAGCTGATTTATGGGGATAAAATGCAAAGTGTTTCACTGGCTCAAAGTTCTTTTGGTCTTTAATATGAAATTTTAGGGGTTTTAACAAAAAGGCAGACAAGTTCTTAATGAATGAAGATGTATTCTATTTGACAAGTAGCATCCCTTGCGAAACTTCATTTTATTGTAATCTGGATGCAACACCAATACGAGGAGACATTCTCATTTGCATGTTTATTGCCTGTCAAAAATCTCCACTGTATTCTACCTTAGTTTAAAGGGTCAATCAGGTGCAGTCAAGAATATGCTCCCCTAGCTACAACCAAAACAGAAAGATAACGTAAAACCAAATGTAACATAGCAAGATGTACTGACAGATTTGGTCAAACTCTTTGACATCAAATTAACTAACCTCATGTTTAGGATAAGGGTTTTCTATGTTGGTAGTGGCTGATGTAGGCTGAATAAAAACCAAAGTTCTTCAAAATGCAGAGATCTGTAAAACAGTTTTGACCAGACACTGAAAATTTAAATTGAATTATTAAAGCTGCTATCACAGTTTTCTTTTATCTTGTCACGTGACTTGGCATATCTAAATGTGTTTTACATGGGCCAAAACAAAACCAAATTAAACACATTTTGTGAGACAGCAAATGCTGTCACAGCTATGGTGTACAATTACCATTTTATGATGTGTCCCTATTTTGTATCGTATGTATGTATTGGGAAAAAGAGTGTAACATATACAGTTTGCTACTCCATCAGGACAGAGTAAGTTAGTTTTGTTGTGTCACTGTCTCATTCTTGTAGTACAGACCTAGATTTTCTGACCATCTGGAGATAAAAGTTCAATGGTCTAAAAGGAGTCTATAAGTGCCCCAAGTGGTCAACTAATCATTACCTTAAGTCCAACTCCCCAGCCAAGTAGCCCCCCTCCCCCAAGGATTTAGTGTGTCATTGTGTTAGCTGAATGCTATGACGGTTGCATAGCAATTACCTCAGTTTCAAAGCCGAGCCACACATGGGTTATGTAAGTCCAAAAAATCAGTGGTATCTTTACTTAGCAATTGGTAATGCTACAGTATGAGATGAGTTGATAGGCAATGCTGTAGTGTTATTTACTTAAAAGCAATTCATCTTTGAATACCGCTGGACTGCAAGGAAGATAAACAATGTTGTGAGAATAGTACATTTTCAGACTGTATAAGCACTGTATTATGCTATACTTTTTATGACTGATGTTCAGCTTTTGCTTCACTACATTTTCCCTAATGAACATGTTGAATTTTCTTATCACAAACAATCTGAAAAACAAAAAAAACAATGCAACATATACCATAATCTGCCACCCCCCGAAAAAATTTGTGTTTTAACCTTCTTTGTCCTATTTAGGGTAGTGTGGGCAGCTGGGTGCTTTCCACGCAGTAGTTGGGGGAGAGGCGATGCACTGACTGCTCTCCAACTATGCACCCTTATAGCAAGGTAGATTTAGAAGCACCAATTAACCCAATTAAACCTGGAGTATCCTGAGCAACACATCAACAGAGAGAACATGTAACTACATACTAAAGCCAGTCTTGAGCCTTGCTGGAAACACAAAATGAGGGTGGACAACCAAGTACCACCTTGCTTACCTCACTAATTATTATCAATTTGCTATTCTGGAGAGGTCAAAGTAACATTGTAACATCTACTGAGATTACAAAATTACTTCTACTGTTTTCTGCATGGAAGTTTGTGCCATTAGTGACATTGTGTTCATGCTGTCTATTAGTACTGACAAGCTTCCGTGTGTAAACACCCCTTTTGCCTCTACTGTCAAATTAGCTGCTGTTCTTTTGTAGTATTGACAAAATCACTGCTAACCTGCACAGATATGATAAACGGCAAAGAAAATAGACAAAGAAGTAGGGATAGAGTGTGCTTATGATGATGAAACAGAGGTTATGAATCACTGTATAAGGGCAGAAAAAGAAATCGTGCTTTACCAGCAAAGCTTCATGATCCCACACTCACCACTGAGGGAAGCGTTGATATCTTAATGTTTTCTCCTTTTAGAAATGCATCAACAAACAGCAGGTTCTCTCAGAAAAAACAATATTTAAGTATTTATGCAGGTAAAAAAACTTTATCATACACTTATTAAGACAGCAGGATCGTCCAATTTCCAATCGAATTTCTCTCTTTCGTCATTTGATATGTTGCCTTTTTAATTTTCCCCTTAAAATTGTTTTTCAGTTGTTCACTAATGTAAGCCAGCTGTTTTATTTATGTTTCATAGATACAGTTTGCTTTTCAGGAGAAGACATTAGTCAGTGGAGTAGGAGGAAGTACATCCTACTTATATTACACTTTGTCAGATGATATGGTCAAAAGCAAATGTAAGTTTATATCTGTCATTCTGGTGTTAAGAAAAAGCTGAAATCTGTATGAGAAGCTTGTGTAGAGCATGTAATTTATCCATATTACATGTGGAGCTTATATGTGTACAAAACATCAGAGGAAAGGAATATTAATGTGAATATCTAGGACACTAATAATGAGTTTTCAGTCCTTGTAAAACCAACTCTTTTGGGATCCACTTCTATATTACAGCTGGGAACTGCTGGCCTTCTTTTGTACCATATATTTCCTTTATGTACACATAACATGTTTGTGTAACCTTGAAAGTCAATGAATGATTGGAGATAAGATAAACACAATGTGTCTTATAGTTTACTATTTCAACATTATAGAATAGTAGAACAATATATCCAGCAAATGTGTGCCATTTACATATGGTACCTTAAAAAGGAATAATACTTCTTGCTTTTTGACATTTTTTTCATGTCATAGATGCAAGCTTCCCTGTATTTTATTGGGAGTTTATGCAATAGACACACAAAGTGGTGCATACATGTGCAACAGGAAACAAAACTTTCTTTTACAAATACAAATCTGAAAAGCAAAATGTCCACAGTAATGGCTGCATCATGCGCTGGGAATTTCTTATTTAATTTTTTTGCTGGAACAAGGGAGCAAATCATCATTCTTTGAAAAAGGATAGAAGGATATACAGGGCAATCCAGAGGAAAACAAACAAACAAACAAAAAAAAAAACAGAGGCTGAAAAAAACTTGTAGAGGGTCACCTTTTAGCACAACAGCAACCCTAAACAGCCAAGAGTGCAATAGAATGATTTATGTAAAATCACATATATGTGTTAGAATGGTCCAGTCAAGGTTCAGACCGAAACCCAATAGAGAATTTGTTGCAAGACTTAAAAATAGCTATTCAAAGATGCTCTCCATTCAGTCTGACCGAGCTTGCACTATTTTTGTAAAGAAGACAGGACAAAAATGTCAGTCTCTAGATGTGTAAATCTGGTAGACATACCTAAAAAGACTTGCAGTTTGCACTAAAAGGTGGTTTTGTTTCCACTGTTCATTGTTCCACTTCACATTAATGTAATACTTTCTTATAGTCTATCATATAAAATTTCACTAAAATACATTAATGTTTGTGTTTTTATACCACAAAATGTGGAAAAGATTCAAAGGTTATGAATAATTTTGCAATGTTCCTTTTTTTGCAATCCAACTCATTACCTCCAACATGTTTCTTAAAAGATTACAACAGCTCTGTGTTGATCATTTAACTCAAAGATGCCCAATGCCATAACCAGAGGCCAACCAGCCAATATACTCCTGATCAATCTCATCTTTTGTGCCTACGCATCCTCACATTTACAATGCTTATGGACATGGAGTTGATTAGCTGTAACCCAGTTCAATAGCATGCACCACATGTAGGTCACTGTAATCTAGGACCCCTGTGGCTGTGGTGATGGTGGAGGTAGTGTCTGTGCGAGCTAGAGTCTGTGAGAGAGGAGGACGGAGGAAAGCATAACAGACCTGCAAAAATATGCAAGGCTTCAAAGTGCAGCAGGTCTGCCAGACCTCTTGCTGGGTCGCAGCTTGTGGGAATCAAATGTCATTTGTACCAGCATAAAACATATAAAAAGCCACAGATTTCTATCAGATATATTATTAAAGTACACAGTGGAATCAATGTTTTGGACATATTAGATTTGTCTGGGAGAGTTTTTCAGATAAACAGTTTCTACTTTGGTAAAGTCAGTGGTATATTTACCATTTAGTAGAAAAACAAGTGTTGGAGCAACACATTCCAGTAGGCAGATTTGACAACATCTCACACCCAAAACACAATTCTCACTGAATAAGCTTCAGCATGGCCAAGTGGGATTTTGCCAGATGGCCAGTACACGATGTTTATGGATGAAAAACACCATTAGTATATTAGAAACTGAGAGCCTGCCGAATGCTAATTGTTGCTGACATCAGGATGTTAAAGAGTGAAAGAATTCTAATGTTGGGGACAGGGAAGCATAGCTTAATTCATAGCTAAATAATGAATAATCCTTACTCTAAACATTCATCTATACAGCACAGAACCGTGCTTTCATTAACATCCAAACTCATACTGGTTGCTTGGATTGTCCACACAATTTATTAATGTGATGTTCCTTAGTTCACTATGGCAGAAGCACTCAATTAAGTAACAATGTCAAGGGAGTTGATGAAAAATGTCAATAAATCAGAGAACCTCTCACTTCCCTCACAGTAGTAAACTAAACAGAGCAAAACATGGAAGGACACTTTGTACCAGATTCGAGGCATGCTTAGAATTATGGACTAGTATAATGAGATTGTCAAAAATTATCTCAGAGAGCAGAATAACAATGAAGAACTGCTCTCATACTGAGATCAATTAGACCAAAGAGGATTTCTGCCCTAAAACAGGTTTTTTATTGTGAGGATGGTTTTCCTCTATTAAATACAATGATAATCAACCTGAATATAGAAACAAAAGGTCATAGCAAGTGCTGACTTACACTCTGAGTACCGTTATGACAACATATCACTTTGCTCATAAGATCATCATTTAAGATGATGAAGAAATCCAACAGCACTTGAGTGGAGCTAAGAAATGTTTCTCAGCAATCCACATTCAGTGTCAATGTTAACCAGCTGTTATAGTTGGCAATGGGTGGCAGTTGTCCAGTTACTTCCATTACTGATCCAGATGCATCACAGAAATGAACACAGCATACCGATACACAGTGTGGGGAAAAAGGTATTTCTGCCCCTTACACATTTCTTGTATTTTTGTCACATTTACATGCTTCAGGGTATCCAAAAAATTTAAAAGAGGTACATAGTTCCATTTTATAGCACAGTCAAGTAACTATGTTACCGTTAGTTGTTATAAAAATGCTGTATATATCAAACATAACTTTAAAAATCTTAGACTTCACAAATTAAGACCTTGAAATTGGGCCTCTGTCTCTTTAAGAAGCTCCTCCTCTTTCCGACACTCCACTGTCAGCACGTCATCACAACAATGTTTCTCCATTAAGCCATTTACACAGTTCTTACAAGTGTTGGACTGAGTGGAACAGACCCGCAGTTCCACCAGGTGTTTGCTAATTACTGCTATCGCTAGTCTGGAGAAGCTGTGTGGGTAAGGCGTGGGGGAGGGGTGCTCTGTGAGGTGGAAGCTAAGCTTGGAGACTGCAGCTCCGAGGTGGAGCTTTGTGGAAAAGGTGGCACTTTGTGTGAGCAAGCATTTAGGCACCCCCAAATGGCTGCCACCCGAGATTGAAGGATTCGTCATAAATGCATGAAAGAGTCAAGGCAACACTCCAGGTATGTTTTGGTGAAGGAATTACAATATAACATGATATGAAGCTCAAAAAAGTCAATTTTACATAATACACTCCCTTAAATATCTGACCAAGATAACCTAGGCAATTGGAAAATGCAGTTTTGAAATTAAGATTTATTTTTTATGAGGAAACAGCTCATTGGCTGTGATTTTTGACACTTTTTGCAAATACATAAATGTGCAGAAATAAAAAGAGAAAGACTTATTAGGTCTATTTACACACACCGAGCTTTATATTTTACCTTAAAGATACTTGTGACAATGACAAGCTACAAACACTGCAGGCTTTCTTTCTAAATGTAAAGATATATTACAGACATTTCCATAAGCATCAATCTATTCAGCATAGGGGCTCCTCTGAGAATTACACTCAGGAATCAGCTGCTTTACCTATATGTGAGCAGCCTTTCCATTCTTCATTCTCTGATGCACACCACAGGGGGCATTTTAGAACAAACACAGATGAGTGAGAAATCATTGGAATAAAAGTCTCAAGAACATTCTAGGCCAACACATCTCCCCAGAGCAATATTTGCCCTCAGCGTGACTGATTCTACAAGTCTCTCTGGGTGTACTAAAGGAATAAGGCACCATTCTTTCAAAAAGTAGTCCGTCAGTTTGTGTTTTACCGTTATATTTCAATCATAAATCTTCCACAGGCTCCTGGTACATGTTTTACTGACTGCTAAAGATATCCCGTGTAACATTCAAACAATTTAATGCGATTAAGACAAAGAATTTTGATGATGTTATAAAGATTATCTTTCAAACTATTATCTTATTATCTATCAAGGCTTAACTCCACAAGGACAAACAAATAAAAAAATGTCATAAAATGTCAAAAAAAATGTGTGTATTAAACCTGAGGCACACACCAGACAAAATCACTGTGTACACTACCGAAACAAAGTCAGATATTGTCATGGGGGTATTTGGTTTCTTTCTCATTATAGAACAGCGCACATTATACAATGAGTGCTTGGCAAAACTGGACAGCCTAGATTAGTTACTCTGAGCAAGTTTAAGTTGTCTTTTCTAAGGATTCCTTCCTATTTTATTTTAGCAAATAGTTGTAACATTACCTGTTTGATCTACACCAGTCTAACAGTTATATCAATTTTGCTGAACAAAATATAAACAGGGCAGGATGTTGCCAGTGATTTTATTTGCCAAAAAAACCCATCTTTCACATATATTAAAAAAAGGAGATTTTAAAATTGTAAAAAATAAACAAGAATTTGGCAAATACATTGGCTTGTTCTCCAACACATGCTTTAAAAGACCAAAAGGCAGAGAGAAAAACCTCTGATGATATTACAGATAAAGGGCTCTTTCTCCACATTATCAATATGGATAACAGTCAAAAACCTAAATTCTTGAAATACAATATCAGTGCCCAAACACATTGCATTTTACACAGTTTAGGAATAGTGATTAATAAGATTAGAGGGAGTGTGATGGAGCTCTACAACTTAAAGTAGAGATGAGAAATTTTCAGCAAGCGCATGTCCTCATATTAGGTTTCTTTTTTAAGACCAACACAAGACATGATGCCAGAAACACTTGCATAACGGTTTTGTTGCATGTAAAATGGGTTCAGGCATATTCCTGTTTTCAGTCTTCATGGTTTAATCGTTTTATTTGGCAAAAATAAGAATATTAAGCTCCAATCAACAAAAAGTGCAAGACTACCAAATGAGAAATACTGCAACTGACTTTTTGTTATCACAAAACATGATTATGGCATTCTCTGAAAATCCTGGCTTTCCTGGGTGGCTGGATTAAATTCCAGGAGACGGATTAGAAGAGAGGTTAAAGCACACTGAAACACAGAGTCCATAAACACACAGCAACATAGTGTAAAACAAAATAATTCATTAGCACTGAGACAAACGTCTCCTCTCTAAGCCTTGAATCTTGACATTGAGCATTTGTCTGAAACAGTGAAATAGGAATAGAAGCTGGCTGTCTCTGGAAGAAGCAGAGGAGCATAGAGACATGAGGAAAAAACGTAAAACAGACATGAAAGAAAATGTATTGTTTGGAGGAGGGGAGGAGCAATCAGAAGGATCCTTTTTTGCTACAAGTATAGCACATACTTGTAGCAAAAAATGATGTTTCAATGGAGAACTTTAAGTTATCAACAGAAAACACAAGAGATTTGTCATTAGGTGTTGGAAAGGTTTAAATTTCTCGTATTTTTAAACAGACCAATGGAATTATTGTCATCTTTGTTTTTTGAAGCGTTGTTAGTGAGATTACCAGAGAAATGCAGCAGGGGTGTTTGCAAGGTGACATCTGAAAGAACATTACGCTGTAGTGTGAGCAAGAGCACAAATGGTGGCTTCCACATGGTAAAAATCCATAGCCTGAAGCAGACTTACAGTTCCTCCCACTCACTGATCAGTCTCTTTCTTGTCTTATTCTCTTTGCCACTCTGCATCTCTCCCTCTTTGCTAAATCATAAAGCAGATTTCTTTTCAAGTGCCAGCTTGTGTGTCAAAGGAAACTGCCAATGTGTTCCTTTGTGCTCAGTAAATGAGGTGGAAGGTTAAGTATATACATTATGTGTTCATATGTGAGTGGCTGGCAGGGGTGTTCCATTTTTTTCACCACCAACTGAACCAAAGACACCTGGAAGATGCTGGCAATAGACTATTATGTTGCTCCAAATAAGCCCATCTCCACTTATTAGCTCTGCCCCATAAGTAATGGGTTTTTCTCTAGTAGTCTTTGGTTACTAACAGTCCCATAGAAGACAAGCCCTCAGTATATCCCTACTGTAATATTAAGCATCCATTACATAGCACATACAGATACAGGCAGATATAGGCAGAGCTATAAAAAGCCTCAACATTAATTCATCTTTTACTGCAGTAGAATAATTGTACACTGGATATTTAGCAAAATCCAATGTTTGAGTACATTTGTTGTGAAAAGTATTGACAGCTGTGGTATCAATAATTGTGCCATCTATGAATTTATTAAAAACCACCTTTTCTTAGAAATATTTTCTCTATTGCATCTATTAAATAAATTGTAAGATTAAATGTTGGTTTTTAAAAAAAAAAAAAAAAAAAAAAAAAAAATTGACAGATTTTTCTACTGAAAAGGGAAGATGAATTTATTTTAAAACCATCTTTGTGCATAAGATATGAGTTTAACTCCTCCAAGTAAATCCATAAGTATCAGCCATCTAACATAAATAGCAGTTAGTGTGTGTAATATAATGCACAGCAAGTAAACACATACTTCTTGAACTTGAAACATATGGTTAAGAGAAATTCTATAATAGACCAAACGTGACAGCTGTAGCAACCCCAAACAACATGTAAAGCCATAAGACCTTCCAAAATGGTTCCTTAGTTGAGAAAATCTGTACATAACCAACAAGTTCACTGATAAACATAAGAAGCTAATTTAACACCTGCTGATATTTTTATAGCAAAGAGACACCTTAACACAGCTCAAATTATCTAAGTCTTGATTTTGGCTGAACAAAATGATCTTAGAACCACATATTCTAAAGTAAGTGTGTGCATCTATAATGCCTGAAGGTGAGCAGGAAGCTGTATGCAATGGGGGGGAGGGAGTCAAGCTGCTGTAATATGAGTGAATGTTGGACAATATTAGGGCTGCTACAAATGGCGAGTTTAGTGATCAATTATTCTGTCGATTAATTCTGACGATATATCTATAAAAAAAAAAATTGGAACATTCTGCAGATTTTTAATTTAACCTCTTGAGTTTTTTATACAATATTAGAAACACATTAAAAGAGGTAAACAAACAAATAATTAAATTCCTTTTTTAAATAGGAAAATAAACATTTTATTGCCTAAAATGCAATCGTATAGCTTTCCTTTAGGGAATTTGAACCAGATGAAGCTAAAACTGCCACTTCAGGAGTTTTGGGTAGAACAAATTTACAGACAAAGGTTTTTTTTTATTTTTTATCTTAAATGCAATATCTATCTATCTATCTATCTATCTATCTATCTATCTATCTATCTATCTATCTATCACAGTTTTGGCTTCATTACCACTCTGGGTGTCTTGTTTTTTCAGCAAATGGCCTTTTTTAGTCTGTACACTCCAGTTAATGATAATTTGATTACTTTATGACTTTAGACAATTTTTGAATAATCGACTAATCATGATTAACCGATTCATTGCGATTTATTCAATTAATCGGTGCAGTTCTTGACTATATTGAGCAACTGCTGGCACATTCACCATACACTCATTTATGGCAACATTATTTTCTGATGACTGTGACTTCTGCTTTTTTTTTTTTTTTTTTTTTTTTTTTTTCAAATGCATGACTGAGAAGCAGTAGGAATTTTTTTTTTTTTTTTTTTTTTTTTTTTTTTTTATGTTGATTTAACATCAAAATTTCAGAGATACTAGTGGAACTGCATGTCCACAAGATTCAAACAAAATGAAACCCAAAATCAAAGCTCATACATGCAGATTCAACCTTGCAAACCAAATGCCCCGAATAATCCTCCGTTCTCTGTACTCTTACAAAGATCAGACGGATCACTTGAGCACACAACATTCCCTCTACAGTATGATGAAAAGCAGCAGGCCTGCGCTCTGAAACATGTCCCTCAGGTTCTGTCTCTTTTGTCTCAGCTGTGATAGTGTGTCTTGTTTCTTGTATCCTGTGATCTCTCCCTCCATCTCTACTCGCAACAAATAAAAACAACATTCATCACCTTTTCACTGTGCTCCGTATGCTGGATTAGGGAGCTCTGCATCACACATAACTCAGGCTGGAAGCCGGAGATCTCACCACATTTAAACAGCTCTTAGACTTATGTTATCAATAGACTTCACCAATATAGAGGAGATTGCTCAGAGACTTTTTTTTTTTTTTTTTTTGTTAGCCTTGAGAAAAAAACTCTTTTATTTTGGCATGGTATCAAGACAAAATACAGAACAGTGAAGCATTGTATGAGTATAGTTGAGTGTGGAACCATTTCATGGCTATAAAACTGACATTTTAAGAAATGAGTAACTGGGGTTTACAGACCTCTTTTCTTTTTAAAAATAAATATTAAACTTGGAATTACTCATTCCATTATTTACAAACATTGCAGTATCACCAAGTGCAACCCAATGCTGTTATCCCAGTAACTCATATATATCCTTTGAAAAAGTCTGAATTATATTTTATTCATTAATGGACTGTTTTTGTAACATTTTCTACTCTGTAATTTCTTGTGTAACAAAATAATATATGTAAAGCTGGAGCATCTTTTGATGTGTGTCATGAAGAAGAGAACATGTCATGTGCATTAAATAACGAAATCTGAACAACATTAATGTTCCAATATGTATGCTGATAACGAAAGTAAAAGTCAGGTCAGGTTTTCACATAAACCTGGACACCAAAAATCTTATTACTGACTTTCAGGAGAAAAATGACAAAAAGAGTCCCTTGAACAAGAAAAAAAAGTTATTACTGCATATTTAATCATAAATGACACCAGTGAAAGCAACCTCCTGCTAATGATAATTGGAAAAGTCCATTACTATAATAAAAATGTAAATATTCTCAGTTAGGATAATTTACAAGCCTCTGCATTAGCCCTTCTACTCAAGCATATCATTTACAATATTGTCTTGCCTAGGCTACAACTGTTGGAGTTAGTACCTTATTACAAACATCTTTCTTTGTCCTTCACTTTGAATATTACCACATGGTAAAATAGGACAATACACTCCCTAACAAAAAGAGTCAATCACCAAGTTAAGCATCCAGAAGGAACAGACCAATTTGAATGTAATTTAGGACATGGGCAGACTAGCAAGTTGTAGAGTAAATGATTTCCTTTACAAGGAACTGACATGTCCATAATGGACACCACACAGAATAAGTAGTGACATCATGATTGGGGCAGTTGACAGCACATCTGCTTTTCAGTTAAAACAGTGAGTCAAGAGAGTAAATAGTCATAGTTTTGTACACATGCTCTAGCAGTACGCAGTTGCCTATAGGTTGTACTGTTTACAACTTCATGCTAATGGTGGCCCTCACAAACCTACTGAATTAAGCATGGGCCACTGTAACATCTGTACATCTTAAATAGTTTCCACTTGCAAACTCCAACCACCCAGGCTCACAGATTTTTAAAATGCTACATCTATCTACCTCTATCAAGTGGTTGTAAAGCTGTGAATTGTCTAGGAGATATCATCCGTTTCCAATGTTCCTCACCAGGTGTTAACTGACATGCATTGGCCATGACACTATGACTCCTCTTAAACCCCTTTAGTGTTGTGGTTTAACCTACCTAGAAACTGCTTTCAAGGCCCCGATTCTTGGGGGTGTCCTGCAACTTTTAGATGCATCCATAATCAAATGTACCTCAAATGGTTATTTTGCCTCCTCAACATGTAATTAAATTTTACAGAGTAATTCAAATTACATAACCTTTTACTTTAGGTGTGTTGAAGGAGGGACACGTCTAAAAGTCGCAGGAAACCGAGCCCTGAGCTCTAGAGTTTCAGATTTCTGTGAAAAAAATGGATTGTAACACTCATTCATGGGGCTTCACAGTTACACAAAAGATGTGCCAATGCAACAAAATAAAAATTTCCAGATATTTGTATTCTTATCTCAGAGATAATAAATCATGTAAAGGTCTTGTAAACACTGTCTGAAAGCCCAGAGTCTCCACTCTTTTGCCTGAGGTCCTTCATCACTAATTAATGGAGTTATAGGCCAATGAAAGCAGCGTGACAATACTGCATCATCTGTTTCTCTATTTAAAATTGATGATGTGTCTCAATCTTAGTGTGCTCAAAAGTTCAAAAAGGTCATAGATAGTGCTTTGAGACAAGTTTCAATTGATCTTTGAAGATTTTAAGTCCAGAGGAACATGATGCAGCAATTCTGGTAAGGAAGTTAGTTTTATAGTGATGGATCAGGTGTTGAGGGCTTTGATTATTTTGGTGAAGGAGCTTTTGGCAAATAAATAGAACCATCTAT
Organism: Anableps anableps; assembly: GCA_014839685.1. Taxonomy (NCBI): domain Eukaryota; kingdom Metazoa; phylum Chordata; class Actinopteri; order Cyprinodontiformes; family Anablepidae; genus Anableps; species Anableps anableps. Next base: position 28,124,918 of record CM026068.1, on the reverse strand, counting down.
AATATAACCATAATTTTATTTACTCTCGTCAGAAAATGCTTTATAAGTTTGTGACATACGTAACATTTTGCTGTGTACGAACCAGCTTATGAAAACATCTGGCCTAAATTTGTAAAGATATTCGTATGAGCTTGGCTCAGTTCAAGTTAACCACGTAGAAAACTGTTGTTCAGTTCAGAGCTCTCAAAAAAAGTGAGCTTCACTCAGGAACACTCACTCATGAGTGTTGTTCAAATGAACACTCTGGCCCTATCTAACACTTTGCTGGAACATTTAGTATAACCATCTGGGCTGAATTCAGCTTCAATTCAGAAGATGTGCTACAGATTTGTGCAGAAATAGTCATTTAATTTGACTAAACTGTAGTATGCTTCATCTGTGTGATCATTATAACGGCATAAAAGTCAAATCAATATCCCATGGCTACAAAAAGCTTTATGATACCATTATATGATATAATTTACATTTCATAGAGGTGTGATTGGTGTGTGGTTTTACTGCGTAGAAAATACAGAATGTATCATTTTCTATGATCACAAAAATGTTGAAATGTAGAGTGGACAGCTGTAAAATGGACAGCTCTACTCTATTGTTGCAAAAGCAGAACAAGTAATGAGACAATTTCCAAAATGGTAGGAAAACACTGCTGAGGCAATGAGCTCCCAACAATGCCTCTAAACATAATGAACATAATGTTCCATCTGTCTGTCAAGAAAAAAAACTATTTGCAGATCTGTGAACTTTATTGAAATTGTCCTTATCTGATGCTCTCTCACAACAGAGTAAGCAAAAACAAAATCATTGTACATATCTCTGTTTGCAACATTACATAACATGATCTGTCCAGATTTATTTTGTAATGGAAGTAGCTCAACTCTTCCACTGCAACAGAAGTCAGCTCTATGCCTAACCTGCTCCAGCTGCTATAACTTGTGATCCTACACAACTAAACACAGCGACAATAACCTGCCTGCCCAGTGATATAACCCAGAGCGCAATTACACACACACTCTCTTAAGGCTGAGAATATAACCAGACTGCTTTTGTGACATCTTCACCAACTAACATGCTTTTGGGGTAAATGTATGAGGGTTTTTTTGTTTGTGTGTTTGCTTATTTTTTTTGTTTTGCTGTTTTCCATTGTTAAATCCAGGACTCAAAAAAATTCATTCAAAAATGTCTACAGCCTGTGTGCTAAGGTCAGACTGCATTGATAGGTTGGATGTCATTATGTCAGATAATGTCAGTTAAAGTAGATTTAAAGAAAATTCATAGAGCTGGTCACTTAAAAAGCTTTTTTTTGTTGACATTGATTATATTTGCCAAAAGCTTTTAACTCTCTGTTCTCTGTGTTGACTGCATGACCAGCAGGATGTCTATAGTTAGTATGTGTCATGGTGTGTGTAGGTAGAAGGTGGACCAAAGCACAAGCTGGAGTATTGGTGGATATGATGAAAAATTGTTTTAATAAAGAGTCCAAAAAATAAAAACAAATTTTAAAAAAACCATGGAGAACACAAGATGCCAGAGCAGAACAAAAACACAGGAAACCAGGTGCAAAAAGACAGTTTAACGGGGAAGTAATGTGAGGATCCAGCCAGAAGTAAGAGAAGAAGGGTTTAAACAATGTGAGAATGAATGCTGGAACAATAGACCGGGGGGATTGACTATTGCAGAGGAAAGAGAGAGAGCGAGAGAGAGAGAGAGAGAGAGAGAGAGAGAGAGGCAGCAGGGGGCGAAGGAGAGCAAACATGCGAACTCGGAAAATGAGCTTAACAGTAACAAAGAATAACTAGACACAAGGAATAAATAAACATAATTAAACTAGAATAACTAAGAAAGGACTGAACTAAAGTAAAACAGAAACAAGGCTGATCTAATCAAAGAATAAGAGACAAAGGCAAACACAGAACAGTAATCAAAACTAGAATCAAATAATCAAACCCTAAAGCAACCTAGGACCTGACAATATGCTTTTCAAAGCTTGAACAAAGTGTCATTTCAATATTTTTAAGAAATCAGACCTATGCTTGATTAAATCTAGTTTGTGAACTAAAATACTAAAACTGGTCAAAAATGAATTGTCATTATTAACTAAAACATATAATGTACAAGGAATTAAACTTTTATTATGAAGACCAAGGAAAACGTAATATAACCGTCAAAAGCTTTATGGTTTTTACAAATAGCATAAAGGTTTCAGTAATCATAACCTGTTTTTTTACAGATTCCTTTTGTAGCTTAGAATAATTTGGTTCAGTTTTGACAACTTCAGATGTATTTTAGATTTTGGGCTGATCAAAGCTATACCGCATTTCTGAAAAACAAAAAATAGCTTTTTACTCAAGCTATGATCTAGAAGCTAACATCTGCATCTCTCAACAGATTGGGAGACAATGCTGACAGGGTAAAAAAAAAAAAAAAAAAAAAAAAAACTAAAAGGAAAAGTAGAGTATCATTTTCTTTTTCTTACCTTCTAATAAACAGATCCTCACTTCTTGGTTTCTGGTATTCTACTGCACAAAATAAGCAAAAAAAGAGTTCCATTCATCATCTTAATAATCTAAACATGTTGTTTTTATTATTTAGAACCGAAACATGTGAATGTTAATTGCTTCAGATGCGATCTTATCTCTTGGGACTCAGGCTCAGAGAGCCCCAGCACATTTGAACTCATGTTGATGGGTTACTATCAGGAAAAAAAGGTATCTGGAAAAACAAAATCTGTGTATTTGACCTCGATGGACTTTAAAATGGAAAAGCACATAAAAGGATGGTGGATTAATCTACTATATCTTATACTTGACTTATAATAAATAATTATTGCACATCCTCTTTTCCCTGGACATGTCCACTCTTCACGTTCTGTCCAGGGCATCCGGGGGGATTTCATTGATTGATGAATATGTCCGGTTTTCAGCGTTTTTCAGGTGACCAACAGGCATACTTAAATTGCCTGGTGCAATGCATGGAATACGATAGTCTTTCTTTAATGTCATGTCCTCAATGAGCTGCAATCCAATCCAATATAAAAACTGCTATTATGGCTGTATTTACAGGTGTCATTGATAGATAGATAGATAGATAGATAGATAGATAGATAGATAGATAGATAGATAGATAGATAGATAGATAGATAGATAGATAGATAGATAGATAGATATCTCTGCCTACACTTTTGACATCATATAAAAGCAAGCACACAACTTACATTGATTCTCTGCTTCAGTTAAACATCCCACGATCCTGCGCTGCATCACTTTAACTGTCACATAACAAACAAATACCACATGGACAACCCCTTCCCCTCCCACTCCTAAAACACAAACACAAATGGCAACAAGATCAAAATAAACATTAGTTGTTCATTTTGGCCCAGTTTTACTTATTGGACCAATACCGATATGTGAAAAAATTATTAACATCGGCCGATACCAATGTTGATTGTTGAAGTGTTTCAGGACTGGGCCAAGTGTCCTCTCTTTTTGGAAATCAAAATATGGTCTCCCTATGTAAATATCCTATTTTTTTTCTTGTGATTAGTGATTAATACATTTCTTGTGATGAGCTCATGATCAATATGATCACAGAATGTATCTAGGAAAAGACTGGAAGTTGCAGGAACTCTGGGTTGAATCTAAATTTTTTATCTCCTTATGTCTGAATAATATTTTCAGACATTATCATGGACAGTCAAATGTTTCATGCCATATAAAGTTGTGTTTATAAAATGACAAAAATGTGATGCAACAGCTCCAAACCCCTACTATAAGCTTTGAGCTATGAAAGAAGAAATTCTACCCAGCTGCCTTTTATGTGTTCTATGCTTGAAACACTCCAAATACAGCCTAGTATTGAAACACAAAGACTCTTTTTGGTAATTAAAATTTTAATTTTAGCAGAAAGATATAAAAGTAATTTGTGGAAAAGCACATAGATCTTAAAAACCAGAAAAACTTCATCATTACAGGGGGAAAAAAAATCATAAAGAATGTAAAAATTTCAAAGCAGATTATCAGAAAGCCCAAACCCTTTTTTATGTGTTTATCAGGGCTAAGGCAATTTTTAATATCAAAGGCTACTTCGTTTTGAAAAGAGTGAGACATCAGGATTCTACAAATAGAAATACAAAGCACCTAATTTGAGACAGATTATAAATCAAATTTTAGTAAATTAGGAAGTTCTTATGAGATGTGAACTCTGGTGCGTTTCAGTGTTAGTTTTGAAAATGCTGACTATCAAGACAGCAAAACTCAGAAGGTTATGCAAACATCACACATCAAAGATGTGGAAATGTCCTACAAAAGATTCACAGCTTTGAAGATGTCGAAAAACTATGAATATTTTTACATATTCTCTGACTCCACTACCTCAGTTGTGATGGCCCATGATTTTGTTCTATTTGCAAAACAGAGATCTATCTATCATCAGTCATGTTTCTCTGTCATGGTTAGCTCAGAATGTACATCTCAACTTTCAGGCTTTACTTGCCATGCCATGTCTTCACCTATTAAGTCCTAACACAACATGACTAACGCAGACTCTAAGCTAAAGACCTCATCTAAAGCCACATTAAGTAAAACATCTCAGCGAAGCTACTGTAGGATTTACAAGCTCCAAACATCATATTACACAAGGCTTTGACACACTATGAGGGGCTACAATATACAGACCTTACAAAGCTGGACTTTTTTTTAAAATACAGACTGTAATTTATGGAGCATTTACCCTATTTGTGGAAAACTCATTCATAGTTTGTTTGTTTGTTTGTTTGTTTTTTAAATGTTGCCTTGTCTCGTAAACTAAATATTATTATTTACATGTATCTGGAGCTGAATGTCTCTCTTCACCCCAGTAAACATCTTACAATATATGTATCTCATAAAATTGTCTTACTTGCATAAAAACAGTATATTCAGAACAAACCATTTTGGTTTTGACTCTTCATATCTATAAGGCAGGAAGTAAAGAATGTCTATACAGTAATGTCAAAGTTGTTGTACCACTCTTCAAAATGGTGCTGTTTGAAAGCCAGTTTTTTAAATTGCAAAACAACAGCAAGTTGTTTTCATCTGAAAGTCTTTTTTTAAGTCTGAGAGACTGCTGCAAGGAAATTTGTAAATGTAGTGCATATGGGCATGTTTAATCAGTACTATTGTATTCAATTATACAGGAGTTTCAGGACCAAATATGAATCATATTTTTGAAATGCATAAAAAACAACCAAAACACAAAGCTTTAAAAAAAAAAAAAAAAAAACTCTAAATGATGCAGGATTTTGCAAAACTAAGGAATTTAAAAGCAAGTCAGGCAAAGTTCATAAGTTCAAAGTTCAAATGAACAGTTCAAATATTCAGTATGTTGTTATAATGCATTATGTTACTTCTCAGCAAATAAATTGTTGGTTAAGACTGCAGCTAAGACAGCAAACACTTATGTTAAACCACAACTGCATGCACTCCAAAAATTGTATACAGAGTCAAACATGCTGTGATTATAATATATTCAAGACTCATAGGTTGAGATTTTTGAACATCACTTGCTACATTTTGGTTTTTGTGTCCTGTTTCTGTACATAATGAATTAATTCTATTTTTTTTATTTTGTATTTAAGATACACACTATTAAACTCCCCTCCACAGATAAAACCAGTTTCACTTTTGAGAAACACCTCACAAGACTCTGACTCAAGCCATGCTTAAACAGATGAGAAGTTTCCTTCCTTTGTGTTCTCTCGGTATGAGGACACGAAGAAAAGCTGTTACTACCATCTCTCTAAGGGATTGTGTATTTATCCACGGCCACCTGCTCCAAGACTTTGGGAACAATATTTACTTTAGGCTCTTCAGGCTGTGCAATGTCTTTCAGCACTGTGAGATAAATGAATGACAAACACATTTTTTGTAACTTTAGCAGTTAAGTAGTCAAACAACTCAGGCCAACTCAGAATAATTTTTGCCTTTAAAAACTAGAATTGCAAGCTGTTATAATAGAGCTCCACGGCCATCTTAGCCTCTCTATTGCAACCCACCTTTCTACTGGTCCCCTGCCCCATCATCTTGACAAAAGCTTTTTTTTGCCAGATCAGCTTATTGAGGTGTTGCCCAATACCACAGCAATCAACGCAATTGCACACATATAGTTACTTTAATTGTACAGTAAGCTGTACAGTAAGGCTCTTGGGCTCCCAGTATCTGGGAGTCTTAGAATCTATATGATTATTAGAAGGTGATCAGTGTCAACAAAGGTAGATAGAAAGAAGGACCTTGAGGCCTTTGATTCTGGCTTTGGAAGTTTTGCATTGCTTGACAGCAAGACTGCTTTGAAAGGCCATTTCTAAGAGCTACCAGCATCTTGTTTTTAGCAACCCCGAGTGCAGTGATGTCAAAATGGACTCTTCCCTCACCCTGCAGGATGCATGGAGGCACTGCTTATTTGCAGATGTGTTTTTGTTTCCAAAGGTTTGAAACCCTACATACTTACAAATCCAAATGCAAAACTCCATAACAGGATGCCATGACAGAATCATATTTTGCCTGACTTTAACATTTTTTAAGTGGCCTTTAATGAACAGTATATAGACAAAAAATAGAAACAGAGGGGGAGGGGAGGGTGCACATGCTCTGCCAACTGAGCCACCCACCACCCCTCATTTAAACATTTTAGGTGTATAATAACTCAAAAATTTTAAGTGTTCTTAACGTCACATAAAGCTGCCCACTTAGAGAGTAGATTTAAATTAAAATTGTAATCTTGTCTTAAATCTATATAAGTGAAATTGAACTTTTTCAAACCACAACATATAGCAAAAATTCAAATATCTGGGCACCTAACTATTAAATTATGTCAAAAGGCCTTTAGTCTAGTACTGTCCTTACTTGTTGAGCAGTGGAATCATGTTCTTTTATAGGTAAAGAGAGCAGCACTACTTATGTTGCTTATCTAACACAATTTCCTGCTAGGAAAATCAGCATCCTAGAACCAATATTGATATTATTTGTACATATATCAATGAAATAAAAAAATCTGCAGGCCAATTGAAACCTCTGTAAATCAACACAAGTCCCCACAGTAGCAACAAAAACAGCGAGTCCCACAAACAATAAAGAACAAAAAAACACTCAAAAATTCCTCAAAGAACATGGAAAAGAGTTGAGGCATTTCCCCAAGCTGATATCCAAAATGGAAATCTGAGGAGCATCATTTATTACAGTAGTCAAAACTTGGATGTGAGAGCTGCATCAGATATGTGATTAGAAGTGTTGGGATTGGCTAACTGTTGTGCACAGGGATCAAACTAACTTCTATTAGAAACACAAGCCAGTGACATTTTACAGTATTAATTTGCTTTTTATGCTCTCAAATATTGCAGCAACAAGTTCATTTCCAGAGGCTGACCAGAACTGACTGATGAATGATTTTAATTAGATTCAAACCATGCCAGTAGTAAATAAACAGCTTATTGCTCTAGCTATCACCAGGTCTTTATCAGTAGCTATACCAGTTGAAGCTGGTAAGATAACTTTGTCTTTCCAAGTAGAATTTCAGCTCCAAGAGCTCTTTAAGTTAATTTCCAAAATTAGAATTTTAAACATAGAAACAGAAATGGACCAAGTACGAACCTTTTCCTCCGGACGCCACCCCACAATCTACAGGACCTAGGAACTTATTACTATCCCTGTACCAAACATCACATGGTGGTCTGGATTCCTTTGCCTCAGCGACAATACATTGTTTTAGCAGAAAATGAGGAAGCTTTTCCAATTTACATTGTTGATTTTAAGGGCAAGTTTAGCAAGTCAAGTTTATTTGTATAACACTTTTCAGCAGCGAGACAATTCAAAGTGATTTACAAGATGAAAACATGAAAAAGAGAGCACATCACAGTGCATAATAAAGGAAAGTAAGCAAAGTTTAAACTACAGACTAAAATTAATAATATGTTTCAGTTAACTGCGATGGACTGGTGACCTGTCTAGGGTGTACCCCGCCTCTCGCTTGATGACCTCTGGACATAGGCACCAGCACCCCTCACGACCCTAAAAAGGATAAGCGTGATGGATGATGGATGTTTCAGTTAATATTATAAATACAACAGTCAAAGGCAACTGTAAACAAATGGGTTTTTAACCTTGATTTAAAAGAACTCAGGGTTTTCAGCATTTTAGCTGTTTTCTGGAAGTTTGTTCCAGATTAGTAGAGCATAAAATTTCTGCTTTTTTAGTTTTAGTGAGAACACGAGCAGCAGCATTCTGGATCAGCTGCAGCTGTCTGATTTTTGAGGCAGACCAGTGGAGACACTATTGCAGTAATTAAATCGACAACAGATAATGCATGGACGAGTTTTTCAAACTTTTTTTGATCCTTTAATCCTGGAAATGTTCTTCAGGTGATTTGTAATTTATGTCTCTGAAAGTTCAGGTCTGAGTGCATCACTACACTCAGATTTCAGGCCTGATCAATAGTTTCTAGTTGTGATAACTGAGGCTGTATGGTGACTCTTGATCGCTCCTTCTTTGGTCCAAAAATAATTAGTTCAGTTTTCTTTCTTATCCAACTATAAAAAAAAAAATAAAAAAAATAAAAAAATTATGGCACATCCATGCATTGATTTGTTCTAAGTATGATGCTTGAATGGGTTCATAGTCACCTGGTGACATTGTAATGTATAGCTGTGTATCATCTGCGATGGTAACTAATCTTGTTATAATCGGAGCTAGTGGGAGAATGTAGATATTAAACATCTAAAGTCAGGGCTGATATGTTTATATCACATGCCTTGTACTAAGTACAGTTTAAGCATACACATTCAAAATCAGCAAAATGTATTCTTAAAATTATGTAATATATTTTCCACTTTATCTACTTTTTAACTTAAGTGCACTCAGGCATATAGTGGCGTGTGAACCCCCTTACACAGAGAGGTAGACAACCTTTTTAAGTGTGGTTACAACACAGTGTGTTTACTAATGCAGTCTAAGTGTTGAACACTGTGGAGTAATATATTATTCAATGCTGTAAAGTACTGCAGAATCTGACTCTATGTTCACAAGTGAAAGCTGACAAAAAAAAGTCAACAGCATCACTAGCTCATATGATTCAACTGAAAGTGGTCAACAACTACAGTAATTAAAAGCAAAATCTCAAGATACCACAAAACATACATTCAAGTATTTTCACTGCTAAAATGTTAAGAAATTGGAGAACAATTTAGAACAAACAGGCTAAGAAGTTATCAACAGTTCCACACATGCTGAAAGCACGAGAGGAGAAAAAGCTCTAATTAATCTTGCTCACCTTTACCAATGTGGCCTTATGATATTGTTTTCATTAAAACTGAAAATTAAAAATTAGTAGAATAATGAAATTCAGGCTGTGTTGCCATTAGGAACATTGACAGTTGCTTCTGAAAGAAATCCATATGGTATTGCCTGAGGTGACTACTGCAATTCATTAGTGTAAGTGCTAGTGCAGAATATATATATATATATATATATATAACTCAAAATAAATCATGCTAGCTCTACTGGCAAAAAAAATATTTAGCAAGGCCAGTTAATAAATTATTTATCTTTATTATTATATCCTCTTTAATGGAGTATGGGATTTATTTTTTGAGACCCATTTACAATATATCACACAGCAAAAAGGGTATAATTAAAGGCAGAGAGTAAAAAGCCACAACAACATGGATGTGCTAAAAGCATTTTTAGTTCTAAGAACCACTGCTCAGCTGTAAAGCCTCTTTTAAACAGCAAAGCAGCACTAGGAAAAGCAGTGTTGAGGACATCACAGAGGGAATGTCCATATTTTCATATTTTATGGCTGACCTGAAGAAAAGGGCCATTTTTCCTTCAGTATTTCCCTCCTGCCTCATTTACTTTGTATGTTTTTCTTTTTTAAAATCGCATCAAGAGTGCTTTGCAAATCTTAAATCTAAGATAAAAGATATATACAATTAAATCACACAGGATAATAATATTTCTGACTTCCAAAGTTACTTTGCCAAACCTAACCCAGTTGTGGTAGCAAGGAGAAATTACTGATGTGTATACAGCTGTTATTTAAATAATTAAAGTAGAAGACGTACTAAACTTACTAACCTCTATTATTGTCTTTATTTTTCAGTTTACATAAACAGAAGTCTAATTTGTTATTTTCCAATACTTCAATCTCCCTTTACCCCTTTCAGGTTATCCTCTGTGGTCAGAAATCTTCAAATCTAAATTCAAACACATGGTGTAAAGTAATTTCCTGCAATTATGCTGTTTTTCAAATCGTCTTGACGTCTCTTTTATTACTGGTAATTTTACATGAATCAAACTTAATTAGTAAACTGCAGAAACCTTAACATTTCCTTTAAATGACTTTTTTATTTTTTTGCCTTGATATACTTAATCGAAATGAATAGTTTCAGTTAATACCTTTGTTGTTTTTGGTATATTTTACAGAATCAACTACTGGGATAGTAACTTGCTACTGACAATGATAAAGAGGATCCAGTTTAATTATGATTTTTTTTTATGTTTTCTGTTATGTAGAGACACACCACTGGTTCATCCCTTGAGTATGAGAGTGAGAAGTTAGAAACAAACAGTAAATGTTTAAAGAAAAAACTTTGTAAAAAAAAACTTTGGAAGTCACGAGGTAAACAAATGACTTAAGACTGTAAAGTACAATGTATGACTGAGACTGAGAAATGTAATGCAGTGATAGTAAATGTAAACACTTTTATTTTAAAGGACAAATGGTGAAATAATACTGACAGTATATTACAGATTCTGCCCACAAGTGAAAATTCATTTTCATGGGATCCTAATTTGCCATTCTACAATTTAAAAAGTGGATGTCCACTGCAAGGTATTGGTGTTTTATATCTCGTTTTATCTGGTTGTGCCTTTGAATGATGTGACTCAGGACTGGCTAGAGGTGGGTACAGTATCCAAGTAACAACAGCACTACTTCAACTTATTTTTACTCAAGTAAAGGTAGGAAGTTTCCATCCAAGAAATTACTCAAGTAAGAGTAAAAAAAAAAATTTGATAAAAGAACAACAAAGCTTGTGTTCAAACAAGAATCTTCTCTTTAATATAAACTGGAGCTGTGTGTCTGTATCTGGTCCATTTTTGGTTAAAACATGTTTGTTCTTCATTTAGTAAATTTACTCACATTGGGTCAAGTATCCAGAAATTTTACTCAAGTAAGAGTAGATATACTTCACAGCAATATTCCTCAAGTAAAAGTAAAAAGTATAGTGCAGTAAAACTACTCCTAAAAGTACATTTATTTTTTTTTTCCAAAAAGTGACTCAAGTAAATGTAACTGAGTACAAGTAACTAGTTACCACCCAACACTTGGGCTGCATTAGTGGCAAATGGCCTGTACTAGTATAGTGCTTTATCAAGTCCAGAGGACCCCAAAGTGCTTCACATCACCTTCAGTCATTCATTCATTCACATGCTGATGGTGGTAAGCTACTACACTGTAGCCATAGTTGCCCTGGGGCAGACTGACAGAAGCAAGGTTGCCTTATCACCTGGCCCTCTGACCACCACCAGCAGGCAAGGCAGATGAAGTGCCTTGCCTTAGGACACAACGACAAAGACAGACAGTGCGGGGGCTCGAGCCAGAAACCCACCGGTTATAGGATAATATCCTACCAATCAAAAAATGGCAGTTATTGAATCCCTGTGGAACCCATTTGTATTTGTTCTGTATATGTACCATTCTACACAGCTTGGTAAATCATGTAAATGTGTCACATATAGGTATGTTGTGGATACTATTATTATCCAAATATAATTAACTATAAAATAAAACAGACTGCCCTTTTTCTATGTGAATTATGTTAATCTTCTCTGGTTATAGCTCTCCTTTACAAGTTTTAATTTTGCTTAAAGAAAATTATTTAGATAACCACAACAGGCAAACACAAAACTGTATAAACCAGTCAAATTTATGCACAGATGTTAGACAACCCTTTCATACAAAAGCAAACACCCTAAGAGGTGAACAAGCTGCAGTTTAATCATTGTTCTGTAATACCAAATTATACTCAGTCGTCATTCATTATGTTGCGTTTCAGGCTAAGGATCAAAAAGTTGGGCTAATATATTCATTATCCAACTAGACGTAGAAAAGCTGTTTGATAATTATTTTCAAGTTTAATGTATTTTGAAAAACAACCCCCCAAAAATGTTACCTATAAGTCAGTTTCTAATACCCCATCATACTATTACTCACCTTAACATGCTAAATGCTGAAAGTGGATCCAACTGCTGGCACTGCTACCTACTTTCAAAATAATTCAGCTAATAATGATTTTTTTCTGTGTATAGAGTAAATCACTTTCATCCCCACATGGTTAGGCAATTAAAAAATAAAAAGAGACAGTAAGGTCATGGCAAAAGTAAGGGACCGCATCCCAATCAAGTTTGACATACAGTTTACATCCTTTATCCCAATACACACACACACACACACACACACACACACACACACACATACACACACACACACACACACACACACACACTATGTGCATCAAATATGATACGCACACTTCAAAGATGTTCCAAAAAAAATGTGCCTAATTTCTTTTTTTAGACAACAGAAGGCAAGAAAAGCAAGAAAAGAAACCGTGTGACAGCAGTGTTAGACAACATTACTTGCTGTGTAACACTATTCATAGCCAAGGATCATGACATGGATTTGGCAGTTACTGTAAATATAAATTGGAAAGAAACACTATAAGCAGATAATATGAATTCAAACACCAGAAAGGCTAGGCTTATCTGCTGATATACAAGGGTGTCATTTCTCATTGAAATACAGTAAATATTATATGTTATTTGTTAATTAGGAAAAAACCTAAAGCTGTAGTATGTAACTTTTATGAACAAGGTTTTTTACATACTTGTTAAAATTATCATTATGTCATAACAGTATAGTATAAGACAGATAATCTGTAAAAAAAAAAATCAAGCTCCAAAGCCTTTTCCCAGTGCTCCCAGTATTAACTGCAAAAATACACCACTCAGTCAGAAACAACCAATCAGATCCAGGAGGATGGTCTTAGCGCTGTCAATCACCCTCATGTACGCTGCTCAAACACTCCCCCTTGCTCTCTGCTATGCTTGAGCTAGATCATAACAAAAAACAGAAAAACAAAACAAAACAAAAAAAAAAAAACACAGCCTGCCATGAATGCTAAGACTACTTAACATGGCCACCGATGACGGCAGATAAACGGTTTTCCTAGAACGCTAAGTTGTTTTTTCACCATTAGCACAGTTATCTGCACAAACATGAGGGTGATTGACAGCACTAAGACCTTCCTCCTCGCTCTGACTGGTTGTTTTAGGTCAAAGTGCAAACTTACATACTGCAGCTTTAAGTGCCGTACTAAGGAAAAAGTCAGTAATAAATCCATATCCTTACACACCTAAATTATAAAATGCCAGTCATTGATATCACAGTAACCATCTGTATCAACAGCTGTAACTCTATAGTCATGAAGAAACTCATGAAGAAACCAACCTAAACTATCAGAGGAACCATTAATCCAAAACTCCTGCACTGTGCTGCTGCAGACAAAAGAGGTGTTCAATAGTTAGATAATTTTAACTGTTTAACACCTTCTTTTACGGGATGCGCTACCAGATGTGTACTTTAAATGAAAATTATACTTTGCTAATGTGAGTTCAGGACGTGTCAATGGGTCTGTAAGCAGAGATATTCAATGATTTTGTGGGAAGTGGGGGCGTGGATGCAGAGTGTTCCCTGCCAGGGGTGATACTTATTGCAATCCACTAATCTGTTTTAAAGCCATCTGGATTTCCTGCCGCAGGGACACCAGTTATCACAACTCAAAGAAACATGTTTCAGCTTTAATTTCCTCTCACCCCGATTGATCTTGCATTTGTAACATTTACATTTCACTTTAAAGACTTTTTATGTTCTTTCAAGATTTATTGGATGGCTAAATTACAGAGAACTGGCAGTGAGCTGTTGCTTCAGAGGCATCTGTACCATTTTGAGAGATTAATCATTATGACATAATTAATGATGTTGAACATCTTAAAGTTGTAAATGCAATTAAAGTGACAACACTTAAGTGAAAAGAGGAGATAATCATCTATCAAAGTAGAAACTATAATCCTAACTTCCTAACAGTATATGGATATCAAAAGTGTGTTACATGAATCATGTTTTGAGTGAGTTCCACTCTTTTTTTAATAACACATGCTGCAGAGTTGTCGCTGTCTGACATACTTAGGATCTCTAAGAGCAGTAAGAATAGTCCACTCTGGCTGCCCTCTATATGGTGCCAAAGGCAATGAGGAGAAACTTCTGAGTATCTTAAATATGCACTTAGAGACAGTCTGGCTTTACCAACAAAAACCTAGGTAAAGAGGGAAATGGAGTGGAACTGCTTTAAGGGAGAGGCTCTGCTTTAATATTCAGTTGTATCAAAAAGCAGAGAAAACAAATTCAGCTCTGAATTCCCTGTTGAGTTATTCACAAAAACATGAAAACAAATAAAGACCTTGGAGAGTCATGGTGTGTTTACCGCGGATGAACCACCAAACATCAACTGAAGTCTTAAAGCATAACTGGCTGGGAATCTTTGATAGAATCCCAGTAAGTCCTGTCGAACTGTATTACTCTGCAAGCTTTAAAAGAGCTCAGGACGTTATGCGAATAGGCTGCTCTTTGTCTCTACAGGCCATTATACAGATCTAGCTGAACGACACGAAAGCCTTCTAATGTCTCGGAGCGATTCTAAGAGATCAGTAAAACTTTGGAGAAACAGAGAAGAAAAAGAAAAAATCTGCTCCATTTTATGTCCTTCCAGCCTCAAAGCTCACCCTGTTCTCCCCCCTGCTCTGTCCTGAGTCTAAATAGGAACAATACCACTATGACCCAACTTGGAGCCCCACCACTGTAGCCTCTGAGTGAAAATGAAATTGATTTGAAAATCCTCTGCTGGGCCAGACTGGAACAGAAGGGATTATTGTGCTGATTGTCCTAATACTGTGGCCTTCCCCCACACTAATTCCACCATCATATACCCATCCCCACCCCCCCTTTTTGTACCATTCTTTCATAATAACAGCTCTTTGGTCTTCACTTGTTCACTTTACTTTTTTTCCTTCACTGTTCCAAAAGGAAGCTCAATCCTTTCACCAGACTTTGTGCTCACATCTCAAATCAAGTTAGGAAAGTTCAGTGCTGGCATATCGAAAGAGAGAAAAAAAAACAGAAGTGGAGGGGGCAAACTGTTGGGCAAATAAATGGAGACGAAGGTGCTTAGGGAAGGTTGAAATAGTAAAAAACAGAAAAACATACTTTTGAACTGATAAGCAGATAGAAGAAATAGAGTGTAAAGGCACTCTGGAGACTGGAATTCCCAAATTATGTTTCAGTGTTGCCCCCTGCCCGGAAATTGAGAAATTGATCTGTTTTTTTTTTCCTGTCCATGTTTTTCTCCTCTTCTCCCGGAATACAGTCAAGACAATATCGCTGCGGTTCACATTCAAACAGCTTTGTACTACGAGTGAAAATCTACACCTGTTTAGAGTATTTATGATGATCACATCAAGGTAAAAATTTCAATTCCCATTTATGACTTGATTAGTCACTGTAACAAGCTAATATCTCTCCTGCTCTTGTTTTATTTCAGTGTTATATTTCATGGGATTTAATAAAATCATCTTATCTTAACCAGGTCGTCAAAGTGGGTAAATATAAGTAAGCATAGGCATTCTTGTTGGATAAAATCATAAAAAATAACAAACATTTTCAGTTTTTTTTATAATAAAAAAGGTTTGATAACAGGGCCTTTTTTTCCCCTCTTCATGACGCATTTTTTGACTGACGCCTTAAATATTAATTCATACTGATGGACATGAGCCAAAGGTTAAACATCACCATCTGCAGTCAGGATGAAAGCTAATTGTGGGCTGAAAGTTAGATGGCCAGAGCTGGAGGAATGACTCCATAGTTTGGTACATAAGAAATGTGCTGCCGGTGTTCTGAAGAGCTGTGCAACCTCATCAGATTTTCCTACCGTAGTGCATCTCGATAGCTATGTTTATTTGTCGGTACTTCCTTCTGAAACTACTGGAACACCTGTTGAGGCTTGTGAACAGTGCAGTTACATCTCCACACCCTGGTAGTTGCCAAGGAGATGAATATAAATGACTTTGCAGGTGGGCCTTCTTGGTGTTAGTGCTTCATGCAATGCAACCGCCTCTCTATCACCCCAGATTTACGGCATGCGTCTCTGCTACACCGCTGTGCACTTTGCTGGTGGAGCAGAGTCATTCCTGACCACCCCGATTAGAGAACAGACATCAGTGCATCAGAAACTGCCAGCTGACTTCCAAGCCAAAGTCAACAGTTTCTGTGAAGTTTGTTGAAAAACAACTCAACACAATGTGTCACCAGATCATATCATTAACATGGACAAGGTCCCCCTCACATTTAACAATTTCTAAATAAATGCAACTTATGTGCGTCTTATATATGTTTTTTTTTTTTTCCTCTTCATGTGGCACGTTTTGACTAATGTGACCTATACTCCAGAGTACAGTCCGGAACATACAGTATATATATGGATACACGGCCTACCAAATTACCCCAAGAGAAGCTTGTTGACTCATCCAGGAGGTTGCAAAAACAATGCAGGCCACACATCCCTCAGTAATGTCAATGGTCATAATTCAACAACACAACTGGGCAACAGTAGCATCTATGATTTCAAGGTGAACTCTGCTTTATAGCAGAAAATCCTGAAAGAAAATGTCTGATAATCAGTTTGTGACTTTAATCTCAAGCGTATTTGAGAGCAGCAAGACAATGATGTGAAGCACACGAGTAAGTCCATGACTGAAAGGCTCTAAAATGACAGAATCTAGGTTTGAAGTGACTTATAGTGAAAGTCAGTATTAAATCCAATTGAGATGTGGCATCTCCTTAAACAGGCTGTTCATATTTGAAAACTCTCTGATGTGGCTGAATTTAAACAATTCTGCAAAGAACAGTGGGCCAACCTTCCTTCACAGCAATATGAAAGATTTAGTGTTAATTATCAGAAAGTCCATTGTTGCTGCCAAGAATGGCACAACCATTGGGCTTAGGGGCAATTACTTTCTCGCATAGGGCCAGGTTTGTTTGCATAGCTTTTTAGCCTTAAAACTGCAATAGGTTTGTTTGGACTCTTTAAAAGCTCTATCATTTATTACATTTAAAAAAAGATGAAGACAGGGAGTTCAAGGTTCTAATTCCTCTAAAAATAACAGACTTTTGTCTAACATTGATATTGCACAATGAAAGAGTAAAACAACCTTTTATAGCTTTCATATAAATGTATTTTTTACATAATTTCTAAAACTGTCACTATGTCTTATAAGAAGAATGAGACAGATCATTTGTAAAACAATAAAACTAAAAAAAAAATCAAGCTCTTCTGGCTCCTCTCTGTGGTCCTACTGCCATCTGCAGAAATATACCGGTCAAAAACAACCAATCAGAGCCAGGAGGAATGTATTGCGGTGTCATTCACGCTTGTGTACGTGCTACTCATACCCTTCCCCCGTATAACATGTACCATCGTTCAAGCTCAAGATTGCCGGTGTGCTGCTGCTGTGCTAATGACAGAGAAACAACCTACAGGAAAACGGTCAATTTCTTGAGTTCTCCGTAGGCTCCGCTGTTGGGGAGGAGCTGTGGAGGGAGTGCTGTAGCACAGCAGAGAGCAAGGGGAAGGAACCTGTAAGGTGTGCTGTTCAAATTTTCAGACTAAGTCCACGGTTTTATCAGAACTTCCTATTGCAGATTTATTACATAAACTTGTGTATTTATTTGGGTTTTCTTTGACAATCTGAAACATGTAAGACTGATAAAAAGCAAAAGAAAGTTGACATATGTAAAAGAGTCAATACTTTTTCACACCACTGCATAACACCTCTTAAAACTCTTTGTTTAGATTTCAAATTAATGTATTGTACATAATACATGAAGCCCTTTGAGACCTTATTGGGTGAAATGATTGCTTTAAAGCAACAAATGCAATCAGTCTTGAATGTTTGTGCTTCTTCCAGTTCCCCCATTTACTCTGTACCACTCTGTAACCATCTTCTATAACTACAAAGAACAAAAACAACAACAAAAAAAAAATGTTTCTTCAACTTTCACACTGGTTGACATGTTTGCTGAAATTGCTCCATCATGGATGCAGACACAACCAAAGTAGTTAGGGCTTCCATAAATAATACCACTGTATACCTTACTATAGTCTGCTGGAATGCCTTGTGATGTTGCGTAATAAGTGTATTTAATCAAGTACTTTTTGCATCTCCATATAGAGTTTCGTGACTGATTTTCTTTTATGATTGATGTCTTTGACTAAAGATGCAAAAAACTTTTTTTTATTTCTTAAACTGAATTACAGAACAAAGTAATATGAGTAATAAACAAACAAACAGAAAAGTACTCTAAAAAAAAGAGTCCTTAATGTTACAGACTCAACACATAACTTCAGAAAGCTGTTCTTGTTTGAAAACGGAGTACAAGTTTTTGTCATCAAGCTTTGTGCAGGTGACTATTCAGGCTGTAACCTGACTCAAAGGTATGCATGTAGCGCAGGGAAAGCATTTCTGTGGCTCACAGAAGCACCATAATATTCAGGCAGCTCTGTTTATCTTTCATTATTTTACCCACCACTACTGTTGTGCAAGTTTTGTTATTGTTGTAATAGAAGACTGCTAATCTGTAACGTTTTTTATCTAGGATTTACCCCATGCAGCCTTTTTCCCCTTTTCAACAGGATACAAATGTCCCAGGTGAGGACCCACTACAAGACATGTGCACACTTCACAAAAAAGAAAACAGGCACTGTAACACTTCATCTAAATAGATCATGAGTTTTCCCCTAAGGGTCTTTGCTTTAGCTTCTTGTTGTTGTGTGACCTTCTGCCTCATTAGTGTTTTTTATATTTAATAGGCTGTGTCACATTGACCTTTTTATTTCAGGTTATAGTCTGCACTACTTCCCTTCTTATTTACCAAAGTTATGACATTAAAATCATGTTTAAGCCTTTTTTTTATCCAACTAAAATAAACATGTTAACGCCATACGGTCGTGCACTCATAATAGCAGCAGCTGAGATGGAGAATCAACATTGGAAAGAGGCTCTAGATGAAAATGAAATTCACAGCAGTCAGTCTCCTAATTTCAAAGTGGTGCTGCTGAGAGGATATTTAACACTACTCAACAGGAATATGGCAGAGATAACAGGAAATACACTTGCCATACACAAAAAAACATAACTTGTTTAAACTTATGTTTAAAGGGGCACATAGAATCATTTTATAGCACTATAAGTAACTATGTTATCTTCAGTTGTTACAAAAATGCTGTGTATATCAAATATGACTAAAAAGAAATTTGACTTCATAATTTAACACCTTGAAATTGGGCCTCTGTCTCTTTAAGAAAGTTCTGCTCTTTCTGAAACTCTGCCTTCAGGAAGTCATCACAACAGCTAACCCTTTAACAACATTTTTATCAGCGTTGCACTGAGAAGTAGAATGTATAATGAGCTCAGCTGATGCTCAGTTCCACCAGGTGTTTGTTAATTGCTACTGGCTAGTCTGAAGGAGCTGAGAGGGGAAGTCGTGGGGGAGGGTTACTCTGTGTGGCGGAAGCTCTGATGCTTAGAAACTGCAGATATAAGGAGGAGCTGGGTCACAAAGGCGGCGCTAGGTCCATCCAGACGTTTTGCACAGCTGAATGGTTGCCACAGGAGTTTAAAGGATTTCTCAAACATGCATAAAAGAATCAAAGCAACACTCCAGGTATCTTTTTGATGAGGGAATAACATTATAGCATGATGTAAAGATAAAAAAAGTTGATTTTACATCATAATGCCCCTTTAAGAAACAGTATTTAACTAATACCATTGCTATTAGGACAATTTTATTTACCTTAATATTATATTACCACTAGACCCAAAAACAAACAGTGATTTGAAAAAGAATTTGCCCCCTAACAATTCATTCTACCATTGCTTTAATGCAACATGTTGACATTCAGACAATCAAACAAATTTTCAGATCTACCAAAGGTAAAATAAGTAAATCTAAAATGCAGTTTGAAAATTATTATTTTACTTAAGGGGAAAATGTGGCCCTACCTGGCCCTATGTGATAAAGTAATCACCCTCATAACTGAGTTATGCATTAACTTGTAATAAAGATATTGTTTTTAACAGCTAAGTTCAATTTCACCAGTCACATTTCAGCTTGACTGCTGCCAGATCTGTCAAACTATATTACTTAGGACGAACCTGTATGACAACATGAAGTAGACTAAGCAGCCTTTTCCACCCTACCATTTCCGGTGCTTAGCTGGTGCTCGTGATTACATAACACCAGTTCTTTGTATTTCCATTGAAAATAACTATTGGCCCTGAAAGACTGGTGTTAACTTAGAATCAGTTAGCTGGTGGAGCAAAGGAAATAACTGCTTTTGTGAGGCACTAAATGTAGTCTCATGGGGAACAGCAGCAAAACAAAACTATATTAGCACCATGTTTTCCAGAGTTCCGTTTGGTTTTTGATCTGTCAAATTTTAGACAAAAAGAAAAAAACCTTTTAAAATGCCTTGCTTTATCAATATTTAAATGCAGGATTAGCTTTAGAACAAAACATACTATTTGTTCTCTTCTTGCAGTTTTGAATTCACGGTCAAGGAGTTTAGTGTCAATGCAATGTATAGATAGACCTGTGCTAACAGTTAATTATTTTGCATTGAATTCATCAACGCAATTTCCAACAAAGGTCTTTAACACTGTCTTTTAATATTGCCAGGTGGTGTTATTAAATCATGCTCGAAAAGTTGTGTTAAGCTCGTGTTTTCCACAGTGTGGATGAGAGAGTTGATCAGGATTTAGACACCTTCACAAGCAACGCTTGCTTTTTAAAACAGAACTAATAAATTAAGTTGGTAACATCAGACCATCTGTTTGCAGGTATACAGGAATAAATAATGTGATTTGTTGAGTTAAACTGTCAGGGTGCACTTTGATCCTTCTCAAAAAACAGAATGAAATGGGGAGAATGAACCATTAAAAATGATTTTTAAAAATGAATAAAAAACAGGTGACTTAATTAACATTTCTTCAAAGAAAGGAAGGTCAAAAACCCTCTATAGCGATGTAAAATATGTATTGCCAGTTATCACAAAGGATCTCATGGCAATTGTGGGCAGAGGTGGTACAGCCAGTTATTAGGTTTAGAGTGGCAATTACTTTTTCACATAGGAATGGGTTGGTTTTGATACATAAAACAAAGTAAAACACAAAAAAGCCAAACACACCCCCAGTCAGTTGATAGAAATTTACAGATCATTGAATTTAGAATGGATTAAGAAAAGTGTGTCATGATTGTGAAACTATGCAAAATCAAATTAATTGTCACATAGAATCAACATGTTTAATCATGCCTTTTTTACATTCACATCATTATTGTGACTTGTCACAGCTTTCCACCATACTGATCATTTTACTGTCATCTATTTCATAATATATATATATATATATTTTTAATGTGGACACTAAACTGTCAGCAATTCACTGTGACTGACTGCTTCTATAATCTTGTTTTTATCTGG